>VMRM01000007.1:474088-1674088 GCA_010277075.1 Poeciliopsis retropinna | reverse complement strand
TTATAAAAATAACTAAAACTATAACTGAACAGCGCCCTGCTCTACATTCAGTTCAATTCAATTCAAAAATACTT
This sequence comes from Poeciliopsis retropinna, assembly GCA_010277075.1. Classification (NCBI taxonomy): domain Eukaryota; kingdom Metazoa; phylum Chordata; class Actinopteri; order Cyprinodontiformes; family Poeciliidae; genus Poeciliopsis; species Poeciliopsis retropinna. Next base: position 1,674,014 of record VMRM01000007.1, on the reverse strand, counting down.
TTTTGATCTGAAAGGGAAATTAAACGTTGCTGTCACGTGTTTAAATAAAGAGTTATTGTAGATGGTGTGGCTGTTTGAGGCCGCATAAAACTGGAACCTCCTAACAGCCAGAGCTACAAAAATGTGCTAGAAAGATCTAGTCAAAGTCCAGGCCTGTCAGCTACATCACACACACCACCACTAAAATACACTAAATGACAAAGAATAATTTTGCATGGCATTGTGTATGACTCAAGTTGTTTTACAAAAAAGCACAGGACTAGCTAAGCATGAAAGTACTAACTGTAGATGTCTGAAAATGCAGTATTAAAGCTTTTGTTTCCAGTCATGCCAACAGTGCACAATTCAGAGACTCAGAGTCTCACAATGTGTTCCAGTGAAGTTAGTGCTTTGCTCTATAAAAACCTGCAGACTCTGAGCATCTTTTTGTTTGTGGAGGAGGAGGATTGGATGGGTCAACGAGTTAATTTGTTCTCCCAGCTGAGCCTCAGCACATATAAAGCCTCTGCTAGATGGATTCAGAAGGAGAACGTTAAAACGCTGAGCTGTTGTGATATCCGTGCATCTGCTCTCGGACTTTGAGTCAGCACGCTCCAACTTCTCTGTTCTGTTGTGGGTAAACAAGAATGCCTCTGTGAACTCTTAGGAGTGGCGTTTGTGTCACGTGTGGAAACAAGCTGCAGGCACTCACAAGCGTTTTGCATTGAAATGCATGCACAATAACAGCCCAGGGGTCAGTTGGAGACACAATGGAGATGTCTTAAAGTTGAGCCATTTCTATAATGGTGCATGCGTGTTTGGTGCATGCCGAGGTGTCGGATAAAGATAAAAAATGTTTTGTTATTTACAATCTTTACTGAGCGCTGGTGAAAATAGCCTCTCCATAAACAGAACCAGACCCAAACCGGGACAACTGCTTCGTCAACACAGTTATTTTTAGCATACAGCCTGCTTGCATTAGATCATGTTTCCACCTCAGAACTTCCTGATTCTCCGTCAATAATTAAAAGCTGAAGTGGGGTAAAAACAAGGCCGATCCCCCCTTGATCTGTAGCTTTTAGCAAGCTTCCACTTTTGCACAGCCAGACACCTTGCGGTGCAGGATGTCTGTGTATTTGTGGGTGATTTAAAAGCATAAGAATGCTCAGTGTGTTATTTTGGTGGCACTTTGTGGAGGAAATGTGGATGAGGCGGTTTGGAGCAGATTTGAAGCCTGCTCCCAGACTCTCAGACGGGTTTAGCAGGTCTTAGTTGTGTTTGCTCTGAAACAGAAACATGTGCAGGTTGTGGTTTCGGTTGCAGGGAGGAGATGTTGGTCTGTTGGCCTGACTGTGACTCTCAAAATGATTGTTTACATGGGGAGATGGTTCAGCTGCTGCATAGACGGCACGCAGCACCACCTGCTGGAGGACTGGGGTAGTGTCAAATCATAGAGTTAAAAGTACTTCTGGGCCAAGAAATACTATTAAACTCAAATAAAATAGTCCGATTTCATTTTACTTTTGGTTGGAAAGGGGTGTAGATCTAAAACTTAAAAAGGATTTTTCACTTTTGCTGAATTAAAAGAAAGCCATCTAGTTTTTTCTTCTTTTTTTGGGCTCAATTGGACAAATTTATTCTCAGTATAAGAACAGGATTTTTGGTCACTTTCTTTCAAAATGCTTGAATTTAGCCAAGTCTAATAAATGAAATAAAAGCTGATTTAGTGCGGCAAAGTCTACTTTTCATAAAATGTCTCCTGATAAACCTGGTGTTACCTAATATAAAAGCTTGGTTTTAAAAAGATAAATAGTTTGTGCTGTACTTAACATTTTTCATTGCAAAAAAAACAAAAAACAAAGAAATTATCATTTTACCCTGATTACAAATAAAAGGTTTCCATCAGCATCAACCACCGGTGCTGGATGGGTCAAATTTGTATCATCTGAATTCTAGTTGGGGTCCATACAAAATCAATCAAAGGGTCTTAAATGGTCCCCGAGCTGCACTTTGGACACCCCTGATTTAGAACATGCCAAAAAGCTCTTTGGACAAATATGACAGAACACGATTTTTTTTTTTTTTTTTTAAACAACACCTAAAACCACATTTAGGTGTTATTGTCATTGTTATTACTATTAAAACAGATATTTTCATTAGAAATAAATAAAAAAAAAATTTGAGCAGAAATGATTTTTTTTCTCTAGTTTTACTGAACTTATGTGTGAAATAATTACATCTCCTCTGCAGCTGAAGCTTGCTCTAGTCATTGTGGTGACGGCCTCTCTGACTCCACCATCATTCCTCATGAAGAGGAGGAAGAGGAAGAGGAGGAAGACCTGGTGATGATCCCTTCTCCAATGGCCAGCCCTGCGATCCGCTTCCCTTCCTGCACCTCTCTCAACTCCACGGCTGACGGCGGCGCAGAGGACGATGAAGATGGGGACGGCGAAGAGGAGGAGGAAGGCGGGTTCCTGCATCTGGACGCCTGCTCTCTGGAGGAGAGCTGGTTTGTGACTCCTCCCCCCTGCTTCACCGGCCACGGCGGTCAGCCGGTTCTCCTGGAGACCAGCCCGCTGGAGAACCTGCTGATCGAACACCCCAGCATGTCCGTCTACGCCCACCACAGCCCGCCGCGACTCGCCCGAGACCCAATATCACACCACACGCTCGACCGGGAAATTGACTTCCTGTCTGGAAATACGTCTGCAAACCAAACGCCTACAGGTGGAAAAGAGAAGGCAAGACCCACACTTGAAGGACCTCGACATAGGTATGAATGTTTTTTATGATCTCTGATTTAACAGAAGCTTGTCTTGACTTAGTCATAATGAATAAACAAGCATCTATGTCCCTTGAATTTTTCTGGATTTTCTGACCGATGCCAGTCACTGATAGTCACTGTCCCGTGACCTTTAGATGCTCTTTACCGAGCCTCTCCTGAACCTGATAACATGTTGAGGAGGCATCCAAAGTAGGGCTGAGGCGATGAATTGGATTAATCAAACATAACTAATTTAGTAATGATTAATCATTAACTGGATGCTAAAAAAGACAATTTACTGAAACAACATAATCAGAGCAGTAATTTTATTCAGATTTGGTACACAAATCTGAATAAAATTCAGATTTTATTCAGATTTGTATCTGAATAAAATCTGATTCAGATTTTATTTATTTATTATTTATTTATTCATAAATTTTATTCAATCTTTTCTGAATCTGAAAAAATTCAGATTTGTATACCAAATCTGAATTTTTATTCAGATTTGGTGTACAAATCTGAATAAAAATATGTAAATTTTGCATTTGAGATTAAAAAAAAAAACTTCTTTGTCTGTAAATGTTTTACCCAAAACTCCTGAAATTGCATAATTTTAGCTCCCTGGTTCAATTTATGTTTAAAAGATTTCCTATTTTGCATCCCATTATTAATTGGATAATCTAAAAATTAATCAGCAGATCAGCCCTAGATATTGATATTAAGGCAAGCAGAAATGTCTGATGTTGAGATTAGAAGTATTTTTTAGGTGCAGATTTATCCTTTGCTACAAATGATCAAGCTTGCTGTCAAATTATAATGTTTAGAAATATAGGACATGATGGTGTCTTTCAGGTAATAATTTATATTTTAGCTAAGATTGAGAAAGTGATGAATTATTCTCATCTGTTCTATGTCATTGTCATTTCTGCCTCCTACAGACCAGAGGTGGTACAGCGCCGCTCCAGCTTGCACTCTACCTGCTACGCTGCAGCGCTCACAACCAAACCCGGACTCCTGCAGCAGCGGCCAGGTAACGTCACCCAACGTACCCAGCTGCTGTCCCGCAAGGCCCTGCGACGCCTCAACCTGCTGCGCCCCACAAAGCCCGGCACCCTCCACTTCCATCTGCACCAGCCCACCCAGAGGCACCTCAACTTCTGATGGAGTCCAGCAGCATCACAATTAATCAGGATGGAAATGTCAACACCGCCCAATCTCTCACAAACTCACACTTCTTTTTCATTGTTATAATTCAGAAACAAACACCAGCAAGCAGTCAGTTACATCATCAGTCCCGGTTGATCCTTTTGAAAACCTTACTGGACAGGGAAATGGGTAAAGCAGCTGGCTTTTTTTTTTTACTCTAAACACTTTCCCTCCTTTCATTCTCACCCCTCTCTTTATTTATGGAAATAAGAGAAAGGGATGCAGGAAAAGCTCATCATGTACCCCTTTACCATTTCTGACTACTTTATATCCAATCACAGAGAGAAAGAGGTTTCAAAATGACTCCCTTCTCACTTTCTTTTGTTTTGTTCTGTATGGGCAACATAATGTGTAGAAACAATGCTGTAGGTCACTTTATTCAGAGGCAGGTTCACAGCGTGGCAGGATGATCCAGTGGTGTTATTTCAGGGACTCACAAAGTGATGTTTGGTTGCCTGCAAACTTACAGGTAACTTTGTCAAGGTAGCAGGAGACATTGCAGATCCTAAATCACTTGAATATGTACAGCCCAGCAGGTCTGTGCTTCAGTTTAATCATTGCAGTACTGTTAGGATGAGGCTTCAAACAGTTTGGGTACAAATCCCTAAAAGGGGCATTTCCACTCTATTCTTCATCCACACTATTATAATCAGCAACGTTCTTGGTTACTTTAGCTATTCTTTTACAAAGAAGCAGGAGGCATTTAATTTTTGAAATGTTGAAACAATTTGAGCTCACATTTGATATTTTTGTGAAGTGCAATACTAAATTACTGAGTATTTAAACATTTATTTTATAATTAGCTTTTTGTGGTTAGAGATGCATTAATTTGACATTTGTAGTCGATTTCTGGGTTTTGTAAAATGTCAAACTGCCAATACCAATTACTCTTCAAAAATAACAATAATTTATCTTAGTTAATATTAGGTGATCTGGAGAGCTTTAATTGAATCCCTTCAGCTAACCACCTTTGTTTCGTTGCGCCAGCTTATCACATCTTGCCTTTGACTCTATTCTTTTATTTTGGTAAGCTTCATTCAACTGAAAGTTTAGAAAACTAAACGTAAATTAACGCTTTAGATTTATCTAAGCGTTTTTCAAAGTTAGTAAACGAAATACTAGCCCTGCTATTAGCAGATCAGGGGAAGTGTGCCCTCCACTGATGTTTACATTTAAAACTGTTTTTGACATTTTGTAATAATGATGAGCATTGTTAGCTAAAACCGCTATCTCTGTTTGTATTCCCTGAAAAACATAACTCAGAGATTTCAATCATTTTCAAAGCTGATGTGCAGAAATTATCAGTTAGCAGGTTAAACATGACTTACATGGTATCTTCTTCAAGTATTGCTCTCTCTTGCGCCCTGAATGCACCAGATGTGCATTCAGTGGTTCATGTTGATGCTTTTCAACATGACTCAAGTATGACGCAGAAAATCATGTTTCTTTTTAAATGGCTTCTTACATCAGTAACTCACTCAGTTTTTTTACTCAGTAACAACATCCAATCTGAAGAGTGCTATCATCAGGCAGCTCTTTGATTGGAAAAATTATTGGATTTTTTGAGTTTCTGGCCAGTTTCTTGTCAATCTAGGGTCAGTCAGGCTAAACATTTGTGGATGTTGGTCCACAGCTGATTTCTCGGTGCATCTCTGGTTTAAGGACTTGTGTGCAGGACTTCTCTAAGGAGGCTTGAACTTTGGATTTGCTGGATTAAATAAAAACATTCTACAGGATTTTTACTGGTTACTTCTCATTAAACAAACCTAAAGTAAATCCAGATATTAGGATGTTACATTACAGATCACCCTGTGAAACTGTAGACTGTTGTAACTGAAAATAGAGAAACAGAACAGAGAGTTTTAACAAAATTATTCTCAATCACACCCCTGAACTATCGCCTCTTTCTTTTCTGTTTTTTTCTTAGACATGATCAACATTTATACTTGATCTCAGGATTTCTTTGTGTTCTCTAGTGTGTTTGTAACACACTAGTGTCAATGTAGGTAATTTAATTGACTTAAAGAACCTTTCTAGGGAAATTTGTCTCTTATATTTACTGCCTTTTTGAAATCTTTAGCACCAGTTTTCGCTCAGTTCAGGACTTCCTGCTGTGTCAACCGAACCTGCTTCTGACTTTCAGTTCAGTGCTTTTCACCATATTTTTTTGGAAGAAAAAATAAATACAAGTAGTTAAAATGACTGGGTTCAATATCACTAATTGCCTTGTTTTAATGGTAGCTTTGAGAGAAATAGAAATGTAAAAAAAAAAAAAAAAAAAAAAAAAACGTATATATATATATATATATATATGTATATATATATACTTCCAAATTAGAAAAAAAGCAAATTACATATCAGTATGAAGTTGTACGCTTTGATGGATTCTTGCTTTGGTATGTTTGGTAATGAGTGTGCTGTTTGTTGCATGGTTGTAATGTTGTTAGTATCATGATGTTGGAAAAAAATAGAAAAGAAAATGGAAAAGGACTTGTTTTTCTTCTTGTTTGTTCTGATATAAATCTGCAGTCCACTTCTCAGGGTCACAACCAATCACCTTTTACACTTTAGGAAAATGCAGATTTACTTGACAGATGATGATTCTTTTAATGCGCTCAGACTTTTTCCCGCCTCTGAAATGCGTGTGAGAAATAATTACCTGATAGATTAGTATTTCCATAGTTTCTTTCAGTCCCAGGTTTGTGGAAACAAACCATCGCCCACTTTTGGGAATCTATCAAGACACAGACAAACTGTCTTTTCAGAGCTGTTAATATTTTTTTTTTTTTTTTTTTTTTGCTCAAGTGTACCTGACTTGGTTTTAGAAATGTACTTAATGTTTGTTCAACTGTTCTGATGTTTATGCTATAATAGTTACATTTTGTTCAGCTGATATTTAAACCAAAAGAAAGTAGCGGCAATCTGTAATCTTTCACTACTGTTTAATACTTATGTTCTGTTTTTGCATCATTGAAATGTTTGTTAAATGCTTTTGGATGAAATAGCAGACAGTTTTATGTTATAATGTGTCGCTGTAGGCAAAGCTGAAACCAGAATGAGCTCCCGCACTGCAGAAAGAAAGAGTTATTATACAAACAAAACATATGGAAGGCTCTTACTGCCAAAAACTGTAAGTCAATATTGTTCTTTTTTTTCTTAACATGTCAGAATCTCCATGTTTAAAGTTTTATAAAAAATGTATATTGTTCTTATTCAACTAAATTGACAATGTATTTGAACTTTGCATCTGATAGGTTTTACACACCATTGTTTTTTGCATTTTCTGGAACAATCTTGATGCAGATCAATGCCTTTTATGTAACAATTTTAAAAATGTACAATTTTTGCCATCGACTTATTCAGATAGAGTATGTTTTCTTTTTTAAAGACTTTAATCTGAACAAACTCGGCACACTTTATGCAGTGTGGTGAAGGATCTCTGGTTGTTTTTGATAGGACTGTAACTGTTTGTTGAGTGTCTCTAATGTTTGCTGTACATATTACAATGGCGGACTTTGCCTTTAGCCTATGTAAGCTTTTCTTTTAGATCTATGCTATCTAACTCTGGACTTTTCAACCTTTGCGTTCACTTTTGGTGTTATTTTGTGTTACTGCGATATTTTTGAAGAAGACAACGTTTAAAGAAAGAAGGGATTGGAGTCGACGTTTAAGGCTCCACCTGCTGGCAGAAGCCTGAAATGTTTTATCTGTGTTTAAATCTTTGAGCTCAACTCATCTTTTATTACCAACTAACAGGGATTTCTAGTATTTTTGTTCAATGCCTTGAAATTTGTGGATCACGTGCCTTCCAGGTTGAAATGTAATGACAATGCATCGATGAAGAACTTGAACTCTTTTTTTTTTTTGTTAATGTTCTGATTGGACATAATGGATAAAAACACAGACATCAGAAACAAACTATGCATTGCTTTGAAGAGGCTCCAGCTCTCGCTGCCACCATCTGCCCAGCCTGAGTATAACTTTGACAGAATGACAATGTAGCAAATAATATTTTCTCTCTCCTTTTATTGTAAGTGTGAAAAATATCTTGTGGCATTTTAATTTTTCACCGAGTGTTAGACAGGTTTGTTTTTATGTAGTTTACTGGAATAATACAGCATTTTGCCAAAAAGAAAAAAAAATTGTAGGAATTTTAGGGGCTAATGTTTTATTTATCGATATAACTGTCATCCTTCCTCGTATTTTGGATGTATAACAGATCAATTCACTCTGTTCTGATGTCAGAAACAAAAAAAAGCTGATAAAAAGTGGGGTCATCTGTTTTTGAACTGTAATAGTTAATACATGTGATCTCTCATTAGCCGACAATAAATGTTTTCATAAACAAATGTTTGTCTGTGTGTGATCCTTTTTTACACCAGTAGCATGTATGAGACTATCATACATACTGGCTTCATTGCAAGAGTTCTGCCGGAAATCCTTCCTGCCCACAGAATCACCACTCACAACGACACTTTGAAGATACTTGGATGATATGAGATACAACAACACTTCATTTTTCTTCGCAATAAAGTATTTCTGAATTGAGTTGAATAAGAGGAATAAGTTACTGTTGAATATCACGAGCAACAATAACTCTTTGAAGATACTTGGATGAGATGAGTTATGACAACATCTAATTTTCCTTTTGGGACAAATTTTTTTCTAAGTATTTTTTAACAGAATTGAATTTGAAATGTTTGGTGTTACTGTTGTTGGGTGTTGTTGAGGCCTCATAATGTCAAAATGTGAACATCAGGATAAGGAAGACTGCTTAAATATCAGTTTGTGACATATGCAAACACAGAGTTGGGTAATAACTAGTAACATTTACGTGAGTAATATTTTGGAAGATATACTTTTAGGAGTATTATTTCTACAATATACCTTTTACTTTTGATTGAGTAATTTTATTATGGAGTATTGCTACTCTTACTTAGATACAATTTCCGGATTTTATCCTCTACACGACCTGACCCCGGATAATCGGAAGAAAATTAATGGATGGATAGATTTACCCACTGTAACTAACTTCACTGAATGAAAAACAAGTTTGCTTTAAACAAAAACTCACCAGACACAGATACACAACTGTAGTTTTGTTTCATAAAGTTTTTTCATTATAGGGAATTGATTTAGGAAAATGTTTCTTTTGTCCAATTTTGTTATTTTGTAATTATGTCATTTATATGAATCATTTTAATTCAGGTATTTAAAATACCAAAATCTACACATAACTTTATATTTTGGTCCTTCTGATGATTAAGTGACTGATATTTTTGATCAGTTACACAGTACTTTTTAAAACATTTTTACAACAATACTTTTTGACTCTTAGTGGAGTAATTCCTTGGATACTTTTAGTTGAGATAAAATATGTTGAAGTAGTAGATACACAGCTTCTCTGTTTGACAGCCGCCCCACGTGCTCGCTTTGTTTACATTCTGCACAGAGTGCACGCTGTTGTCAGTACTCGCCCTCTCATTGGCTCGACGTCACATTGTTTCCTCCCACAGGCGGGACCTGTGAGCGGAAGCGGTTTCTACATCGCTTAAAAAATCGAATATAACTTCGTCAAATTCAAGAAATGCTGACTCATTCCTACGTGTATCCCTTCATAAAGGATTTCTGCGTCGTTAAAATTCAACCGCGACAAACGGAAAGTCCGGTTTACCTCTTAAAAACGTTGCTTCGTTTCGGTGACCGTTAGAAACCAACGAAGGCACGGAAAAAACACGACGAAACGGTCGCTAAGCTTAATTCTGGAGTCGTTTTTAGTCGTTATACAGCAAAGTAACGCAAGAGCAACCGATTTTACCCGCTCGGTGCTGCCCATTTGCAAAAAATCACAGTTCAGATTTGAACATTTAGCGCGTTTGTGTTAACCGGGAACGGGCATGCGCACTGGCGCCGACAGGCAGACGCGGATATAAGGATTGGCGCCGGCGCCACAGCTGATGCATTCATTCATTCTTCGCTGAGGAGGTAAGATCTCCGAACTTCTGAGCAGGTCTACTGATATATCTACATTATTTTAGAACACGCTCAATAATGCTAAGTCACTTTTGGGACTTTTAGTTGGCAGATTAGCTGGAAAATTGCATTATTATAGCAAAGTTCTGGGTTGAGTGACTTTCCAATAGGCCGAGAGAGGAACTTCTGACTATGTAGTTTTAACTCCAGCTTTGCTGCATTACACGAACTTCATAAATCGTGTTATATCTGCTTTATAACATTTATGTCCTGAAAGTACAGCAAGTTCAGAACTATTCAGTTCAGAGCGTTGAACAGCAACGCTCTGAACTGTTCAGAGCAAAGCTCTGGTGTGTTTAAAAGCAGGTTTTCAGTGTCATCTGACCTTTCAACGGTTATCTTAAGTAAAAAATAGTTTCCCAGTGTTTCAGATTGAAGCTGATGATTTATAGTTTATCTGTATTTTGGAGGGTTTGTCGGTTATTGTTGCCCTAGTTAGCTGTTAGTTTGCTAAGTACAGTAGCTGCCCTCCTCAGATTAGCCTCGCATTGGTTGCAGTTTACCCGACTTTATTGGCACTGCATTGGTTATAAAACTCCTCGTATTCAGATATGTGGTTCTCGTACCCCTTCTCTGTCAGTTGGTAATTGTCTAAAGTTAATAACAGCCATTTTTAGCGGTCTTCTTGCGCAGTTTTCCCTCGCAGATTTGGGGGTAGTTTCGAAGAGGCAGGGCTCAAATCCTCCCGCTTCTCCGTTGTAGAAATTGGCGCGTCTTTGGGTTTCAAACCTCTCCAAAACCCAATAATTTGGATGTTTTGTCGATTAAAACTTTAGTGAACATGTTTAGAGACATGTGCGTCGTCATTAAAGCCGAGAAACTGGAATCGAAATGTTGTATTTTTGAGCTTTTTTGTCTGAAACGGAGGGAGTTGTCAGCCCCCCTTCTTCCAGGCATTACCATAGCTCACAGAACCTGGCCGTCTAGTTTGTCTCTTTTCATCACTTCTTATTTACTTTCGAGTGTTTTCAATGAGCTGGAGCTCTGCATTGTAGCTCCATTTGCTTCTTCAGCCGGTGTTAGTAGACTAGCGATGGATTAAGTTGGTTGCTAAGTGTATTGTTAATCACAAGCTAGCCGTGCTCTTCCTAAATTAGCTACAGATTATACACCAAATTCAGACTCAACTATTCAAATTAGGAGTTCCTACATCCTGTATCTTCTAAAGAAACCTCCTGCTCAACAAATAGTTTCCAAGCTTTATATAACATAATTTTAATAACTTTCACCTTTTTTATTTTTAGACAATTGGAGCCATTAGCAGCCTTATCAGTGATTCATGTAGAGATGCACCAATCAGGCTTTTACCTGCTGAAGAAGATTTTCTGTTTTTCTTTGGGGTCTGATCTTTTAGTTTTGACCCACTCCTGTTTTTCTAAGAACCATGAAAGGAATTGGAGGGAATGATATGATCCTCATTTATTCATCAAAGCATAACAATAGTCCTGATTAGACAAATGATAAAATCTAATCATTTGTGTCATAACATCTACAGGATGTGTTTGGAGACCAGAAATGCTTTCAATTCTTATTTTTGAGGAATTTGATGAATTGAATTTGACTAGTATGAAGAGCAAATTGCTCTCTTAAATTTTTGACCAATTATCTGGGAAAGATTGCAAAGTTTCAGTGTTTTAATAAAATGTTTCAATGCTTACTTTGTTGGATTTATTCCTAATTTTATGTGCAGCGTCCAATTCTCCTGTAGTTTTTGTAAATATTTTTACAATTCTTCACAAATCTTAACATGTTTTTGTTTTAATTTCCAGGAGAGCCATAAGAATAAATCAGCACCATGTCTAGACGCAGGTAAGCATCTACAAGTTCACAATTTCTTTATTTCAAACTTTTAAGCTAAAAAAGAAAATGTGAATAGAAATATTGTCTTCAGATTTCAATTTTTATTAATTGTATATCAATAAGAGGGACCTAAAATGGCTATTTTCGTGTCAGTGGTCGCCTCACGCTTCAAGCCAGGGATTCAAATGCAGCCGAACCTGCAGTCCGAGAACCACTAAAGAAAAGAAAATCTGAGGTTTGTCATGTCTTGTTTGTATCTATTTAGTAAATAATTGGCTTACTTGAACATGGCTTCATTTCTTTGCTTTCTGCCTCAGCCAAAAAAGAAGCTTCAACCTGCAGCCAAGAAACAGAACTATGAAATACAGGTCAGTTTGTCGCACGTCAACTCCAGATGATTGTGTGTTTATAGCTGATAAGACCTCTGCCCAGGATGTGTTTTACTACTTTATCTTCATTTAGTAGAACCCTCCCAGTAAACTGCATTTCTTTTCCCTTCATGTCCATTTTTATAAAGTTGTAGATTATAATAAAGAACTTTATTTTGTTCTTTGTTGTTTTTTTTTGTTTTTTTTTTAGATTGATTTTGTTATAATAGAACTAGTTGAAAGAAATAAGTGTTGAATTTGGGAGAGGCTGTGATGATGCAATACTGCCTCTTTACCAGAAGAGGTCACTACTTCAGTTAACTAAAAATCAAGTCCTACCTAGTCTGGGGTTTGTAACAGCTTTAATCTTACAGGTAACATCTCCAGAATTCACATGAGGCTTGATTGTTTTTTTTGTTTTTTAAAAATAAAATCCATAAATTATTTAAACAAAATATATTTTATTATGCGTTTATATATACATATAATATATATTTTTTTATTTCCACTTTAATGTCCCATGTGGGTGTGCATTTAAAGTTTGCTGTTCCTGCTTTTCCAGACGTGTTGGTCGGAGGATGGTGCCAGTCCGTGCATCCTCATTGAAACTCCCCATAAGGAGCTGGAACCCTCAGACCCATCCAGCTTCAAGCAGTACCAGTTCAAGAACCTTTTCATCAAGGCCTCCCCAATCCCTTGCCTCAGGTAAGCCTGGGTTTTGCACATCAATGAGGCCATTGTAGTTAAACACTTCTCACTGAAATGGTTGTTAATCCACAATTTAAAATGCCAGTGTAAGATCTGAAGTAAACAGGGTCACATGATGGGTGTGTGAATGGTTTAGCTCTTAGTTTCATCACACAGTATGAATCTGTTCAATATCTTTGGTTTGCAAATGACTGAAAAGTTTTGGTTCCGTTTTCTTTCCTTTTCATCCCAGCTGGGCGAGTTCAGACGACGTTTGGATTAAAATGCTCAACAAGGAGCTAAAGTATGTTCATGATAAGAGCTACTTGCAGCGGCATCCTAAACTGCAGCCCAAGATGAGGGCGATCCTGTTGGACTGGCTTCTGGAGGCGAGTACCTAGCAGAGCAGTGGTTTATGTCATTACATTCTTGGTGAATCTGTAGGATTTTTACGTTGTTGCCTTTGTGCAGGTGAGTGAGGTGTATAACCTCCACAGACAGACAGCATACCTGGCCCAGGACTACTTTGACCGCTTCATGCTGACTCAGGAGGATGTTGACAAAGATTACCTGCAGCTCATTGGCATTACAGCCCTCTTCATCGCCTCCAAGACAGAAGTTAGTCTTCACTTCCTGCTGTTTCTGGTGTTTATATCCTAGCAGAATAGTTTCACTAAAATGTTTTTCTCTCTTTAGGAAATTTATCCTCCTAAAATCTACGAGTTTGCGTACGTCACAGATGGAGCATGTAACATGTGGGACATCCAGCGCACAGAGCTTCGTATATTAAAGGTACACCAGCAGTTTCTGTCCTGGTTCTGAATGAAGAGGTTTTTTTTTTTTTTTTTCTGCTCCAACATGATGGTCTTCCTGCAGGCGTTGGACTGGAACTTGTGTCCAGAGACTCCCATCTCCTGGCTCAAGCTGTATGTTCAGGTGGAAGCTCAGAAGGATGGAGAGAACTTCCTGGAGCCGCAGTTTTCTCAGGAGACGTACATCCAGATCACACAGGTATCTTCACTTCCTCACAAAGTCTTTAAATGTTTTAAATGTTCAAAGTGTGATCTCTGCCTTCGTCTCCTTCAGCTGTTAGATTTGTGCATGATGGACATCAATTCGTTGGACTACAGCTACAGCATTCTTGCTGCTGCCGCCTTCTGTCACTTCTCTACGTTTGAGGTTGTTCATAAAGTCTCAGGTGGGTTTCCACTCTGCCTCTGCACATTTTCCAGGTGGTGTATGAATATTCCAGGTCATAACCAGTGAGTTTCTGCCTCTGTTTGGCAGGCCTGACCTGGGAGAGTGTGTTTCCCTGTTATCAGTGGATGAGTCCCTTCATGGACACATTGCGCTCTGAAGCCAAACCGGAGCTGAAAACCTTCCCCAAAGTCAAAACCAGTGACAGACACAACATCCAGACGCATGTGGCCTATCTGGACCTGCTGGTGAGAAAACACATCTGTTAATCAATCTGTAACAATATTCTGACCTGCTTGATATTCAGAATGAGAAACTGCAGAAAACTGGCAATAATTTAGACTGTTGAAGCATTAGTATTCAACACAATCCTGAAGTATAAAACTTACTTCTCTCAAGTTCTTTATAAAATGGAAAATTGAATTCTGTTTATAAAAACAAACTCTCTACATGTATTGTAAATTAATTTCTCTAATAAATATCACAACTTGTGAAACAAGTTGATGCAGGCTGTGATTCTCCATTCAATAAGGGACATTTTAATGCTTTTTGACCACTAGAATGCTGTTTATTACAATAAGTTAAATAATATATCAATCAAGCATTTAAAACTTGCTTTTTTGGCAATTATTGTCAAAAGAAAAAAATGATTTCTAAAAACTTGTATATTCACTCCTTTAAAGAGATGAACCTAATTAAACAGTGCTTTGTGTTAATGTATTATATTGATGCTGTCTAATTCACATTGAATATCTTGTAGAAATCAGTTCTCATGTTGACTTTTTTTATTGTCAAAGCAGAATTATAATTTTGATTACTTAGTAAGTAAATAAAATGTCTAAGTGTGGATTTTTTTAAATATAGGCACTGTTTGTATAAATAGTTTTTATTTTTCCTCCATCTTTGTGCAGAGAAAAGCTCAGGAGCGTCAAATCGACAACCCTGACTGTCAGCTGTCACCGGTTGCTGTGGGGAAGTTTCTGACCCCACCCAGCAGCACAGAAAAGTCGATCAGTCCCTGAGCTGGACCCCATCAGCAGGACCCACTACCTCTCTTCAGGACAACTTGACGCCACAGTTGAGTCGTCATAGCGACACATGATGTGGAGAACAAAAGTTTTTATGTTTGGTTGTTTTAACACTAATCTCTGACTTCTGGCAGCCAAAACAGATCAGGCAGGAATCTGATCTGTTTCTTGATCATTTTCAGACTGATGATTTAATCAGTCTGGTGATTGATCAATCACCAGTCATCAGTCTGGTGATTGATCAAATCATCAGTCTGGTGATTGATCAGTCTGGTGATTGATGATTTTAATCTGTGATAACTTTGCTACAACAGTTTTCACCCAACTGGTCTTTCCTCCATGTGAGCCGTCATCTGGGAGTTTCACTGGTGCTGATCTTAAACTTGAAGCTTTGATGCGTTCTGATGGTGCTTCAGTTGATTCTCAGGAAATGAGAAAAACCTGCTTTTGTTCTTACTTATGACAGTCATTCCATTTTAAATAGGTACAATTAGACATGTGCCACCTTTAAGCCTTATTTTGTTTTATTTTGGGTTTTTTTTAATGTCTAAAAGTAAGTCTGTCCTGATGGAGGATTGTCACCTTTAGAACAAACAGCTTGATTTTTGATGTCAGAAGCATTTCATAGCGACCGGAATTATAGGAATTATTATTTTTTCCTATTTAGGTGTTTAATGCACCTGGCCTGTTAGTGGCAAATTTTTTTTTTATTTTATTTTATTTTTTAAATTTTGTATATGCGTTGCAATCTGGTTGCAACTTTTTGTTACGTTCCTGGAAAACTTGACCTTTGTGCAAATTTTTATTTTTTCTTTTTCTTTTTTTTTTTTTTTTTCCATTTTAAGTGCTTGTATTTATTAATTAGCCTTCATAAGTAAAGGAAAAATGTTCATATGCAGAATCTTTTATTGATTGAACTCAGTCTGGTCACTCAGTGCCAAAGGCAAAAAGGTATTTATGAGGTTTGATCCATTACATCTGTTCATTTGAGGTTCAGCATTAAATGTTGTACATAAGGATGTCTTCAGTGCCTTTTTTATATAACGGGGGAGAAAAATCTGTACATGAACTTAATTTAAAATTTAAATGGAGTGAGCCAAAAAGTGGAAATCCATCAAACCTGTGACTGTAAACCTCCGCAGTGAACACATAAACCATGTGAACTGTGTATAGATGTTAAAGAATGTTTTTGTACATAGAGCAATTTAAAGAGAGAAAATTGTAATTTTCTTTTTGTATTGTTTTAAATAAATGTTGAAAGTCATTTTGGTCTTTTTGGATTCTTCTAAGACAAGGGTGTCAAAGTGGAGGCAGTTTCAAAATGGAAAACAATAAATGAACTGTAAAAATGTATTTTAATAAAGCAACAGTCCAAAGCCTTCTACATATTAAATAATATGCTAATTTAATTTTAAAAAATGGCAGTTAGAACTTAAAGTTCTACCTGAATAGCATTATTAATTTTGATGAATTGTGACCTGCCATAAGTTTAAATGTATACATTTTGGACATGATGGTTGAAAGCTTTACAGAAATTGATATTTCCTTTTTTTTTTCCCCCTTGAATTTGAAAATCAACAAAATGTCTCGAATGGAACAATTCCATCATTTTAAGACTGCTGCTGCAGTGAGTGAAGAAGTGGTAAATAAAAATAAACCACTGGCAGAAGAAACATGAATTTTACTCTACGTTCACACTGCAGCTCGAAGTGACCCAGTTAGACACTTTTTAAACAAGTAGTTTTAGAATAAATCCTGCATAACAATGTTGCTGCAGCACAAATTAAAGATGACAGTAAAAGTCTGACCTTCACAACTTTTCTTACTAAGGTATAGAGATTAGTTTCTGTTACACTTTTATGTCAGATTTATAGTATCGGCTCCTAATTTCCATATTCATGCACTAAAGGAGTATTTCAGTAAAACTCTGCAGATGCGACACGTTGATGTTCCATGAGTGAAAAAAAACGGCTTCCTGTGACTCAAATCTGTGTGAGAATGTCTCGGGTTCAGCTCAGTAGGTTTCAGATATCTGCTCACGTTGAGCAAGAGCTGAAAACCTTTTGGCCAAAACCCTTTTATCGCATTACAACCAAAAAACTTCACTGTATTTTGCTGGGAGGCTGTGATGCACCAAAACAAAAAAATCCATAAATGTTTAAAAGGGAGTAAAATGACATGATTTTGAAATCTGAAATCGCTTCCATTAGCCTAAATAAAATTAATCAAAATTAACCGCCTATAAAGGTCATTATTTAGTAAATGGACTCTGCCTGCGTGTATTTCAATACATAATATTAAAAAATATTATGTAGATTTCTGCAAGGGCTGAACTGTAATTATAATTATAAGTAAATAAATAATAATAATAATAGTTATTATTATTTTCAGCCTCCCTGCAGAAACCCTCATGATAACAGGTGATAACAGAAGTTTGAACTTTCCCTTGCATTTGAAATGCTGTATTTCAAATCCACCATTATTAAATATGTGTTTTGATATTTATTGCTCTGCATCTTCTATTTACAGTTTCCCAAAATGTTTTTTGTGGTTCTTATTGCTCTATTTGTGCTTTCTCAAATATAATGTTCATATTATGTTTGGACTTCTTGGGGTTTTTTGGTCTAAAATGAGAAGATCAATATCTAACTTTACATTGTAGCCAATTATTATTAATTTTATCATATTTTAGAAACAGAACACAGGTTTTATACATGCATAGATGCTTGTCCAGCATTTATTTTCCCCAGAAGCAGTTTTATAAAATTTTAAAAATGAATTTAAGATCTTGTGACAGAGATTTATTTCAAATGTGCTATTCTCTCGTGTGTTCATGGAGTTTTAAACCAATCAAAATTCAGTTTTTGTGAAAATTAGAATATCAAGTCAGACCAAAGGGGATTTTCATCAATAAAATATTTTTATGGCCTACTCGTTTCGAACCAGATTTAAGTAATTTTACCCTAACCCATACCATAACTTCCTGGGGAAGATTTCCTATGTAATATCTCAATGGAAAATTAAGTGAAAGGAAAAAGTGTGATAGTAAGGGATGAATCCTTAAGAAGATTGTGAAGAAAATTATTCCAATTTTCTAAGAAATCATCATTAGAGAGCCATAATCATCAAAGGAGACAGAAATAATCAACTACACACAGGACAAACTTTATAGGGAAAAGGCTTTTTTATTTATTTTTTATGAAAAGTCACATACAAAAGGAATAATCCATGAGAGGCAGCTATAAAAATGTTTACTTGTACATCATATTACACGGTTCATCTCTGCTCGGTTTAAACCTACAGGAATGTTGCAACACGTTCACACCTCCGCCTCCAAACGTTCTGGATTTACAACAGATGCTGAACACCGAAGAGGCCAAAACTCACTCAACATCTGCTTCACATCGACAGTTTATAAAAACACACGCGCGCACACACACGCACACACACAAACCTGTGTTACTCCATTTGGATGCATAGTTTTGTGCACAGGTCCTTCAGGGCTTATTTTGCTTTTATTCTATTTCACTTTAGGCACCAGAAGAGAAACACAAAACCTGCTTCACCATCTGAAGAAAAGGACTTTAACTAATTCATACTGGAAGCTGCACAAAAAAAAAAACAATCTTGACATCTGAATCCAAAGATTTCAAGGAACAAAAATGGAGAGCTTTGTCACGACACCTTAAACCTTGAGTTTAAAATAGACCTTTTTACTCTGGTTGTCCTCATCTCCACGTGGATCTACATTCATCAGGCAGCGTAATGAAACCAGGTGGTAGATATTGGATGCCGGTTAAACTAATCACCCATTTTTGTTTTGATAGCAAAGAAACCTTAAAAAGTCATGAGCAGAAAACAATTGTTCTGATAAAGTCCAGGGCAATGTCTTCTATTTCTGTTTGTCTTTATCTCACCTTCAGAATGACAAATTTACTGTCTGCTTTAATGCGGGGGAAATGAACAACCACAGATCAGATAACAGTTGAATTTACAGGCGTGAAAAGACTGTTGGGTGATCAATAAATAAACTCTGTAGGGTTGACTTGGAGATTAGGGTGGCAGAAAGCAGCCTGGCTTTTTACAGTCCCTTTATCTTGATTGTAACTGCAAACTTTGATGAGAGCAAAACAAAAAGAAAATGCAACAAATGTGGACTTTTAAAGTGTAAGATCACAATATGAGAATACTCAAGCATTCTTTATATTTCTACAGTTCAATATACAAGACAAATATGCTAAAAATAACAAAAACTTTACCTATATGCGGTCATTATGTTCGTTGGAACCATAAATAAAGGGATTGTGAATAAATTCATCAAATACTGGAAGTTGTATAATTTGAAAAAATAATTTGACTTAACGTCAACATACATTTGCTTTGAATGACATGTTTTCTTGTCTTTCCCATTTTAAAGAGCTACAGTGAAAAAAAAAAAAAGAGCTTTGGTGTCACATCATATTTATACCTCCTGGAAACAGGAAGTCATAAATTCAAATTTCAAGGATTCCATATGTAAACAAAAAAGCTTAATTGTGTTTATTTTAATAACATTTTTAGAAGTATGAATAATTATTTCCACTGATTATCTTAAATCAGTGGATCACATGTTTGTGATGCATAATATGACTTTTTCTGAAAATCTGCTATAAAACAAATTAATTTGAAGTCTTTTCACATATGTTCACCAGCAGAGCCAACAACTCTCACCGGGACTGAAAAGTAAATTTCAAAAGATAAATTTGATCCCAAAGTTTGAGTATTTTTGAAGGTCACGTGATTGGCTTCATGTTGTACAGAATAAATTTCTCTTTAGATTGGATATAAAATCAAAACTGTTAAAGTTTGTGTGAAAGGTTAATAATTTCCAAAATATAATTATTTATTTTCAGAATTATATCTGGTTCAGCCTCACGTATTTCTAATTTTTCACATTTAAACACATTTATCTCAGTATGTTCTTTCTCTTCTCTCTTAGCACCACCTTGTGTCTGGATGATAAATGTGCTAAAACCAAAACGGAGGTTTGCGTCATTAAGCATTTAAGCAGACTAATAAGTTCATCTTCAACTGCAAATAAATGTAAAACTAGGCTCGCTACCATTTTGTTTCAATGAATAGAAATTTCAAAGCAGCTTGAAGATGAAATTTGTTCGTAAAAAGGTGAGTTCCAGGACGGAAAAAGTGGAGTAACCAGCATGTCAACAGCACAACCAACAACCATCAAAGTGGATCCTCAGTGAACTTATTTATGGGAGTAGAAAAATAATCTTATTTAAAAATGTACCAGTAATGCTGATTTTACAAGGTGGAAAAAGTGTTTTAACCTCCAATATTACAAAAGTTCTGTTTCAAATTGATTGTTTTGTCGTGTATGAAGACTGAATCCTCTTTTAGTGCAATAAGAAGGTAGGAAAGAGAAATCAAAAGCTTATTTTTGAGTGTTTACACATCATTCAAACTTGGGAATTTAAAAATCTAAGTTTGTCTATGTTTATTTACAAAAACTGCAAAGATCCTTGGAAAGACTTTTAGTATGTTTGACATTTTGAATATAAATTTCAAAGGAAAAACTTTCCGATCCAAAAATTCTCAAATAAAATGCTGTGAAAAAACAACTTAAGTCATTTTCAAGGCCTTAATGTTTTCTGAGATTTCAAGTGTAGCAGTGTAATTCTTCCACTCTGACAGCCAGCCACTGAAAGTTTCTCACATCATTTGATGGTGGTGTTGCTTCAGAGAAAACACTCTTTGACCCTGAAAGTCGCATTTCGCAAACAGCAAAGCACAGCGACCCAGAAGCCTCTTACAAATTGAATAACTACATCACACACACTGTGCTTTTTTCTCTTCCTCAAACTTCTGAAGCACAACTCTTCTGAAAAAAGGAGCGCAACACAATGGACCTCCAGCCTTGAATGTGTCTTTGAATTTCTCCCAACATTGGTGAACACATGGGAAAGGAGCTGCTGCATTCACACAACATCCCATTTCAATCCTTTTTGTTGGATTAGATGTTCTGTAGCTAAACCTGCTGTTAAAACCTGCTGCATAGAGCCGCTTAGACCTTCATCTTCTTATCAGTGTTTTTCAAAGTGGGGCCACCAACTCAAGTTGTTTTGCTCATTAAGCTAGCCTAACTAGTTAGCAGGAAATGGAAAAGTTTCTGACAAGAAAAAGATAGAAAAACGTCCAGCAGCAAAAACCTAAGAACTGTGGGAATGAAATTAAGTTATTAGCTATTATCGCGTGAACATCGGATGAGCCCTGATAAAATGTTGCAGAACATTTTATTACATAATTTAAACTCAACTAAAATACACAAATAACACTGGAAAAAAAACCCTCCAATATGAACAAATTAAAGCAAAGTCTGTTATTTATAGACATTTTAGTTGTAACAGAATTAATATTTGGTATTTATAATCTTTTATCCCTTTTAAGATGAGCACTGTTGTATCTGTTTGGTTACTCATAAACTAGAGTTTCTTTGGTTTTATTCCTCCTTTTCATAAAATGACCAACTAAGAAGCAGAAATAAGCAAAGCTTTCCTGTTTATGTCTGGACTTAAATTGGAAAGATTTTGGGACTTAAAATATCTTAATTTACAGCAGGATTATTATTAAGATTTTATTTTTGGGAAATTGAGATGTTTTTTTTTCCTTTATCACTTCTTTAGTTTTCATAGATCATAGTGATGTCAGTGTGCCCACGGCAGCCATTTTGCCTGAGAAGAGTCTTTTGCAGGATCTATTTATCTGAACTTTGAACTCAGGTCAACTTTACGACAAAATATTAGGGCCAGGCCACAATTTTTTAATGACTTTATTAAATGGATTAAGTCATAATATCACAAAGATTGCAGCCATAATATAAGGAGAATATTGTAGTAATCGTATCAGAACTCAACACAAAAAATAACAAAAATTAAAATGAGGAATGCTGATCATCTTGTGAAATCATACTTTTGTATTGGTTTCACTTAATAAAAACAATTAATCTTTTACATATCATCATCAAATTATTATTACTAACAGGACTTTAAAATGATTGTTCAAAGAACCGAGTATTTCGAAGAAAGAACTACACTGACTGAGGTCATGTCAGATCTCCATAATCATCAAGGCTTTTTGTCTCCTTAAAATTACTTTTTTTCCTTGTAACTTTAAGATGTTATGTCTACTAAAAATGTTTTTTTCTGCCAATATTACAACTATATTCTCGTAATTCAACAATAAGTTATGGTCCTAGTGCTCTGTATTACAACTCACAGAAGAGATGATTGAAATAAAAACACTTTTTTGAATTATTATTTTATTATTTTTTCGTAGAAAACAATTGAGAAAAAAAAATTAAAATTAAAAATCTGATCTGGTATGAATAAAAGGATTTTATTTTGAAGCCATTTTGACCTGAGTAAATATCCCTGACAGGACCATAATAGTTAATAGAATCAGATTGTTGTGTGAATGCACCACTTCCTGACCCGATAAACAAAGTAGGACTGTGTGGTCGTGGTTGAGTGGCTCCCCCTAGTGGTGCTGAGGCAGCGGGTCATGGCTGTGGCTCCTCTGTATGTAGGCTATTGCGTCCCTGTATGTGAGGCCCAGCTGTGGCCGGTCGTACATCTCACTCAGAGCCTGAAACTTCGGCCCCCAGCGTGACAGCCTGTCACACACAAAACCTCCTTCATCCTCCTCCTCCTCTACCTCGTCCTTCTTGTCCCCGGCAGCCATTCTTCTGCAGGAAACGGCCGACCCCAGAGAGCTGAGGCTTCCTGCTGAGGAGCCGGAGCCCTCCACGCACCAGACGTGGTAGGCGTCGGCTGGAAACGCACCGCTGTCGTTGTCCGCCTCCCAGATGATTCGCTCCACGTAGCTTTTGAAGTCCACATGCGAGCGCGCCGCGGGCGCAGCGTCGACGCAGCTGCCCGTGTCACTCATCTCTGTGTCCCTGCCTGCGTGAGAGGAGTAGTTGGCGTAGGTGACGTCGCTGCTGTAGCCGGCGCCGGCTGCGTGCTGATGGTGGTGATGGTGATGGTGGTGGTGATGTGGGATGCTGAGGTAGGGGGCGCCGGAGCTGCAGGAGGAGCCGGACGGATGCACCTCCTCCTGGGAGCCAGGAGAGGACTTGATGAGCGGGGCAGTGGTGCAGGAGGACGACTGGGACAAGCTGGAGCACAGAGGACGCTTCAGCTCCGTGATATCGTATGCATTCTGAAGGGAAGAAACCAAAAACATGTAGTCCGTGAATTAAAGATCTCATTATAGGCAGGGTTCTGTTGAAGACAGGAGTTTGTTTCTGGATGTGTCATTGAACAGGTTAGGATAGGTCTATGGGTTACACAAAACAACAAAACATGTTCATTGCACAAAATCCTTCTTTGATGACAAGGTTTCAGTTTGCTCACTTCTGAGCTTCTTTCAGAATGAGACGCTTTAGGGCCTCTGTCACTTTAAATCCAAATAAGCTGCTGTTGGCCACGCCCCCCAACTCAGTGTTTACGTTCACAAATGCAAAAGGCTGCAAACAGATGCACAATTATACCGTCCATCTTTGGAAAGCTTTAGCAGAGTCTCATGCACAACCAAGAATGCAGCAAGTGATTTCTCAATTGTAAATCAACAAAACTCTCGTCCTTTCCAGCAGCCAGCGGTAAAACTAGCTGAGATGTTTGAGAAACTTTAAACGGCGCCTATTTCCATGTAGATCCTTCTCAAGCTCCTGCCTCACAGATTAATCCTCCCAGGTGCCTCCTTCACCAACAGCAACAATTATTAAGTACTTGGTGGAACTGCACATCTGCTAAGCTCATTATATTAGCCACTTCTGAGAGCAACACTGGTAAAAACGTTAAAGCATTTATAAAGGAAAAATGTGATGACTTCCACATTATCAGAAAGAGTAGGAGCTTCTTAAAGAGACAGAGGCCCAATTTCAAGGGGTCAAATTGTGAAGTCAAATTTAATTTCAGTGTATGCAGCATTTCTAAAACAACTGAAGGTAACAAAGTTCCTGATTGTGCTTGTAAAACACATAAAACTCCCCCTTCAATTTTGTCATTATTTTTATATTTTAACTTTCTCCCACAACCACACACGCTTATTCGCTTTTTCCTACAGCTGTGTGCAAGAGAACAGATTCAGCCCAGAGGATGAACTGCTGATTCCTGGATCAACTTGTTCTCTGTTGAAATGTTCTGTGAGCAGGCGAGTATGAACTTTAAAAGCAGAAGGTTGAACATGTTTAGCGTTGCGTGTGACTAGGTACCTGGTCCTGCTCTCCTCCTCCTTCCTCGTTGTAGTTCAGGATGTTTTCTCTGATGTCTTCCCAGCTCTGGTGTTCAGCAGGGATGTGGTAAACTCCTCGCTTCCTGAACTTGTTTCGGCTGCCTTTCTGATTCCAAACGGTCACCGCCACCAACACCACTAAACACACACATACACACACACCCACCCACACACACACACACAGGTATAGGAGGTAGAAGAAATTAATAGAGCATCTTGTCAAAATATCAATGTCAAAACATATTCAAACTTAAAGCATTACAGTTTAACCAAACAACCAGATATTTGCTTTAGCATTGCAATATGCAACTTTTATATATAAAAACAATATTTATAAAAAATATTTTTTCCATATTTGTTGAAATTGTCACCCCATCCTGACAATATAATATGAGACAAATAATCTGTGAAAAGATCAAGCTCCTTCATCTCTCCTTCAGTGCTACTACTGTCTGCAAAAATACACCGATCCTGGTCAAAAGCAACCAATCAGAGCCAGGAGGAGGGTCTTAGTGCTAGCAATCATTCGCGTGTATGCAACATAGCCTGCCACCAATGCTAAGGGTAGTTAGCATAGCCACTGATGACAGCTGATAAACAATTTCCTGTAATGGTGAATTGTTTCTCCACCATTAGAACATTTAGCAATGAGTACATGAAGTTGATGGACAGCGCTAAGCCACTCCTCCTGGCTCTGATTGCTTGTTTTTGGTCAGGATGTTCAGACGCGGACATCAAACTTTCAAATTTTCTGTCTCATATCAAACTGTTGCAAGATGGTGAAAGTTTTAACAAAAAACATATTTTTGTAAAAGTTAAACACTGCAGTTTTAAGGAGCAGGAGTGGGATATTGGCGAAAAGTATACACCAATATACTTTTCGCCAATAGTATATTTTGTGTTGCAGTATAAAGCAACACAAAAATTAACTTTAGCAATTGCTTGTTCTTACCAATAAAGACAAGCAGACACATGCTGATGGCGAGGATGGAGCTGGGGCTGAGAGCGGCCATCCTCTGACCTTTGACCTGCCCCAGCTCACAGCGTTGACCTCTAAATCCCTCCTGACAGCGGCATTGGAAGCTGTCAGCTGACAGGGGATGGCATATGCCGCCATTACGACAGGAGGACGGGTCGCAGGGTGACGGCACGCAGCGCTGGAGACCGGACTCATCGGTGACGGTCACCTGAGGGCCCGGACACCTGCAACGGGTCGGAGTCCAGCAGAGACGACTGGATGAGCACCAACTGGTACAAATACCCTGAAAATGCTTCACTAAACCTGAATATGTTTAACTCAGTTCACTTTATTCTGTGTGGGTTTGCGTTCATGCATTATTTACTTGCACTGGTG
Organism: Poeciliopsis retropinna; assembly: GCA_010277075.1. Lineage (NCBI taxonomy): Eukaryota > Metazoa > Chordata > Actinopteri > Cyprinodontiformes > Poeciliidae > Poeciliopsis > Poeciliopsis retropinna. The sequence goes on along the minus strand of VMRM01000007.1, from coordinate 1,648,307 downwards.
TTTTCTCCACAGGTCGATGCAACGCAGCGGGCTGCGACAGGGCTGGCTCCTGCATGCGTCGCTGGAGCAACCCGGGGTGACCCCCCGCCTCTCCAGCAGCGTCACCAGGTCCCGGCTCTGGCCGTCCAGAGGAAGGATGTGTCCGTTAAAACGGACGTCTCGCAGGCAGCCTGCACAGAAAAATAGCAACATCTGATTGAAAAGACAAACTCCCAAAGTTTTGACGACTTCTGAACGCATTACCAGCCAGAACAAACTGTTGAACAAGGTGTAAACAGAATATCACGTAAAATCATAAAGGTCTATCAAAAAAACTCAATGTCTGAAAGTCAAACTGTTATCATAATGTAGTTCTGCTGCTTTCCAAACCAAAATAAAACAGTTTCTCACTTGTTCAATATGCTTAGTAAGGCCTGAATATTAGTAAAGTATAAATTGGGGCTTTTTTGTCCTTTAACAAGTGTTGCAGTTACTGTGCCCTGCAAAAGTATTCCTACTGTTTATCATCTGTTTTCTTAAGATTTTCTGTGATGGACCACTATGGAGTAAAGCATACATTTTAAGTAGACAGAAAATTTGATATGTTTACAGCATTTTTTGAAAAGAAATATTTGAAGTGTGGCATGCATTTGCATTCAGATATTTCAGCTAAAAACTATTTGCAGCTCACAGGTTCGTCCTGATTCTTTGGACTTATAAGTGAAAAGATTCACATATTGTGAATTTGTGAATTCACAATACCTCAAAACTTTGGCAAAGCACAGAATTTTTAAATGTTTGCAAAATAATCTAATTTTATGCCTACACTCTGTAAAGGAAATACCAAACCCAGAGTCCCACAGCATGTAAAGCCAATTATTTAACTTGCATTGATTTTTTAAAATTTAGGTTAAATAAAATCCTTTTGACAGATGAATACTGATGAGAGCAAGACCTCACCCTGGAAATCAGCCTTGTCTCCAGCGTTTGGTCTGTTGCCAACCATCAGGCTGGCCGGATGAACCACAATCTCCCTGCGGCTCCCCAGCTGCGCCTGAACCTCCCAGGAGCCCCCTCCCTGCTCCAGTCGCAGGGTAAACTTGTTGTCGTGGCGACCGAGGCTGACCAGGACCCACTGTCCGACGTCCACTCTGTGACCGGGGAGCTGGAGCGAGTGAGCGCCGTCTCCCAGGTTGGCACGCACTGAGATGTGACCGTCACTGATCTGAAAAGTTGAAAAGTTAGAGGAGGAAAAGTCTAATAAAGACCTGTGAAAAACATATACATATATTAAAAATACATTAATGTTTTATTGCAATTGCAGCAATTGCACACTGAATAATTCACAAGAGCTAGTCTTTAATTTATTTACAATTATTAAGTATGCGGAAAATTGAGAAATCTTTTACTTTTACAAAATTGTTGGTGCTACACTAGTTCTTTAATATCCTGTGCAATTCTCATCTAGCCGCAGGGTAACGGGTAATCTCCTGAAACCAAACTCTTTGAGCAACATGTTCAACCACTTGCCTGCAGTGGCGCTGCACCAAGAACTACTGAAGAAACGAGAAAAATACAAAAGCTTACAGCAGAACCTTTGTGCTGCCGTGTTTCTGGTATGCCCGTAAATTTGACACACAGCAACATCCGCAAACTACAACTATTCAGGATAAAACGCATTGTTATGTTATCGCTGGGCGTTAATTTTTGGTAAAAAAAAAAATCATCTGATGGGACGCTAGAAAAGACTATTGTTGTGATTAAGTTGTGCTAAAAGGAGTCAGCTAATCAGTAAAGCTTTAAAATCTAAAAAGCAAATTACATTTTTTCAAAGAAGTTGAAGAGCACTTATAAGAGCACTTTGCACCAATCTGATTAAAAACAACTAATATCTTTGCTGTTGACCTCATATGTCTATTTATTTAATAATTTAGCATTAAATTACCTCAGTTAAACATTTTAATGGACTTCCACCACCAGTTTTGATTAAATCTGATTTCAAATTATCTGGAAAACCTCTTGTAGGAAAAAGGGCCAATCCGTGATTTATGTGTCTACTATAAAAGGTATTAATGACACTAAAACCCAGAATGGGATTTCAGTATCTAGTAGTGGTTGTTTATGTTGGCATGGACAGGTCATTTAGCAGTAAAGTAGGTAAATACTGAAGCTGAAAGTCAGGCTGACCTCCAGAATGATGTACTCGTTGGAGTCCCGGGATGCCACGGAGAGCAGGGTCCCTGAGGTGGCTCTGGTCCGGAGAAGCATCTGGATGCTGGTGCGTCGGGAGCTGCCGCCCCCTCTGAGCTGAAAACGCATCACACTGTCCAAGTCGAAGGAGAACTCCTGCACAGCTGAACAGTGAACGGAGGGCAAGGTTACAATAACTAACATCAATGAGATCACCAAAACTGGAATTGAGAAAACATTTTTGTTAACTGAAATAAATAAAAAGTATAGATAACTGGAATTACATCATCTATTCATACATCTAAAACATATTTTAATTATACATATCCTTCATTTTTGTGTTATTGAATGTATTAATTAGCCTTTTGAACTGCTATGAAATAGATTTTTTTCCCCCTCCCAGAAGCAGTTTACGTCAAGTTGACAGCGCATTACAGTAATCATTTTTGAAATTCTACACCTAAAAATTAACCAAAGTATGAAAAAACTAAAACTATAACTAATAAAAACTAAACATTTAACTAATAAAATCTAGCAAACACTTTAAAAACAAACTAAAGTTAATTGAACAAAACAACAAGTCACAATCGAATAAAACTGAACACTAATGAAAACCCAGAAGTATTATAACCCTGAGTTAAAACTATGCTTTATCCACAAGAGTTTTTACAACAAAGGGTCTCTCACCTCTCTCACACTTGTGTCCGTTGTATCCCGGACGACACTCACAGCTGAAGGAGCCCCAGTCGGCGAGGCAGGAGGCGTGAACGCCACATGAAGGACCAGCCGCCGTCACGCACACGCCGTCTGTCAGCTTGCATCCTGGCGCACTGTCGACGCTTTCACCTGGACTCGCCAGGTCATACACCTGAGACGAAATGAGAAAACTGACATTCCTTCTTTGCTCTGTAACGTTTCATCAAAAGCAGGACACTGAAACATAAAACGTGACGTCTGAAGAGCTCCAGGCTGTATTCACGGCCAACAGTAGATTGGATTTTGTTTTAATTCCGCTGTTTTGATCCCCTGAGTTTAGAATGCAATAAGACTTAATTCGACATGCACTAAATTTTCACACAAGCCCATTGTTTCAGTTGGCAGGCGCACTACGGCAGCATTTTGTGGTGTGTCAGTCTGTGTTAACACATAAATGTGAGCTAAATTCCTCTAAAGGAATCTGGGAAATCGGCTTTGATTACACAGCAATGACAGTTCACTATTTCTCCCTTTTTGGGGGTTTAGAAAGCAGCTTTGTATTGCCACAAGATCTTAGGAAATGAAAGTGAGGCAGAGATGTGAAGTTTCTCAAATTCAAAAGGTTTCCCGTTTCTAGAAGCAGGGATGTCACAACATCCCCATCATAATGTTCTGAGGAAACTTTACATCTTTGTGCCAGAGAAAAACATTTTTACTTGTTCAAAATACACCTAAAATTGGCATAAATGGTTCATAAATGTCTAGTTTTAAATACTTGGCAAGTATTTGGTTTAAAAATAAACGTTTGTTGGACATCTAGAATTTACGTCAGACTTTTTAGGTGTTTAAATGTAGATGTGTTTAGCAAAGACATGCTAGCTCATATAAACAGCAACATCACCCAGTTTACAACTCTGGACCTTTAGATTACTATCCTAAAACTTACCCAACTGAGCATAAGAATATCCATTCAAGTTGAATTAATGCATACTGTAAGTTCAGACAAGTTATTTTTTAAAATTACACTCTGTTCCTTTTCCAAAGCTGTACTTCCATCCACTGGTTCAGCGTGAATATGTAAATATCTCATCAGCACATAAGGAGTTGATATTATCACTGCACAATCAAAAATTAAGAAATAGTTCTTAATCCTAAATCAAATGAAGGATACATTTTTTTCAGATTTAGATTTCTTTAAAGGTTAAAATGTGCTCAATTTTTGTAAAAAGTAAATTTTAATTGAAGTTAATTAATCATTTCAAATGGAGTGCTGGGTTCTCACCATTCCGAAAGCACAGATGGGCCATGGACCGGTTTTATCAACTCGAGTATCTAATAAAATTGTAATTAATGTAGAAAAAGTGCTGATTTGAATCATGTTTATGAGAATATTAAAGGATATTCATCATGCGTGACCTTTAATTAAAGACAGCTCATTTTGCTGGTTGGGGGCGTCCTCTGGATTGGAGGAGGCGAACATCATAAATCAATTTAGATTTAGCTTTTCATCTTGGTACATTTAGAAAACCTTCATCTTAACAAATAATACACGTAAGAATTTAATACACTGCCAAAAATTATTTAGTCTTTGGCAGCTAAATCCAAATAATGTCCTAATTTGCTAAAACTACAACAATAAATTTTCTGTTTTTACTTTATGTCTGTAGAGCTTTAAATGCAAAAGCAGTAATTATGAAAAGCCAATGCTGGCAGCTAAATCTCAAATGGTTGTTTTTGTCACTTAAGTTCAACTTGAATTCAAATGTCCATCTTCATCTTTGCAGTAAACTACGAGTAGATCATAGTAAATTAGTTAAGATAGATTTAACATTTCTTGGCAAATGACTTCTTTGAAAAGACCAAAACTTCTGCAAAAAGAAATGCTGAAGTCGCACAGGACTCTATTTTACTTTCAGAACTAATTGCTGATGCTGATGTTTTGTGTAATTTCAATAAAGACATTCACAATTTGTCATCATGACACTTTTCTGCCGTCCTTCACATACAGAAAAAAGTGCAACAACAGGAACAATTTTGTCTTAACCTCATAACACATTTTAGATGCAGCATCAAAACACAAGGGATTGTGGGAAAAATAACAGCGCTGATGCTAACATCTTGAACTTCCACATTCCTCATTTTAAAGCTGACTGAACGTTTTCCTGGGGAAAATTCTGGGATCTGTGGGAGCTTGTTGAGGTTTTTCCTTGAGCAGCAGAGGAAGCGCAGCAGCTTGCAGGGAAGCCAGATCCTCTATTCATTCATTTTACCTTTTGGACTGTGATGTTGTTATATTGGCCTTGGCTGATGAGCCGAGCTCAGACCACCATCTGTCCGACCACCAACCCCACGGCGCGAGAGCACAAACACACAGGAGCCGGTGGGAGTGAATTCATGCATGCACAAACAGATTGATGCAGGCACATACACACTGCAGCTGCATTTCAAGGCAAGAGACACATCCAGGAAAAGCTAATGATTCCTAGGATGAAAACAAACATATTGTGTTTCCTTCACTTTCTTTCCATTTGGAGGAGAATGATGGGTAATCCTATTCATTAGTTTCTGACCGTTAAGTATAACCTGAGGTTATTCAAATTTAAACTGCTTCAGCATAAACAGGTTTTTTGCCCTCACCACATGAATATTTAAAGTACACACTGAAACATGCGGAGCTGTGTTACCTGGCTGTCCACCACCAGGTTTCGGATGCAGCCAGTAAAACTTCGATAACGGCGGTAGGGAGACATTTCCTTCACTCCTCCCAACTGAAGAGGCTGGTAGACATTTAAATACCTGACAGGAAGCACACATTAAAGAAATATATCAAAAAACAAACAAACAAACAAAAAAAACATAGGTTAAAGAAGGTTTAGAAAATAAAGTCTTTGGCAAAGACTTTATTTTTACCAAACAATGTTTCTGCACAAAATCATTCTTAGATAATGAGATTTTATTTTGCTTTAGTTTCCTTTCTGAATGAGCTATTTTAGTGCCTTCCCACTTCCCAACTCAACATTTACACTCACATGTGAAAACAGATGCAGAATTACATTTCTGAAAAGCAGATCTGGAGCCTTCTGCACAAACAACAACAATGCAGCAAGTAGTTTCTGGATGATAAGGCAATAACAAAACACTTGTCTTTTCCAGCAGCCATTGTACAGAGGTAAAACCAGCTGACCAAACATGCCGGAGCTCTATTTGTATTGCTAGGTAATGGGCTGAGGTTCGCTGGGCTTGCTAAGTGAGGTTCAGTGGTTGTTGATTTGTGAAGTTCAATTTTTCCAGATACCTTAACTTATTGCCAAAAACTGGTTGGGTGTTTTTTAAAGCTCTTGGGCTGTTTTTAGAAGCGGTACAGACTCAAATGAAAGACCAAAAACTTTCAAAATGTAAATTTTGCACAATTAACTATGAAAAATAGTTAATTATGCAATTATTAACCACCACTTTTCTGCAGATGGTGGAGATTTCTTTCCACCATCTCCAGGTTATTTCATACCGCTGGTTCCCGGGTGTTTCTCCTGCAGCTCTGCAGTTGGACTCATCGATCTCTAGGGTCTCCCCTCCTACACCTTCCATCTCATTCACAGGAACCCCACCACACTGGTCTAGGATCAGCTGGACAAGCTGAACGGAGAGGAAAAGGGACATAAACAGTCACTGGTGTTTGATTAGAAGCCTGGTGCTACTCATCAGATGCTGTTGATTTACTGATTGATCATCAGCATCTCAGACAACATTTTTAAAGAGATTTTAAAAATGGTATTACATTTTTAAAGTCATATTTTCACCATGTTATTTATTATTATTTATTTATGTCAAAGTTTCAAAATAAATATTTTGTTGGCAAACTAAATATTTAGCTTGCTAACTAAATATTTATCTCATGCTAAACTGTCAATGTTTGTTCAACATAGGAGTATTTTTTCGGTATTCTAATCATTTCCCCGTAAAATATATGAATTTATATGTACACTCATGGTATTGTTTTTTTTATCACCATCCATCTGTTTTTCTGCCTTACCTTCCCATCACTGATTATATCCAGGCGATGCCAGCGCTGGTCATTGATCGTAGCTTTCGGTGGGAGCTGAAGGGTCAGCGTTCCCGATCCGTGGTTTATGCTCAGAGCTGGAACTCCGTTCCTTAACTCTGGATGAAGTGGAGAAAAAAAAAATGGATTCTGATTACAAACTTTTATTTTGTGGTCCAACATCACAAGAATAACCTACAAAAATCTCAGAACCCATAGAGTTGAATCCTGAAACAGGAAGAGGAAGCACAGATATTTGCTCCTATTAAAATCAGCCAGAAAATTCTCACTGATGCATCACTAAATATAATAGATATGAATAAAAGCATCCTGTACAGTGAGTTTGTGTTAATTTACTGTCACATCAAACCGAGCACAAAAGGTGGAGGATGACTTTGTTTGTCGGGTCTGAAAAGTTGACGCATGCCATCTTGACTATTGCTGTGTAAGCTGCTGAATCCCATCAACGGCAGCAGAAATCCCCTCAGTCAATCACATTCTGTCCCAATCAGATGTGTGTATCCATGCCAAACTGTGTGTGTATGTGTGCGAGTTTGTGACCGGATCAGTCGTAATATTGAACATCTAAGTGAAAAACGGCTCAGAAACATCAATGCTGCCGTCATCTTTGATTTTTATTTCCCCAGATCCGCTCGGCAACAACCCGGGTTCGATAATTACATAACGTTAATGCCACAAGATATGCAAGGAGCGCTTGAAAGGCCATCGTCGGGCTAATCCATTAACACCACATAAGAACCGCCGGGAGCTGACATTAGAGTTTATGAAGCGTTTCCTCCGCTGAGATGCTGTTCTACAGCAGCAGATTGATGAACGCTTTGTGTTTGTTGAAAAGGACGCGCTGATGAAGCTTCCCCACCGGGAGTGTTAGATCACACTGTGTCTCAGAGAGCTTAGAAGTTAAAATAATGTTTTGACTTTAATCAAATGAGTGTCACATTTCAAATTGAAGTCTCAAAGCAGCAAGCGGGGGAGTTGGAGAGAGAATACCTAGAACCTCCAAGAAGCATCAGAGTCAGAGGAAATATACAGAAAAATCATCAGTATTAATGCTCTTCCTCATCTTTTATTGGCTTGCTAAACTCTTAGGTTTCTAGCTTTAGTTCTGACTCCAAATCACTAGAAACCATCACATAATTTAAAGATAACACCGACGGAAAAAGTAAAAGAAATTTAGAAATAATCCCGTTAGAATATGGTATTAAAAGTACAAGGAATTTAAGGGCTGTTGCTGGATTTTCAGAAAATCCAGCAACGGCCATAATTTTACCAAATATTACAATGACAATATCATTGCCATAATTACCTATTTTCTTCTTTCCTCTCTTTCCTCATCTGTGCTACAGTCACTCAATGAACTTGAGCATTTTAAGCAACATCATTAGTGTTAATACTGTAGTTTCCACAAGTCTGATCCACAACTATGTGATGGCACATATGGATCACTTCTGTGATGGCACGGAGGTGATCCGTGTGTAGTAGGCAAGTGCATGCGAAATGCACAGTGGACCCATGACTTCGGGACTAACAAAAAGAAAATGGCTGCCATCAGGATCGGACCGGATGAGACAGAGAAAGAAAATATGTTAACCGATATGGACTCACACAACGGTTAGTTGACTATCTAGTGAATGCAGAGTTTCATGGCCTGAAATCTATGGATGAATATGATCAATGTTTACATGGATTTGTAAAGGATCCACAAATCTTCCATGTGAATAACAAAGTTCTTGTGACCGGGAAAGTAAGCACATGTAGTAAGTCAAAATATGTTTTTTTCTACACGTAGGCTACATATTAGTCTTAGATCAGATAATAGCTAATTTTGCTAACCGAGCAGTAAGTTTTACAGCAAATATCACTGATATTTATGTTCATATTAAGCAGAGGTGGGTAGAGTACTCAAAAATTGTAATCGAGTAATAGTTGTAATCTAGTTATGTTGTTGGTAAGTTGATGGGAACGAGGTTAGAGGTTGTTCTAAGCTTGTGGCTTGTGTTGCCATAGCAACTCCACAGCAACCGCCTACCAAAATGGTTGTCAGCTACAAAGTTCACGGAAGTGTGACGTCACATGTGTATTGCGACACTAAGGGCGAATCCCTTCAGGTTGAGTGAGTGTCTCCTTTCTTTTTTCAGTCCAGATTGTTTTAATGACATAAACACATTAAACTCACCGACGGCGATGAAGTCCTCCGGCTCCCCAGGCTGGACGAGGCCAAGCGGCCCGTTGTAGAGCAGAAGCCCGTTGGCCGACTCGGACAGGAACTCCAGGGATATTTGGCTCTGGAAGCAAGGCTTGATGGGAGGAAACCAGGCGTAACCCTGACCTCCGAAGCTGTGTTTAGTCTGCTGGCACTCTGGCCCGTCAAACATGGGGGGACATTTGCATCTGAAGGGAAGCAGAAGCTGATAGGTTAGGAAAATAATCAATATGTTCTATAAAAATGGTTATAACGTTCATAAATAGATGTGTCTCCATTCCATAAGTACTACAGTGAACATCTTTTCACATTGATGTAATTTGGCACAATACAGATCTAAATTGCTTTAATCTGACTGATAAAAGGTGACGGTTTAACTTTATGAGTTTATAGGGCCACATGAAAAGTTTTCAAGATTTTCTTGAATTTAGAACATAAATGATCTTCTCCAGGGCAAAGATGAATGAATATTAGATACATGAAAGCACTTACACCGTGTTCCAAATTATTATGCAAGTGATATTTTCTTAGATTTTCTTAAATGGTCGATGTAAATAATGATCAACTTTCAAGTCATGAACTATTACAGTATAAATCAGATTTTACTGACCAAAGCTCTGCATAAAAAACTCAAAATGCACTGTTCCAAATTATTATGCACAGCAGATTTTGGAAACATTTTATGGATAATAAAGAACTGCAAACGATCGTTCTTTGAATGTGCAGCATTGAGTGGTCACATGTACTAAAATCAAAAGCTATTTCAATCAAAAACATCTTCACAGACCGAGTCACATGTTAACATAGGACCTTCTTTGATATCAGCTGCACAATTCTTGCATCCATTGAACTTGTGATTTTGTGGAAAGTTTCTGCTTGAATTTCTTTGCAGGATGTCAGAAAACCTTCCCAGAGCTGCTGTTTGATATGAACTGCATCCCACCCTCAGATCTTCTGCTTGATGAAACTCCAAAGGTTCTCAATAGACTTTGTCTGCACAAACCCATCTTTTTCTGAATCAGCCACAAATCTGAATCAGCCACAAATCTCTTCACAGTACAATGATAACACATCAGTTTTTGTAAAAAACTACTGAGTTCATACCTTATCATATGGCACTACACTATCTGATGATTTTTGTCAGCAGAGGTCCTTTCTCTTTCCCATATTACTTTAAACCTGTGGCCTGCTTAATAAAGTGGAACATCCTTCTTAAGTAGATTTCCTTTAATTGAGTTCACCAGACAAACTAATCAATCCAGCTTTCTGAAATTAATTATAGTGATTCAAAAACACACAACACCATCTATAAATTTAATAGCACAACAAAAAATGTAATCTTTATGATACTTAGATCCAATTTGCATAATAATTTGGAACATAGTGTAATGGGGACTGTTTCAGTACTTTATACGTTAATTTACCTTTAAAGCATAAAACTATAGTAACAAAAGTAGCATTGTCTATCTAAAATGTAAGTTCTTTTGTAAATTTTAGTAATTTTTCATTGGTGTTCATTGTTATTTTAAATGTGCCAAACAAACAAACAAAAAATTAAAAGTGAAGCTAAAAAAAAGAAAGTTTTAAAAAATTGAAACTTCTGAGGTCCCCAGGGTAGTTTTCTTTTGTGGCTTGTCATATTAAAGAGAAAAAGAAAAGCAGATAAAAACGTAAACAAGAACAGAAACCATTAAATATTCAAAAAGGAGTTTTCTTGGTTTTAACTGAAATCAACTTGAAAGTTTCTTTTCCAGTTATAAACCTTTGCAAGAGAAATCAGCTGTCGAGATTCAGCAGCTGCAATATTTCAGCTCCAATTTAACCTAATATAGTTATGTGACAATTCAAAGTCAGCTGCAGTCCAAGCAGCTGAAAAATGGAGCCTCAGAGTGTTATTACTGCAGATGGAAACCGCTGGCTCGCTTCTTAAATCTTTTAACATGTTTGACAGATTTTGCCTGAGTTATTCAGTTAACAAATGGGAAATTTCTACTAGCTTCAAACCGTGATGATAACAGTTTGAGACGCCTGTTAGCTGCCAAGGACAGACATACTTAAAATCAGGAGAACTACAGAGAAAATAAACGAGGCCAATGTGCCGGAGATGCAACATTTAATTTTTATGATACAGGGTGCTGGGTTTATGAAAGAGGATGAGGGCCAGTGAAAAAAAAAAAATAATAATTCTGAGTTTTAGCCAGAATTCTAACTTTAATCTCAAAATTATATTGTTTTTCTTCAAACTTCTGATTTTAATCTCAAAATTATGACTTTTTGACTTTAATCTTGAATTTATTACTTTTTTTCTCAGAATTCTCAGTATAATTTCCTGATTCTGAATTTATTCTCAAAATTAAGATTTTTTTTCTCAAACTTTTGACATTAAACTCAGAATTCTGACTTTTTGGCTTTAACCTTAAAATTATGACTTTTTCCTCATAATTTGGTCTTTAATCTCAGAATTCTGGATATTATCTCAAAACAGTGATTTTTCCCCCCCCCTCAAACTTCTGATTCTAATTTCATATTTCTGACTTCCTGACTTTAATCTTAAAATTATTATTTTTTTCTCTGAATTCTGTATTTAATCTCTGAATTTTAATCTCTAGATTATGACATAATTTAAAGTCAGATTTTTGAGATGAAAGAAAAAGTCAGAATATGGTTTTTTTTTTTTGTTGTTGTTGTTTCATTGAGCCTAATCACTTCCGTATGATTTATTATCTAAGGGACTAAATGTCAGTTCTCATAAAATCTCAGCCAATAAATTTATTCATAAAATGTGTATTTTTGTCCTAAATGTTATACCGGTATCCCAGAGGTCCATCCTGGCAGGTGCCTTTGTTGAGACAGGGGTTGGTGGGATAGGCAGAGCATGTCAGGTGGGTCGCCTCTCGCCCTCGGCAGCCACAGCGCGCGGTCGTCGAGGCCGACAGCGACACCAGAGAGACGTTACCGGAGCTCAGAGCCACAGGGACCTGGCTGAATGAAACCTCGCTGCTGCAGCCTTCATACTGACTGCAGTCTGTGTATAGACAGTCATCCACGCCCACCTGCCTGATGGACACGCCCAACATGGCCTCCAGCTGAGCAGGAGGGAAAAATAAGGACAAAAACAGATAAAAGATATTTATATTTTGAATTGATTTATGGAAATGTATTTGCTTTCAATGTGACAAAAATTGCACAAAAAGTCAGAATAAATATTTAAATTATCACAGTGGTTTGCAAAAGCATTCGCATCCTTTGACGTTTCCCAAATTTATTCACATCGCAAACACAATATTTAAGGTATTTTACTGGGATTTTAGGTGCTATGGAAACATAAAGTAGCACATAAAGGTGAACCTAAAAAAAATAATGCCAGATTGCCAAAAATAAAGTGAAATGCAGAGTTTATTCACTTAAAAAAGCCCTGCTTTAAAACACATAACGTAGAAAAGCTCCACTTTAAATACATCCTAAAATGTAACTGAACACTCACAAAGTGGGCTTTTATGTAAACAACATGGAAATAAAGAATACATCTGAAATGAAGACAAATTGGATTTTAATGCAACACTAGAATAACAAGACAAAGTGACATGAATTTTGTTTGAACATAAATTAGAGAGTTTCAAAAAATAAGAGCATTTGACTTTGATCTCATGTCTAACTGCATCAACAGTTTTTGAATTTGATTCATTTCCTGTAATATTATTTATGCACTTTTGTGCTTTTCTTGTCATTTCCTCTCTCTGTTGTCAAATTCACTCATTTTCTCTGCTTGTCATTTGGACTCTTTTTCTCTTATTTTGTCTCAGAGTGTTTTTTCACCACCAATCAGAGTCCCTCAGGGTTTCTCTGCATTTATTTGTGCTTTTTTGAGGTTTTTAAAGATCCATCTGATGTGTTTATTCAAAGAGCTTGATGTTCCTCATGCAGAGCTTCAACTTATGGCTCCAAAATGTTTATATAATCTTTTAACTTCATATTCTGTGTCTTTAGCTATTCTAAATTATACAAAATAATTTTCTTTCCGGCCTATGACAATAAAACACACACTTTCTTCTTTGGTATTTGATGCTTAGCTGGTTTTTATCATTATGTGTGCTTTGAACTGATTTTTACATGTTTTTTTTAATTGTTTTGGTGACCTTGTTTTGTTGTTGAATACTCTTTTGAACCAGGCTGCATCAGTTTATTTAGGTCAGAAGAACCAAAATAGCTCCCATTGAAATAGTTAGTGTTATAGTAATGAGTTTGGATTTGCTAATATAATATAATGTTAAATTTATGCATGGAAAAACAACATATTTAGAAAGAACAATTGCATTTTTAAGACCTAATAACCAAGTATAAATAAAACCATCAGTATGAAATATCAGAAGAATTAGTTTGCTCAAACTTTTCATATTCCCATCATTCCTCTAACCGCTAGCAATACATCGTTTATTGCAGTGATATGAAAACATTTCAGACTTTTTCTTTTCTAACATCATTATTTGTCTGTATGCAGCCAATAATGTTAACTAAATGAAATTAGTTGCATTTAAGCATCTTTTAAGTTTTTAAATCTATAATCTCAAAATTGGAAATTTCATTGCAATGTGGTATTCTGAACTGCAATTACTTTTTCCAAAAATATGTGTCATCAGATAATTTCCTGCTAACATACTTTTGGATAAATCAGTTTGCAATAAAAATAAAAACTCTTCCACTTTAAATTAAAACAAAACAATATAATTTCATGTCCCTGTCTTTCAATCAAAACCTTATTTTCGTTAAAGATATAGACATATATTTTTCTCTGGCTATTTTATGACCTTTTAATGGTTCCATTAAGAAAACATGAGCAGTGAGGCAGCCCAGAGTAAGACATTTACATATGACCTTGCCCAGTCAACGTGTGCACACGTGTTCTGTATGTTTTTTATGCATGGTTCACTAACTGGCATGATGAGCTGCCTGTCGTGGTCATAAATGTCAAATGCAGCTCTGCAGCTTTTAATGCATGTTAAATATTCATTTCCATGTTGTTTGAATGCAATTCTGTGGAACATTGGACTCTATTACAAAACTAAATCAATGCTTACACAACATGTTCATTTTTATTTCCATAACCACATATTTGTCCAACTGTGAACACTTCGATATGCATTTAAACTTCACCGGCATTCTAAATAAATTCTCCACTCTCTTCTTTTTAATTTTGTTTTAGAGGAATTGAAAAGCAAACCACGAACATGAAGTGGCTTTGTTAAGATTTTTTGTTTACCTCAATCTCAATTATCTAAAATAATGATTTATGTTTATATTTCTGAAAAACTGTGTCTCATACAAGGATATTTAAAGATGTAATTTTTAGGTGATTTTTGAGTCTTACCTTGGCTTTGTTTGCCGCCACGTATCCATGAAGCTTCTCCGCCTTGTAGTACGGTGAGCCGTGTGCAGCAAACCAGACATCCAGCGCTCTGTAACTCAGCTGGTCGGCTTTGCCTACAGAGAATATCTGGACGTTCTCTGGCAACGTCTGCAGGATTTCAGCCAACATTTGCCCCAAACGGGAAAACCGACTCCCCTGACCTCCGCTGCTACTCTGGAAAAAACCCTCCACTGTAAGATCTGGAAGAAGAGCAGATGTTCCTGCTTGTATTTTAAATGTTCTTTGGGAACAAAAATGACAACACAGAAGAGGGGGGCCTTATTTTATATTAGCTGCTATTTTTTTCTCTTTTCGGTGACCTTAAAGATCTAAAAATGTAATATCTATTCTTAGAAAAATAACTAACTGAAGATTGAGAACATAAAAATGTGCATCTCTCAATGGCCTTTAGTGGTAAAATAGCTCTCTTTTTAACGCCTCATGTTGTGGGAACTCACTGTTTAGGCGAACAGAGCCAGCTTGCTGCAGGGCCTCCTGGTGCAGCTCTATGACATCCACCTGAGCGGTGGAGATGACATCAGGCCATGTGCTGTCAGACACACGTACCTGCAGGCGGTACGTGCCTGGAGGAGTTCCCTCCCTGATGCTGAGCTGACCTGAGCTCTGATTCAGACCAAACAACCTACAACAAGAATAAATTTATGTTATCATTAGATGTTTATTTGTCAAACATCATGAAGGTAATCATCTCAAGAAACTAAAGTAGACTGGAAAGAGACAAAATGTACATTTTTCTTTTTATTTTGTGTCAGTGGTGGCCACACTTCTGCAAATAGTGTAGCTAATTCGTTCAGCGCTTTTGCTAACTTTAAAAACATTTAGCAGTCTTAGCTTAATTTTTCTGGATACCCTCTAAAGCGCCAACTTAATTGGTTGTTTTGTAAACTTTTTGTTCATCTGTATTGACATTGTGGTTATTGGCTGCAAAAATTCTTGCAGAACTAAAACTTATGACTGGGATTTTAGGGTTATCCCAACTAACCTTTAGCTAGCTGTACTCACAACTCTTTATTTAAAAAAATTTTTTTAAATCATTGAAGCTGCATGGTGTTTGTCCAGAAAAAGCAGCTGCACAAATAAATGATTAATAGTTCAACGTTCATGCTAAAAATGACTAAATGGAAACAT
The DNA here is from genome assembly GCA_010277075.1 of Poeciliopsis retropinna. NCBI lineage: Eukaryota > Metazoa > Chordata > Actinopteri > Cyprinodontiformes > Poeciliidae > Poeciliopsis > Poeciliopsis retropinna. The sequence goes on along the minus strand of VMRM01000007.1, from coordinate 1,632,626 downwards.
TTGTGAAACACATAAAGCTTATTTGCTTCTACAACAGTTTTGTTTGCAGAGATTTGAAGCCGATGTCCTCATATCTTACATCTACGCTGCTGCTTCTATTGAGTCCCTGTAAGATGACATTAATAATATTCAAGTGATGCATCTTCATCTGAACTCTTTGAGCTTCTTATTTTGCTCTGAGTTTTATCTTTTCTATATGTAAATAACCATCAGCCTAAACCTAATCCATTCCGTGAAACAAATTGCTATCTGCTGGATGCGCAGATGATGGGATGTGATTCACGAGTAACTATGGTAATGCTGTCCCCGGTGGTTCCTTTGTTCTCAGCCGTCTCCTGTCGTCTCCCCTTGTAGGTATCTCGTTAGAAGAAAAGGTGGCGGGGAATGCAATCAGACTCTCCTTTCAATGCGTCCGCGTGAAGCCGCGCCTCATCAAACAAAATGAGCTCGCCCTCGCTGTGCTTCACTGGGAATTTTCAATACCGCTGGTTATGAAGTATTAATAGCACTGTTCCTGACAAGTCAGATCTCTTTTTCTATCTCTCTCCTCCCTTTTCAGTCTCTTCCACTCTTTGTTTCCTCCTTCAAACTGCCTGTATTATACGGCCCAATTTTGTTTCTCTTTTTTCTGTTGCACCTTTGTACTCTCTCACCCTCTGTATTTCAAAACTGTCACTCTTTGTGCACTTTTTATTTTCCTTTTCTTTTTGCTCTTCCTGCTTTGTGTCACATGAGAAGGGAAACTTTACCCAAGAATCTGTTTCATGTAAGTTTCTCCTGATAAAACTGCTTTACATCTTCCATCCTTTGACTTCTTTTATCCAACACATCCAACAGGCTGCATGCTTGAACTAAAGATGCTCTAAGTGACGGAGTTAGCATCTTAATCTTTTTGTACTTGTTGTTTTTAGACGACACAAAACTGATTCTATTACATCTAAAGTTATGTGTAGATTTAATCTGTCTTTCTTTCTTCCTTTTATACCTTTAACTTTCCATCTGATATACTTCTTTCTTTTTTAACTTACCTGTATTGGTGCCTAATTTCTTTGCTTCACCTTTTGCCCAACCAGCAATAAAATGTCAAAATAGTTTCAGATTTTACTGCAGTAGTTAATGTCAGAAATAATTTTTTTTTTAAACTCCATGCTATAATTTGAGTACATATAACTTTCAGGCCTCAATATTCCCATAAATAAATCTAGAAAAAAATCAAGCTTTTTTAAAAAAAACTTTAATTCAAGTGTAATTAAAAACTAATATTTTAAAAAATGTTTTTTTTAATAAAATTAAAATAAAATTGTGTTTTGCTTTTTTAATTTAATAAGTGTTGGGATACTGTCCAATATAAAAAATGACTTCTTGTATCCATAGTATCTAATATGAAACGACACACAGCTGCACTTTGCTAATCAACTCTGACAAATAAAAAACAAATGAACTTATCATTAAACTAAGGCAGATTAGTCAAGAAATGTCTACAAGAAAATAGCTACATGCCTAAAATTTTCTCCTTCTGCAGACAGACAAACTAAAGTTAAAACTGATGAAGAAGCTATGTTTATTTTGCCACAAAGGACTGTCGAAAAGATGGAAAGGAAAGCGGGAAACGATTCCAGACTGAAATAAACATGTTTTTCAGTCTAAGATTATCTTATTGCATTAAAAATGTACCTAATTTAAGATGTTTTTAGCATCTGTAACTGAATATGGCAGTACATTTCCACTAGACATTCCTGGTGATTCTGTGTATCAGCTGAAAACATGGATGTGATGTTCCAAGAGTTAAATGCTGGTCGCTCAGCTGCTAATGTTAAAATTGGCGTAAAAGAGGCAGATCCTACATTTGAGCTTAACTTGTATGCATTTTTATTACTGATTATTATTACCGAGCATTGCTTATGCTTGGTCTTATACTATGTATAACTTAAATGTGATTTATGTTGTACAGCGTCGTGACTTTTTGTATGTGAACACTGCTTTATAAATAAACTTTCCTTCACTGTAACCCTGCTGATTCATGTCAGTTTTAACATTCAATATGCCTTGAAGCATTCAAAACCTTTGAACCACTAGTGAACATTTACTCACCAAAAATCAAAGCTATTCACTGAAGACTTTTCAGCTGTTTCTTCACATTTTTATCACGTCTATACTCTGTTCTTCCTAATGTTCCTCAACTCTTCCATACTAACTAGCAGAAACTATTGGAAAACTTTCATAAAAATCCTTTTTCTGCAGTTTTTTTCAGTGTTTCATCAAATGCGATCAAATTACCTGGTTGGTTTGCCATCGAAGCGGTACACCTTCTCACTCCAGTCATCGAGGTCAGGGGACTGAATTTGTCCAAGAGCTGTTCTTGGGAGAATCCCTGTGAGGATGCAGAAAATAAAGCAAGAAGAAAAAGTTTTAAAATGCATTATGCATCCCTGTGGTACAGCCCAAATATTAGGAGAAAGGCTGAAAGCTTCACCAGAAGGTACAGGCACAGGTGACATCTTACTGGCACACATGGTCATGGTTAAATAGCGCATCAGGAACAGAGTCTCATTAGACTAACTTTCACTCTGTTTTTTCCCAGGAGCAGTAATGTAATCACTTTATCCATGAAATAACTTGCCTTTTAAACTCACTTCCTGTTCATGTCCCTATCAAAGCTGCGAGTTAAGCTGGAGTTAATTGTTTGCTTCATGACATGTTTTCGAGGTTCAGGGTGGATTCCTATTAGGAGGTTAATGTCTGTTCATGTGGAAAAGCCCCGGAGAGGAAATTCATCAAAATACACTACGGAGAACCTTAGTTTTCCAGTAAATTACAGCAGGCTGACAGATGGTATGAAATGCTAAATAAGTGATGGGGCTGCAGTGGGAGGCTGTGAGAAGTCGACTGTGTCATGTACAGTTCTTGCAACGTGAGCAAAAAGGGCTCAGAAGGTTTTGAAATGACTATGACAGTTATGATTTGTGAGGGACAAATGTTCTCTTTTTTCTTGTGGAGTTTTGTTCGGCACAAAATAATGCATTGAGGACAACATGTGAAACAGAATCTCAAAAAATAAATCCTTCGTTCTAAAACGGCTGTTATTTTGTTGGTGTGTCTAAGAATGAATGCACCACTACATGGTTGCATTATTAGACGATCCTGTGACCCCTTTCTAACAGCAACATTTTTGCTGTATTTTTACTGTGTTTCCCTTTTGTGATATATTTGCATTTTCTGACTCTGCATGTAGTAATATTTTTATGCTGTTTATGATTATATTATATTAAATAATATAACTTCAGTTTGTCTGTTTATTAACTTTGGTTGGTACATTCTAACTGAGATGTGTTTCATGTGGTAAAAAGTTAGTTACATGTAACCCTAAGTCACTAATTATAAATAATAGCAATGCTGGCACTAAGATGTTAGACTAACATTATTATTTAGAAGCTAATGCTAAAGCGCAACATGCTTTACAACTAAGTATAGCGTCCTCAACAGGATTAAATTAGTTCTTTCACAATTTTCCATCAGAAAGCGATTCTTTGGAACAGAACTGAACACTCTTTTTCATTTTTATAGTTGCTATGTATTGCTTACTCTTTTCCTAATTTAGTCAAATTGAAAATGTTAGTCTTCACAAAAGACGAGCATGAATATAAACATCTACTTAATATTTAAATAACCAAAACTTCAGTTAATTTAACTCAAGTTTACAAAATAGCCAAGTAAATTAACGCTTTAGAATGTAGGGGAGTGCACTAAAAGTTTCCAAAGTTAGCAAAATATAGCATAAATATGCCCACAACTGCATTCATACCCTCCATTTTGCCATAAAAAACAGAATACATTTTGGAAAATCTAAACGTCTTTAAAGATTCCACTTAGCTGCTTTCGGAGCTGCAATAAGCAGCGAATAGCTTTTGACATGGAACAGAAGGTTGAATTGGACCAGCAGATATTACACCTCTGATCCACCACAGGAGGTAATCATAGAGCTACTGAAAACATGAGAGTTAAGGATGCAAAGCAAAGACAGCAGCAGCAGAAGCATTACAGGCTACAGGTGCAAACAGAGCAGAGCCACTTTATGATCCTCCAGTGTTCGTCTGATCTGGAAAATGTGTCATCCAGCAGAATCAGATGTAGTTAATAACATTTTGTGGAAGGCATACAGCCCACATGAGTATTGCAACACAAAGCTCTGCCAAATATAAGGGAAATTTCTGACAGACAACTTATGCATATTGCTCAGATCAATGTTGATCAGGACTACATCAAACCCTTTTGATCCCAGCTACATTCTCTAAAAACACACACAACCTCAGAACATCGACTTGAATGATGTAAATGATAAAAGGATCAATAAACAGGGGGGTTGTCGTTACATGTTGAACTCAGAACTGTGATCTTAAAGCGACTAAACACTATAAAACCCTGCTGAGAATTATTAGAAAGTCTTCACTGAATGTTAGTGAATTGTCTGCTAAAAAAAGCATTAAGAATTACAGACTGAGTCAATGCAAGACCTGGAAGAGAGTTTAATTTGAAGGATTAAGGAAGAAAACACAAAGATACCATTGGATGATTTTGCACTTTTAGTGGTGCACAAGAATGCAGCCTGCACAAAATGCCAGTTCATCACATGTCCAACACAGAAAGACACAGGACAGGCAACCATTCACATAAATATTCACACCAATTTGCAATCTTCAATTAACTTCCTAATGGTGGAATGAAAGTGGGGAAGTCAGAGAGAACACCCAAACTCCACACTGAAAGGTCCCTGCTGTTATTTAAACCCGTACTAATAAAATCTACAACATTGTGAAGCACTTAAGCAAACTTATCTTAAAGGTGAGCTATTATGCTTCCTTGTACAGATTAGGATATAGACAAATACAAAACATGTTCATTACGTTTTTTGCATAAAATCGTTCCTAATTAATGAGTTTTTTAGTCTGGGCAGTTCTGCTTTGAGCTCCTTTCAGAATGAGCTGTTTTATGGCCTCTTGTCACTTTAAATCTAACTAAGCTGCTGCTGGCCACGCCCCCCAAATCAACGCTTGCTAGGTGTCAGGCTGGACTTTGCTGTGGTTGCTCGGGGTTGGATGGCGTTGCTACGTGAAGAGCAGTGCCTGCTGATTTGTGACGTTATTCTCTGAAGGATTTTGAAACGGCTCTGAAAAACATTAACTCATTTCAAAATATGGCTGGGTGTTTTTTCAAGAACTTGAGCTGTTTTTAGAAGTAGTGTAAAGCCAAATGGCAGTATGAGAACAGGCAAATGTGAATTTTACAACAAATCAGTTGCCAAAAAAAGCAGGACATACCTTCAAAACTGTAGACAACAATATGGGTGTGTCCAGGTAAGTGTGGATGGTCATTTCTATCACCGATGACAACCGTCAACGTGTTGGTTGAGCTCACTGGAGGAGAACCGCTGTCAATCATGAGAATGGGAAGCCGGTACTCCTTTTGACGCTCGCGATCAAAGCTGCGAAGAGCAGTGATGGCTGCGCTGCCATTCCGAAAGTCTGTCAGGTTAAAGTTTGTGGCATCAGAGGTCAGAAGCAGGAGCCGGATGGAGAATGGACCACCGTTGGTGGACGTGTCTCGGTCGACGGCGTGAAGAAGCATGGACGTTTCATTCATTCGCACCGCCTGCGGAGCAGCAGTGTTCTCCCAAACAACAGGCTTGTAGGCAGCCTCAAACTCTGGCCCATTGTCGTTAATGTCGAGAACAGTTACCATAACGATAGCGGTACCAGTTAGCGGTGGGATACCGGCATCTGTTGCAAGAACCATGATCCTGTGCTGGGAGATTTTTTCTCTGTCCAGAGAATGAGCGACTACCACCCAACCGGACTGATCCACCAGGAACTGACTGTAAGGGTCGGACTCCTTCGAAATACTATAGGAGAAGCGTCCATTTAGGCCAGAGTCCAAATCAGATGCTGTAACCTGAGCGACAATTGTCCCTACTGGGACGTCTTCAGACATGGCAGCTGACTCATAGAACTGTGGGAAAAAGACGGGAGCGTGGTCGTTGGAGTCTTCTACTTGGACTAGACAGTAGGCCAGGCTGAAAAAGTCAGCATCTTCAGCCTTCAGAGTGAGATTAAAGGTCCTCTCATGGAGTTTCTCAAAGTCAACCTTCTTCTTCAGCTTTATCACGCCACGTCGGTTTACTTTGTCCGTCTCGACAAAGAACTTCCTTTCCTCGTCTCCGCCAACGATGCTGAAGGTGACAACAGCATTCTCACCCTCGTCTCCGTCAGTGGCAGAGACCACAAGGACCTCGCTGTTTACCTCCAGATCCTCATTCATCTGGAAGACACATAATGGCACTTTTTATGACAACTTAATGTCCGGGTTTGCACACTTTTCCCTCAGTGAAATTCAAGTACTCTTTCAAGCGTTTTCGAACCTTTCCAGCATCGCACATTGGAGATAAAACAACACAAATTAACTAAAAAAAGCTGTTTCAATTAAAGATAAAGTGATATCCTTTATTAGTTGTTATTACTAATGTCTTGTGATACTATTCTACTTTCTACATCAGGGACAAGGTAAACAAAATTTTAAGTTTGTAAATTTCTCTCATTCAGCCACCCTATGCACCTGACTGGTCTGAGAACAAAACAATACAAAAAATTCCTCAATTTCAATAATGTTGATAAATATATAAAATATAAGCCAATCTTTATTTCAATTACACAGATCAATTGTCATTGAGTCATTAGGAATCATAAGTATTCTTTACACTGAATCAATCTAAACAAATTGTGTTCATAGATGATCATCCTGCTTAAACACAATCCACAAAGAATGTTACAAAAAATCTCAAAAAAGTTTTCTAGGATTTAACAAATATAAATATTTTAAGTAATTGCATCGAATTGGGAAGAAAAGTTTAGTCTGATTTGACTTCAGACAGTGAGAAAAAAAATGTGTCTGAATATTTAAATATCTTGTTTCAACTGTAAATAATGCTCTCCAAATGTGGGATTTTAATCAAATGTTAGATTACCTTTTATTCAAAACTGTTTGAATATCAACCAACTTTATGCAGAAATTAAGACCTTTCCAAAACTTGAAAATGCTTGAAATTCATTTAGATGTTTTTAAGAACCTGCACAAACATTGTGATGTAAAATATTAGAAGTGAATGACAGAAGAAGAGTTTGACTCACCTGAGTGGTGTAAGCCCTCTGAGTAAAAATAGGCGGGTGGTCATTTACGTCTGAAACCATAATAGTTGCTGTTCCCGTCCCAGACAAACCACCGCCATCCCGGGCCTCCACCACAACCAGATATTTGTCTTCTGTCTCCCGGTCCAGTGAGCGGAGAACTGTGTAGATAGTCCCAGTCGTGGCGTTTATGGAGAACAAGTTGAGGTTGATCTCATTGCGAATGTTCTTGATGATGCTGTAGGTAAGCATGGCATTCCTGTCTTCGTTTGGGTCGTCAAGGTCCATGGCACGCATCTCCATGATGGAGGTGTCGGCGGGTGAGTTTTCAGGCACTTGGCCAACGAAACATCCATCTACTTCTAGGGCAGGACATGGAAAGAAGGGGGCGTTATCGTTAATGTCTCTGACTTCTAACAGCACATCAGCGAATCCTGTAAGCCCCATTCCACCCTCGTCTGTGGCGAGGACAAGGAATCTCCAGGCGGGGCGCTCCTCCCGGTCCAGGTGGCGCTGGGCATAGATCCTTCCAGTGTGTTCGTCGATGGTGAACTCGCCACCGGCACCCTGGCCATGCAGGGAGTAGCGGAGGGCAGTCTGGTCCGCTTCCTGATCAGGATCTGTTGCTGACACCTACAAAAAAAACAAGAGGGAAAAGGTGAAAAAGGAGCAAAGAATTCTTCCCACTCCCTTTATGTGAAAAATGCTAACTTATTCATTATGCAAAGGCAAAGTGTTAGAGACTTTGCTTTAGTTATTGATATTTAACACGACTTAAATCAGTATGTTAGGAGATTTGCCACAAATATCTCATATTTCAAATTTTTTAACCTAGTGGAACTGTAAATATTTTAATATTACATGTAACCTGGTTATAGAGTGCTAAGAGTGTTTTCACACCCAATAGTCCAGTAGACTTGGTTCAATTGAGACCAAAACAGCAACATTTAGTACATTTTCAGCTGCAGCTCACTTTAATTTGCCACTGTTTCAAACAAACCAATTTCTTTGAAATACCTGTTCACCCCTTTGCCTGTGGTGGAGCTGCAGCAAGAACCACTAAATAAAACCACTGAAGAAAACATGCGCACAACTTCCTTCTTTGCAAAATGTAAACAAAAAGTGGTGTGAGAGTTTAGCAGTCAGAGAATTGCTATTTTGTCTTTGGTAAAAGATTACAAGCTGTTTCTCCTGCTAGTGCTACACTCTCACATTTCCTTTGGTTGTATTTGCCCAGAATGCCCTGTGCTGTAATCCCCTTTCTCTGGCTCGCTTGGTGTTCACATATGCATTCAAACCACACCACAGTTCACTTCAACTGAACCGATAGCTAGATTTTTAGGTGGACCCGTGTTTGCTTTTTTTGAGTAGCATCAGAGTTTGATGCTCATTCACTCCTCCCCATATGACCAAACTTTCTAGCCAAAGGAACCAGAGTTTGATTAAAGTGGACTAAACTGGGCTGATGGGAACATTCCTCACTTGATCGCAGTTGGCTTTAAGAGGTCATCCACCATTATTGGATGACCTCACCTATGCCTAAAAAGAAACCTCTAATAAGCATTTTGCTCTTTGAGTGATTGCTTTTATGACATATAGCCTTTCAAATGGGTATTGAACAACTGCAAAACACCAACGTTTGTTTTTCTTGAAAATTAATTGCTTTCCATGTCAAAACTGTAGCACAAGGCACACCTTTTATTTATGCTGACAATTTGTACAACAGCAGTACATTCATCACAATTCAATAACTCCTTCCTTAATAAGCAAATATTTCATCTTGCTCCGTTCTTTCCTCATCACGTATTTCTTATCAAAACAGGTAAATTGCTTTTCCACTATGTAGAAATGTCAAGCCCAGCAACTAGGACATGCAGGGGGGAAGTGATTGCAGCAGCTTGCCCCGCGCGCTGGGACTTCACAACACAGGAATAAACATTTCTCTGCTGCTTTGTCCTGTTTGCTTAATTAACCTGCCTTCCTGCTATCTCTCTGAGCGAGGGGACGAGAGGAGCAGCAATGAGTCGAGCCTTCACATCTGTCACGAGACACACAATGCAATTAAAAGTTAATAGACACAGACAAAGGCAAGAAAAAAGTACACTTTTACCCTTTCTTCTCCTCTTTTGTCAGTAGAGTTTGTTTACTGAACCCTTTGAAGTCCTCCTCCCCGCCTTCCCACAGCCTCCTCCCCCATGTCGCCGCTCTGCATCCTCTGACAACGTGATGCAGGTACACAATATTGAAGATGAGCAGCGGTGGCACCACAGAGGAGGCAGGTGAAGTCAAAAAATATTCATTTCAAATTGGATTTTCTTTTCCGTTCGCTATCTACTGAATTGCATTAGTGCACAGGGCTGAGAGTGCGGCGCGATGAGGGAGGACCCGTCCGTCGTGCGGGAGAAAGACTATTGAAAGCGTCAGAGAGGAACCAAAAGCACATCAAATCAATTCCTGCAGGCGAGGGGAAGCAGGCCCAGGTTGAGGACTGGGTGACACATGCGCCTCTGACGGAGATTATTTCCCTCCCCTCCCAGCTTCCACCTTTTTAATCTTATTTAGCTTGGCAGCACATACAAATTATTGTGAATTACCGGAGATAGGTGTGACGAAAGGTGGATGAGATCAACAGGAGAAGGAGGTCAACACGGACATTTTAGAGGCAACTTTGAATGGTTACTTCCTGACAGACGTTGTTTGGCCTAATATTTCACCTTGGAGTCTCTTTTACCAGTTTTTGTGTTAAATGCCATCATACATGTGCAATATGTTAGTGGAATGACACCACATCTCTGCTGAGGTTTTCTCCAGGCTAATTTTAGCGTAACTAATGCTATTAGATTTTCCTCCATAAAACTTGATACATTTTCACGTCTTGTTCATATAAACATTAACATTTGAACAATAATGTACATTATGTATGTCTGGTCGAAGGTGATACTTTCTCAGGTTTAAATTTTAAATAATTTGATTAGGACTGAGTGAACATCGGTTCTCCAGTTACATCTGAATGATTTAGCATGACAATAAAAACATGTTCAACACCATCAAAACATTCATTCATTTCCTCACTTGCCGTACATTTAACAAGGTTACGAAAGTGTATTATATCCTACATTCATTGTTTTCTGATCTATTAAATTAGGGTCTCAGGTTGATTTCACACCCAATTGGTAAACTCAATTTCTAATTTCTCTCTCAAACAATGTGAAGCTTTTATTTTAATGTGTATTATTTATTGCAAGTGCTAATATGTTATTTTCTTCCATTTTAGCCATAATTGTTTCTGAAGGGGAAATGCAAATGCAGCATGAAACTTCTATTTTTCATAAAATCAGAAGATTGGAATAAAACTCAGTATTGTTCATGTGATATCCCAAAACAAATAAGCCTTCACATTCACTGACCTCTAGGATGAACACTGGAAGTTGTGTGAGCTCCTCCATCACAGAGGTGTGATACTCTGTCTGACTGAACACCGGCGCCTCGTCGTTGCGGTTGACCACCTGAACCACCACCAGGGTCTCGTTCTCCCATTTCCCATCAGAAGCGACCATCCGCAGCTCGTAGCGCTGCTCCATCTCGTAGTCGAGCGGCTGAGCTACAAAGATGGTGCCCACCTCTGGCTCCACGTCGAAAGTCCCCATGGCGTTTCCTGAAGTGATCTGGTAGCGCAGCTTCGCGTTGGCGCCTGGATGGAAGAAATAGACTCCGGGTCAGTTTCAGCTGTTTCAGTTTCTGGCCTCAAAAACTTTCTATCCTGGCATTTTATTATTATCTGTGTATTCAAATGTTAGTTGATGAAAAATAATATTATTTTATTTTTGACATGATCAGAAAAAAAAAAGAATAACCTTTAAAACAACCTTTAACTTTTTGTCATTATGGCCAAAAATGTCAAATTGATGACAGTCATGGGTCACAGACCGTTGTTATTTTTATGTATTCAATAATATACTAAACATATAATATTTTAATAAAGCACAGTAGTCACATTTTTATAGAAAAGGAATATGTAAGTCATTGTCAATCCAAAATATAAATGCACTACAACCTTGCACAGTTGCTGTTTCAAATGACAAGTAAATATTTTGAAACTTTTTTGGGATTAATTGAAGAAAACTATTTTGTCTTATACCAAAATAAATAAATGTTTCAGCAAGATTTTAAGATTTTTATTTAGTTTGTAAAAATAAATCAAAATTTCACTAAATTCTTGAATTGTGGACGGAAGGGCAAAACAAAATCATGCAGAGGACCACAAATGGCCCCCCGGCCACACTTTGGACATCACTGCTTTAACACAACCTGAGTTGCATGTAGCTCTTCTTCAGAAACTTTACTTTTTGAATAGTATTGTAGGAATTGCTGACAAAAGAAGATTATCTTTGATTGGCAGAGGAAACAGACACACACCCACACACACACACACACACACCCCCACACACACACACACACACTGATGACCAATGTGGACAGCAGCAGCAGATATCACATCTCAGAAGAAAACAAGCATCTTCCTCACAGTGGGGCTCATTAGATGCTCACGCCTTCACATCTTGTCTGCATCAGGCCCGCTCATCGAGTTGTGATGCAGTACTTGAGAGAATGTTACCTTGGCTGAAATTATTTTCCTGGAGAATAAACAAGAATTTGATATTTAACCCTTAACCTAAACGCAAAAATTGTATTTTAGCCAAATACAAGTTTTGTCTACCTACCTATTGTCTGACCATTTAAATAGTCAGTTTCCTAAACTGACTATTGAATTTTTATGAAGTTTTGACTTCAGATTTTCCATTCTATTTCTCAGTTTTAACAATTTGTTTGCTGCTTTAGTTTCTTTTCTTAGAAAATGCTTAGTTTCAGTTGAGGTGTTATTAGTTTCAGTGCTTTTGTCATACAAGTTTCATAGAAGGAACAAGACTGAACAAAATCCCAGGAAACCACCACAGGTTTTAGAAAATGTTAATTTAGGGCAAATAAATGACCATACATTCCAGGAAAGTATAAAAGATGGAGGAATAATTTTAAAAACTTCACAATAACACAGAACTTTTCAAGTGAACTTGGAGGTTCATGGCATTTTTCTCTCTTCATAATATCCCATATATTTTGCCGCGTACCACCACAAGGCTCTTCCTTTTGTCTAAAACAAATATATATTAAAAGTAATCTCACATTGGACTCTGGCGCTTTCTCTGACTTTTGTTGACGTAATGCGAGGTGTACACCAACCAGCATCATTAAGGATGATTTTACTGATATTATGAGAAAACATCTAGTTTAAAATTATTTTTGGGATTGTTTGAAACAAAGAAAATGAAGCAAAGATTGTATAGTCTCAGCAATAACAGTATTTGGGCTACCTTTCTTTAAAAACAATTACTATATTTAGCCAACTTTAATCAATTAATTAAAGCAGATTTGGATGCACGAAAGCCTGGTTTTGAAAATTTATAGAAAATTTAAGACATTATGTCAGCAATAAATTTACCCTTAAAAATAAAAACATCAAATATCTGTACTGAGTGGACCACATCAGTGCTGGTTCTCCAAACAGAATAAATGTCTTTAATTGGAGTAAAATATTCTAAATATCTCGTTTCAGATTATATATTTGAATAAAAATCTGTTGGTTAATGACACAAAACTGAGTCAAAGTCATCAGTTTAACGTTACAAATAAAAAAAGTTGAGATGGATGCAATACTAGTTCATGACCCTTTCATCTGAAAAAAATGAAAAGTGATTCTTTTCTTTAAATATTACTATTTTTAAAGATGAATGTATTATTGAGTGATGAATAAATCTCCCTTTTCTTTCTTATTCTGGCATTCCTCCCTCCCATCTTTCCGTTTTGTCCTTGGTTTCTTGTCTTGTTACCTTGACTTCCTTGTTATCTTCCAAGCCTTCCCTCTAGGTCTTTTACTCTTTTTATTCATGCATATTTCCTTCTTTTCCTTAACTATTTTCTGTCCACTCAACATTTACATTTCTTTTATTACCATCTCTTCTATCCTCCTTAGCTCATGTTCTGTCTTCTTCAGCTTTTCCTCCTCTTTTTTCCACATCCTTCACTCTCCTGACATCTTGTTTTTCCTTTTATCTCTTCCATTTTCAGCTTTCTCATATTTTCCCCTCTTTTCCCATTTATTCTCCTCCCCATCCCTTCTTTCATTCCCTCTATTGGCCTTTCGTCTTCTCTCCTGATGAAGTGAAGAAATGCCCACACACACATAGATGAGGTAAACACACACACACGCACACACACAGAGGCAGGTCTGTCTGGGTCCAGCTTGCTCTCTGTTTACTGGCACCAAGGAGACTTTAGGAGACAAACACCATCTGTGGAGACATGGAAGAGCTTCATTACGACATCGTGCGGTTCTGTGTCTGTGAGGAAAAGTTTAAGTGCACCGGTCTGTCTCAGCCTCGAAGCGCGATCTGTGGTGACATTTGAGCGAGCGGCTCGGTGTGTGTGTGTAAATGGGAGCGCATGTAAATGTGTGTAAGGGGAGTAGCTACAGCGGTTTTTTGCCTCCGGCAGCCTCCCTAATGATCAGCCTGGCCATATGGTGTTGCCCTCCCCACACGTACACAACAGCACAAATGCACGCACACGCATGCACGCTAGGGGACAGGGTTGATTTAATTCACAGCCTAGCAGAGGACCCAAAATTGAGATTAAGGTCAGATCTCTGCTTCTCATGAGGTGGGCCGGGGGGCAAATTCGTCCCTGAGCACCGACTGCAGGTCAACACTCTGACAAACTAAACTCTTCACTTTAAAACTGTGTAAGAAAATTTTGAACTGAATGTTACCTCAAATGGCAGGAATTCTTAACCAGGCTGTCTGCAGGTTTCAGTCAAAATTAAGACTTCTAAGCTAGAATGAAATTTAAGACAGAAAAACCTATTAACATAGGGGCTTGTATGGGCTAGCAACCAGTGGTAAAAACAAATGTCGTCCAGCCAACTTGTGATACGTTTGCACTTACCAATGATAAGACACAAAAAAGGCTAATTAACTAGTAAGGGTATATTAGCAGCTAGTTACAGTCCGTCTCAAATCACAGAATGCAATGAAGATGCCTGTGTGTGACTCTAACTATTGCCTGACAGAAAAGTCCCACAAGAAAAAGATAAACTACATATAAGATTTCAATAGTCCTGCAATGATAAATTTTAAGACCTGTGATTAACATACTTAAGGCCAACTTACATTTTTTGAAAATTTATTTTAAGGTCTTAATTTTAGGTGCAGAAATTTAAGGCGGTTTAAGATCTTTTTAATGCCAGGTTGAATGACATTTAAGACAGAAAAAAATATAAATTTACGGGCTCACATGGTCTGGCAACCAGTGGTAAAAATGAACATTGCACTTACCTATGATAGAAGCTAGCTAGCTGGTTAGCCAGGGCATATTAGCAGCTTGTAACCGTCTGCCTCAAATCGCAGAGCATAATGACGATGCCTGCGTGAGACTCAAACTTTTGCCTGACAGAAGACATGATTGAACAGTTCTGCAACGGCAAATTTTAAGACGTGATTAATGTAAGGACATCTTAGATTTTTAAAAACATAAAGATATTTTAAGGCCTTGATTTAAGGTTCACTCAGTTAAGACTTTTTAAGGATGTGCGTACACATTGTTGACGTTTTTAAAGGGTACAGAAATGTACTGCAGAAATATTACCTTACTCATTTTAAGTTTTGAATTTTCTTTTCTGAAAAGAAATACTGAATCCAGAATGGTCTGGGTGGGGAACCGGAGAAAATTTTACCAACCCACGACCAAAGAATTACACACAATAAAATTCCTTTAAATTACTTATTTTGAACCTTGTATGATGTAAAACTCACATTGCACATGACCCTGAATAATATGAACATGAACATTGTTCAAAATAACATTTATAAACTGACTGAAAGATGTGTTACCATTAATTTGAAGCAGCTGTAATGAAGTCATATTGGATAGCAGACCTTCTTTTCATTTATTAAAGCTTTATTTCTTTCAACTGCTTTGTATTAGAACTAAAAACAGTAATTTTTGTGAGGCAGATGTTTGCACAGAGACATGACTTCTGGTCAGCATGACACGACCAGTTACTTCCAATCACACATTGCTTATTATCACTCCACCTCTCTGCTGTGGTAGATGCTTGTTCGTGTTTACTAAACCCCGAGGCGACACTTAACTGAAACACTGAACTCAGCAGAACTGATAAAAAAGCCTCTTGATCTCATTACCCGACACTCTTAGTTCGGCACATTTTCCACTAGGAGGACCAAATGAAGCCAGGAAACACGACGGGCGACGAAAGCTGCTGCATCTAATCAGCTTTATGGGGAGTGAGGAGGTGAAGAGAGGTAATCTACACCCACTCCTCACATCCCCTTCACCTCACCTCTGCTAATTCCAACAAACACTGAATCAAGCTGAAATGAATGCAGGAGTTTGATCTAAAGTGTCAGTGTGTGTATTTCCGCTGTAAATGTGTTTGTTGTACCTAGTTTATAACAGGGCTGAAAGGTCACTGATCCTTCAACACCTGTCAGCTTTAACAACAAACTGTGCTCATAATGTACAGCACACACACACACACCTCCACACACACACACCGAAGAAGCCAAGGTGACAGTACAGCTGGAGGATAAAACCTTCAGTACATTTTATAGCTCATCAAGTCTCAGTGTGCGGCTTTAACTCTTTCAGGAGTTTGATTCTTCCTCCTGTGTGACCTTCAGGAAAACATGCACCCAGCATTTACATCAGAATCAGCAGGTGTGTATGGGAAGCGCCTCAAGCCAAGAAACAAATTGGCTCACCGGTAAGGCAACCTTGAATTTAATCACAATTGGAACAAGATAACAAATTTCTTCCTGTAGTTTAAGACACAGCAAGTTAGACGTTTATATTCATGCTCTTATTTGGAAGTGGGTGAAGACTGTTTGTAGTTCCGCTTCCTCTCCACACATTCTCCTTTGTTTCAAGAAACTTAATTG
Organism: Poeciliopsis retropinna; assembly: GCA_010277075.1. Taxonomy (NCBI): domain Eukaryota; kingdom Metazoa; phylum Chordata; class Actinopteri; order Cyprinodontiformes; family Poeciliidae; genus Poeciliopsis; species Poeciliopsis retropinna. The sequence goes on along the minus strand of VMRM01000007.1, from coordinate 1,616,440 downwards.
AACAAATGTCCAGCATACAAATAAACAAAAGAAAACTTCAACACAACCATCATATAAGAACCAATAAACAATAAATGGATCGTTTTGAGAGTCTTTGTTGACCAGCACTGACCCACTTGACTAAGATACAGAAATTATATTTTCCGATCAAAATATTCAACAGGTAGAATTATTGCTTAATAAAAATGTAAGTAAATACATGTAAATATTTATGTAAAGGATCCATCAAGAAAAAAATAAACACAGTAACTCTTAAATGTATTTATTTTTTAATTAAGAAAGGATTATCCTAAAAAAGACCAAAATGCTGTGGAAATTCCTATTACTGTATAACTTTATTTCTGACAAAGCCAAGCAGTTGAGACTCCAGCTTTTAATCTTAGTGACAAACGGTTGAAGATAAACTAATGTTTTATTAAACATTATTTGCTTTTCTTATCTATTTGCAATTTATTTCTGAAAACCTCAGCTGCATCATGAACATGGGACTAAAACGAAACAAAAACATTAAACTCCATCTGATTCTCTCACAATCCCTCATCCGGTATTGTCGTTGTTTTTGTGCATGCAGGAATTAAAGGGCCTGCGGCTCTGGACCACTCGGGAGCACAGAGACCAACATCAGCAGAAACAGCCATCTTAGCTCAAACGTCGCCTTAAACCCTCCTAACTGGTGGCTAGATGGTGGGCCTACTGGGATTAACTCAAACCTTAAATCTGATCCTCACTGAGTCAGCAATGGGAGTGTCAGACAGAAGTATCTGTTTGGGATTTAACTTGTTTTCGAATCTCTCTCACTTCTCTATAAGAAATAATGTGCTTTTCATCATTTTAGCTCTAAATTAAACTAATTCACTGGCCTGATTGTAAGTCAAACCTAGAAGGTCAATGATCTGATCCAAATGGTAAATATTGAATAAATAATTACTATCAGCAATTTATGGACTTCTAGAAAGCTGTCCTTCTAAATATAACCAAAAATCCTAACGGTACAATCACATCTGACAGTTTTAGACTGGATGCCACTGTCATGAACACTGGCTCATTTTTTAAATATAGTTTTAACTTATGTAACTCGCTTTATTCCTAAAATGAGATAATAAGAAATGACAAAGTCATATCTGGATTAACATCTATTCAACTGTTGGGATACCTGAGGTTAAATAATTATAAAATATTGAAAAAAAAAAGTATTATTACATGAGTGGACTAGATGTTAATGTCAGGGGTTTTATTGTGATTTTTTTTACTTGTAGCTGAATGATGTGTTTTTATACAAAATATTTCACTAAGGTTTATTGTTTTTAGTCATGGAAAAGTGCAACCAAATGCTACTGATGCTTTCTCTTTGTAAAACTAAAATAAAATCCTGTAGTATACACATATTTAATCATCACAGCATGTGAACTCTGCTGCGCTGCTCCCCTTATGGAGACATAACTAAATGGATTGTGATAATAAAAAACAAGGTATTTTAGCCTGTTTATAATCCTGAAAAGATGTAAATGCCAATTAAAAGTATTCACTCCCTTGCAGGTATTTCCCCATTTTATTGCTTTTACAAATCAATCAAATCAACAAAAATCAAACTATTGAGTAGTGTTAATCATGCCAAACCCAGTTGTACCTTTTAAATCTAATAACTCAGTTAAAAACTGCAAATATTTGTGACGACTGATGATATGAAACTCTGAGGACTACAGAACAGGATTATGTGTGTCTGGCTAGCAGTCAATAAGAAAGACATAAATATAAAATATTAAAAAAGAAAATAAGTTATGACTTGCTCACCAACTTTACTCCACTGACAGCCTTAGTAAAGAAACTCTCAGAATCTCAGAGGCTGAAACCAACACCAAACAACAGTCAAAAACAAAAGCATGGAGAAAGAGAGGCTATGCTTTTGTTTTCTGATATTTTTGTCCTTTTTCCTCCTGCTGCTTATTGGTTTAGAGCGGAGGAGGAAGAGGAATGAGGGACAAACATAAACAAAGAGACAAACATCAAAACTGTCGACCTCAAGGGAGCAGCAGCGCTCGCTAACGAGCTGTGACAGCGAGAGAAGAAGAGGGAGGAAATGCGTGGAGGAGGTATGGAGAAGAAAACAAGGAAAGGAAGTGAGGAGAGGAGGAGGAAAAAGTGGCAAGACCACAAGAAACAGGGACCTGATTTTCTTTTTTAGCTAATTTAAAGCATTAAGATAAAGTTAGCACTTTTTGCTTCGATTTATGCACATAAACATAACACAAAAAAATGCAACTCCTCCTAAAACGGCTCATGCATCTTCCTGTTCCTGACCAGAAGGAGGCCAGCTGTGCACAACAACAGTCCCAGACTCAACATACAATATTTATGGTCAGACACAACACTAAACCCACACACACTTCAACCTTTCACCTCCCAGTTCATCAGTTGCATTTGTGTCATTTTTGGAAACACATTTAACTAAATAATTCACTATGTAAGCTGCATTGGATTACAGTAGAAATATAACAGTTAATACATTCAAATGTTTGTGTTTTAGTGCTGCTTCACTATTCAGACTGTATATATTCAAAAGCTTAGCATGCATTCAAGTAAGGTCTTATTACAATCATAACTTACGCTGCATAAGGACATGTCAGTTTGCTTTTACAGCTGTGTGTCTGTGTTTACGTCTTTTTTAACTCAGCCAAGAGCGCTGACTGTCCTCCAGCTAGAGAGGAGTTTATTTTCTGCACTGAATCAGTTTAGGACCTTAATGGGAAAGAAGAGAAAGCGGCTTCATAAAACCGGACCAAAGTGGTTCTGTGTTACTCCTGCAGGACAAGATGACCAGATCAGTGGGACTAGCAATCATTTCTACTGGTCATGATGGTAACAGGAAGCAAACATGTCTACAACTCTCATTCTGAGGAGGTCAGAAATAAAAAGAAACACCTTTAAAAAAACCTGAAAGGTTAGAAATGTGTTGTTGAAAGTCTGAAAAAAATTGAATAAATGAGAAACAAAAGTAGGAAGAGAACAACAAAATAAAAAGATAAAAGAAGACCAGAAACACGAAACAATGAATAAAACTCCATTGGTAAAAAACAACAACAACAAAAAAAACCAATGGGAATGAAAACATAATTTGTGTCACTTTGCCACAACCAAGCAGAGAGCGATCCAAAAACAAAGCCAGATTCAGACTGACCTTCATCCTCGTCGTTGGCTGTGACAGTGATGAGGACGTAGCCCACCTCCTTGTCTTCATCCACACTGACCTCGTACACTGGCTGGGCAAACGCCGGAGCGTTGTCATTGACATCGGTGACAAAGATCCTGACATAGGCGGTGTCTGCATGAAGGATCAACACAGAGTGTATTTGTACGCTTAAATCATCACTGAATTTAGGGACTTCAGGAGGTTGCTGCATCAAATGTCTACACGTCTCAAATAAACCCAGAACTACAAGCAAAATTGGAATTTGGAAGCTGCAACTTAATGTATGAAAAGTGCTTCAGAAATCAAAAATCAATGTCGTACACATAACAATAAAAAAGGTTTACAACCACCTGTACTGCACTGGTTAAGTAACTAAAAAGTAAAAATTAATTCAATTATGTAGTATATAGGGTTTAGGTTAGGGTATGTTCCTGATTTTTAAAAAAAAAAAAGAAAGTGTACCCTAAAAATATAGTTCAAATAAGTCAATAAATGCATGTAAACCTCTGACTGGCACTTTAAGACATTAATGGCATCATAGTGATCACTTTGATGCCTCTAATGCCAAATTCTCTGTATTTTTATCAGGTGTATGCAGTAAGTGAATGAGATGCTGACTCTGGGGGGTACCTGTGTTTGGCTGGCCTTGCTGGCCCGGTCGGGCTGACTCAGACCCATCCTGCGACTGCACCTCGATCAGGTAAGAAGCTTTCTGCTCACGGTCAAAAGAAGCACGAGTTACTACGACGCCGCTGCGTGAGTCGATGCTGAAGTACTGAGAGTCTCCGCTCTCATCCTTCAGGATCGTGTAGCGGATCTGAAGAGAAGATGCACAGAACAGGTTAAGATAGTAAGAAGAAGAGGATGTAAAAGTTCAGCCAAGGGATCAGAGTAAATGCTTGTTACCATCCCATGCAGACCCGAGTCGAGGTCTGTCGCTGAGACCTGAGCGACCGATGTGCCAATCTGCGCTCCTTCAGGCACTGTGGCCTCGTAGGTGGATGACAGGAAAAAAGGAACGTTGTCGTTGACGTCTGCAATAGAAAACAAAACAAAAAAAAAGAGCTATTTATTATCCCTAATTTTTCTGAATATTAGTAGTTTTCTTGTTGGCAGAACACAAACTGTTGTGTCGACAAAAACTGATTAAGTTGGATTTAATCCAGACCAACTTTTTGGTTTTTGCAACATTTTACTCTACCAAAGATGATCAAAGAACACCAGAAATGAATAGCAGAGAAACAGGGAAAACAGAAACGTCTGTGCTCTGAAGTCCATCAGAAAAGAAAGTTGGAATGGATCTCTCCTTGCAAATGAAAATTGAGTTATTAGCGAGGAATTATCCTCATAACACCCTGAAGTGTCCACAAAGAAGCTTGTCAGCTCACTTTCAAGCTCCGCTAAACCAATTAGAGCATCCAGAGTAGGTTTGTTCAAAGCCAGTCAAAGTCAGAAAGTGTTTTCTCCTCTTTTCTTCCCTCCACCCACAGATGCTGATTGAGAAATGAGTCACTTTTGAAATGAGGCAGCATGGAGCTCACACCGTTGATGTTTTTCCTCTTTTCTTTCTCTGCCGCAGACGACCACGGAACCTCATTACTCTCAGTCCTCGTCATTTTCCAGGGCTGTCCCTCATTACGTCTGAGCTGCTCCTACTGATGGCTTCTGCTCTTCACAGATAAACTGTGACTTTTCACATGCAAGTGAATATGCAATTACTTTTATATGGTTCAAACTGCAGTAAATTAGAAAACTGGGGTTCTGGATTTAAAAACAGAAGATCAACCAAAATAGATTTTATTAACTGTCCCATTTCTGTTATGCTAACGTGAGTTAATCAAAGATTCAGTTTTTGTCATAGCGTCTTTTCATGCTAACTGCTTGTGGTATGGAAGACATTGAACATTGAAAAACACTGACATAACACTCATTGCTTTGTTATTTGTTTCTGAGATATATCTGACTCTATAAGTACAACTCCAAAGTCTTTAATAAATTAATTTCCTGTGTTTGTAGACTATGTTTTTATTTGATGCTTATTTAGATGGCATGCTAATGCTAACATGAATACAATTTTGTAATTAAGTGTGTAACATATTTCAGTTCTCGTTAATCATGTGCAGATAAAGCTTAAAGAAAAATGTTTTTCTGCTGCTTCATAAACTTTTCTGTGAACAATGTGAAATTAATGATAGACCAGCTAACATCTCCACACAGTGAGCTGCACCAACCAAAACAGTCTATCCTTTACTGTTAATGTCATCGTAAAGGTCAAAAACACGTATTTTTATTAAAGAAAACTCAAATTGCTTAAGTCAATAACATAAAATGCATGGACTATTAAAAAGTCTTGTAAATTAAAAATAGGGTGTAATTTAAAAATACAGGCTTCTTGATTAACAATTTGGATGTCGCTGACATAAAATATAACATCTATTACAAGTATCGAGAGTTGAGTTTATTTACAAACTCTAACATTAATTATTTTAAAATATGTTGATCGGGACTGAATCATCTCATCATCTTTAATTTTTCTCAGTGTCAGGGCAATTCATAAATTGCCATGATTGAAAATGTCTTCAATTCAACAACAACACAATTAAGCATTAATCCCAAAAATGTTTTCTCTGTTTTGAGCCTATTAAAAATTATGTAATACCTATTTTGCACCAATAGGGGGCAAGAATGTCAATATTACCAACTTCAGAACTATATAAAAGTAAGATTCTGAGCAAGGCTAAATGATAAAAGGCTAATGATTTGTAAGGGTTTTTTTTTTTTTTAAATGTGTTTTCTACGTTTACTCTCATATAATTTCTTTAACTTTCATTTAAATTTGAAATGAAAAAGCTCAAAATGAAAGACGTGGAAAGCTCTAAATCAAAAACTGAGCTTGAGATGTAAGGTGAAAACACAGCTGAAAATCCTTGGTTTGCAAAACAATTCATGTTAGCCTCTCCTTAGCCATTCTTACCTGTCACATTGACGTAAACAGTGGAAAAGGATGCGAGAGGCACGGCAGCAACGTTTTGCACACGCACTCTCAGCGTGAAGAAGCGCGTCATCTCGTAGTCGAGGTTCTCGGCCACCAGGATCGACGCCGAGCTGTCCACTCGGTTTGGTTTGATGTAAAACCGCACCGGCATGTTGGTCTCTGGCACCAGGCCTTCCTCCAGATTGTAGGTCACCCTGGGATCGCCAAGTGGAGACGTCGCCTTGACAGTCTGAATAGAAAAATAGATTTTACTTGTTAAAGTGCCAGTAGCAAAAATATGTGATCGCAGAGGGGTTAAAGTTCACTTTTAGATTACCAGGTTCTGCTTTTATGTTCCTCACATTTGATGTTGCAGGTTGGATCAGCTAATTCTGGCCTTATGTAATGATATATTTAAACTGTTCTTGTTTAAATAACCTACTTAAAGTTTATTATTTGGTAAGCGGTGGATAGAGAAGGGGAGGGGCCTTAAGTTATACTGAATGTATTCGATAGTGCTCAGGAAAAATATGAAACGTCTTTATACAGCCACTGAATGAATCAGCTTCTCTTCTGTGTATTCATCTTAAGCTTTGAGTTTATATTAAAGTCCAGAAATAGAGACAAGTTCCATTTTTTCACTGTGAACCTCAACCTAATTCATAAAGGAAATCAAGCCAAAGAGGATTGTGTGGGTTCGTGACGATAAGATGCAGCTGGTGTCGTCTTTACAGCCCTTCATTATGAAACAGATCCAAAAGCTTCCTGATCTATTATTACAACAGAAAACTTAACTAAAATACACATCTACATTTCAAAGAATGCAGGATTTTAATGACCAGAGCAGAAATTCAGTCCTATTATGGAAAAAGCACTTAGAGAGAAACCCTGAGTGCATCGCTACTTACTTTTTATTTATTTTTTATGTAATAAGCAAAATGTGCAGACCTCCTGTGAGTTTAAATTGTCTCAAGTTGGTCATCAACTAGCACAGGAGTTTAATTGAAGATAAACGGATCTTGCTTTAAGATTAGATTGATGCAACTACTGGTGGACTAAAAGTCTCAAGGAAACCAGACTCTCATTTCCACCATGTAAGAAAAAACATAAAACCCCAACAAGAAGTTATAATTTAGAGTTAATTCATAATTTTCACATTCAGTCCTAATTTTGAGATGGAAAGTCATAATTTTGACATTCAAAGTCATAATTATGACTTCTTGTTTTAAGTTTAAGATAAAATCATACCCATGAGATTCAAAGTGATAATTTTGACTTTTAGCCCTATTTTTGAGATAGTTCACTTTCAAAGACATAATTATGTGATAACAAGTCATAATTAGGAGATTCAAAGTGATAATTTTGACTTTCAAAGGCATAATTGAGATTCACAAGCATAATTTCACAATGAAATCATAATTATGAGATTCAAACTCAATTTTGATTTTCACTGGTATAATTATGAGACAGCCCTAATTATAAAATTCAAATCATAATTAAAATTCAGTTTAGTTTTCCGATTAAAAGCTATAAGGCATCTTTAAGAAACACTGTGACTGTCTATTTCATAATAATGACTTTGAAAGTAGAAGTTATGACTTCTTGTTGTTTTTTATATTTTTTATTCATGGGAGAAATGTCCCTAAAATCACAGATTATTGTGTCTGTGTGCATGTTTGTATTTGTGAGAGAAGGCTTTTAAGTATTTTGTCCTTCAGAGATTCCCATCCATGCTGGTTGAGTGATGTCAACTCACTTTACAGTTCAGGGTTATGACCTAAGCAGCACAAACACACACAGTGAGAGCATTGGAAACATAATTTATAAATAAATGTCCATTAAAACGATATAAAAGTAGTTTGGGCATCTGAATGAGGCGACACCTGGTTCCTTCTCCAGGGTTTCTTGGCTGGCAGGAAGAGACTCCAGAGGAGATCCAGATCTATGTCTTTTGTAGCAAATCAACACAGAAACCATCTAATGTAACAGCTTTCAAAAGATTCATTATCATTCTCAATAGATCTTCTCAAATTAAATATTAGATTTTCTTAAAATTTTTAGACAACTGATGAAGGATGATGCTGCTGCATTAAAATTTGACATCTTTTACTCAGGTCTCAGCACCATGTAACTTCTATCAATGTTAGACAATATGTACTTATGATTAATGGGATAATTAAAGTGAAAAAAAAAAAAAGCCAATTATAAACACTTCACCTTGTTTATCTGTAGATCATTTGTGGAAGGTGCCCCAGTGAGCAGTCGATGTAAAATCATTTCACTTTGGTAAAGGGCATGCTTAATCTATTTCAGCACAAAGAATTGATGCGTAGAGAAACTGGCTTGCTCAATTGAAAAAGAAAACATGACCTCCAAGGAACTCCGTATGTTCCTGTCATTTCCTGGAGTTAACATGCCTTCCCTGAGTGAGAAATGCTGTCAACAACTTTAAACACCAAAACCCTCTCAGCCCTCTCCTTCCAAGCAACAGTGACTCCTGTGTCTTTGTTATCGACTTAGCAATTTTCAGAAACAAATGCCATAAGAAAACACAAAGATTCTTGGTTAAAAGGTCAGTTTATAGTGTAATAACAAATTAGCATTTCTACTTTAGATAACATGACCTATACGCCATATTTGCTTCAATTATTTCCCCCAACATGTTATTTACATCTCTTTATATTCTTAAATAGGTTTTCCTCTTATGTTTGACTCTTAAAAAACCCATTTAGGTTCAAGGTGTGTTTGAGTTTCCAGGTGAGAAGTCATGTCCTGACATGTTGGTGCAGCGTGGCTCAGCCCTGCAGTAGGCCAGGGCAGCAGAGCGTATGGAATCAGTGTTAATGAGGAATCATCTCATTAGACATCACTGCAGTGCGCTGAAGCTAAACTGATCAGTGTCTGCCATCTTCTCCCACACAGATTAATGCCCGTGGAGAAATGGCTGGAGATCGCTGGCAGCTGGTGCGGCTAGTGCTGGGACTGAGGCAGCAGCTGGAACGCACTTCATCCTTTCAGCTTCACTGCTAAAAGTTAGTTACTTCAAAATGCTGAAGCAAGGTAAGTAAGGTCAAACAAAAGTTTTCCCTTTTATTTTCACCTATAGTTACATCTCTCATGCAGAGGAGCATTATGTTTTGGTTGTTGAGGGGTGTATCACAACACAAAAATAAATAAATACTTCGGTTTGATATGTACTTCAGTCTTGTGTGACTGGATGGATGGAGATGCAGTATGGAAGTGACTATGTGATCTATGAACTACCAGAGTTAACTTCCAGAAACAAAAAAAGGATTGAACTAAAAGTAGAAATGCTTCAGTATTTTTGTAGTTTCTGTTTTCCATATTGTTGTGTTTCATAACCCAGAAAGAATTTCTTTATGTCTGTATGATGTAGCAACATTTTTGCCATGGTGGGCACACTTCCACTAATCCGCTAATGCGCTAATAGAAGAACTAATTTTTAGCTTAGCACTTCAACTAAGCTTTTTTTGGTAACTTTGAAAAGATGTAGCACTCCTAGTTTCCCCTAAATCAATTTTTATAGATAAATTGTAAAGCACTAATTTACTTGGCTGTTTTATAAACATTCATTTGAATAAAGTTTTACTGAAGTTTTGGTAATCAACTGTATTTTAGAAGTGGGTGAAGAAAGTTTACACAGCAGATCTGCAACAAGGCAATATGGAAGACATAAAAAATACTTCAGCATTTGCACTTTTAATTAATCGTTTCTTTCATTTTACGTTTTAATCATAAAACTTGAAAGTAGTGTGAGGATTATCTTTGATCATTTTGTTCTTTAATAACTGTATACTCTAATTCTTACTTTATGTTTTTTATAATTTTACTTTGTTGGTGAAAACCTGCATGCTTTTGCTTGCCTGTCACTTTGACGCTGGCACACCTGAGTTTCCCCACTGAGGGACAATAAAGTTTTTTCAGCGGTCAGCTTCTTAAAAAAGAGATACTGGAAAGCAATACTGGGCTACAAAAATGAAACATTATAAGGTTAAGCTGTAGCTAAAAGTACCTGTTCCATGAGAATACACAAACAGGATGAAGAAGAAAGCAAGAGGAGGAAGTCAACTGATGAGGAGACTATTATACCCTGATTGGGAGATGACAACAGCTTATTGATATGGAGATTTAACACACAGCACCTTCCACCACTGCAGCATGTTTCTCCCTCTGCCTTAACAATGTGATTAACAGACCTTATTAAGGCTGCTAAATTTAAAACAACAGTTTCTCCTTGGTGCAATTACCCACTGCAGAAGAGCTGAAGGAGGAAGGAGGAGGACATATTTCAGTCCTTTGAGTGATTTGTGTAAGTTGTCAGATCTGGTACATTTTAATTAGCTAAATTGATTTCCTGCACAAGGGATATTGCTACCTTAACCCGAGTGCAGGTTTGTGATTGTTTGTTAGATTCTCTTTTAAATGGCAGATAGTAGCTACTTTTCCATTTATCACTTAATTGCGCAAATTGGAATAATGAAAATAAATCTGCTTAATGGAAAGACTCCAATTTTGAACAAACTTGTTCAAGTGTGATTTTAATATTGTTTATTATTTAATAAGAATACAGCAATTGCAAAATTATGTTTTTTCGGCATATTTGCAATGCAGCTAGTTCTATGTTGCTTATTAGTTCCATACATCTATCTTCTTTTGTTGCTTCTTTTGCTTTCTTTTTTATTTTACATTAAAGATTTTGAAGGATGGAGGACATAAACCATACCGCAAATCAATGTTTCTTTTCTGAGATTATTTACATTCAATTATAAGTTGAGAAATCTTAAAAATGGAGTTTTAATTGTAAGAAATGGTCAAATTTAACAACTGTTCAAACAGAAACAATCATATATTCTTGCATCTCCTCCAGGTTACCTGGTTTTCATGAATACAACAATTTTGTTAAAAGCAGTTTGACACTAACCTTAACATAAAAATTCCTCTTAACTAATACAAAAGAACTGTGAAGCCCTCTATAAAAGCTGGACATCTGGTAATTTAATAGTTTGGAGAATACAGGTGTTTGTCACACAGTGCCAAGTTGAAAAGACATCAGCAGTGACCTCAGAGAGGCAATCAAAACTATTTAAATTTCATCATTGTAAAACATGGAAAAACATTTAAGAAAGAAACAAAAATGTCCCAGTAAATTCACCTAAAGATTAAATCATAAAATGCTCAGAAAATTTGCAAAAAAAAAAAAAAAAGTCCCCATATCACCCTTACATTTCCATTATTCCTAAAGCCACATAAACACATTCACTCCTCAGAAAGAATGCAACAAAAACCTGTGGCTGCTATGTTCATCCACGAGGAAGAAAAAACTCATATTCTTTTATTTTTTTCATGCTGTCAACAGATACTATAAAAAGACTGAAATCAACAATGTGTTAGTCCGTTTCCTTCGACTCTCTCTCCTCCCTCTCTTCCCTCTCCTCCCTTCCCTCCCGCCTCACTCGCACCATCTCTGTCAGGTTAAACACAATAATTAAACGTCTGTTTTTCGGAGGTGATGGGAGTCCATTGTGATGCTGAGACAGCAGGTGTAATTTTCCCCTTCCCCTCAATCATCTCTGACAGATGGAGCGTGTGGGTGGAACAACCTCCAATCACCAGCAGCACTTTTCAGGACGTTCAGTGAAAAATGTTCTAAAAGGAGCACAGGAACACACACCGATACACGCCCAAAAACACTGTTTGAAAACTGACTAACCTCCGTGAAATCGAGCAGCTGGAGGGTGAAAACTCCTCCACCTCCAAAACTAGAGGCTTAGGAAGAGAGAACAAATTAGGATGGGGGGATCAAAAGAGGGAAAAAAAGAGAAACCCTTGAGGTCTACAAGCAGTACGCGTGTGTGTTGGTTGCTGTGAGTCAGGTGAGACTCGGGTTTGTTGTTTACTCGGCAGAAAAGTGCTTGGTGGAGCTTGGCTAAACGTGCTGACACAGAGACGGGGAGAAGAAGGAAGGGACGGATGAGAGAGCAGGATGAAGAGGAAGAAAGAGTGTTTCCAGCCTCCTCGGGGCGCTCTGCAAAGGCATGACGAAGGATGGAAATGAAAGAGAGCTGTTTCGCTGCTGCAGGAGAACAACTGGGCTTAAATATTCCTGTTTTTTTTACGTTTCCTCACAAAACGTGTCACTTTACAACTCGGATCAGCACAAGTGGTAATTTCCTAATCAGCAACAATTGGGGACAACTGGGATAGTTGGGATCTTTTTGAAGAAGTCGTAAAAGATATTCCCAAAAAAGCCAAAAAATCTGGGATGAAAAGCGAAAACTTTCAATTTTTATTATTTTCATTTTCAACTCGTCTCATAGAGCAAATAAATAACGTATTAGTCCTGTCCATGTCACTCAACCAAAAACAGAAAACGGGACTAGAGATAGGATGTTGGAAACTGCTTTTACTAGAAAACAGCAGTTTGTAAATATTCTAAGGCTACATTCACACAGCAGATCTTGAGGCTCAATTCAGATTTTTTGGCTGAAATCGTATTTAAATTTCTTTTTTTTTGCGTGGTTGTTCATACCACTAATTAAACTAATATGCAAACTGTTCATCGCTTATGAAAGTAATAATAGATGCTGCCATTTATAGATTGATCATTAAAGCTTATTCAGCAACAGGAGCTGACAGTATTACCACAAAATTATAGCAAGACAAAGAAAGTAAATTTAAAAAAAGAGCACAACAAGCAGGAACAGTGTTTTGTGGAACTTTGCAATGACTGTAGAGAAGTCAGTATGGATGGTTGGATGAGTGAGGAGTGGCGATGTAATGTGCTTTATTGGAACAGACTTAATACATAATTTCATAGTTTTCAGCCACTGTTTGTGTCCTGGTAACAGAGTGTGGCTTCTTCTGGTGCAGAATTGTGACGCATGTCAATGAAGTAAAAGTTGGATTAAATAGCTGCAAATGCTTTGAAATTACAGGCCAAATATATAGTAATTTTTTACCATGTGGTACTCTATATGTAACATATTGAGTATGTTACCTATAAAAAATATCTGATGGCACAAATTAGACATTTTTCCTTTTTTGGGAGTGAAAAGATCAGAACTGGGCCATTCAGACAGTCATAAAAAAATTGGATATGGGTCAGATATGGGCAAAACAAAATTATATGAGTCACATTCGCTTGCTGTGTGAAACTAGTCTAAATGTGAATCAAAATTTTTATTTGGTTATCACAATTATCACAAAGAAACCTTGACTATATTGCCAAAAGTGTTGGGTCAGAGCTCTAACTGAATACAGTTGACCCAATCAGTTTCATGGCTCCAGGTGTACAAAATCAAGCACGTAAGCTGCAGACTGTCTCTACTAACAGTTCAGTAAATTTCAGCATCGTACCATGACAAAATGTTCAGTTGAGAGATTTTTTCCCTTCTAGAAAATCCACAGTCAACCGTTAGTGATGATATAAGAAAATGGACGTGATCAGAAGTGACAGCATTGCGGTCATGAAGCGGTGGGTCAAATAAAATCACAAAGTGGGGTCAGCAGATGGTGAGTAGTGCACAGAGTTCATGAACTTTCTGCAGTCAACAGTTACAGACCTCTAGAAATTATTCTGCCTTCATATTAGCTCAATAGCATTTCAGAGAGCTTCAGGGAATTGGTTTCAATCGCTAAGCATCTGCAACCAAACCTTTCATCACCATTAGCAATGCAAACTGTTGGGTTGTCAGGTGTATGATAAAGTCAACCTTTGCCTATTAGTGGTTTAGTATTCACAAATTTGCTAAAAAAAACATTTGAGTTACATTCCACAAAGCAATATTTCTCTATTTCAAATATTAAAAGGCTTGTTGCAAGATAACTGTTTCAGGGATTTCTGCAGAAACAAAGACAAATGAAAAGCTTCATTTAACTGGTGAGGCAAAAGTGTGTTCAAAAAGAAAACAAATGGAGTAAATGTTCAAATTTAGTAAAAATATTTGTCATTAAAATTGTAAAAAATACACAAAGTGTGCTCTAAGTAAAATGTGATTGGAAATATATTTTCAAAATAATTGCAAGAGGTGTAATAGCATTGCAACCACGCTCATATCAATACTCATTGTCTGCAAGTGATAAATGTCTAAATAAATCCTGACAGCCGCAGAAAAATAATCATGCAGCCATTTTTCTGTGCAGCTTGGATAAAATCATCCCTATGTCTTTCCCAGTGATTATGAAAAGCCATAGTTGTCAAATCATTTATTCAGTTTAAATTTGTAATCTGAAAGTGTGGTGGTCTCTGACTCACCACTATCTTAGCATCTCGGACAGTGTTTTCCGGCACAGTGACCCAGTATTCGGGCTGATCCCAGTGGGGCGGCTGGTTGTGAACGTTGGTGATGATGACGGTCAGCTCCACCGAGCTGCTGCGGTTTCCTCCGTCTGAGGCCAAGATCTGCTGGTTGATCCGGGACGTCTTTAAGGAGACAAATAAAAAGGCAGAGAGATTAAATAAAGTAAAATGACTATTTATTTGGTCTGTGGAGAACTAAACATGTGCTTACATAAGGAGATAATTGTTAAAATATTGACAAGTCAGTAATATTGTCATTCATATTTAGGCGAAAGATTTAGATTTGAAGACGATGAAGCGCAAAATCATTATCAATATATTTTGTCATCATTTACAAAGGCAAAATGTAAGTTTCATTAAACAGTAGGAGGAACACATAATTTAAAGAAAAAAAATAAAATTAATTTCCAGAAAAAGTCATACGCCTGGATATTATTCATATTTTGGTTTATTACAACAATGGTTGTTAATACCATTTACTGTAAAAATGTTATTGATATGTTTTTCACTCTGAAAAATGTGACATGAAGTCGTACTTAGCCCATCTGAGTTAAATGTTTGCACATGGGCGCTAACATTTCTAGCCATTCCACAGAAAAACTAAAACTCATGTCAGGATGCATTTTACCTGCTACTTATGATTCACAATAGGATTTCGGGTTGGACTTTGACTGGACCATTCTAGCACACAAATAAGCTGCAACATAAACCATTCAGTTACAGCTGGATTTGCAACTCGAAAACAGGAGTTTTTGCAGTTGATAATTTTGTACTGTTTTGTTGATACACATAAAATTGCAAGGGAATACATTAAAGTTTGTGCAAAATGTGAAAAATCTCTAGGTTGTACGAATACTTTTGGAGTGAGTGGACTGAAGGCTGACATGAAGTTAGACTACGTTTGAACCTGCAGACTCCTGCTGTGTTTCTGACCTGTGAGATTGGGTGGTTGACATAAATCCAGCCAGTGTTGGGGTTGATGTGCAGGTAAGCTGGCTTCTGGTTGGACAGCGAGTAGGTGATGGCCGCATTGCTCCCCTGATCATCGTCGTGTGCCGCTGCCCGTAAAAAACTAGTTCCAACTGGAGTGTCCTCTCTTAGGAAGTCTGAAAATAGAAAAAAGATTTGGTTTAATATCCAGAAAGATGCTAGATGTAGTCCATTGTGCTCCACCCAGAATCCCATTCTCACTCAACCATGACGAATATATTTTATTAAATTTGATGGAACAAAGTTTACCACCACATTGTGTGGCTGTAAGCAGACATTATTATAATAGGA
The DNA here is from genome assembly GCA_010277075.1 of Poeciliopsis retropinna. NCBI lineage: Eukaryota > Metazoa > Chordata > Actinopteri > Cyprinodontiformes > Poeciliidae > Poeciliopsis > Poeciliopsis retropinna. The sequence continues at coordinate 1,600,678 of VMRM01000007.1, read as the reverse complement.
ACGCAGCATTGTGATGTGTCAGCAGTGTCACCTCATTTTGTCATTTCTAGGTCTCATTCCACAAAGTCAACATGCATTTTTATATTTATGAATATAACCTCAAATCCTGCTGACTGCGGCGCATGTCAGTGCTGATCAGACAACCAAAACAACGAGAGGAAAGAAGGTCGACTGCTGCATTTTCTCCCTGAAATGCTGCTTTTTCAAACATTATGTCGATAATATTTTCTTTTGCATATTTGGGTGTCTGTGAAAGCATTGCAACTGAAAAGTCATCTCATATTCTGTTAAATATAATGAGAAATGAAATAAAAAAATAAAAAAAAACTGAGTCTTTAAGCCTTCACTATGACAAACAGCTTGGACTGCGAGGCTCCACTGTAATGTAGTTGTTTTCAGGATATATTGATAAAAATAGTAATTTTCTAAGCAGGTGTTCTATCCAAGCAATCTCTAGATCCCCTTAGCACCAAAAATGTCACCAAGAAGCTGAATACTAGGAAAAGTATTCAGCTTCCTGGATGTGAATACTTCCACATCCAAGAAGTGTTGTCCAAATTCTCACTTTAATCGACATTCTGACTTTGGAGAAGTCTCAATTTGGAGAATTTTTTAGTCCAAATTCGGAAATTGTAGATTATCCTGTAAAATATTGGGAAATCCTGGAGGACAGTTTGTTGACATTTTTAAGAGAACTACTGCATTGGAGAACATTTATTTTCCAGCAAGACAACTTGAAGCATCCAGCTGAAACTACACAAAAACGGTTCAAAGACAGCAAGGTTCATTTTCTGGACTAGCCTAGTCAAATCCACAATGAATCACAGTTGCTACAAACATTTAATATAAATTTGGCAGAGGTTGTTTTTGCTACTCCTATTTGTTAATATTTGCTGCAAAATCCAAAACTTTAACGCAAGTGCTGGATTTCTATACTTCTATCCTAAGTTTAGAATTACTTTCATGTTCACAGATGTCTGAAAGTCGTTTCTGCAGCCGGAGGAAACTTCCCAGTAAACAGACTTCTCTGCAGGAAAAGGGAAGTGCCGAATATGTTAGAGCTATTAGAAAGTAAGGAGAAAACACACACCAGCTGCTTATCGCCGTGCCGAAAGCCCAGAACCTTTGCAAGGCGTTGCATGTGTATTAAGACCACAATATGAATAATAAGCCAACTAAATAAAAGTGCTTTCTGGCAGTAGAGCATGCAAACACTCACTAACTAGCGGTAAATAAATTCATGTCCCAGAAACATTTAAATCTGCCTCTTAAATAGTTAATGAGCCACTCTGCGCGTTTCTGTAATCGGACGCGGAGAACTTCTGACAAGACGCTTATCAAAACACATATTTGCACAGACAGTAAACAAACACAGATCCATGGAGTATCGCTGCGAATATTTCATCAGTATGAAGAGCTTTCCAGGTTTACAAAGATGCAGATTAGCAGACGTCAGTGACAACAAACATGAGGCTTTCACTTCACCTTTTTCCTGTAAACGTATTCTGGACCAGATGATAATATAGCTTTGTATTGAGCTGGAAATGGTCAAATAGTCCACACGTGTCCTCCAGCTCATCTGCTGGGAATGAGAATGTCTTCCAGCAGTACTTACACTGGTAGCGGCTGTTTTCAAACTTGGGGTCGTTGTCGTTCTGATCTTGGATCAGCACCGTGATCTGACAGATGCCAATCAGTGGCTCCTCAGCCTGATCAGTGGCTGTCACAGAAAGCGTGAATTCTCTCTGACGCTCCCTGTCAAAACTCACTGCTGTGGTGATCACACCTACCAAGACACAATTTACACAAGACACTATGTTAGGGCTGAAACAATTAATCGGATTAAGATGTCAACTAACGTAGTGATTGATTAAATATTCACTGGATTATACAGACCTAATAGAAAGAAAATTTGATAAAAGAACAACATAGTTAGATTAGTATTTAAGCCAAAACTGTACAAAATATATACATCTTGCATTTAAGATGTAAATATGTTCAACCTACAATACCTTTAGTACCTTGTGCTGTCCACCTATTAATTGATTAATCAATACAATAATCAATAGATCAGCTCTACGCTGTATTGATGCCAATACAGTAGAAAGGGCTGAGCGTTTCATATATACTAACAGCAGACGCATCCTTTGTTACAAATGATTAAGCATTCACTAAAGGAATGATAATATAGCATTTTAGTCAAAAACATTTTATTTTGTTATTTGAAAATGAGTTAAATTATTTCTAATATTTTACAAAATAAGTTTGCGGTTATATGGAAAATCTGCAGAATGTGTCATATTTTACCTCAAAATTATTGATAGAATAATCATTTGCTAAAATAATTGGTAGTTTATATCAGTGTATAAATAACAATTATATCTAACTGGTTGCTTTTTAGTTTATTTTGGAACATTAGGTCCCTCTTTAGAGCTTACCAGTGTGAGGATCAATATCAAACCCGGACGACACACCGTCTCTGTGCATGATGCCGTATTTGACCTCTCCGTTGACCCCCATGTCTGCGTCATGAGCCTCCACGCGAAGCACGAACGTCCCTGGCGGCTGGTTCTCCAGAACCGCTGCATTGTAGTTCTGACACTGACAAAAACAAACGTTACAGTCAGGGAGATGAAAAAGCTGTTGATGCTTTTTTATTCCTTATATGGGATAAAATGTGGAACCTCATCAAACACAGGCTTGTTGTTGTTGATGTCATTGATTCCAACGATGACCTGTGCAGCGCTGCTGAGTGGATAGGAACCACCGGAAGCGTTGTCATCTGTGGCGGTGATGTTGAGGACGTACTGCGGGCCCCTGAGCCTGGGCGGTGGGCTCCGTCGCAGCTTGATGATGCCTAGACATCATCAAGGCATCATCAAAAATATAAAAATACTAACTGAATCTTTATTTTTTTAAAAAGAGCCAAATGATTTTTTACTAATAAGGTTTCTTATATAGGGAATATTGAATGCTTTAACGTAAAAAAAAAAAAAAAAACAACTTTTAAATTCTTTGCTTTAGAAATCCTGTTCAGTAGCATCACAGGATTGTTTTTTTTGTTTTTTGTTTTTTTTGTGCCAGATGGCAATACATAAACTTCTCTGGAGGAAAGAGAAAATTAAAAATGTTTCCGCAAACAGAAAGTATAACAAAGCACCCGGGAGCTACTGCTCAAGTTGCTGCGGTTGTTTCTGAGCCACAGCATCCACAATGAAAATCCTGCTGGTGAGTATAAATAACAGCGGACGTGTTGAGTTTAAAAAACACTGGAGATGAAAAGCGGCGCTGTGATGTTTCCTGCTCTGTGGGTCAACAGCAGCAGCGACAGCAACAGCTTGCGAAAAACCCTCACATTATTCCAACTCAGGTGAAAAACAAATGCCCTTTTTCTGCACTAACAATTGCTGCGGCATTAACATAACAGAGGCATCGCAAACAAACAAACAAGCAGCTTTGGTAGCAGCATCAATATAGACACGGAGGCTCAGAGGGCGCGATCACATCTACATGAAAATACTTCACAAAGCTTTGAAGTGACAAAGCAGAACATCCGAGCAAGCCAAAGGCCATCTGCTGCATGAGTGCAGATGAGTGTGTGCCTGCGTGTGTGAAAAAGAGCATTAATACAACATTTATGTGCAAATGTTCACATTTATTTCTTTTTGTGCACGAATGCATGTGAACAGTGGAGGAGTGCATGTGGCTACATCAAAGACCTGACCCCCAAAACTTTGACCCTCCTTAAAAAAAGTTATGTTCAAATAGAGCCTCAGGGGAAATAAAGTTTAAAGTGGCAGAAAAGAACGGACAACAGAACCAAGGGCTTCAGATTTAGCCGGCATTTAATTTACTTTCACCAACAAAAAGTAGGTTAGCAGTAGAGTATATATTGTTACTTTTCCAAGCTTTGGGCTCGTGTGCAAACTTTCTTCAAGACTGAGCGAAGAAGAAGAGTCAGAAAAAAGCTAAACAGGGTCAAAAGTGATGCAAATGTTTTTGATATAAAATATTCTTAAAAAGATATAAAAATAATGTGAAGTGATCATCAATTCAAAAGACATTTGTTTATAAAAAGGGCAAAAGTTATTTATACCTTTTTCAACAACCATTGCAAATGTATTTTTTGGGTATGACAGCAATAAACTTTTTTTTATGTTTCTACTGACATTTTGACAATTTATTTTTGGTAAGGAGCTCCAAGCCTCACTGTCACCACTTTAAAGTTTAGGTCCCTACACAGATTTTCTGTCAAATTTAAGAATAGAATAAAAAAAATTAAAAAAAAGACATTTAAACAGAACCTGTCTGATAACACAAAGTGGGCTAAAATACCTCAAAAACCAACATATCCTGTCCAAATCTAAAGACATTCAAGGTTGAGATGAGAAACAAAGTCATTGAAAGCCATACAAGATCATTTCTAAAGCTTCGACACCAAAGTAAACGACATGAGCTATTATCTACAAACGGAGAAAACAAGATGGTATCTTAAGCACTGCAGACTTCCCTTACCTAAGGCCTGTTCTCATGATTCCACAATAAGAGATCCTGGGCAAAAATATCATCAATGGGAGAGTTTCAAGGCCAAAACCACACAAGGGACTGTCTCACCTTTGCCAAAAAAACACCGTAATCATTGCTGATTTGTTGCTGTTGCTGACATGACAAGGAAATCTGGGAGACAGTCTTAGCGTATCATTTATGGGGAAAGATTTTTCTAAAGAAAACCCGCTTTGTGTGTGTCTGTTCTGTCTGCTTTATTTCTGCCACCTTGAAGAAAAAGAGACCATGCTTTTCCCATTCCAATATAGAGGAAAATTCACCAAAACATCCTCCTGTGTTGCTCATCAGGCCAAGCAGAGCCCACAGCTCGAACACCTGCACTGTAAAAAGAGATGACGCTGTGGCTGGCTCTCTTTGGAACGGCCCCTGGGACTTAATGAAAGAGCGTCGTGCCAACATTTTTCCAGGCTTGATAGAGAGAAACAGTAGGAGGAACAAACTAAGGTAATTTTCAAGGAAAACACATTTTGTCAAACAAAACAAGTTGCAGGAAATCCAGAATGCAAAAATAAAAAGTGTGGAGGACACCAGCCATCATATCGGCACTACTAGAGCAACAAGAGGTGGACTCCACATACAGCCTTTCTGCAGCATGCTATAGGAACATTTTTGTTTTACCCACAAAGCCTGCAATTTTATTTTATTTTTTCGAATACCACCACTCTTCTATCAACAAAACCAGATTAATGGCTTAAAAAACAACAAAGAGTCTGGTGTGTCAATGCCATGCTAAAATGAATTGTCTTGGATGTCAAAGTTCAGATCTGGGAGTGACATCACACCAGAAATGAACGATTTCTAGTTGAATGTCAGAAAACAGAAGGGATTTACTGACAGTTTTGGTGCTAACTGTTCTTAGCAATCCTTTGCAAACATCTTATTTCTCTGTTTTACATGTATTAAAACCAGACCTGTCTCCTCTCTGTCCTTTGCAATTGGATTCAGGGCCTTGTTTCAAAGCACAAGTATAACAGTGTGCAGAACACTGGTTTAATGTCTTATTATTAGTCAATGTTTTTATCAAGCTGAAAATCACAGTAAAATTGAACTGAGCTTAAGGGGTCGCTCTATTTTTTATTTATTTATCTTAATTTATTTTATTTCTGACTTATCAAAGAGACGTTTTAGGACTTACAAACACAAGTCAAGTGCACCATCGATTCACACTGGGAACCAGTCTATTGAGATCAGGTTACTCTGTGGGAATCAGGGCAAACCCCATTCCTCCAATCTACGGGGAAGAAGAAAATTGATCCTAAATTCCAAATGTTCTTTCTCAATGCCCTAAATAAAAAGAGCTGCTTGAGAGAGAGAATCTTAACATCACTCTAACTGTCTTAATTTAACCTTTCAAATAATTGTGTTTAGTTATTTTTGTCCATTTTTTTGACTATTTGTTCAGTTGCTCTGCACCAGGTGCAGCAAACCATTGTCGCCAGTTTTTCCAGGTACACTGAGCATATTGTCTAGTGTTCATTGTAGAGCATGAAACATTGAACACTTCTTCTTTACATTTTGTTGAGAGTCACTGAAAAACAATATGAACCACTCATAATTCAAAAATGGTTGAAAGATATAGATGTTGCAGGAAAGTATACACTGACAACATTAAAAATGTCATCATGAAAGACACTGAATGATGCTGCAGAGACACCAAAACACGGATGCTTCTGCCACTGGAGTCCAACAGAACATTTGATAAGTTTTTTTGTTTTTTTTAAAGCATCCCTTAAAGCATTGCTGAGATGAACAGCAAAGATACACAGCCCAAAAAACAAAATGCCTTCAGCAACAGTTGTCACTGTCACTCTTGAAACACTGGAGGAAAAAAATGGAAACGCAACATGCGTATTCCACATACTCTGAGTCTAGTTCGGCACATAAACAAGTTTTTATTTTTCAGTCACTAAAGCATATAATGGTCCTCACAAAGATAGGTGCACAAATATTCAAATGAGTGAAGTACATCAGGGACAGCTGTGTTTGTGTGTGTGTGTGTGCGCTGCAGTGATTATTTATGTGTGTTTGTTTTTTTATTTATGCGTTTGTGTCTTCCAGGGGGTACACTGGCCTCGTTAATACTATCACGCTTTATCCCCAAATACTTGTTACTATGGAAACAACCACTTTGCTGTGTGCATGTGTGTGTGTAATTGTAAGTGATCTGAACACTGCTGTTGTGTGTACATGTGTAAAAGTGATTGTTCCCCTTGTTTGTGTGTGTCAGAGCGCTCTGCTTGCTAAAAAAATAACATGTTGACATTCATTACTGTCCCATTAGAGGCAGAGCTGAAAAAGGAGGAATGTTTTCAGAACAAAAACATCTACTGCCTAGAGAAACTCTTAATCTACTGCTCACATTCAGTTTAAAATTTGAGTAAGCTATTTACATCCTTTAAGACCAAATTTAAGCTTTTTTTAATCAACTTGAATATTATTTCAATGCTTTGCTTGCTGTCTGTTACCAGAGGGAACATGTCCAGCAGCAGAAAGGAGTGATAGTTTGGTGTGATGCACTCTGGGAGTTTTACAATCTGTCTATTTTGATGTCCTTCAAATGCAGCCTGAGTTTTTTTGTGAGACTATTAATTTTTTTGAATGTTTTGTTCACATAGCCTTAAAATAAAAATGCAATTAAAGACGTAGTTGAATTACGACAGTCATATCAAAACAAAGGATTAAAATTAAAGTGTTGTTCTGTAGGACAACAGCTTAAAATGTAATAGGGTGCATAGAGGTGCAGCAAAATGTAAATTATTTGACTAAAATGTTGTTGCTTGTTTGTTGTTTTGAATATAATTGGTTACTGTGTTACATTTTTCATTATTAAGATCCAACCACCTTGTTGCAAGTGTGCTATGCAGTGGTGGGCGCAGTTCCACACACTACTGCTAATGGAACATAGGAACAAAATCAACAAAATAAAACACAGACAGTAAAACACAATATAGCTATTATAGAATATGTAAGTTATAATATCACAATTAAATTTTAGGGTTAGCGCAACTAACTTCTTAGCTAGCAGTGCCCACCACTGGTGCTATGCAAATAAACTTAACTTGACTTGCAGTTATTAGCAATGTTGCCTGTACCAAGAAGAAGAAACCTAAGGTGTTTCTTCATTAGCACTCCAAATTTAAATGACAGAACAGTGGATCTGGATCTTCTGTTTCTACAGAAGTTCAACTTGACAAAAGGTTTGTTGCTTTTATTCACCTTTTTGGTTGTCTAGCTGGAAGTTGCTGTCCTCATTGCCCCCTGTGATGGCGTAAGAGACGCCGTCCCCATCAGGGTCATTGGCGTGAACAATGGCGACCAGTGTGTCGGGACCTGCATCCTCACTAAGGAAGGTCTTATAGCTGCAAAAAAGAGGGAAATAACCTTTAACTGTACTGGAGGACATTGGAAAAGGTAGGATGACATGTTATACAAAGTAACAAAGTAAGAAGGAAGGAAAAATGCACAAACACATGGTAGTGTGAAGGAAAGAGCCTGGATTGATTGTAGAAGTGAAGATGAAGTGAAAACAGATGAGGAAACAAAAATAAAAATAAACTCTGACTTAAAAACACCTCAGTTAGCAGATTGACTCTGTGGGTGACAGATGGAGTGAAAACAAGAGAGATGCTGACGTCTGACTTCTTTACTATTAAGTAAAGCAACATCCACACCAAGCTGATCAAATACCAACAGACGGAGGTTCTTACACGCTTTGGGAGAAGACCGGCACCTCATCGTTGGTGTTAGCCACACGGACACGAACAGAGGCTGTCCCAGTTCGAGGAGGCGTCCCTGCGTCCACTGCCACAACTACAAACTCGTAGATGTGATTGGGACGCTCATAGTCCAGGCGACGGGCAGGGCTGACCACTCCCCCGGATGTGATGTCAAAATCACCACTCGGGATGAAGTAGGAGATCTCGGAGTTCACCCCGGAATCACAGTCGCGAGCCAGAACTGATGGGAATAAAAAGAGGAAATGTGGTGAAAAACATCTAAAAGAAGACATGGTTGAGGAGAGGAAAAGAAAAAGCTGGAAGAAGTGAAAGGAGGAAGACAAATGAGGTGAAAAAAAGAAAGACAAGGGAATTAAAAATGAATGAATGTGGATATAGATTAGTGAAAGGAGAGGAAAAAAAAGATGGTGGATTAAGAAGGAAAGAAGTAGAAAGCCACTCAAAAGAGAAGCAGAACCTGTAAACAAAAGATTTGGATATGTGATGGGATGAAAAGAAAAATAAACTGAGAAGTTCAGGTTATAAACAAAAGGAAATATTAAGAAAGAAAACAAGATCCCAAGAAAAAAGGAAAAACATCGGAACAAGGAAAACACAGCAAAAGGAAAACAATAAAGAACTGAGAGTAAAAGAATGTAAGGAATCAGGAGGAAAAAACTATAAATGTGGATACACAGGCAAAAAAAACAAAAAAAAACACCAACAGGATTAAGGGAAATAACTGGTCTCATCATGATGCATGATGTTAAAATTTCAGCCGACTCAGCAGTTTTTGTTACCTTGCAGTAGTGAGGTTCCAGGTGCGACGCTCTCAGGTATGTTATCTCTGGTGTAGATGGAGTGAAGAAACTCTGGTGTGCAATCATTCTCATCCGTTATGTGGACAACGATCTGGAGGAAACAGCTCATTTAGTTTTTGGTGTCTCTTATGCAAATAGATGCTCATCTCTGTATGGATCTACAGATCAATCAGAAAAATCCAGGTAATGTCTGCACCGCGGTGAAAACTTGAGTCAATATTGGTATTAATTTAACTGCCTCGGCCAATAACCAATATTACATATATTTTACTGCCCTTTTGACACGGATAACATATAATATAAGCCCAGTTTTCTTTATTGTAATGACACCAATATGTTAAAAAAAAAGGTTAACATGAGCCGATTCTGGTCATAATCCAGATATATTGTTAATATTGTTATTTCTGTCTGTGAAGTATTTTTTCTATAATTGTATGGAACTTCATAGAAACACCATGGACTAGAGGATCAGTCAGAAGTAAAGCTAGAACCACTCATCTTGGGTTCCCATCATCCAGATGGAGAAATGTTTCTGTCCACTGTGACCAGGCCATGAAATAAAATTGTCTTAAATCAAATCACAAAAACATCACAAATCCAAAATTCTTCTTTAGGTGTCTGTTAATCTATCTGGGATGAAGTACTTGAATTATAAATATGATTTTTTTCATTACCTTCTATAGTCATATCAATGTTTGTTGGATGTTCTAGTGTGAAAAACTGCAGATACAGACGCCACTGTCAAGTTATTTGCTCAAGGAGAAACTAATTTATGATCATTTGTCTCCCTGTCCTTCCTTTAAACCCTTAAATCTTCATCCTCTGTGTGTCTTTATCTCACCTTTGTTCCTGTTTCCCCAACCAACATGCCAGAACTGAAACATAATAGTTTGTTTTTATTCTATAAAAACTGAATTAACTGGTGACTGCAGATTTCCTCTGCAGTCCTGAACCTCAAACACCCCACCTGTTTAGTCAGGAGAGGTTAAGAGGATTTAGATGTGTAGCTGCCTCTGCAAATATGCACAGAGCATATAGAAGACATACGTCTAAACAAGGAAAAAAAAATGTTTTTTCGATTTTAAAGCCATTGAACATTTCTGCTTTAAAAGACTAATTTGAAGGAGACAAGAAAACAACTTTATTCTGTTTACTTCATAGGTAAAATGTGAAGCACAAATCACCCTGAGTGATGTGGTGCAGTCAGTAATCACCTTTCAATAGTAATTACCTGAAGCATAATTAAGCCCTTGTGTTATCTGCAGGAGATGTTTTGTGATTTCTTTCTAAAGAGAAGGAAAATGGTGACAGTTTTTGACTTTGTAAAAGAAAATTTTTCTCTTCGGAACAAAATATTTGTTTTCCGTAGGAACTTGAATGAAGGACAGTAGATCTCACCGTTATTTCTGTAACTGGATTTTTTAGTAAAATTGTAAGAACTGGATTTTGAAAACCTCTTAATGGAAAATGTACTCTATGCATTGTTAAAGAAGTACCGTCATCATAAAACAGGAGAACAGCTGACAGATTTTACCATGCAATTATAAAATTATGTGATGCAAATCATAAAGAGGAACTTTATTAATGCTTGGTGTGAACACAAGTCCAATGAGTGATCAGTATTCCTGACTTCTGTCGCTAAGATGTAACCATAAAAAGTGGCTCACAGTCAGCAGTTTACCGTACACTGGTCAGAAAACCTCCTCCTTTTCTTCATTTTATTCTGAAAAGCTGACAAGAAATACTGCAGGTGTTTTTGTTTCTATAACAAGAACCTCAAAAGCACAAAGGAAAATTCCACAAGTTTATAGAAAACATCCTTACAATACTTATGGTGATAGCGTCGTGTGGGAAACGCAACAGGGGAAACCTCAAGGCCCAGTTAGTTTTAACAAAGCAGTTTTATCATGGCTTACATACAAAAATCTTCAGCAATTGCAACACATTTCAGTCCAGGAGACTGTAGGACTGTTTGGATTTTGACAGACTGGTAGCAATGACAGCTACTGTTTTCAAATATGAAACTTAAAACTTCAATCACCCTGTAATATTGAAGAAAAACTTCACATTGAACAAAAGTCCTTGCTCTAATTCCAGTATGAGTTTATGGAACAAAATGCCATGCGTCCACTGCATGTTTATATGCATTAGTGGGAAGGTGTAGCTCTTTGCGTCATATAATTTACATAGCTTACCAAAAGATTAAAAAGTCAATTTTTGTACTTGTGTTTGTAGACAGCATGTTTAGTTTTTTGCATACAGCATTGAAATTCTGAGTTTTCATTAAAAAAAAAAAGCTTAATTTGCTGTTTCTAATTTAAGTGTGCTTATGGTATGCACAATAAGATGTAAATTTTAATGGTTGCATCACATCAACTGATTCAGAAATGAACATGTTTTCATCAGAGAGCAGCTTGTTTAACAGTTGGGCGTCAGCACATTCAGATGCTTTTTTAAAGTGAGAGTTGAAAGTTGTGATGGTGGTGAATTTTTATTCATAGTGGGGTTTGCATACCAGCTTAAAGACAGTCAAGTGTAAACAGTTCTGCCAAACCTTAACCTCTCTTTATATTGGCTCGGTATTCGCTGTTTACAATATAGAATAGAAAGTAGAAAAAGCAAGACAATATTCTTCAATATTAATTTAAAATATTGGTTGGTAACTTATTGAATCAATAGCTTTTTGTGTCTAATTAATTGTAACACTGTTTAGTTGTCGAGCATTGCTTTCTGAAATGAATGTGCTTTGGCAAAGTGTGCCAGTACACTGCGTTAACACTTCACAGTGACTGTCATCACAGGTCAGTAAACTGTGACCTTGTTCGCGCCTGACTTTGTCGAGCCTCTGGGGTGATTTGATCACAAGCTCAGCCTCAGCTACAGGTGTGAATGCATACGCGACACACAGAGGTCATGGCGACATCTGAGTCCCTGGATAACATTCATATTTTGTCTTGCAAAATGACCAGATCGCTTAACAAGGTGAACACCACTGGTCTTTAGGTCACAGTGAGGAATCACTGGAAGGACACATCTGTTCAAGAAAAGTTATTCAAGTTAAAATCCCCTTTTTTTCATGAGTAGATGGGAATATTTCCATCAGGCTTCTCAAAGTATTCATGGCATAATTAATGCTCAGTTTATTCAGTTTTACATGAGCTCTGTTGAAGTTGTTGGAATGGTTTTTACTAAAACAGTACAAACAGGACTCAGTAAATCTGATGGCGCTGTTGCTGTTACCTCTGCAACGCTGCTGAGGCCGGTGTCGCTTTCGGAGGCTCGGATCTGCAGGGTGTGCAGGTTGTGACCGCTCTCGTAGTCGACCGATCTGGTGAGGCTCAGAGCGCCGCTTTCCTGGTTGATGCTGAACAGGTTTCCGGGGTTAATCAGTAACATGTAGGACAGACTCTTCTTCTGGAAGGAGACGGCCTGAACCACAGCAACACTGACCACAAACACACACATAAAAGTTAGAGAGGAGCCAGAAAAATTTCATTTTATTTCTGTGAACCGTATGTAGGCTGGTTCTGTTGGAGGTCCCTGAGATTACATCAAGATGAATCTCAGTCTTTTCTCTATTTCTGAAAACATATTTTCCCTCTCTAATTCATGGTAAATGTACAATGCTGGATTTGATAAAAAAAAAAAAAAAAAAAATACGATCTTCTCGTTCCAGTCTACTCTACATCCCCAGAACCAGAACCAAACATGAAGAAGCAGCATCAAGTTTTTATGTTTTTTGTGTTTTATGCTTAATGTTTTCACTTTGAATTGTCATCTTCCACATTGACAATGTGCAAAACAAATAAACTTGCTTTGCCCAAGAAAAGCCCAAGAAAATGTAAAGAATTAGACATTATTCTGAGTTTCTTTAGAATCGTTGTTGAGTACCTAATTTAACAAACTTTGACTCAGGTCATTTTAATGACAACGTGAATGTCCAACATTAAGATGTGTTAATGTATTACCTCTGTAAGAATATGATTTACCTCATATGTGAACTCTTAAATGATAATGCTGCTGTGTTTGTTCATTTATTTTGTCTTGTATACAGTGAGCACAGATCAGAGGAAAGCTGTTCTTCATGTACGTCTCCAAACAGACTTGGTGACACGCTGGTGCTGCTCTTAAACTGTTCAGTCTTCATGGATTATTCTGAGCTCTAAGGTGCCATGCTCAGACCTGGTTAATCAATTTGATTAAAAGAGAAACACGTACACACAGACACACGCAGGGGCATGCAAAAGATATATAATGGAAGGCTGAGACACAGAAAAAACCCATACTGAGCTACACCCACACAGCGCTCAGAGGGTGGCATGGATACTTGGATATTAATACAATGTGCTTTGCGCCAGCAGCCCTGGGGGATTCAACACACTCACACACTCCCCTTCATGTTTATCCAGACCTCACTTTTAATAAATATTTGAATTTGCCACACTTTCAAATTCTCAGCCTCAGGCCACACTCATACATCTGGGTCCTCTTCATCCATCCCACCCCTTTCCTTCTCCTCCTCATCCCTCTATCTCTCATCCTGTTCTTCTCTTCTATTTTCTCTCTTCTGTCTTTCTACCTCTTCCTTCCTCTTCCTCTTTTCTTTTGTCTCGCTCTTCGGGGCTCTTCTTTTCAGGCATCACATGACATGCAAAGCACAACAACGAGCACAAAAAAAAAAAAGAGGCAGACTTGCAAAATCCATTAATTTTTTATGGCATTGGAATGTAAATGATGGGACTGCAGATGTAGGAGGTAAAACATAAATTTGGGTTAATAACCTTTTCATGGCTCTATAATTTAGCATTTATTGATATCATGCCAGTATAGTGTTGTGCAGTATATACCCACTGAAGTAGTGAATGCAGTATAAACTCTGAACAATAGTTCTTCATAACAGACATTTCTGCTTATTTATATTATTTATTTATTGGCACCTTTAAAAATGCACAACAAGCCCCTGGAATGTTACCTCAAAATCAGTGAGAATCCCCTGCTAATATCTTTGAATTTAGAAATGGACTTTGACTAGGCCACAGATGAATATAGTAGCTCTTACTGAATGTTCTTCTTTCCGTTCTTTCATAATAATCAAATTTGTAAAGCATGTGATTATTAAGTGTCCAGTCAACAGCCACAGCTCAGATTCTCCCACCTGAGCTGTGGATCTCTGCAGCTCCTCCAGAGTTACCATGGACGTATTGGCTGCTTCTCTGATTAATGATCTAGTTGACTGGCTTGCAGGTTTAGGTGGGCGGCCATGTCTTGGGTAATTTCCAAAGCCAGTTGGTTGAACCAGATTTTATTTAGGGGTGTTGAAGTAAAGGGGCGTGAAACTATATGAACCCCAAACTATACATGTCTAATTTTTCTTCCCCTTAACAATATAGATCAAGTGAAGTTATTAGTATAGCACATTTTAGCAACAATGCAGTTCAAAGTGCCTTACATCAAAACAACATAGAACAAGCAAGCAATAAATATTACATTTTGTCAAATGCCATCATCAAAATCATCAAGCAGGTACATTTCAAATATGTTGATCAATGTTCCATTTATTATGAATCAAAGGCAACTCTAAGCAATTGGGTTTTCAGCTGTGATGTGAAGGAACTCGGTGTTTTTGGAAGGTTGTTCCAGATTTGTGGCGCATAGAAGCTGAATGCTGCTTCTCCATGTTTGGTTCTGGTTCAGGTTGGTATTGTATTTTGGTGCTAAGTCATTCAGTGATTTATAAATTAACAAAAGTATATAATATGCAACTTTATGCTGCTCTATTACAACAAATCCCATCAAAGATTGTGTGTGTTGCATAAGAATATGTTGAAAATTTCAAATAGTATGAATACTTTTGCAAGGTCTTGTGTTTCAAGGCTTGTTTGGCCGTTTACTGTATAACAGAGGTACTGATAATATTTGTGTTGGTGGGACTCACGATTGGCCAACAGGCGTGTTTTCCAGCACGTTCAAGCTGTAGGTGGAGTTGGTGAACTGTGGCGGTCGGAATCCAGCGAGGATGGAAACAGTGGCTGGTGGGCCTTTACGGCCTCGTCCGTCCACCGCCTGGACCCGCAGATGGTACTCCCTGCTTGGGGTCAGAGGTCGTCCAGTGGTCCTAATCAGCCCAGAATGACGGTCCACTTCAAAGCACTCCTCACCACCTAAAAAAAGAAAAATAAATTATATATATATATATATATATATATATATATATATATATATATATATATATATTTAAAATAAATAAAAAAATATATAGTAAATTTTCCCTGTTTTGCTTGAATTGTCATTGTGTATCTACACAGGACTGGTGTTTGCTATTATTAGTAAATTTCATATTTACTTCAGTACTTTGAGTTATGAGTCATTCTTTTTTTGAGCATGCCTTCAGTTTAAAGCCTTTTAATGAATAAGCTGCCTTTATAGTTCTCTAACTATGTGATAAATGTTGCCATTATTCAAACAATACATTCATTTGTGGATTTTCTTTCTCACGTAAACAACCATCTTTCAACTTGTCCACTTGTGTATAAATAAAGAGACGGAGTCCCAGCTGTCCAATTATGAAAAGCCAATTGAGGCAAATTGATGCTGGAGGCATGCTGGCTGTGTGTTTATTTATGTGTGTTCTATGAGCTAGTTAACGCTCTCTGAAGACGCAGAAAAAAAAAAGAAAAAGAGTGGGCTCATTTTCACTCACATCCCTCTGGGTTTATAAGACAGAGAGGGGGAAGCAGGAGGAAATAAGTGACGGAGAGATGAGGAATAAAGAAAGAAGAAAAGGAGGAAGAGGAAGGATGGAAAACTGGCAGCACAGTGGAAATGAGAGATGTGAAGGAAGTGAGGAATAATGGAAAAGGAGATGAGAACGAAGTCGAGGGGAAGAAGAGGAGAAGAATCCCCAGCTGTTGACCAGAGGGTTCTGCAGCAGCAGCTGCAGCCCAAGCTGTCAATCATCTTCTCCTTCTTGGATATTTTTTCTGCGACAAATTTATTTCAGTCTGTATAAAAACAATGTGTGAGCAAGAGAAAAAAAATAAGCATTAAAGCTCTTCAAAGATTTGATTGTCTCAATTATAGAAATGTTTTATTTTTTAATCCTTTTTCTTTGCTTCCAATTAGCTGTCACTAATTAGAAAAGGTATCGAAATTAACAACCTCCAGTGGGATAAAACTAGACGTAAACTGTTTGATCTCCTCCTATCGCTCAGCTCTTTCATTATTTTCAAAAGCTGCTATCCATTTTGATTAGGCTAACGTAAAACCCTCTCCAACTTGACATGAAGGTGTGTTGTAAGCTCAAATCTTTTGAGAAAACTGGAACATTGAAGGTATTTGCAGAGTTCTGCGCTGCGGTGCAACACAACAGAGGAACAGCAAGAGATGAAGAGCGTCTTTTCTGTTCTTTCGATAAGACAAACCTGCATAAAAACCCATAAGGATCCAAGTTCATATCACTTTAATTCATCTTTGATGTTTCTTTCTAATGTTTTTAAGTAGAAGTTGGATCAGATTTTCGAACTCAGGCTACTCCATTATTCCATATCTCCTTAGCATTACACCAGATGAGAAAGTAATTTCAGAAAAAATGTTTGATATCACACACACAAAAAACAAACATGTCTAATCTGCAAAATTATTATCACATGTAGACTTAACTGAATGTAAAACATGCTAAAATCTCTCTCTTGCATTTTACTAAGTGCAAATTAGTTAATAAACATAGCACTAAGCAAATTTAAAGCATAAATAGATTCCCTGAAAACCAGCAATCACTTTTGACTTTCTGCAGAAGTGAAGTAAATCTAAAAATCCTACTAGGTAATAAAACTTAGCCACCATTGTGGCTAATTTTTGTGTGATGTTATAAAAGTTATTTTGTTTTGGTGGCGAGTAGGAGAAAAAATTTCATAATAAACAGTAAATTTTTGATGTTCACATTGGGTAAAATCCTATTATTGCCACTGATTAGGTCCTCGCTACACATACACACTGACGACACATTTTCTCTTTGAAATGATGCCAAATGCAGATTTTAACTTAAATTATTGGATTATTTGTCAGTGCACACGTGCTCACATTATCCCAAAGGGAAGCTTTTAATATGGGAGCATTAAAAATTTGCTCTATAAATATAATTCCTTCTTCTTCCTCCTCTTCTCTTCTTCTTCTCTCATAAAATGTAAAAATAATAATAATTAAAAATAAAAATCCACAGCCACCGGCACCCGTACGCCCACCCTTTAACTCTCCCACTCGCTACCTTCCTCTCCTGGGACTTTGCTATTATTCGCATTTCTTTGCCCCGGGGAGCGATTAAGAGTGCAGCTCTGTGCTTTTTATGCACTTTTTTTTTTATCCATTTCCCTCTTGACAGTAATTGAAATCCAACAAGTCAATCTTTATTTATAAATCACTCCTTTGAGCAAAACAGGTTTTTCACAGAGTGCCTGGCAAAGTAGGAGCAGACTTAATTACAGATACAGGCAGGAGGTAAAAGCAAAGACACGACAGGTTTAGAGAAAAGTAGACTGAGAAAACAAGGTTTGACTGTGACAGGTAAAAAAGAAAAAAAAATACAAAGCAAGATGATAGATAGACAGATAAACTTACCAACAGCAACGCAAAACTGTATTTTATATGCTTAGCTAAAACAATATGTTAAAATATCAGAGGAAAGCACCGTCTAGTAGGAGGAACTGAGCTTGTCCCAACGCGCCGTCTCGTTGTCTGGCTGACAGCCGGTAGACCACAGAACCAGATGTGGCATCAGGACCCACAGCGCCCAGGTAAGGCGACGGAAACATCCCCCACTGGAGGTCAGCCTGACTGGGCATGCTCAGAGTCAGCCTGCACAAATACCACTCGTCACCTGAATGTGGAAAGAAAGGAGAAAGAAGAAGATAATTATTTATAGTATGAGAACATTATTGTTGAACAACTGAACAGATTTGTCTTTATTTTTGCAATTGTTTTGTCTTCTGTCCTGATTATCAACCACAGAAGAAGTTACATTTACATATCTTGAGAAAAACAACTGTTTTGTGTATTTTGGTTGCTGCTTCTGTGCTGCAATTGTTGTCTGAGCTTTGCAACAACGCAGCTCGTTAGCTAAACCCGCTCCAGTCGCTCAGGCAGTGGTCTAAAAGGGGAGCAGCTCTCAGCCAAAGGGGACAAGGTGACATTTCTCTTCAACATCTCTCATGTTTCCCCGTGTTTCATCTCCACC
This sequence comes from Poeciliopsis retropinna, assembly GCA_010277075.1. Lineage (NCBI taxonomy): Eukaryota > Metazoa > Chordata > Actinopteri > Cyprinodontiformes > Poeciliidae > Poeciliopsis > Poeciliopsis retropinna. The sequence continues at coordinate 1,582,346 of VMRM01000007.1, read as the reverse complement.
CTGCTGCACGAGAAGACAAGAAGGAGCAAGGGATGAAAAAGGAGAAAAAGAAGCAGCTCCTCCAAAATAAAACAACAAAACTTTTGAGAGTGGAAACACAGGAAGAGCACAGCAGGTGCTCCCACCTGCCCACTAAAAACACACATGCTTGTCATGTCTACGGTTCTGCTCTCCATCTTTATTCTTATTATTTCACGTCGCCTGGTACTGAAGGGGGATTTGTTCAGTTTGGGGGGTGCCTCGGTGCTTCGCTGTTGTTTTGACTCCTGTGTCGTTTCACAGCAGCGCGGGAGACAACAGCCTGACAAGAGAAGAAACTTCACTTCAGAGGAAGCAGAGAAGAAAGGAAGGATGAGCAGGTGACAGGAGAGGAGGAGAGGAGATGACAACCCAACACAACGGTGTCTTTTTCTGTCTTTTTATATCACCTCTGAAGCTGTGTCAACACATTGAGAGCAGGAGAGGGAGGAGAGAGACAAAGGAGAGGATGAGAAGGTGAGGAGGAAGAGGTCCCTCGACGCATCAATCCACTGAGATGGGAATCAGAGTTAAAGAAGAAATTAATGGGTAAGATACTAGAGATGTACCAATCCGACATTAATATCTGTATCCAACCAGATTTTGAAAAAAACTTTTGATCGTGTATTTGTGAATTCAATCATTTTTGCTTTGAGCAACATTTTGCTTTATTATTTATTTTAAGTTATATTTAGAATCAGTTTTTAAGTTTGACCAAGCTGGTCAATATCTTGCCCTAAAAAGTCAAGATATTGGTGTATTTATGTGTGCTCTATTGGTGCAAAGTTATCAAAAACATTTATAATTCATTTAATTTAGGGTTTGAGTTCTTCTGTATCGTATTGGTATCAGCCAATGCTGATCCTCAGATAACAATATCGAAAGTGGAAAAAGTAGTTATGAAACAATATATGAAAGGAAGAAATAGATGTGAAAAAACAAAAATTAAAAACTGAAACAGTCTTAATTAATTAAATAAAAACTAGATGCTGCTCACAGTTTATTTTTAGTCCCTCTGGTTCTTTAAAGTCACTGATAATCATAAAAAACATCCTAAACCATAACAGAGCCTCCCATATGGCAACAAAAAGGCCATCTTCTTCTGAGAATAGCGCTACATGTTACAGAATGCCACATTAAAGCAAAGATTTAAATATTAGTTGTAGATTAAAGGGGAAAAATCAAATTAAAAGCACTGGGAGAAAAGGACAGGATGATAATAAGGAAGAGGCGCACATTCTTGTTTTCTGTATGCGTCATTGCTCTTCAGTCAAAGCATAAAATCCAGAATAATCACATCCATTCCTGTTGGTTGTTTAACATACGCTGAGCTGTGGCCCGTGTATGAAAGGGAAATGAAATCTGTCCCATTATCATGATAAATATTAACACATTCAGATGCAGCACCACAGGTCAACAGCAGACATCAGGCGAGGCGCAAACTTTAAAAACTCCATCTGACCGAATAAAAGCAAACATATGGGAGCAGGCAGAGCCTCCTCCATGCCTCTGGGCAGATCAGAGGTTACTGACATCAGAATAATGACTTGTGAAGACTTTTTTTCCCTGCAGATGGTGAACCACTGAATGTCATTACGGAATGACGACCTTCCATATCGACAGTGAAGCATTCTGGGTTCCTGATTACTCAGAGGAAGGAAGCAGATTGATTATCTGTCTTGTTGCCAGGGCTTTAAGGATGCAAAATTTATGTGTGCATGTGGTGAAATCCAGATGTTGTTTGAAGGCCTCTGGGTTTGTTAAAGAACAAACATCATGAAAACCAAGAAACACAGCGGGCAGGTCAGAGAGAAAGTTATGGAGAAGTTTAAAGATTATCTCTAAAAGCTTTCCTAAAAATGGAGAGAGTGTGAGAAAACTGCAAGTCTACAAGTCCATGGTAACTCTGGAGGAGCTGCAGTGATCCACAGTTCAGGTATAAACTGCTGACAAGACAACTACCAATCGTTATTGATGAACTCAGTTCAAGCCAGATATTTACATACATCAAATAAAAAATAAGAAGGACATTTAATAAAGTTGCCACATTCATCATCCAGGACAACTAAAGCAAAATATGAAAATCTAGGTGTATAAATAATTTTTGCAAGCATTTCTGCTCCATACTAAAGTCACAATCTAATTAAATTTAATTATGAAAACAAGCTGGCAAATATAAAACATGTTTTTCAGGAGGATAGAGCTACAGAAGATAAATAATTTCATCTGAAAGCGTCTCAAAATTACCTAAAAACAAGTTCACTTGGTTTTGTGCTTTAATTAAATGTATCTATTTTGCTGTGTCAAATAGTTTTTTTTAAATCTGTGTTGAATAGGGAGACCGCCATGTAGCCTTCAGGTGTTATCAGCTATTCATCTCATCTGAGTTTAGCTTCTTTTAAATGAAGCACTCTTTCATATCCTTGCACTTATCCCTCTCAGCACAGAAAATTTACTTCACTGCTTGAATGCTGCAGAGATCCCTGATGTGAGGCGCTGAGCTGAAGCCAGAGCTTCATGAACACACGCAGGCGTGCCAAGGCTCCGGAGGAGCAGAACCTGGGTCGTGTAGCATCACTTTTCACACTGAATGGATGTCTCAAGCATGGCTTAACGTGTCCAACCTTTTCCTCATCTCAGTTATAAAATGATGGTATTTAAGCAAGTTTTTTCACTTTCTCGTTAGTAAGATTCTCCACACCAGCTGTAGGATATTTTCTCAGACTTTCTGGACTGTCTAACATGTGAAGAAATGCCTCAAAATGGGATTCAATTTGTTCTGCTCAGCTTTTATCCATGATTTCTTTCATCCTTCTGCTTTAACTCATATCCCCCTGAGTTTTGGGGTAAGTTCCTTTCATTGGTGAGATTAAATTTTCCCTGGCTCTGAACTGCAGCACAGTTTTTAGGTTAGAGGGGTTGGGAAAACACGTCATACAGCAACGTGTCTCTTACAAACAATCCAGGAGGAAGTACATCAATGAAGAGTAAAGAAAAGAAAGATTTGGTTTTAGATAAACAGAAAAACCCATCAACAGAAGGAGGAACAACTCTAAACAAGCTAATTACAGGTGAGAAGATGGGAAGGTCGTGCATTTATAAAATGCATTTGCATTGTTACATTCCAGCATCATTGAATGTTTTCATAATAACATTCAATTATGAAATTGAATGTTATTATGTAAACTTTTTGCCAAAATCAAGTTGTTGCAGGAGCTGGCACAAATAAAACTAGTGAAAAAACAAAGTAAATCACTATAAAACCAAACTAATTTTGCACTAATTTCTAATTCATCGCAAGGGTTTAAAAATAATATTAGATATATACAACCTGAGATAAACAGTAAATGATATTACATAGTGTCACTATTTATTTAGCAAACAAAACTGAAATGAAGAAGCGGCGTAAAGCAGCCTTTCCCTTGCAATTAAAAGAGTCAAGGGCAGCAAAGCGCAGCTAATTAACTAGTTAATTAACTGATCAAGCAGCTCTATACCACACAGTTTGAGGCTTTTAACCACTCTGTTATTCTGTTGCTGTAATGCCACTGATGAACAAAATCCACAAATAAGCAATGCAAAAAGGTGATCAATGCATTTGAGATAGATAAGAAATGAGAAATGTGAGAAAAATACGGAATCACAAACGTGTCAAATCATAAGCAGTTCTTTTGCCATAAGGCACAACAACACTTTTGCTTATTTTTCTTTATTTGATATATGTTTTAATTTCATTTTTACTATTTGCCATGTTTGGAAAATTTCAAATGTTTCAATAGATTATTAGGAACAGCAATCATTGGACCAGCCTCTCATTTCCTTTCTTTTTGCAGCATTAATCATTCTAGAGTTGGCTCTAAGGTCATATATCCAACAGGGCATGTTTGACTCAAAATGGGTCAAGCAACATGAACATTATTATTCTTATAAAAAGAAACAAAATGAGTCAAAAAGAGACACATTGAGGTGCTGCCTAACCCTCAATCCAACTGAAATGTAAGGATAAAACTTTCAGAGTTGAACGCAATGTAAGTCTAATATCAAACATTATGACTGATAACAGGGAGACGATTAAATATTTTAAGAAGATAATAGTTTCTGCTTTCCTGCATATTGAGTTCGCTTCTCTATACCAGGGTCTCTGCAATTCCCTGAAATGTCTTAAATTAATGAATCTAAATTTAAAATGGCCTTAAATACGTTAATCGTAGGTCATTCATTTTGTTGCGGCAGGATTATTTAATCTTGTATATTCTATGTATATTTTAAAAAATGTTTCTCGCAGGACTTTCTGTCAGGTAAAAGTTTGAGTTGTGCACAGATATCTTCATTGCCTTCTGTGACCCAAGGCAGCCGAGACTGTCGCTAACTGGCTGCTAATATACCCTGGCAAGCTAGTTCGCTTTTTGTTGACAGTTGGCATGACGATGTTTTGTCTTTGCCATCGGCTCACATCTGTTGCCAATCCACCCAATGCTAGGTGCGTTCTGTGCAAAATAACATGCAATTTTCTTCTGTGAATTTCTGTCCTCATACAGGTTTTCAATTTCTTTCACAATGGTCTTAAAAACCACTGTGTCTTACATTTGAGTTGGTGTGACCTGCAGAAACCTAACCCTAATCCTGTATGCCGTCCTGTGGGTGAAACTATTCCCCGTAAAAGAGCACACTGTAATCCTGATCAGCTTCATCCCCGAGGTTTCAAGTTTATTGAGGTTAAAGTCTCTACAGAAGAGAGTCTGACTTCCATTTCCTGATGACTTCCAGTTTGAATCTGACCTCAGAGTTGAACCCAAGAAGAAATAGCCTCTGACCTTACACATTTGCTTTTCTGTGAGTAAGATTTGTTGAAGGTATTGGAGTTGTAGTCCGTGTTTTAGGTCCAACTTGTACTTGGGCCTTCATCTTTTTCTTCTTTATCCTCCTATTGCTATCCCTGATCTGTCTCTCACTGTCAGTCCTCTGCTGTTACAATATTTCTGCAGCCTTCATGCTTGGAACAATTTCTCCTCAATCTCAAAAGAGAACTTTTTGGGGAAACAAACACTCTGATGTGTATAACTGTTGGCTCAGATTTGAGCTTTTCCTCTGTGTTCTGATTGTGAATTGATTGTCCTCTGCTTATCTGCCAGATCAGTTCAGCTGAGGCTATGGCCTAACTTCCTGGCAGAGATCAATAAAGTTTCATAAAGCCCTGAACAGAAATAATTCCTCACAGTCCGATGGGCTGAACAGAGAATGCTGTTTTGTCCTTAGCTTTTTACGCAGGAAGAGTCGAGAATGACACATCCTTCACACAAGCGGCTAAATAGTCCCAGTGAAGTGCGGATAAGTCCATTTTAAGCCGCCACTTATTCATCTGAATCTCAATGCAAGCGTGTCACGCCTTGTTCTGCAAAACGAAGCTAAAAAAAGGGAGAGAATTGAGCTTTGTTTATGCCAAACTCCAATCTGCTGTCTTCCAATTTCCATTTTTTTCACAGAGGATCAGTTACAACCATCGTTGGAGAATTGGAGCGGGAGGCAACAGAATCGAGGGGACAGAGACACAATGAGAGGAGCTATTTTCTGTCTTTCTCCTCTGAGTATCTGATTTGAATGGCAGCTGATGGATTTAGCGTGAAGAGGAGATGTGGCAGCCAACCAACGCGGCTTCAAATATAGAAAACCGCTTCTGCTGCAAGTGCTTCACTTCAATTAGGGGAGGGAAGGAAAACAAGATGTAGGGGACTAAATTAAAATGCAGTCACGCCTACAGGTTGTCACAAAGTCGATGATGAAAACTATTAAACTGAAAGACAAGTTTATATATAAAGCGCTTTCAACAAACCTGTTTGTCGCAACCTGCTATGCAGCGCAACAGGGGAAGAAAAACATCTGTGATCAGCAAGCGCAAGAGACATTAAAGATGAGAAGGAAAGTGCAAGAAGATCTAAAACACATAAAAGGCAAAAGCAAGCACCAACCAGAAACAGCATGACGACCCCCTCAAAACTCAGAGATTCAAGTTGGTTTTTTCAAGGCTTCAAAAATAAAAATAAAAAGGGTATTTGCTGTAAAAATATTTCCAAAGAGGAGAAAATACAGAGTTCTCCAATCAGCTGCCTAAGAACAGAAACTAAATGCAGCACCGTCATCTCATTCTAAAAAACTCTTTGGCTTTTGGGCTTAAAATATAAGAGCAGGAATGAAACAGATTTAGGTCTTTACACCTAATTTTATTCAAAGAACAAAAAGACTCTACATCCACAGGACAATAGAGGCTGCATGGGAGTTCTCCCAACCAGGGACCATGTCGCTCAGCCAGTCCTTTGGGGTGGATTAGGCCTGTTAATACAGTCGCACCTTGATCAAACGTCGTCAGAGATTGGTCCCTTTTGCTGGCAAGAAGTCAGACTTGTTTCCAGTGAGAGTTGAATTTCATCAAGGTTGACCTAGTTAGCTGCTTTGCAATGCTTTTTTAAATCTTGATTGTAAGGGGGCATTCACACCAGCCATGTTTAGACTGCTTTAATCAGTTCATTTGTCCAGAAAGTTCAGTTTGTTTGCAGAGGTGTAAATGCACAATTAAACCCTGGTTCACTTACAAACCTAGGTCTCAGATCAATTATATAGTGAACTCTGTCCAGTTCAAATGCATAAGTGAATGCTAAGTGGACTGTAAGCCACTCCAAAGCAGGACGCAGCCTACAGTACAGGGAATTTTGGGTAAATCCAACCAAAACAAACATGTGTGTCTAGCGCCAGCAGCTGAATTGGCTTTTGGTCTTTTACCAACAACAAAAGTGAAATCCTGCAACTGCTAAAATTTGATGCCACTCCATTTTTGTTTACATTTTTATGAAGAAGGAAGTTGCACTCAGTGTCTTCAGAGGTTTTTGTTTTGTTTCCTTCAGTGGTTCTTGGTGCAGTGCTACCACAGGTGTTTGAAAGGGTTTGATTCATTTCACAGTTCAAAATTGAACAAATGCTACAATTTTCAAATGAGTATGTGTGTTTGAGAATACCCTTAATTTTGCCTATTCCACTTTTTTTCCATCAAAAATAGCCAAAAAATATAAATTGGTATTGCTGTTATCGTAATTTAGGTCACTGTTGACCTAAACTGCCAGATAACGTTGTCTTTACTTGACAGAATGACAAAAGATCAGTGTACTCCTTAAAAGCTTGCTGTTTGTGTGTGCATCAGGTGACTTTAGGCACACAAACAGAGACACAGCTGTGTTGGCTCTGGAGAAGGATCAGAGCGAGCTGCATGACACTCATGACAGCAATGTGTTTCTGTCTGAGAGAAGGCCCAACTATTACAGCTATGTCTGCCACCATCTATTTTACTCATAATAAGTGCAAATGCTCACACTGATGTGTATTTGACCGCTGGTGCTTGTACATGTTCGATTGACAGTTTGGGATGTATTTCTGTAGTGTCTTACCGTCTGCTGGTGTTCTTGTGGGACTGGTTGCCAGGACAACAAAACATATGTTTGCAGAATGTGAATGCACCCCAGCTTTGTGTTGTTGTGTTTGTGATTTATTTTGTGTGTGTAGACTTAAAAACTTTCTCAGACTATGTTTTACTTTATGTGGCACAATGTCTTTTTTTCAAGGGCTGGAAAAAAACAAGTTTTTCTATTCTGAGCTCAACAGATATGTTGAAGAGTTTCTGGCAGCCTTTGATTGTTTATGCTAAAACAATTTACTATTTCCTCCAAATAGATTTCTGCTTTTTCAAATAATTTATTTAAATAGAAAAACAGATTTCAAATAAAACAATGCAAAAAGAAGATCAAAAGTCTGTGTCATTACAGTCCTAAATTTACTTGTAACCTTTTGAGAAATCATTAGAAAATATACAGCAGTCAAATTTCTTTTTATCTGTTTCTACTTTTATTATTCTGAAATATCTCTGGTGAAGAGCTCCAAACCTAAAAGGCTTGGAAGGCCTCTTGCCATCACCCTAATCTTTAGCTCCCGGCAGATTTTCTACCAGATTCAAGTCAGGACTCTTTCTGGGTTACTTCAAAATGTAAATAAAACTGACAGTAATAAGAACTGTGCCAGTATTATTAAAAGACTGGATTAAAGCTATTGCAAACACAACCAGTCATTCTAGTTTTCAATTTTAGTAAATATGTATAAATTTTTAAGCTATGTTTGAATTCCCACCCAAGCTTTTCTAATTTATAAAGAAACTTTTTCCAGCCAGCTTGCATTTGCATCAGAGTATGTTAGTATGATTGCTTTAAAATTTGAAATGAGCTATTACTGAGTTCAAACGGCTGCTTTTTTTAGTTGTTGGTGTATGCAACAATCGAGTTGAAAGAAGTATGCTCATGTCTAACCTATGCTAAGCATGAAAATTATAGTTATATGCAAAAACAAACTAAAAGAGAAGATATGTGCTGCAGAAGAAACTCAAGCCCATGTTGTCATTCTGCAGTCAAGTCAAAGCAAACCCATTGAACAAACCTTCCTCTGTTGGTGAACCCAGCTCTCCATCTGGTCCCTTGGAGCCAGCGGACAGAGGCCTGCTGCATCCTAATTAACCACCTTATAGAATGGCCTACTTTACCTCAGCACACTCACACACATGCGAAGAAAGCCAAAGTCCTGCAGGCACTCAGTTAATTAAGCCCCATTTTTCACTGCTGATGAAGAGAGGGGGATGAAAGAGGAAGATCAGTGAAGGAAGGAGAAGAGACAGAGACAGAGAGAGAGAAAGTTTGGAGCTAAGATAACAAGGCAGATAATGATGAAAATTACACATGACAAGAATTTGAGAAATCAATCCATAAATTTCCCTATTGGGGACAGAACAGACAAAACACCAACTAATGTGCAATAATTACTAAAGTTAGCAAATCAAATCAATGTTTTTTTCATGAAAGACAAGTTCTCTATTTCCCTTTCTTAATCCTCAGTTCTCCATTATCTCTATTAGAAATTTTTGGGCTATAATCTACTGCTATGTTAAGAGTATAACCAACCAGACATCCTGACTAGCATTTCCTAATGTCAGGCACAAAAAGCAAATTGCATAAAAGCTGTTTAAAAGTCATTAAAGATAAAAGGTAGACAGAATCTCAATCAGTTTTTTAATTGTTCTTTGTCTCATTAAGACAAAATACAGTGGAAGACCTTGCATGTCTTTGCAGGTGGAGACTACAGGTGAACTATAAGCAATCTGCAACAGAGATGTGAACCTTGTTGCTCATCATCACTCAAGTTTTTAAAATAAATCTAGTCATAAACTAAAACATTTAACCTGTTCGGTGTCTTTCCTTATATAATTTATTGGTAGTATAATTTTATAATTTCTTATATACATTTATCAGTCGCTGATTTTTTTCTTTATGATTGTTGCATTCTTTGTATGGCTTATTTTTTTCTGTTTTAAAAAGCTACTTCAAAATTTTTTTTTATTTGTATTTTTAAGCTGTGAGAGTATTAAGAATACCCTCAGGTCTTTTTTATTATTTCAGTTGAATCAAAATAGCAATATAGGGAAACAAAACTGATGTAAAATTCATATTACAGAACAAAACACAAAAGAAACTCTATGTCATTGCTTCACAGTGTGTGTTAGTACAGAGTGCCCTCTTCCTGACCACTAACCTAATCCGCAACGAGTCTTCACTGAGACAAAAATGACGTCTGGGCTCTCAGGAAAGCGTGTAGGAGGAGCGAACAGCTACACAGAAACTCAATTAGAGTTGGATTCTGTGGTTAGAGTGGAAACGAAGGAGGAAAAAATAAAAAGCGCAGAGGCAAGATATCTGTGATGAGTTGAATGCAACAGCATTATTTTTTCAACACAAAGACAAAAGAAAAAAGACCAGAATGGATGCAGGTTGAAGTAGTTTTGATTGGTTTAGAAATTATTAGAAGAAAATAGAGATAATGTTTCCAGGTTTTCTCAATCATTTTGAATCAGTACCCAAAGAAGTCATCAATTTTTATAAAAACAAAACAAAAAAAGAAAAAAGCAAGCGGATGCTCAGTAGTACCATTACCTTGCATGAAGAAGGTTCTGGGTTCAAATTCTTTCTAATTGGAGTTTCTGCATCATCTACCTTCCACAGTCCCAAACCATGTTTATTAAGTTAATTAATTACTGTATATTGCCCTTTAGTCTGAGTATGCATGGTTCATTTCTCTGTGTTGACTTAATCCTGCAAAGTTTATGAAACAGAGAGTGGAATGTGAATATGCTGAATTAAATTATGACTTTAATACACTCATGATTTAATTTGTATTTTGTTTGTGAAAATAATAAATGAATAAATAAAAGTCTTTTTGAGTTTTTAAATGACATAGAGCTAACAACTAAAGTTGCCTCAGATTTTCTTAAGACATATTCTGGATCCAAATTTCATTCCTGCTGCTGAGTTAATAATTAACCATTTTAACCACTTACCTTCGAGCTATTTCAGCCCCGTTTAATAATACAGGAGTTGAATTAACTGATTTCTTTAAATATTATAGCTGTAAGTTATCTACCTTTGTGTGAACGTGACAAAATATAAGAAGATTAAAAAGAACTAAGAAAAAACTCCTTTGATTGCACCTGAAATTCTCCTCGTAAAACAAAGTTATACAAGTTATATTCTATTTGACCTGGCAAATGCCAAATTGAAAACAAGTAAAATTAATGTAAACATGATGTTGCAATGTCCTGAATTATGCAGGGCGGTTAGAATATGTATGCAGAAAAATTCCAGGGGCTGTAATGACACAAACTAGAAGCTTGGAGATCAAAAGGGGGATCAGATGAGACTTTAAAGCGACATAAATTAAATATGGCCGCTGTGTCCACAGAGCGAACTGATGACATCATTGCATCAGCCGCCATCACTCAATTCCCAGTGAGCCGAGGCTGAAACTAAGCGCAGCTTTGCTCCAGTTGGCAATCAGGATCTCTGTTTCCCACGGAGGAGAATGCAAAGCCCTGGGGGGAGGCAAGGGGTGTTGGTGGAGGGGTGCCGCGTTTTGCTCAGGAGCACCACGGCCGCTGAGTCCAATCAATACAGGCAAAAAGTGGATCCACAGGCCTGATTTGTATTGACACGGGTGCTGGGAGGATCAATAATACAGGAGGGAAAACAGATGAGTGGGTGAAGAGGAAAAACATTGGAAGAGACACAACAAGGGAGAGAAAAAAGTGGCAACGGACACACAATCACTGTTAAAAGAAGGAAAAGTCAACAACAACAAATGTATCTTCCTGATGTCTTCTTTAGAAAAAAGAAGTATGATAAAAAGCGTGATGAGTAGAAGAGGATACACCGCCAGATCAGTGTTTGGTTTAATCTGGTAGCGTCGACAGGTAGAGTGCTGCTACGAGTCGTCAAAAAATAACAAAGGCTTCAACAATCGAAGGGATGTACTTGATGTGTGTGTCTCTGTGTTTGTGAGAGACAGTGAGATTGGTTCTGCAAGAGTTACACCAGAAGATGAAAAGATGACTAGAAAGGCAGCGAACATGAAAGGGAGGGTAAAAACTGCTGAAAGGAAAAGGAAAATCAAACATTTGCAAGCTCAAACTTGATAAAATCAAGCAAGAGAAAATTGAGTTTAAAAAAACGGGCAAGAAAATGAGAAACGATGGCAAAAAAAGACACAAAAAAAAACAAACACTGGGAAAAAAATCAAATCACAACAGGCTATAAGGATTACACCTGAAGATCAAACTAGAACATCCAAAATGGGAAGGAAGTGAGACAAGAAAGACTTTTGAGGGGTCTTTGTTCCAAGACCCCTCATTTACGTGATGTCATTTCCTCTCAAACATTCAGAGACCAACAACTTTATATGAGGCACAAAAAAACATGCAGGTCACCAGCTCAAGGACATAGACTGCGTTCACACAAAAGATCTTGTGGCCCAATTCTGATCCTTTGTTGACATCCATTTTTTTTTGCGTGGTTTATTATACTATTAATTAAATGAACTCACACTGAGACTTCTGTTTACATCCCCAAAGTCTGTTTGATGTATCATCAGAAATATGAGTGGTGGGATTGTGATGTGATTCACTTCAGTGACTCATACTTCTTTCATAATTTCATAAACATGATTTTCAGGCATTGTTTGCGTCCAGATTTACCATCTATGGCTTTTTCTGGTGCAGAATTATGATGCATCTCTCACATGAATTATATAAAAGCTGGATAAAATGCAACATGACCAGACAGACTGCAGACACTTTCAAAACAATCTGATAAGTATCTGTATGAGTACCGTTAGTACCTTATATGGAATTGGCACAGACTGGATTTTTTGGGGGTGAAAAGTTCAGGATTGGGCTCCAGCTTTTTCACTGCAGTGAAAAATATGGATATAAGTCACATTTGGGAAAAAACTAGCAAAGAAAAGAAGAAGATTTTGGGGGTTATGGGGAGAGCATCTTGATCCGATGTCCATCAGTGGACTCCTTTCGATGTGGAGAATCAGTGGCTACAAAAATGACCCAAAATTAGGGTCATCACTTTTTGGGTCAGCCTCATTATTGTTGCTATGGTTCCAATCTCTCCAATCTCTACCTCAATATGGAGATCGAGGTGGACTCTTGATGAACAGCCTGGTCTTACACCATCGCTGTACTGTAACAAATAAATCAAGTAACTCGGATTTAGGAGCATTTAAAAAGCGTTGGGAAGGGAAGGGTCTGTCTAGGGACAGGAGCCAGCTGGTTGTGGGCTATTTCTGTGGTAGTTCCTTATCTCTCACTCTGCATCATCATGCTAACTTAAGAGTATCCAGTGTAATCCGAGAAACAGTGACTGTCGTCTAAATTATGAATATCTGAGGACTTTAGTCAACCATTAAAAAATAAAGCGGTGAAACTTTAATGCGGCACTTCCTTGATTATTGATGGTGGATCTCTTTGGATGACAAATGCGGGGGTGTGATGGTTGCATCTGCTCAAATTTATAACCATGTAGGCCTCTTCCTCGGTGTGTGCACGGACATAGGTGCATTGTGACAGCATTTGAGAATCAGTTTTGTAATTCATGCTTCTTCAAATGATCCGTCACCTCTCAGCTGGTGGAGGCTCTCTGCTTGTGGGTGGGGCCTGTATATAACGGCCAACCACCTCCAGGGACTTGAAGGAGTGCAGCTGTGGAGCTCCTGGCTCTGCATCTGGGTAACGGCGTGTATTTTAATGTGTCGCTGTCAGCTTTTTAAATTCAGTGCGTAAGTGTCTGTCTGTCTCTCAGTGTGACGAATCCTCAGTTTTGATGATCTGTGAGTGTGTGTAAATAATGTGTGAGCTTTTAATGTTGTCTGTCTCTTTCTCTGTGTGCATGTCTCAAACTTTATTGAATATATTTGTTAAAAATCAATGAAGGCGTAAATCTGGATAGTTTGATGCTATGCTCATGTGGGTAGTATGGTAAAGACTTCAAACAACACCTTCTCCTGATAATACTACAAACTAGTGTTTAAACAAACCTTTAGATTTTCAACCAACCAGAGGTGCACAAAAATGCCTACTAATAACCAATTAAGGGTATTATGATGATACTGTAGCCTCGACATTTGACACTCCATATTTTGTCCATTTTGAGTTTTGTTATCTTTTATATAAATTAGGACAAAATAGGCAATCAATCATTTTGAGGTTGATAGTTTCCTTTTAGGATCTCAAATTTTGCAATCTGATGCACAGCTAAGCAATAATTCTGGCACTCAAATTGACACATTCCATTCCAAGCCTCTATTTCTAAACCTAACTATCCTTTACTTATGATCTAAATATGTAAACGGTCTCCGCAAAGACAGAAAGAGAATCACACACCCTCATCCACACATTTTCCAGCAGATTTGGCAACTAAGTCTGGTGATCAAAGGCTTAGATTTGCTCTATTGTGTGGGTAAACACCCAGCTTTTCCTGCATCCATCCAGCAACACACTCATGCAGCGCAGCAACGTAGCACAAGGTGCACACACAATGAACAATTTTAGCCTCATCTTCCAAAAGCTGCTACTTTGGTTAATTCATTTCTAGGAGGGTTGCTGAAACTTGTTACGGAGGTTGTGGATCTCCTGAGCTCCATGGCGTCTTCAGATCAATATAAATCCATTGCAGGCAAGAGTGGAGTTCACTGCTAATGTTACTGTAGCAAAGCAAAGCTGTAGTGAGGCTTATGACTGCAGAAAAACAGCCAGAAAAGCCTGTGTGTTTCATTGCATGAGGTTTAAAACTTCTGACAAACAAAAACAACAAAATCTGCCTGAGCTGTGAGGCTTCCTGAGGAAATGCAAAGCTGCTATACAAATATGGAGCAAAATCAGTAGATATGTTGTTTACCTCTTATTCAATATCCAAACTATTGGGCCGTTTAAACCAACTGTGTAAATAAACTGGACTTAAAAGAATGAACCGAATCATAAGCTGTTTTTTGTCATAGGGTCTTTGTTTACGAACTGTAGTCAAATGTAAATATCCAACAAGTGGAAGTGGAAAGGAGTCTGTTACCAGGTTTCACATCCCACACAGTGTAATTTTATCTACCTACTGTCAAAGATCCAGAACAAAACAAAGAAAACTTGGTCCAGATCCATTTGTCACACACAGACAAGCAACGTGCTGCTGTGCCTTTGAGCTCACTGAACATGTTGTGTTTGATTTGTTTCATTACAGAGAGAACAACAGTCAGTGCAGCGGCTGGTTGCAGCTTTGCAGAGTCTCATCATCACAGTGAAGTTGTCTGGTTCATTGTGTTTGTTCGGAGAATAAAACCTCAAACACGAGGCGGCCTTCTGCACTCGGGATGAGAAACATCGTGGAGCAGATTCATGCTGCTCAGTCTGACTCAGTTTGATGGAAATCCTCGGCAGAAATCAGTCAAAGGACTCAACAGGTCAAGTCCACTCAGGTGACTATAAAACAAACACATCTATTTGTTGCAACATGTTGGTGAAGAGTTTTTGTAGTGTAGGAAAAGTTATTAAATTAATAAATTTTATTCCCAGGTTGGATGAGGAGAAACGGTGCAGGTTGGGTTAATTGTGTCGAAGTGTGCTGGTTAATGAGGCTCACAGAGCGGACAGAGCGCCTGTTTGACTAATGAGAGCATCTGTCGAAGTGCAGCAGCCTGCAGCACACACACACACAAACACACGCACACACACCGAGCGCAGTGTATCCCAGGAGGAAGGGATCTCTGCTTTCACTTCTCTCTCATCACAGTCTCTGTCAACTTCAATCTGTCTCCCATCTCATCTCTGTGACGATGCCCTCTCCACTTCCACTGATACAGAAACCCACGCAACATCTTCATCATCACCTCTTCCCAAGATTCTCCATCCGCTGGATTTCTGCAGGGGTCATAGGTCAATGCACAGCCCGAGGAAGGACATTCAGGTTTACAAAAATATTCTGCTACTCAACATTTGGATCAAACATTTAAACATGTACTGATTTATTTATCTTCTATTCAGTTGCTTGCTGACCTCGCCAGCAGCCAAACCAAAAAATGGATTTAACAGCCCTCATCACCATCAAAGGACGTCATTTTTTACCCTTTGTCAGGAATAGTATTCATTTAAAGATGTTCAATTGTTTTCATTTTCAACTGCTTTACAAATCATCAGCAGAAGAAGACATCTCCAGGGTCAAAAAGTATGCATGGGGCTGTTTTCATGCTAAAAATGGCTTTAAATTCAGAAATATTGATTAACAGTTTATAACATCCACAGAAATAACAGATGATATTTTATGTAACAAGACCATGGTTGAGTAAGTCAAGCTACATATTGTTTTTTTTGTTTTGTTTTTTTTTTTTAACCTATGAAGGAAAAAGAATGGCTGGAGAAGATTAGGAGGCTTTCAAAACAATTTATATGTATGATTGTTTGTATGTATTGTTTAATCAATGCTTCTGGTTGTTTATCTGTGTAATGTATTCTTCTGCATACCTCATTTGTTCATTTGCTGTATACCTCTCATTTGGTTATTAAAGTTTAATGTGAAAAAAGTGAGAATGTGAGAAAAAACATAGAGAAAGTGAAATGTGCTAAATGTTTTCAAAGTCAGCGAAAAAGCTAAAGTGGTAAATGAAACATTTTCTCCACCATTAGCACATTTGCAGAGCAGCAGAAGTGCGCCCACAACTGTATGAATTAAACACAGTGAATTTAGAGTCATTAAACATCATACATAGAAGATTCAGTTTAAAAGAGAAGCAAAGAGATAAAAACACAGATAGATTGAAAACAACCTATCTGTTTTTCTGTTAAACCTGTTGGCCCATGCAGTTACACATCATGTCTACCTTTGCATCAGCCATGGTCTTAATAACAACCTGTCTCTATTTGTTACCTGCTGATGCAAATATCTGAACATTTTAGAGAAGATGTGTTATTATTTTTATAAACCAGGGCTTTGTCTCAAACATCAGTCGTTGGTGAAGTTCAAGGCAGCTGAATTCATTGTGACATGTCTGGCTTTGTCTTGGTTCAGAGGGTTACATGCTGAGTTTCCTGCAGTCGTCACTGAAACGTCTTTGTTCTTAAACTGAACAGAAAGGCTTGAAAATGACCAAAATTGGAGTTACGAGTTTTATTTCCACATGACAAACGTGTGCTCTCATTATGTCTCACTTGATCTTTCTCTCTCCCCCCCTGTTGGACTCAACAGCAGAGTGAAGATGACTAACATCAAAGAGACGGTCAAGGAAATGTTAACGCCTGACTCATTTTAACTGATGGCATACATCAGTTTGTCTGTGAGAGCGTCTGTAGGTTGTCTCTGGCTCGCTGGGCCTGGTGCTCAAACTGACACAAAACAACTGAACGCTCAAAACAAAGCTCAACAAATGCCTTAATTTTCTCACTACAGTGCCGCTGGGCACATATCTTGGCACCTCTGGTAAAGATGTGTAAAACCTTTGAAATAGGTCGATCTTTCTTGCAGATACCTCACACTAAAAAGATAATTTATTCTCAGCGTGCTGTTAAAGAATTTTATTTAGTATGTCCTGGTATTTCAAAGAGTTAATTATTTCTTGCACACATAACCACTGGTCCAGAACCTTTGTGAAAGAAACAGGCCCAAAGCAACATAGGTCCATCGCCATACTTTACAACAGACTAAAACGCTTTTCCACAGATCCATCCATTAACCAAAATTAAGCCTGTCGCAAGCAATCAATTAATCGCATGATAAACTGAAAAGGACTCCAATTCTATTCTGATTATTAATATTTTGTAAAGCCTATTTGTCTGCAGAGACATTTTGATAAATTTTCTTTATTGTTTTGGTTGTGTGTGTTTTTAATTTGTGCCACATTGATTATTTTTGGTTGTTATGTGTTTTATTTTGGATAGCCAGTGTTAAGTGTTCTTTCCAAAATTTAAAGTTTTTCAGTGTTTGAGAGGGTGAACTTACAATATTAAGTCATTATCAATGTGTTACTAAATGTGGGCAGTTTTGTATCAACTGACGTGAATACTGTCCATATTGGGATCACTAGTGTGGAATTCAAAGTGTCCGGCTTTGTTATGACCGGGGACGTTACTTTTTCCATGATGTCGCCCTTTAATTTGACTTTATTTATGAATTATTTTATTATTTCTGGTTACATCAGTTCAAGCATCCTTCAGGGTGAGGAGATTAGTGTTGCATGAGATTAAGTAACATTATTATCGCTGCAATGTCTGAGTTGATTCTGTAGGAACAGTGCACCGGCAGATTATGAGAAGAAGAAGAATCCAAGGTGGTGAAACATCATGCAGTAAACAAGCCTCAAGAGTCTGAGCATGAATGTTGGAGTATGCTTCCTGACAGATGTAGAGAAAAACCTACAACTGTCTGTCTGTGCGGATCTTTTATTTCGTCAGTTGTAGCCGAATAGCAGGTCAGACGGCAACATGCAACCAGGAGTGGCTGTTACATTTCAAACAACAACACAGGAAGCAAAAAGGATAAGAGGCGGACAGTGGTTCCTGCAAGCTGATGGGAACAATTTTTGTTTGTTCTTTAATTTCATGTGAAGTACTTTCTGTTCATTTCTGATGTTAAAAATTATGAACAAATCATTTGCACACAGGATACACAAAATTGGTTGTTTTACAACAGCAAGTGGAGGAAAATTGTCCTGTTTAATCAAACAATTTATTGTCAAAGAGATGATTATAACATTCTGAATTTGACCAAGAATCTTAAAAGAAACATGTTTGAGTAAGGGATAGACAGAAGAAAAGAAAACTGGTGGAGAGGAGGACAAATGTGAAGTGAAGGGAGATCAGTTAGAGTGATAAAGATAACGCTACGATGTGACAAAGAGAGCCCCAAGGAAGAGACAGAAGGACTCAGATGACACACCAAGGATTGTCTAATGGAGCTCGGCTCACAAGAGAGACGCTGCTGTTGTCCGTAATGATGCCTGAAGGTGCTGAAGACAGCTTCCAAGAAGGAAAGCTGAAATTCCAAAGAATGGGTTCTTCTGTTTAAAAGATTATGTGGATCACAGATTTGTCCTCCATAGAAAGGCAAGGAGCAAACAGATTAAACTTTTAAAAAATCTGAAGCGTTTTCATAACATGAGAAAAAAAAAATCATGTTAAACTAAGAGGAACAGAGAAGCAGAGAAAAAAAAGAAAGGAATTGTAAAGAAAAATGAGAAGTACACAACAAAGAAAAAGGAAAGTGAAGCCAAGGATTGGGACTGAAAGAGAGGATGGAGAAAAGAAGCTGAAGTTAAGATGATCTGAAAGAAGAGATTAGATAAAAGATGAAAGAAGATAGAATGAGAAATGGACAGAAACAAAAAATGGCATTTTAAAAATGGAGTTGGAAAAACAAGGGTCCAAATATAGTTTAGAGCCAGAAAAACAACAAAAAGTTCTGAAAAATAAATAATATATAATCCCTTTTCTAATGGCTTTTTAAAGCAAATAAGAGTATTTGCCAATGATCATGGAGATCATTGGCAAATATGTTCAGGTGAGTAAGTAACTTTGGAAACTTTGTCACCAATTGCAAAATTGGAAACTTTGTAATTGGTGACAAAGTTGGAAAGTTGGAAAGTTGGAAAAATGCCCTTTTCTGAACCAATCACATCCTCAACAGCACTGCCTGAAAACATCGTTTTTCTCAATTAAAAAGACTTCAAAACAGGAAAATGACATTCCAGTTTGATAGGTCTCCACATGGATGAATAACCATGTAAACCTAAACTTTACATTTATCGACATTTTCTTCTTTCTACAATGGAGTAACATTATCACTTTTTAGTAACTTTCATTGCATCTTCTGCTTTTTTTGTTTAAATGTTTTAAATGTTTAAATTTAAACAAATTTAAACATTTGTTTAAATTCAGGACATTTAAACAAATGTAACTATTCTGAGCTACAAGCCAAAATGCAGCTGAAAAGGACAATATATAACAATGATGACAGGATATTTAAAAAATAAGGGAACAAAGGTTGGAAAAATACATCATAATAAAAGACAGAAAGAGAAGAAAATGAAAAGACCAAAGGTCAATGAGAGAGAAATTGACAGAAGATGACAGAACGAGGCAAAAAAAGAGAGAACAAGCAGAACTAGTGAGACGGAAATTGCCAAGACCAAGGAAGAAGAAATGAAATCCTACAAAAAGGGAAGAGAGGTAAAGAAGGAAGATTATAGAGAAAGAGATATAAAGTGGAGGAGAGGATGGGAGTGGAAAGTGGAAAGGAGGAAAAGATTAAAGATTAAAAGAGGGGAGGAGAAGCTGACAGGAAAACAAGAAGAGGAGGAGCAGAATAAAGAAGGAGAGGAGGAGGACAGTGTCAGGTAGAATGCACAATGTTGGAAAATCTCCTCAGATCAGAGAGGAGAGCAGGCAGACTCACACTAAACAACACACACACAGCCTGCAGCCTCATCCTGCGTGTGCACGTGTGTGTGTCTATGTGTGTGATGCAAGCCTGTCGGGCTCTGCTGTAATCGAGGCCGGATGGACATCGGGGCTAAAAGTTGCTGCAACCCTGCAGGCTGTGATGTATAAAACACACACACACATTGAGTCTCACCCATGGGGAGAAACAGAGTTATGCTTCTCTTCTTTGTTCTGCTTCATTATATTCTTGATCTTGATGTTGCCTTCTTTCCATGGATCTTGCTTCATTCCTTCACAATGCTAGAACTTTCCATTCCGCTTTAGTCGCTTCTCATTTCAGCTCTCCCTTTTACGGCTCAACTCGTTTCTCTGCTCTGAGGCCTTCCTTTATGTTTTCACTTAAACTGATGGCTAATCTCATGGTCAGGTTTTATTGCAACAGAACAATGCAGGTTTAGCAGTTGTGACGTGTCTTCTAATCTAAAAACTGTGCTGTGCATTTTACGGCTCAACTTGGCTTCCGTTACAGTCGCAGGTAATTGGGGCTTCTACCAGATTTGCACAACCACAGACATATCCAACTTCTCCAATCATTTCTTCTATCATTGCCATTTATTTAGCTTCATCCATTTTCCCACCAACCCTGAGCAGCTTCCTGTGTCTGCTGAAGAAAAGCACCACAAAATATATTGCTCCCACTGCAATGCTTCACCAAGGTGAGGTTTTTTTTCATACCATTTTGAATGTGGGTGAGAATGTTTTCTTCTATGCACTCTTCCAAAAAGACCAAATTTGTGAAACCACAATTAAAATCTGTGGATCTCTGCAGCTCCTCCAGACACATGATGAGCCTCTTTGCAGCTTCTTTTAATCGCCCCAAAAACTACCCAGAAATTGAGAAGAGACTGAACTTTTTCTGTAATGGCTCCCAAACTTCATCTTCATTTTTCACATTCGTTTCCTTTGAGTATTAGACCATCATCTCCACTTCAACGGATTGTTCAGTGTAAGTCGATCATATATTTTGTCTTTGATTGTGTATGTTTTTAAATGTTTTATGTCTTGACTTTTATTCCTTCATTTGCCTTTGGGCAAATTTCTTGTTTCCACAGCCCAGCCAGTGTTGACCATTTCTTGGCAGGTTTATAATTATACTCTTTCTATTTTCAGATGATGGATTAAACTGATCTCTAGTGAAATATTGAAAGCTTGGGAAATTGTTTATAACCTAACTAAAACTCTACATGGTGATGTTTATTCTGTAATATTAAGAACATCTGGAGATTAAAAAACTGGACAGTATTTACTGACTGGGTTGTTTTTAAAGGCAGCAGGTTGCAATTGGTTTTATTTAGGGGTATTAGAGTAAAGGGTGTTGAATACAAATGCACATGTTTTTAGATTCCATTTGCTTAACATTGTGAGAATCATGCATCATTTCCACCTTACGAATATATAGAAACACAATTAAATACTTTGATGTGGTCAATAGATAAAAATATATATATATATACAAAGGAAAAAAGTTTAATGGTCCAACATCACAAATCCTAAACACTGGTTGATTTTGTGATGAGAAATTTGATCCTTATACACTTCTTAAAGTAAAATGATGTTCAAGGAAAGTGAAAATATTTTGTATATGTTTCACTAGACAGTTTGATGCTCTTTGAAAAATAAGATGTGTGGTTAGATAAACAGTTTTGCATCTTTGACAGATAGTTAAGGCCTCAATTCTTTATGTACACAGACTTTCCTCACGTCAGAAGATAATTAAAGAACCTCACACAAGATTATACTCTTTTTTTAGAATACGTAAACAATGGAAAAATAAGGATGAAGGGAAATGTAGTAATAAATTTGGAGTGAAAAACGTGGTTTATAGTCAGGGGGAAACAATCCTGCCTCATGTGTCAGTCTTTTATTTTAACATTTCAGCAAGAAAGATCCCAGCATCCTTTGTTTCTCATTAATTCGCTCCTCTTCTCTCTCTCTGCCCTCTGCTAATTACACCACTGGAGCCTTTGATCTGTCCGTTAACCCTCCGTTAACAGAACAATTAGTCAGCAGCCATTCAGGTGAGGATTGATCCAGGCCACTCTGCGCCTACAAGGCTTTTAATGGATTTAATTAAACTGCTACACAAGTGTGTGTCTGTGCACGTGTGTCTGGTAACACTCGAAGCATGATCAGAATAAAGTGAAATGAGCCAGAATGCAGGATTGTCAGGGAGACACGAATAATATACAAGCGAAAGTGTGCTGCTTTGTTAAGGGAGAGAAAATGAAGTACGTCAGCATAAAAGCTTTAAATGTGCTTTCAGGAAAATTATGAAACACGGAATTACAAACGAAGTGAAAATTTCCATCAGTCTGGTGAAAAATGTGACCAGAAATATCCTTTTCTCTGGCCAGAATTGGAAATATAAAGCTATAATTTGTTTATGTTTTACAGAAACTAAGCAGCTCTTTGTTTAAACAGAGTTTGAAACATTTAAATACATTTTTCCCATCTGAATGTAGTCTGAATATTCCTGAAATATAAACTATAAGTTCAGTTTTACTTTTGTAGCTCGTTAAGATGAAGTCAAGGTCAATAGTAGAAATACAGAAAAATACACAAATGTACCTCCATGACAGCTGTCACATATTCAGTATTTTATGCAAGAAGCTGATTTTATAAGGTCAAAGGTCAGAAAAAGTTCCCCCTGCTCTGAGTCAGTCAACCAGTGGAGGGCACACAGGTTCAGAGAATCAACAAAAGAGGCATGAAGGTATTTGACTCATATGAGAGACTGAAGATTCAATTTCCAGAGCAAAACAGGATGAAAAACAACAAAACCAATACTGAATAATTAATAAATAATAAATAATATTAGAATATCTGCAAAGAAAGAGACTCTTATTTAAAGATATAAAGTCATATTTTTGTGTTTTACTTCTACTAAAATCTACCTATGCACAATATTTACATAATACAGAAAAAAATAAAACCTTTTGCTTGAATGAATTAATCTTCTAACATAAAAAAAATATTTTTGGACAGTAAAAAATGTTTTGCCCTTAACATCAAATCAAAAAGTGATAATAATAATATAAGAACAATAATGCCACTTTCACAAACAAACTGTTACTTGGCATAAAAAGCAGAACTTGAACATAATGAACAGCTTTTTGTTCACGAAATGTATGCATTTCTGAATGAAATATATTATTTTATCCCTCCTTTTATAACTTTCACATGTTGAATTCACATTAGTCTGCATTTAATGACTTTAACTTTGACTATTGAAGAAATATTTACAACAATAAATGAGAAATCTCACACCCCCAACTCTCTGTTCCTTTCTACTTGCATTGTATGAAAATAGAAAAGAATTAATATCATAAAATATATTTAATTCTACATAACATTTAGTTTCCTAACTTTTTTTAAAATGCAGTAAAAACAGTAAGAAAGTTAGCGTTCAGCAAGCTGCGACCATGACAACCGTAGTGATTATGCTTTCTGTGCTGTCAATAAAAAGACACTTTCACACCAATTTCCATCAGAACAAGTCCGGCCCGCTGCGAGTCATCACCCATGTAACCCTCAGAGAACCTCCCTTTTTGTCACCCTGTCATTTCCCACCTTTGAGACTCCGCCCCCTCTTTGGTGGTGACTGGCAGTTCGGGTTAAAGGACAGGACGGTTGGGAGGAAACAATGATTGCAGCAGAGAAAGGGCACAGAAGGGCAACAAGACGAGATGACAATCCGAGACACCAACTGCATTTAAAGCTGTGACTGTGTCTGTGTTTAAAAGTAAAAGAAGTAATGGTAATATGACAACCAATTGCAACAATACAGTGCAGCACAAGACTAGATGGGATGAAGTTATATTTGTCTCATTTCAGTTTTCTTATAATGTGCCACTTCACTTCAGAAAACAGGTTCAATTGACAGAAGACTGTATGGGAATCCAATCCTGTCCACATTCAATTTAATCAATCCAGTGTACATGTAATTGTCCCATTCAGATCCTGAGTAATCCTAGGTATAACACAACACAATCAAAGTAAGTCAGTTTGCATATATTCGCCTGGAAAATTGGGCATTGTTGGACATAAAACAGAATGTGTCATATATTAAACGTCCAATCAAGAAAAAATCCAAATATCAGACTTATTATTAAAGTCCTAATGCCCCAGTCACACTATCTCGTACCTTCGTGGCATTTTAATTGTGAATGAATATGTAAATTTTTAACCAAAATAAAACTTCAGCCTCAAATTTCTTTGCATATAGTATTAAAAATCATTCTTCACCATAACTTCACCATACCTTTTGTTGGCATAAACATTTAATTTCACAGCATTTTATTTCTTCAAGTTTAGATTCACATAAAACCCGGTTTTATGAAATAATGCAAACAATGCAGCTATAATCTTAACCAGTCCCTCCAGTTGTCTGCAATTCCACGACCAAGTAAATTCAGCCAAAATAATCCTGGAGGGACCGCTTCACAGTTTACATAAGATTTGTAGCTGGATTAGTTGATAGGTATTATTTAGACAGAATATGAATCCATTAACACCAGGTGAAAACTGAACCTCTGGGGAATTCAAATAAAAAGTCTGTGAAAAAATGTAGATAGTTTAGTAAGGTGTATGATGTCCTGTCAGCTTGCAGCTGGTGCTCATTTTAACAGCAGTTGAACTCGTGGTAATCCTATACGTATAATCCTGCTCACATGAACACAGACAGCATCCGTCTTGTTTATCTGCTTGACTGAACTAACAACAGATTAAACACCAGCAGCCTGTTACACTCAGTGACAGTGGACTAATGCTCGGCTCCATCTGCTGCATGACGGCATCAGAGCCCTGAAACCGTGTGAACAAACCCACTCTGAGTCTGCAGCTTCATGCGGCGTTGCACAGATCCTTGCAGGACCTCAACGCCAGATTACCCAACCAGGCATGTGGTTGGATTTACAGGCTCATCTGGTTATAAAACGATTAGATTAAAAAAATAATAATAACGAGGATGATTAATTTTGTCTCAATAAATAACCAAAACACAGAGCGGTGAAGCTCTTCAGGAACCAACAGTCCAATATGAAGAATATAAAGTTGGAGAATTTTGCAACTTTATACTACTTTGAACTTGAAACAAAAAAGGTAATGTAATGGGTTTTTTTTTTGTTACAGATATTAATATTTGCATCAGTCCTGATATTGAAAAACATAAAATCTAGATCTGTTATCAGTAGCAATATGCCTAATCCAAGGGGGCAGATTTATTCAGTCTAATTCTATTCTTTGTGCTCTGAGAGATGTCATTTGTAATTTATTATACATTATCTTTAGAAATCCTTATTGCACTTTTTGAACCGACTGAAAGAAGTTGGAATTTGCTTCTACACGTTTTACCAAACCAGTCAATCTATTGTTTAGCTTGGTGAAAGGATTTTTTATCAAATCTTTTGAAATAAGTGAAAAAAAGTGGATCGGTGCATAGTTTGTCTCCATGCATCACTGATTTACAACATGTAAACATTCCCAGTGAAAGAAATACAGTTAACAAACGCTGGGATGACGACAGTGTGCTTGCAAAACTGCCTCATTTTGACATAAACCCATTTAATCAGTGTGCCGTAAACATGACCCAGTCCCTCTGCTCTCTTACAACGTCGCATCCCTTTAAAACATCATGGCGGTTCTCTGGGGCCCTTGTCTGCAAAAGGAGTTCCCGACCTCGTCTCTGAAGGGGCCAATTAAGCCGACAACCGGGGCAAAAGACCGATACAATGAGTCCATTCAGCAGCTCTGACAGGCAACCTTCCACTCAGACTGCTGCTGCTTTTGTTTCACAAAGCGCCGAGGTGTCGCTCCTCCGTCAGGTCCGCGGGCGTGTTTGGGTGTTTTTCGGGGCGTTGGAGGTCCTCAGAGTTCAGAAGGAGCAGAGGCTTTGTTTTTGTTTGCAGGTTTTTGAAGGGTGTGATTGACAGCAATTATTACGGAGTTCAAATTAGGGCTTCTGCATGTGTTTACTAAATTTTTTGTGAAACATTTAATAAATGTCAGAAAATAAGTGCAGTAAGTGTTTAGTAACTCTGCTTTTCTCACTCTTCATCCCAGTCCTGCCAGGAAAATTGAATTCAATTTTTTTTCCCTATCTCTTTCAGCGCTGAATCTAATTGAAGACTCTGTAATTAGAGAGCTTCATTTGCACATGAAATGATGCAGCACCTCCTGCCCACACTGATGGGGAAGACACGGTTTTGTTTCACAGCGCCGCGTTCACACGAGCAGCTTGATCCGCGGAGAAGCGAGAGTGTGGGGGTAGCCGTCAGTCCAGCGGGGCAAAGGTGAACTAAAACAAGCAGGAATCTTCTCACTGCTTTCAGATAGTCATTATCCACATATTGTGGACACTTACAAAGATTTGGGAGAAAACTGAATTTAATAATAAGTGCATAAATTACAGACAACCACTTTGTCTGACTGATCACCATTTTTATTCAGCTATGCTAAATATTTTGGTTTGCATCCTTCTCTAAAGAAGCTCCATGAATGTTCAGGGGTTCATAAAACATTTGAAAGCTGAATAGGTGTAATAGCACATCGCAGCAATCTGATGGTTAATTAACCAAAATAAAGCAAAAATCTTAAATATCTTTGTTGTTGAGTTTACATGTCTATTAATTCAATAATCTAGCAACAAAAAGGCTTTTTGAAAGTGTTGCTTATTTTGACAATATACAGTTTGCTTAAAATGCAATTAATTAATTAGAGACCCTGCAATTAGCTCCACCACTAGTTAAATTATGATGCAGCCAGCCAGGCACAGATTAATAACACAAAAACCACATGTAGCAGAGGTTAGCATCTCACTCTGAGCAGAAAAATGACATTTATCTGGAAGGATGTGCCATGTGTAAAAGAAGCCGATTAAAAACTACACCACTACTAACCAACCGAGGAACTGAGAGTGTATAATGAGTTGTGTCCTTCCAGATTTAGGGGAGGAGAGGCAGACGAGATGGGGAGAGTGGCAGGAGGAGAGGACGGAGGGAGAGGAAGGAAGACAAAGTAGGAAGTCAGAAGCAGGACTTTTGGCCCTCTAATGAGGTGTGGAAATGTTATCGCTGACAAGACTAATTATTTTTCTCTGCATGGTTAAGTCACAGTGCTAATCCTGTTAACATGGAGGGTGACAGCTGAGGAATGAAGGGAAGATGATAGTAAAGAGGAATAATGGCAGATGACAGAAAAATGAAGGGATGAAAATGACAGAATAGAGGTTATAGTATGAGGAAGAACAGGAGAAAATGTGATGAAGGTTCGAATGAAAGACGGACATTGAAACATGACAAGCAATAAAAATAAATTAAAATGATATACATTGCCATTTAAAAGTATTCACAGAATCTAAACAAAGCTGAACGTATTTCAGTATTTTAACTGATACAGTTACACAAAGTAGTGCATAATTGTAACGTGAAAGGAAATAATAGATGCATTGCATTTAACCCCCTTCAACATACCTCAAAATAGAAGGCAGTGCAACCAATAATCAAATAATCATTATTTAATCAATCAGTTTGTTATTTAATCTCAGTTTAAATGCAAATGCTCTGCAGATGTGTGAAGCTGGCAGATATTTACAGTAATTGTGGTTCTGCAAAATACTGACTCAGTGAGCTGCATTTTAATCCATAAAAAGTTTAAAACTTCTGATTATACATTGCTTTGTGTAGGTCTATCACAAGACAATATTTTGAAGTCTTGTGGTCATAATGTGATGTGTGGCTATTTTTGGATGGGACTGAAGGATATTAAGAAAGGATGGAAGGATGGAGTAAGAAAGCAGGGAAATGAGATAATGGGAAAAAAGAGACAGAGAGAGATTATCTCAGACTGACTGAATACAAAAGAATAACAGATAATAAAGCGGAACAAGGACAAAACCCTATTAATATGGATGTAAAACAATAATGGCTATTGCGAGATGGAAAAGAAAGCTGGCAAAAATGATGAACAAACAAATTAGACAAAGAAATGCAGTAATATGAATGAATGAGACAAAGCTGGTGTGTTGAAAGGTAAAGACAGAGATGAAAAGATAAAAGAAAAAATAATAGACAAGACATAAATAAGAGGGATCAGATGATTGAAGATGGAGGGGAGTAAAAATGGTTCAGATAATAAGCAAAAAGGATGTGAATGAGAAGATAAATGAAACATAGAGGGAGTTGTGTGAAGGGAAAGATAGAAGAGAGCAAAACATAAAGAAGTACATTGAGGATCAGACGGTGGACAAGAATTATTAAGAGGAAAAATGAGCACGATGAAAACAAATGTAATGTTATCTTTTCATGCTATACTCAGGTTTCCCCAATTACTAAAGCAGGAAGTCGTTAGTGCAGCCAGTGTGGCATTTCCTGTTCGTCTTATTAGTGACAAATTTGCATCGTCTTCTTTCCCTTTTTACATTTCTTTTCTGTTTCATCTGATCTTTGAGCTTTATGGGGACAAATTGGGTGTTGGGAGTGTGTTGCCATGGCGAGCTGCTGCTGTCTCCATTTACCACGCTGATGAATATGCAAAAAGAAGCACATTAAAGAGTGTGTGCTTCGTGAACTTTAGTTAATTACAGAAGGTCAAAGGGTGCTGCATTTGTAGGCAGTCGGTTCCTCTGCTTTTTTTCTGTCTCCCTCTGTTGCAAACGCAAAAAAAGGCAGGTGACACAAATTAGATTTAGCAACTATAAATTAATAAAAAAGGTTGTCTTAGTAGAAATAAAAAATGCATTTTTAAATCTTTAAGTATAAAAATGAAAATAAGCAACACTAAGAATCGTAAATGTGGTAGATGTGTCTACACTCTCTGGGTTGAATGCCGAGTTGCTCTGACTAGAAATTTCTTATGCGCATGTGGAAATTGTGACCTCCAGGCAAAGAGACGGAAAAGGTCATAGGGGCATTAAATCAAAGGGAAACTTAGAAACATGCGCACTTAATGAATTTCATGGCGATCTGCCAATTAGATTATAAGATATCCTGACATTTAGTCCGGAGGCTGAAGCTGATGAAAGGTCACTGACTGGCCAAAATAAGAAAAACTGCAGTATGACCCACCACACACCAGATAGCTTAGGAATATTCATTTTTCTTGATGTACTGAAGGCACAAAGAGAGGAGAAAAATGGGCAGAAATACTTATTGTCCACATTGTTGCCTTTGATTCCTAGGAACTGAAACTTTGAGCAACAGATTTGATTAATATTTACATGTTGACATTTGACATTTGACAGAATGTAATTTTTTTTGCTTGTTTCATAATTAGTTTCCATTTGTTTTTATGGTGTGTATCGCTTTCAACATACAAATAATAACAATAATATCATAAAGTGTAGTCTACAATGTAATGTTTTTGCTTATTTGTTTAATTTTCCATCTGATTACGTAAAGCAGTCTGAACTGTCTATGCAAATAAGACGTCTTGCCCAAAGTTGTTGAACAACTTGTTTTGTAAATTTTGTCAGTAATTAACGGAAATGACAAAATATTTGCTGAGATGAACTATCATTTAGTCATATCGAAACAGAGCAGAAAACATGTTAACATTAGCCTAACACTTCAGAAAACCGAATGTTGATGCAAGGATGGAAAACTGTAGTTGTAAATGTTGAGTCAAATGTATCTTCAGAAAAAAAAAGCCATCCAACAGAATATTCTGCTACGTTTAAGTGTTTGTTGTTATCAAGGAAATGTGGATACTGCAACTTCCAAAATTGTTTGTGGTGTGGCATTTAATTTGTATTCATTAAACTGGATTTAAAGGCATATAAATTACATTGATTTGAACTAGTATGTTACTGGCCAATGCCTATTGTTAAATAACAAAATGCATTTATTAGCAGCAACAAAAAGGACGATTTAGAGAACTAAAGATTGGATTCCAAACTTTTTGATAGAAATGTGCTTCTGGGTCAAACACAACTGGAGTATTTAAGGCCTAAGAAACTGAGTAAAAAGAAAACATAACATCTGACAAAACCAACCATGTTTTATGTTAGCACGACATACGTTTTCTGTTTTTACAACACGACTGCTATTTCTGGATCATATCTGTAATATACCATCAAAATACTGTAGGTATGTGCAGCATGCAGGCACAACTAAAATTTGCATTAATAATAATTCTAGTAGCAAACAAGTTATTTTGGACGTCTTGTCTCCAGAGGCAGACGAATAATTGCATAAAAACAATTGGATTGAGTTTTACTGTGTTGGCAGAAATTTGAAGGCCACATCAGCAATGATTTTGCTGTAACAGCATAAGGTGGCAGCTTTAGCTCAGGGGTCCTTCTGCTGCAAAGCATGAAGCTGAACTTGTTTATTGCCATGTTTGTAATGTTGCATCACTATTTTCTCTCTAATTGCTCCTTTCAGTTTTTCTTGTCTCTGAACCAATCTTGGCAAACTTCTTCCAGCCTGTTCACTGGGCTGCTGACTGATGCAAGCTGAAATGTGAGAGTGTGTCACTGGGAGATCAGCTCTGTGTGCACACACATATTTGGAACTGTCTGTGTAGACAGCTTTCATTTGCTTATTTGTACATTTCTGCTTGCGGGGAGCAGTTTGAGAGCTTCATACTGGAGAGTGTTCACTTTTTGACCGTGCCTCGGGGCGCTGCTGCAGGTCAAACAGACACTTTGGATTCTTTTTCAAGTGGTACTCTACATGGTTGCAAGCGGTCATTATCTTACTGGTATTCTACATGTTCTGACAGGATAACTGACATAAGAAGAGTTTGACTCCTAAAACTCAAACTTAAAGTTTCCATGTCCATATTTACTTGTACTAAAAAACTTGTTGTTCATTCACACTTAATATTTTTTTCATAAAAAAATCTAAAGCAAGAAGTTAGTTTCTCCAAACTGAAGTCTTTTAAACTTCAGTTTACTTCAGGCAAAATACAGACTTTTGGGTAAGACCTCCAAAGTGCCACGATGCAAACAAATCTGCATGGACACAGACTTTAAGAATATTTTTGATCACACTGTTGCATAATGTTTTGTGTTTCAACAACATGCAAAGATGCATTTCTTTAAATAAAAAGCTAACATATGTAATTTGAACTCCAGTAAAATCGGGCTGCTACATTTAAATATTTGGAAATGCTGTGTCAAACTCTTAAGTTGTATAAGTGTTGTAGCTTTGTAATAACTTAGAAATACGCATTACTACAAAATGTATGTGTAGCTGAGTTAATTTATTTATTGATTTAAATAAAACTTCTCAAAACATTAGTTGTTGGACTAGTAAATATCTGCTACCAAATTTGCTCTATAGCAGATCTATTTCAGTTTTATACCAACTGCTACTCAAATGTCACAGTAATGTTCCAAATATAGCATTTTCTAATCTCATGCTATCCTATGCAGGCACTCTAACTACACTGAGGAACATTCACTCACTTCTGCATTCCAAGTGCTTGGCAATCTAACTTGTGTTTGGATCAATTCAGTTAATGATTATTAGATTTTGGGAGTCCTCAAGGACCAAGTATGGCTTTTGAGCATTAAACTTTCATCAGTCATTATGTTTGGAAGGAAAAACATAATAATATGAAATACAAATACAAAGAAATGCACAGAAATATAGTAATACTGAATTATTTGCTTCTCTTTTTTGATGACGAACAATACGGTGGTGTCATGTCAAAAGTAATTTATTTGTCCTGATCTAGAATCAGACTGCGTATTTTATATAAGGATGTAAAACACAAATAGAGAGGGGTGTATCAGAGATGACAAGCTGATACTTCAAAGAGGCAAGAAGGCGTTAGATTTCCCAAAATGAGATTCAATTTCAGATGTTTAGACCCAAATTAAACATATTTTTTGATAATCCAGCAGACAAGGCGAGATTAGATACAATGAGACAGCATCTTAACTGTCTGATGTAAAAGTTACATCAAACTGAACTCAATTGTAATACAGGTAAGATAGTGATTCCTCATAACCCGACAAAAACCCAATTTTAAGGGGCACCAACTTTTCTTTTGAGGCTCAGATCTGCAGAGGCTTTGACTTTTACACTAACTCAGTTATGTCCAGATATGCAGTTTTGCTTCACTCTGGTCAAAAGATGATGCCATAAGACAAATTTAAACACTGATTTTACTAATGAAGGAAAACATCCTGGTTTGTTCCCTGGTTGGTGTTTACGATGAGCCTGCGTTGGCTTTGGACCAACGCAGCAAAGCATGACCGCAGAGTCTAAAACATGTTAATTTAGAAGATTCACACTTGAGATATTTAAAAAAAAATGTTAGTTGAGGGAACAAACTACAGCTCTGGTATTTGAAAAGTTAACAAATGTACACCACTTAAAAGAGTAACACCTCAATATTGCTCAAATGTGAAATTTAGGCATTTCTACATTTACAATTGATGTGAGCTTATGGGTTAGAATCCTCTCACTGAGGTACATACGCGTGTATACGAGCGTGTGTGTGTGTCTGGTGCCTTATCTGTCCCAGTCGCAGGCTGCGAAGCCCTCCAGAACATTCCACCAGCTCTGAACACATCGCCAGCTGGCACACACACACTCATACACGCAGATCCACAGTAGCCTCACAAAATCCAGCTTTTGGCCCTCGCACATCTGAGGATACATGCACCCCAGGCGTCCGACAGCAGAAAAGAGAGAGAGACAGAGGAAGAATTAGGGCAGAGGAGAAGAAAGGAAAGAGAAGACTAAGGATACAGAGAGAAGAAAGGGAAAAAAGTAATATAAAATACAAAAACAAAGGAATGCACAGAAATATAATATTCAATTATTTGCTTCTCTTTTTTGATAATAAATAATAAAATATTCAAAAGTAAATAAAAGAATAAAAAGAAAAAATGACCTCCATCCTCAGAAACCCTTTGATCAAAGCTTTCTTACCCTTCTTTGAATATTGACCCTTGACCTCCACTGCTGTGACCCCCTGACATCAGCAGTGTGTGTACGACCTTTTATTACCCTTGCTGAAGAGACACAAATCTGTGTGGGGAGTCAAATCATAGCGACCCGACTTCCGTTAGAAGACAGAAAACATGAACCCTGCAACATAAATCAGGTGTCAGTAGGTGGTGGAATCTGAAAACAGAGCGTGTTTGTTGTAGGGAGCAGAAAAAACCCCGGCACAACAGAGATGAAGGAGATGAGTAAGAGGAGGATACAGGGGTCAGCGGGGAGGGAGAGAGGAAGAATAGAGACATTCAGAATGAGATGGAAGAAAATACTGAAGAAAGCAGAGCAGGAAGACAAATTAAAATGGCTTAATAATTAAGAGAAATGGTCCAAAGGGAGACTAGGAATTTACTTTCTCACTTATTTAATTAAGTTTTATTAACAGAGACTTAATAGGAGCAAGAAAATGGAGATGAGAATGAGCAGATGTAAAAGAGAAGAAAAAGTGATGATTTAAATGTAAAAAAGAAGAGGAGGAATAGGTGTATAAACAGAGGAAGAAAGAAGTAGAGGGGGAGGACAATGGAGGGCTTGAAGAGGAGGAAGTGCCCAGCAGGAGGTGTTGTGGAGGCCTGGCCTCAGGGTGTGTGTCCAGCTTTACTTGATGAAGACTGCTCTGGGCTCAGCAAGGCGCTCTGTTGAATCAGGTGTGTGTTTTGGGGATGAAGATTTAAACCAGAACATGTTTTCCTCAGACACTGTGTTACAAATACAAATCTGTGGGAATAAAGCTGAAATGAGACAAATGTTAAACCAGGGGTCCAAGCCTTTTGCTAAACTGAAGTTGAAAGTACATGTGTCATATTTTTTCTCTAATTAAAAATATAAAATAATTTAATTTTGAATTTGTTTCTTGTTACCCTCTTATGCATGACTTTATCTTATAAATAAATAAAAACATGCATTTTTTATGAACGAATTATAATAGATCTGAAAAAGTGTCTCAGATATTCGATTTTTTTGGGGTCAAACATTTCAAATTTTGAAATCTAAACTTCAATCTTTAATTCCAAAATATGCATTTATTAAGTTTTCAGCAACTAAAAGGAGAACTTTCTGTATCTGTGTCAGCTCGACTTGCAGGTGAGTCAAATTCACACCATCAGACAAGGTTACCGTAGACAGGCACCCAGCCACACTGTGGACACCTCTGAGTTACACCAAACATCCCGCTTCTTGTGACTTGTTCACTGTGTAAAACATTTAGAAATCTAAACTTTCATTCTGCTCTGAGATAATTTGGCTTTCAGACTTTCAGAGACTCTCCGTTTTGGGTTTGTGTGCAAATCTGCCTCCTCATTACTGTTGATTAGACCATGATAATGTTTTACACCTGACACTTTTCTACTGTTATATTTCTTCTTAGCAACACATCACATTGAACAATCAGGGTCAGGTAGGATTGCAACTGGAAAAGTTGTAAAAATACAGATAATAGCTTTCAGATAATCCAATGAACTACTGATGAAAAACTATCAAAAGTCTGGTTTATAGAAAACGAGATATAAAACACTATGGGTTGGCATTTCTTAATATATACCTTACTGGGCTGAGGTACATTTTCAATGCAATGGGACTTTATCAAGAAAATAAAACAATACAAGTCCATGTTATTATTAAAATGATAGGTACTTATGAATCTGCATAAAAGAACAAACAGACAACGTAAGTGAATTTTATAAAAGCTTTTGCAAAAGGAGAAGACTCAGCAAACTGCTCCTCCAAGTCGTTCACCGAGCGTCCAACAAGACGTCTAACAAGTCCAACAGTCCGTTTAGTTTCAGGACAGTCAACCTCAGTCTCCACATAAACCTGCCCCTACATGTCCAAACCAGAAAATCCCTCCAATTCATCACATTCCTCTGCTTTTCATCACATCCTCAACTCTTGACATCGACCACCTTAATCGAGAAGTCACTTCTGAGCAGTGTTTTCTGGGAAATGGAGTCTCTGCTGGGCATGTTGACAGAGCTGCGTCACCCTGCTGCGTTTTGGAGTGAAACATGTGGCGCTGCTGACACACAGGAATTCACTGACCTGCTTTTCACTCACTTTAAAGGAAAATTATACTTTTATACAAATAATCTATTTTGTGTGCTCCACTTTAGTTTGTTTCTCAAATTGTTTTATTGATACTTTTTTTCCATTTGGTATTTCAGCTTTAGGAAAAAAGCCTCCTATAAAAACACTGGAAGACGAGACGGCGATGCAGCTGCAGGGCCCCAGCATGGCGTCTGTCATCAGCATCGATTGTGTTAAGAGTCGACCCCCGACACCTACAGGAACACACTGGAACGTCTGCAGCTTCTTCACGTCTCATTAAACAAAGTCAAGCGGGTTCTGAGTTTTCAGCTCCACAGCGATGACAGAACCGCCGGCTGTTTGTTTTAGAGTCTGAAACTTATAAGCACACCTGCAGGACAAACTCAGAGAGAGCAGTTTATCATGCAGGGGTCAATCTAAGGCAGGGACAAAATAATATAACATCACATAAAAGAATTAATTTCTGAAGTCTATTAGTATTCAATATGGAGTTAAGAATAAATGTTTCATTGAAGAAAAGCTTTTAGGGGGATTATCTTTTACAAATCTGATTTGTCAAATAAAAAACTGAAGATTCTTAATGATTTCTTTTTAATCTGCATAAAGTCTTTTGAAAGTTCTCTTTTGAGTTTGTATGTTTTTAGATAATTTCTCTGTGGCATCATATTACTAAAAACTTGGCAAAAACTTACGTAAATGTAATTTCTTTTTGTTTGTCTTTATGTAATAAATTTACGAAATCTTCCCAAAAATGCTACATATTGTCATAGTGGGTTATATGTAGAGTTTTGATGAAAAACATTTATTTAACTTAATACAATTTTGAGTAAGTGCTGCCACAATACCATTTATATCCTCTCAGGTTGTGATATTTTACATTGATTCAGTCACATAAATAGGAACTCTGATGACAGAAGTGGAATTGTATGTCATATATATTTTTAAGATGTTTGCTACTTGGTAAAGAAAAATGAAATTATTCAAGATTTTGCAGGTCCAATACATAGCATAAGAATTATAAACTTAAAATGTGCAAAAGGTTTTAAACTAATAAAACAAAAACTCAGTCTGTGCTTCTATAAGAAAACAGTCAAAAAACTTCCAAAAGTAAATGGTTTTCATGAATCATTTTGTCCTAAAATAAAACAAGTGTATGTTTGTCTGGACAAATAAATGACAATTTCTGCCCTGAAAGCACAGAAATAAAAGGAAAACATACAAAACAACAAAATGGCTGCCACATATCTTCAGTAAAACACTCTCTAGCCTGGAAGCCACTTTGAAATCCACCTCCTCCTCCTCCTCCTCTTCATCCTGCAGCCCCTAAACATCAGACGGAAAAACCAACATGCTCCAGAGGGGAGAGCTAACAGAGAAACTTCCTCTCTATTTCTGGTTTTAAAAACATTTCTTCTGCTCTGTCTCCGCTGGATCACAGCGATGCATTTATATTTGACAAGTGGCATCAATAAGTCAGCAGACGTGTAGATAGAAATGTCCTCGCACCTCCAGCACATTGGGACTCGGCGGGGAGCGTGTGTGCACCCGTGTTCATAGTTTTTCCACTTTTGTGTTTCACGCATGTTCTCCCTGTCTCCATTCATATATTTTATTAATAGTTAATACAAGAGTGAAACCAGAGCCGCTGTTCAGACACAACATGCTTAAATCTGGCCAACAAAGACACTAAACAGCAAGAATTTAACTAAAGGTTTAAAGTTCTTCAGGCTGGATGGAAAACTGCAGCAATGTTTTGACGATTTGCTTTAGAAATGAGATTCTACCAACATGATAACCTTCAGGTAAAAATGTGGCTAATGTTTTGGAATATTTACACATAAATTCATCACCTGCATAACATTATCATCTTGGAATAATAAGGTGTTTATTATTCCAAGCAGAGACGAACCAGCATTTGGCTGCGTAACAAACATCTCGCTCTGGGTGTTACTTTAAAAAATTGGTGGCAGTCATTTACTTTCCACACCATGACTGTCCTGTTGTATACAGAGTGTAGGAGGACCAAAACGCAGGAAGGTAGGTTCAAGTGCAACGTGTGCTTTAATTACTAATAAAACTAAACAAAAGAAAAAAGACATAAAAAGGAGGAAAACTGGCACACAAATCACAGGTCAGCAGCAGAACGATCGAGAGTTTACAAATGGTGAACAGCTGAGAAAAAGGAACACAAGGAGAGAAAGAAATTATTTAACAGAACATGACAGACAAGAATGACTCAAGGACATTTAAACTAAAGAAAAATGTTACAAAACTCAAATGTTTACACAGATCGATGGCACAGATTTCAATGGTATTGCTTTGAGCATATTCCAATGAATGAAAATGTACAAAAACTGTTTTAAAATAAATAGCCGATATAGAGAATCTGTATGTGAAGATAGACCTGTCACAATAACAAATTTTGCTGGATGATAAATTATCCTGGAATTTAAATGATAGTATTATTATTTTGAGAACATTCTCAAGTAATGTAATGATAATGGCATAATAATACAAGATCACTTTGTCAAAGATCAATAAACTTTAAATTCTGATGATCACTCAACACTGGAACTGGAAGACATTTTAAATATCCAAAATAAATAAAGGAAACAGAAACAACAGAAAAATGAATTATGGGGTCTGTGTAAACAAAATTGTTCTTCAAAAAAAGTTATAGTCTAGACCGA
Organism: Poeciliopsis retropinna; assembly: GCA_010277075.1. Classification (NCBI taxonomy): domain Eukaryota; kingdom Metazoa; phylum Chordata; class Actinopteri; order Cyprinodontiformes; family Poeciliidae; genus Poeciliopsis; species Poeciliopsis retropinna. Next base: position 1,544,748 of record VMRM01000007.1, on the reverse strand, counting down.
CTGAGGACTTTTTGTCATCCAGTTTTTGGTAGAAAGAGAGACAAAAAAAAAGAAAAATGAAAAATCGAGAGGAAATTATTGAGCTATTTTTAATTTTTCATGCGATTAATTGATTTATTGCTTATTGCGACACATGTAGCTATTCACTAACAAGAGTAAATTGGAGAAAATATTAGGATTCAGTAACATACCATGCAGTAAGTAAGTCTGCATGGTATATTATATGATTTGGAATTTTACTATGAAAATTTTCTGAAATATTAAACAATAACACCACATATTGGTGCCTATATGGACTCCCACACATGTAAATATCAAACACTGCAAAAGAGAAAAGTCAAGTAGAACCGAAACAATCTACAAATTAGCACATGGACGCAAAATGAAACAGAAAAAGATACAAACACAGTTCAGCCATGGTGGCTTCTTTCACACGACAACGTGGTGGACCCTCGGGGTGTGTGAGCGCGAGTGACGGCCGTCCTGTCAGAGCTCATCGGAGGCTGCGGAGCTCCAAACACAAAGCTGACTCACAATGCATTACTACCTGTGCTCTGAAGAGGTCTGCTTGTGTGGATTTTTAAACTTTGCACCATGTGACTTCGAGACGAAGTGCATTCCTGTTGTGTCTCTGATTTTAGGTGTGTGTGAGGGGGTTAGGCTGACTGTCATGTTAGATTTCTCTGTGAAAGTGTTTTCACCTGGCAGAGTCTCGTTTGTCAGGTCAGTGGGTCACAGTTGCATGTGGTTCACTTGTTCTTCTGCCTCTGTGTGCATCAGTTTAATCTGCAAAACCTTTCAATACATCAAGAGTTACTTCACATGTAAAAATAATGCTGCCATAATAAAGGTTTGTGTTTTTAATAATCTACTTTTGTCCAAACATTTGACTTCTGGAGTATAACATATCTATTCACTTCAAGTCTAATAATTTTTTAGTGTTCATAATTTTATGATTATTCAAGATCCCTTTTGTTTTTAACAGAGGTTCTAAAAAGTAAATACAAAAAAGTGGAAAAAGTACCACAATTTCCAATAACTTTTGTTGAACTTCAAAATAAAAATGCCTTAATTTCTTACCAAATCAGTACTTAACTGTTTTATACACAGGTGTCTTTTCTTCTTTTTTTAAGTCTCTTTTAAAAACTCATCCTTTCTTTTGATTAGTTGTGAGTTGATATATTCTTAGATACTTTTAGATTTCTGTTGAATATCTGTGTTTTTGTCTTGCTTACATTACATATATTTTTATGAGTACATAAGGCACTTTGGGACACTTGCTGTTTTTAAATGTGCTTTCTAAATAAATTACAATTTGTAGATCTTATGGAATACAATATATTATATTTTTGAGGAAAAAGTGAAAAATGTCACCAAAATCAACTTCTTTTACTGTCATCATGTTCTGCAGAATATACAGAAAATCCTGGTTCTTTCTACACAACATTTATTTAATCCTAATTAAGGAAAGGCAATGTGATGCAAAGTAAAAGGTGACTGATTTCTGTGGGATATCCCTGTGAAGTGCTGATTCTAGTCTTATAATAATTTGCAGAATGTGTGCTGAAGAAGGCATGTGGGTCAGGTACCCTGGGACTGCTGGGTGACAGCTGGTGGTGTCTGTGCCGTGTGCGGCAGATGGACTGATCAGACTGGAAGATCAGAGGATATACAGTATAAAGCGTGTACATCATAAAGAGTGGCCACCTGCTGAGAAAGCTATGATAACTGCAATAATATCAAGTACAACAAGTCAATGGTAGTGAACTGCTGTGTTAGTAAAACCTGGTGAAATGTGGTTAATCACATGGATTACAATAAAATAAACCACAAAATGAAGCTTTGTGCACGAAATGTATTTTTTGGAACTTATGTTTTTTTTTAAAGAAAGCACGTACCTTTCCTTTATTATTTTATTGCTCTATTACACCACTAACTTGGGATCTTCATATCAGAGGAATTACACCACATTTACATTCATTACCATATTTTGCTTTCTAACTTCATGGTTTTCTTTCATATTCTGGACAACAAGGGAATCTTCTGCAAATAATTTGGTGTTACATATTACTGACTCAACTAATTTCTTTCTTCTGAAAACAGTATTTCCTCCTTACTGTCAAACTATATGCATGCTGAAACCTAGAAACAGAAATACATTTTTAGTTTTTAATCATAACAGATATTCAGATGTATAGCAGATATTCTTGATAAATTTGTTTTGCATCTCCAGATAAAATTGTATTTCTTAAGAGTGAGAGCAAACACGGCACAAGAAAATCTCCATTGATATTGAAACATCAATATAAGAACAATTCAAATGCTTCACTTTTATCAATTTTAATCTTATGTAGATGTAATGGAGAAAATGTTCCAATATATTATATAATTTTATGCAGGTCTATGGTTAAGCACTGGTCATGAAAAAGTAGTATATCAATATTTTTCTAGTTATTAAAGCGTTACACTTTCTATTCCTTGTAAATTATAGCAAATGTAAACATATTGCTTCACATTCAAAATTGCTTAAACAGGAAGTAAGGTTGTATCTGTGTTTTAAATAGAAAAAAGCTTATTGTTAGGCTAAGAGTGTATTTCTATAACAGTACATTAATGAGAAAAAGGTTGTATCATGCAGAGGGTGGAGGGAGGAGGAAGCAGGAAAATAAGGTGACAGGAAGTTCACTGCAAATCTTGCTTAGACATGCAGAAAAATGCTTTTAGTGCTGGAAACCAAGCTGCCTCCTGAAAATGTTGAATGTCCCCAATATCTTCTCTCCCAAAGCTTAGCAAGAGGCGATAAGTAGCAACTAAGCAAGATGTGTGTGAGTGAGTGTGTGCACAGATGAGGCCATAATGAAAGCCCTTCCTCTTCTTAAAGCACACTTCCCTAACTGCTGCCGCTGCATTCTGCAATTCTACACATGAACTGTTTACTTGCTCAGTTTAGAAAAACATTATTTTTTTTTTCTACAGTGCTTTATTTTAATCTTTCATCAATAATAAAATATTTAAGTTTTAAATCACAAATTCTTGATTTTATGTTCAGATATTAGCTTTCTGAATTTAAGATGTTTTTCTTGCAGAGTACTTACAAACAGATTAGCTCTACTTTGTGACAGCGCTCAGATTTACTGCTGCTTCCACGGGTCCCCTGTGCTCCAGATAAGTGTTCAGCTGGATATTAGAGAAATGCCTCAATAAAACAGTCATTAGGGACAGACATCTGAAGAAAATACACCTTGTTCACCAGAAAGTGTGTAAACAACAGACATCCATACCTAAAAAGCCAATCAGTGCTTAGAATTTGCTATATAGCAGCATAAATAACAGTTAAGGTGTCTGAATCTGTCAACAAGACAGCGATTACCATGTTCTCCACAGATCTGACCGTTATAATGGAACGACAAGAAGAAAGCCATTAAAAGTCAAGTTCCTAGTTTTGCTACAAGCCATGAAGGGAATGCATGAATCATTTGGATTAAAGTGTTCAGACGAGACGTCAATTCTAACTTCTTCGCCTGCATGCAAAGTGATTGTAATTGTGCAAAAAAAAAAAAAACTGTTAGAGGTTGCAAAGAACTTCAGATTTGGGTAAAGGTTCAACTTTGACCCCTAAGCCTGTAACTAAAGCTACAAATGTGATAATTTGGATCAACACGAATGTAGGTAGGATGGAATTGAAATGATTTTTCTACAAAGTGCCTCAAGTCAAAATTTGTTGTGAATTGGTGCTATATAAATATAACTGAATTGTATCAAACTGAATTAAAGAGTTAAATCTGTGCTGGACAGATTACCAGTAATCTGGTAATACGCTAGTAGCGTAATAGCAAATTTTTTAATTTACTGTTTTATTAATTTGAAAATATTAATACTAAAGCACAAATTTACTTGGATATTTAAAGTTTGTTTGTCAACTTTTAAGGATTCTTCAGGTAGTTAGACATTTGTCTTTATGCTTTCATATTATTAAAGTGGATAAAGACTGTTTAAGTAGAAGTTCCTTTGGTTTCAAACAAGAAACAATCAGGAACAAAATAAAACACAGACAGTAGAGAAATTGATCTAAACATGAATACAATATTTAAGTGCAAATATAATTTGAATTGAAGACAGCGCTTTAGCATAGGTGGAGGTAATGTTTATGATTAGTGCTTTAGGGTTAACGCAACAAACTTTTTAGTCAGTGGTGTCCAATACTAGTTTAAATCAAAGAATATTGATGTAATACATTGGCCTAGTCAAAGCCTCGACTCATAGCCAACAGAGAATTTTAGGAGAGACTTGAAAACTCATTTTAAAACACATTATGACTTAAACTGAGCTATTTAATAAAGAATTGTAAGAACTTTTAGACTGTTTAGACCCATCTTAACCACTTGTAGTTCTGATTGCAGGAAAATATGCAGTAGCTTCACCTTTGGGTTAACACCCAATAAACTACATAAAAACATTTAGTTGTGGTAAAAAAAAAAAGTTCCAGGACCATGAATACTTTTGTAAGGTACTGAATTGTCAGCCTGTTTTGGTGTGCATGCAAATAGAGCAGCATATATGGGACATAATGAAAGCTGCAGCCCATGAATAATAAAATACGTAACCCCTAAAGTTTTATATTTTATGGGGAGGACAGGGATCACCTCCTGTCATCCCCTCAGGAGACAAGCGAAGAGCTGATAAGCTGCAGAGCACACTTTCAAATCAGCAGGGCGACCTTGGCTGGAAGCAAATGAAGAGTGAGCCACGAGCGTCCCTTCATCTCTGAAAGTTCTTTCAGCCCACGGAGAACTGATCTCCCCCGGGGAAAACCACAAGGGTGAGAGGGATGGAGAGCTCAGGGGAGAGCAGGAAGTGGAGGACAAAGGGAACACAAGTGGTGTCATGGTGAGGATTGATGGACAAGCCTGGACTCAGGAGACGTCAAGGTTTTTAACGTGATTCTCCACGCTTCAGGGATCAGTGAAAGTCATAAAGTGCAAATGGATGAAACTGACAAATTATGGCTCTAAGAGCCTATGAGTTCCACAGTTTATCTTGGTCCTTAAAAGTTTTCCTCATCACTTACATGTGGAACGACCTCTTTTATCCTTGAAGACGACGGGGTTTTTTCTCTAAAAATTAGTATTCTTTGTTCTTGCTCTTGTCTGTCAAACTCAAATCTAATTTTGTTCAAAGGTGCTTTGGTAAAAATATCGATGCCCATCAATTAATTCAGAAAAAAGAAGAAGAGAGCAGCAGCATCCCTTTGAAATTTTGCAAATGGATGATTCGAGATTAGAATAATAATTCACCTTCATATTTACTGCACAAAACAAGGACATTATAATTTATTGTCAATATATATCTGAACATTTTCTTGGGTTTTATCAGTGTTTCTTATCTAAAAACTTCACCAGGTGGTCCGTTTGTGTAATTCTTGCAGAACAATAAAAAACAGTAAAACAAAACTTAGAATTTTTATTTATTGTATAAAAATGCGACAACAAGCAGAACACATGCTTGTTCTGTTAAAGTTCCTGATGCAAAGTCAATTACTTAATGCAATCAGCTCTGCCTCCTCAGACAGATAACTTTTATCCAATTACTATTTCATGGTCAACTGATTTTGACATTGCGTCAATAAGACCTGGACTGATCTGATTAATTCTACATAACTGAATATGAAATTGACCGGTGTGTCTTTTACTTTTGCTGTTGTTGGTGCTATCTAAATACATCAAATTGATCTGAATGCCAACAATTGTATTGTAATTTTAACAACGTCTCACTGCATGGTTTTCTATACGACCGGCCAGATATTTAAAGAGGACAAGAAAAAGCAAGTGAGGTGGATTAGCAGCTCTTGCCAACAACTTATGGTTTCTTTCAGATATTCAAATTATGCTCTAACAAAAAATGTGCAAATAGGCATATTTCCCACCAATAGTTTGGAGTTATGTTCTACAGAAAAATCTAAAAGTATTGAACTGTGATCCACTGTGCCACTCATTGTCTTGTTTCATGATCTGACATAATGATTAGTGTCCAAACAGTCCCTACTTCTGTTCACCAGGGTTTTCATTCTTTTCAAGCTGTCTTGGAAGCTTTCTTAAAACTCTTGCAAAATATTTTTTATTTTAACAATATAGCATCAAGTACAGTGTAAATATCCCACTGAACAAACACAGACTGCCTGTTAGCAAACATGTGATACCCAAAGGGAGAAAAAGCTGTTTTAACCAAGAGTGGAACCACATCAGGTAAAACTTGAACACAAAATATAAAAGAATCTCTGAATATCTTTTTGAAACTGAAGACAAACAAAGAACATTACATTAGCAGCTACATCCTTCTGTGCAACCACCCATCCGTCCTGAGCTGGAAGAAAAGAGCAGCGACAGAGTGTGATGTGAGACAATTAGCGAGGACACGTCAAAACACACACACACAATGACGTGTAGCAGCCCTGAGGCTCCGAGCGTGTGTGTGAGTTTGCATTAAGGGAGTGGGCCGACATGCAGGAAACAGACACGCAGCATCTCTCGCAAACACACCAACACAGACGCCAAACTGAGGTCATTATTCATTCCTGTGCTTGTGTGTTTTTGCTTGCATTGATGTGTGCAAGCTGACTGCATGCACAGGCTATTTGTGATGGATTTGTTGTTTGATTCAGTTACTGAAGGAGAAATAAAGTCTGACTGCAGATTATTCACTTCACCTCTATTTATTCTATCCTTCACCTGAGAGGCTGGAGAGATGAACAATAGGACAGGAGATGGACATACATTTTTTATGTAACATAAACTATAAAATGTATCTTTTTTAAACTAACTAGATCAAAACAATGGGGAAGAAATCAAGCAGTGTCTTCTCGAAAACTTTAGTTGTCAAACTGTGCTCATGATTCACTTTTCTTTTTATGCATTGGTGTAAGTTTTCCGTGGGTAAATGAACAAAGACATAAGCATGTGATTCATTATTAAATTCTTCTGCTAGACTCCTTCTAAGTTTGTTTCCACTCTGTCTCACAAGAAAGTAGCTCAGTTTGTGCAATCAGGGTCTGGATTAGAAAGATCAGAAAACTTAAGAAAACCCCCATGAAATAATCAGAAAAGAGATGGTTTTCAGTTGATTTATACTAATTTCTTGTCTAATATATGTGCATTTGCCTTGTGTTTCAGGAGCTTTAAGTAATAGCTCCAACTCCAACATTGACTTTATGCACATCTGGTACTCTAGTATATACAACTTTATCTCCAGCTAAACCACACTGGCATAAATTTTCTTGGAAATATCCACATTACAACATTGAGACACCATAAACATCACCAGAAATACTTATCGAATCTCATAGAAATTACCAAAGCAGGTGCTCTGTCTCCACTAATGAGGATTCACTCACATCGGCATGCTGAATGCTTGGAGAAGCTTTATGCTTACATGAAATGTAATTTTACATGTAGGCACTTACTGGCGCTGAGGTAGCAGTAAAGGCATCTTGTGGTTGTTTTCCTAGATATTTTAACCGCGCAAGGAAAAATAAATTTTAATCAAAAGATTATGAATAAACCAAACTAAAAATAGAAGTAAAATGCATTTAAGAAAATGTACATTATTAACAGTCTTACAAGGTTTTCTGTAATTGATAGAACCATGAAACCTACTCAGTAGTATAAAATCGTACACAATTGGATTATGCAGCAGGGAAAAAAAATCCAAATAATACAACAAGTCCATCTCTGAAAGGCACAAAAAAAACTATGTGAAAGTTTTGGAGTGGTCTAGTAAAATCTGGACTTACATCCAGTTGAGCTGCAGTTGAACAACTTTAAAAGGACCATTTATTCATTCAAAGTACAACCATAAACTCAATGAGCATAACTCTGCAGTGTAAGTCAGTACAATTGAATGAGCATTTGTTAAAGTTTTGTCTCATTTTGATAAGTACAGAATCCAAACATTTAGCAAATTAGTAAAGATAGGATTTAAAACAGTTCAAACATTAAACATATTTCAATGCTAGAGCATTCTTCTGCTTATGGTTGCTTGGTCGAGAGTTTATTGGTGCAGTTTGGATGAGGTGACCTTGTCCTAGATGTTGATCGGAGAGTAATGTTGCCCGAGGACAAAGCTGATTGACTGTCAATAAGCTATTAGGACAACAGGGAGAAACGGAGACAATTGGATGGGAGAGTAATGGAAAGCTACAGCGCAAGAACGAGAGCAGAGTGGAAATTAAAAAATAGCGTTTATCGTATGATTAGCTCCCCCAAGAGGCTGTGGGTTTATGTACAGCCTTGCTTCGGGATACTTTGTTGCTTTTAACAACTCAAATATCTGAGCGAAGTTCAGTTTGGGAAATGTTGGTTTCAGAGATGAATGACAGCAACTGATGTGTTATTGTGAAATAACCTTCCGTCTATTCAACTGTATAGATTGAAAACTTCTTCTTTAGTCTTTATCTGCTTTTCAGAAGTTTCTGGAAAGGTTCTTATAAATATGTGTTCATTATTTAACATAAAAAACTAAATGTCCAGTTGTTTTCTACTGAAAATTAATTCAGCGATTTTTGGTGGCTTGGATGTAACAAAAACAAATTTGCTAAGTTTCACTTTCTACAAAGACTTTTAAATATAGTTTTGCATCAGCTTAACTCTTGACCCTGTTTTAAACAATCTAATTATGACTCAAATATATGTGACATATACAACTTAATGCTTCAAGATACAGCCGTGTTGTCCATACTTGCGTGCATTTGACCTTATCAAAGTAGAATTTATGAAATTCAAAAATACTGAAATAGCTTCAACAATGTTCATTATTTATGTGCATGTTGCTGTTATGTTGTCTTGAAAAGGCCACGCTTGAGAGCTTCACTGTTTGGTCATAATAATTTGTCCTGCAGCTCTTTACACAAACACACAGTGTTTGTGCTGCTAACACAGCCTACGCACACAAATATGCTTGAATGAACACCTTTTTTCAGGGTATTCATTAATCTAATGCATTCCCTAGCTCCAAGCCCTCTCACCTTAACCACAGCATGTCAAACCACAACACTTACTAAATATTTAACCTCAACTAATCTTTATAAGTTGAGTGGCCAGTCCTCACTTTAACGGTGTAACTTATAATTAACCTCATAAAGAAATTAAAAGTTTGAACGCACATGTGCAGAATGAAAATGACTGCAACTAAATATGAGACAATTATGATCAATCTGTGTGACGCTGACAGACTCACAACCGCTGTGAAGCACAGCAGCCTTGAGGATACTACTGCGTTTGGTGTCACACAAGCACAAATGCACACACACACGCACGCAAACATGTGGCGCTGTGGCAGGTTGCTTCGGGCCGCAGGCTGAATCCAGAAATAAAGACAATAGAACAAACCAGAAAAAAAGCTGTAAGTGTGTTTGTCACCTCCGGGCTGCCAAGCACCGAAGATCTGCACGGAAACCTGACAGAACAGGACCATGTCTCGGTAATTATGTGCCTTGCGTGCCCATGTGTGTGTTTGTGCGTATTCAACACAAACACTCTTTGACTTAAACAATTAATAACAGTTAAATACAGTGGAGCTGAGGAAAAAAGGCCCGTCAGTGTGCAGGCGGATGAATTAATTGCAGTCAACAGTAACGAGTTTCTCATTTAAATATGCAAATAAACACATTTATTACCTTTAATGAGACGGTGTTTTACCCTGTGTGTATATTTTTAGTCCTCTTTTAGTACAACAAAAAACAGTCTGGGCCTGTTTGTCTTTTTATTTCATGGCCTTTAAATGTGTTATTTAAATTACTTAATAAATCTAAATTAATTTAGATTTATGAGGGGGAGCTTTGCTTCCTTAGAAAATACAGTTTAAAAAAATCAACACAGTAATTCACAATAAAGGAACAACAAAATACTTATGGTTAAACAATTGCACTGCTTGTTAAAAGTTATATTAGTTATAAATGATAGATTTATGCAGCTTATGCTGTCATGTTACAATTAGACTCTTATTAACTTAAAGATTATTGGGCAGCCATTCTTAAAATCAAACTTTTATTCAATCATTCGATTCTTTATTGATGGAACACACCAAAGTCATTAGTGTTACAAGACATTCGTGGATCTCTGAAAGAATAATGTATTATTGAATAAATAAGGGCACAGACTGTCAGCACAGTCAAAAAAAAACAAGATATCAGTTATTGTCTAAAGTAAAATTGCAAAACTAATCTTTACTTTCCAATAAAACATGCACGATGCTCTTTTTTTAATTCAAAAACATTTACAGGTAGCCAAAAAGTTGACTTTTAAGAGCTTAAAAACATTTATTATTTCCAATAAATTTGGTTGAGAATTGATTTTTACATAGGTTATTTTTTATTAACCTTGATTTCTGTCAGTTTTGTGCTCAATTTTTGGAAGGAAATTATTTTGCTTTCAAGTTGTAAATTATAAAAGGATTTTTTCAAAATTAGTTTCACTTTCATTCTTTGTTTTAATCTGTCATTACCTCACAAAGAGCTCCAGCCTAACTTATTCTTTAACTGTCTACAAACTCATTGTGATACTTTATTCACTGCAAAACCTTCATCCTCCTTTTTTAGAGGTTTTCCTTTAGTTTTTTATTTAAAGATATTTCTTGAAACGCCAAAAGAACATTATCTAAAAGACATTTTGCCTTGTTGAAAAAGCAAAGACACTCCATGAGATGCTCAGAGTGCAGCAACAAACAGTATCTGACATATGCAGCATTTCAGTTTATAGAGTGAAAAATTATTGACCGTACAGTCATGAAAGTTTAACTTCGGGTTGCATCCTCCCGAGAGTGATTTAACATGAGTGAATCTTTTATTTTCACCCCAAAAGATGCATGGTTGTTCATTCATGCAGACAAAACACGGGCTTCAGACAATTTGAGATTCTTAACTTTGTGTTTCATATATTAGTGAGAAATAAAGGGTTCAGAATGAGATTTGGAAAATGATTCAACATGACCATTAAAACAACTTCTCAGAAGCCATCATAAGAATATTTACATTTGTATAGTTGCTTAATTTCAGGAAAAACTTTGTTATTTTGCATTTGGACGAAAACTAACTTAGTTACATCTAAACTCACTCAGTTTGTCTTGAAGTTTAGTTTTGACCTTAATAAAACTGTAGTCTGCTTTAATACAATAAAGTTAAGTGAAGTTAGACGTGAAAGAGGCAGATTGCACTTTTTCAAACATTTCTAGTAGTTCATTACTGTCGGTACACAGTCTATTTTCTGAAGTAGATCAAGGTTTATACACTGGTAGACTGTCTGAAACCTGATCAATGCAGCTCAAAACAAGGTAAAATGCTTCCTGTCCAAATAAATAAACACTTTAAAATCATTAAAATGAGCTCAGCTAAATGAATTAGAATGTTTCCATTCATTCCTGACTTAATTCAAAACTTTATTTTTCTATCTTTTAAAAGCTCCAGACTCTTTTGACGGTGTTTCAGTTTTGCATGACCATTTGTTAACAATTACAGCATATTTTTAAGTGCACAGCTAACAAAACTGAGTTATTCAATTATATTCAATAAATTAAATTATGCGCTCATTAGTTGGGATAAAAGTCCCTTTTGAAAATAACATTAAGTAGTTATTAAACACTGTTTGTTTGGCCCACAAACAGTTTGCCCCTATTAATATATTTATGTGTTAAGGTAATAAGTAGTATTAAGGCTCAGTTAAACACCAAAAACAGACAATTTTTTTTTAATTTACCAGAGTCAAGAATAATTCAACATCAGTATATTCTCTTCCATCTGCAGTGATACACAAGATTCAGAGTCCACAGTGATTTTTAAATAATTAAGAGGCCTGCATAAATGCAAGTGATTGGTGAGAGAGCAGATGAATGTGAAGGAGAATGATACTGATATGACAATATGATTTATTGACCCAAATGACAACAAGTCAGCCACTGATGTCCAAAGTTTCTCATTGAATGCCTGAAGACAATTCCAAGCAGACGTTTGCTGCTCAGAGTTCGTTCCCACACATCTAAATCTCCACCACAGCCAACAAATGACAGGCCGTCTCAATCAGCCGGACAGTTTACAGCCAGCTATGCCCAAATCCCACTCTCTTCCTCTGTGGCCACAAACCGCAGCCAACCTGGGCCCTGTCGTTCAGTTTTAACACAAACACAGCTTCCTGTCCAGAGCTCTGGTTCTGCTGCTGTCCATCTGTTCAGACCTGGGAGAGCTCCAGGTGAGCAAACACAACTAATTTTTACAAATAAATACCAAAGATGCTGTTTGGATTGACTGATTAGCCAGACCTCACCAGAACATCAAGCTGCCACCATGGCTGTCCAGATGTGAGGACTTTAGGCTCTTGGTTAAACATTTACTTTAGGTTGAGTGTGAGGGGGTCACAGCAGCATCTGGATGGCATTTCAACCCGTCAACCAGATCAGAGCTGCTGGCCATCAGCACATTTCAGACTGACTAAATGTTGGCCAGCAGCTCTGATTAACGCTGCTCCCAAACATTTCCCTTGATTTGTTTTAATTATTCGGAACTTTGACTGTTTGTTGTGATGGACAGACGATCAGATTTTTTTCAAGGCGATGCACAGAAGTTTGATTTAAAAGGTGAAATATTTCTTCAGACATCACCACAGTTAACCAAATGATTTGGAAAGCATGCATATTATATTGTAAACTTTAATGTTAAGTGATTCAGGACAAAACCTGCAACTAAAACTTATTTTAGCAATCGATTAATCTATTAATTATTCTCATGATTTAAGCCTTTTTTATGCAATTTTAAAAACACAGTAAAAGATACTAATAAAATACAAAACCACATTTTATTGCCTAAAATGAAATAACAGCATTCATTTAGTGCCTGCTAGTAGCAAAGGATGCTAAAAAGACACTTTCTGCTTGACTTATCAATACATCAATAAGGCTGATCAACTAGTTCATCAATTAACCGATCATATATGCAAAATGTATATATTTATTATACAGCTTTGGGTTAATGACTGCTTTGAATATGTTGTTTTTTCAGAAATTGAATTTTTCAAAATCTGCTTATTCAAGTTAATGATTAACTGACGACTAAATTAGTTGACAATTATTTAAATAATCGATTCATTATGCAACTTCTGACCACAACTTTCTTTGACCATAAATGGTCAAATAAAATATGTTGATGAATCATAATGGATATAATTCTTAATTTCATTAATCTTCCTCCTTTACATGTGAAATACAAAAGACTAAAAGATAAGTTTTGTGACCAAGAAGAAAATGTTCAAAACTGGAGGGATGTGGGTGTAAAGACGATGAAAACAAGACTGAGTAAAATTAATGACTCTTCATGTAAAGTTGAAAAAACTTTCAATAAATTAACATCTCCAATAACCAAAATTCTAGACAACTAAAACAAATATCCAGAAAGTATATTTTTTAACAAAATAAATTACTGTTATCAAAAACCTAAGAGTATAATTAACAAACACTAGTTTATGAAGGGCTCTCATTACAGGAAGTAATGTAAAACTACCATCCCCTGTCATTTAGAAGACCGTTTGTTCACAGATACCAGTCCACCAAAGCTGAGGAAATTTGGATAAATCATCTCTTTCATGTTGATTATATGAAAATCGAACAGTGCTTCTATTGAAATCGAGTTTTTCCAATCTGTTCCTGTCCAGTTTAGATGAGACTCGTTGGTTGCCTGTCATAGCTGAACATCTAAAAATGCAAAGTGAGCTAAAAAGAAAAAAAAAAAGGTACTATAGGCTGTGCTCCATGCTGAGTATATTTCATTATACAGAATAAAGTGAAGGGAACATGCTCTTCAGACTGATGAGGTTAAATTTAACATGAACCTCGTCAGTAACTTTACATTTCATACGTCTAAAATGGTTAACTGTGATTCTTCATGCTCTGAAAAAAAGGCCAATGTTGAAATGTTACCATGATTATTTTCTGAAATATTCTGATTAGTATGATCTTTTGATCAGCCCACCTAGCCTTATTTATCTGAGTGTAACTGTTTTAATTTTAAAAATGTAATTGATTACAGGCAATTGAATGGAAACCAAAAGACTAGTAGGAAACTATTAGTGAACACTGGAAATATGTTTTATTTTTATGGAGCATGATACTCATATCAGCTACTTATGGTTACAGCAGATAATTCACGAAATATAAAATAAATAAAATAAAAAACTGGTGATATGCTTCAGAAAAGGATTTTTATTCCTGGTTATATGAGCTGAATGCCAAAGGTTATACATACTGTATGTGATATAATAAGAATGTTTTTACTGAAGAATGAAAAGAAAACCACCCACTCTCCATCCAAATTCCAATAAACACTGGCAGATGAGATAAGTGCTTCATAACTTAATTTGTTGTTTAGATTGAGTGGAGTTAACAATGCAAATGAGTTCCTGCTGCATTGCAGAAGTCAAACATGCAGCAAAAACAAATCCTTCCCTCTACCAGGAACCTTTAACCATCTGAATATTCAGCTTCAGTGAAAGCTTCTGGAGTGACGTGTGTGTGTCTTTTCCTCTCCTAACTGGAAAACTAGAATCTGTGTGTGAAGTGTTTTGGGGTGTGCTTGCTCACACCCTACAAACTAAACACTGTTTGTCCTTTAAAAGTCTGCTGGCAGCACACACAACCTAACACACTTCATTTATTCTCTCACACACACACTTGGCAGGGATCTGTGGAGTGTTGTGAAGAATGAATGAAAGAGCAGAAAAGTAGCCGTTGACGGTTGGGGTCAATTCAAACTGCTGGAGAAGAGCCAACACATGGGCTGTTACACACACACCGATGAATGAACACTTCTCACTTCTCAACATAGGAAAATCTGCACAGCACTGTGAAAGGAAACTTCCTGAAGCTGCATGAAACCTAAAATATGAACAACGATGACTCTAGTTAAGAGTTTCTACACTCTTCCTTTATGGAAACCTCACAACTAAAGTTCAATACTCCTTTACTCACTATCTGAATATAGAGCTACAAACCAGATACTATCCATTGTTACTGTCCAATTTTAGCCCATCTACTTCACTGTTTGACAAGTTGAGCTTTTCAGAGTGGTCATATTCCTCATGTCTGCCCATTTCCTCTCACCTCTGACCAGGGACTGACCAACCGTCCAGCAACATCATCATAAGTCACTTGGCAACAGATGGCAAACTAGACAGAGCATTTCTATGGTCTAGGTTAACATGAGTGGAGCTCCATGGAGCGGCAAAGTGAAAAGGATGGAAAAAAGAGAACAAGGTCAAGCCAAAAACTGGACGCATATTTTATTTCTGGTCTTGGAGATGAAGCCGCTGCTGGTGCTCAGTTCAATGAGTCAATTGAGCACCAGCTCATGATTAAATTATCATGAGCTTTATTATTTGGGTATAGGGCCCGGTGATTAGCCATGCCCTCGGCCCGACGCCGACTGTACCGCCTCTGACAACAACAAAGCGTTTTTGTAAACCTGGCAGATGGTTATGATTAAATCAACATTTTCTGAAAACTGCAAACTTCCTTAAATCTCCTGTTTCCCTCCATTCTGATGCTGCCTTTGACTTTCAGCAAGTCGTCTTTACCCAATGGTCTGAGTTGCTGACATGTAATTTGTTGTTTCACTTGTGAAAAACAACTGAGCAGGTGTACCTAACAAAGTGGCCGATGATTGCTTGTTATACATAATTATTCAAACCTTTAGCAGATTTAAGTTTAAAGTTATTTTAATTCAATCAAGATGTCCTCTTGCGGAATGAAGCCAGACACATTTTTTAAATAAAAAAATTATTGAATTGCTTTTAATTTACATTGTAAACCAAAGTGGGGTGTTGAAAGTTATTTATGATAAATTACTTGTCAAAAATCAGCTGAAAAGTATTTATTGTCATATTTTTTGCGAGTTTCTGTTTTTTTTTTTTTTTTTAACCAAATTATCTTTGGTGATGAGCTTCAACTCTTTATGGTAGGAAGACCACCTTGCCATTACCCTAATTTTTTTGCTTCCACAGATTCAAATCCAGACTGGAACTGTGCCACTCAAACACGATCATTTTACCCCGGATCAGAAGATGAATTCTACCTAAATTAAAAGATTATTTTTTAATAAAGTAACATCCGGACTTCATTTCTCTTTAGATCCTGCTTTATGTCCAGAAAAACACTAATTTAAAGCAAACAAACTTTAGAAACAATTAGATCCCAACAATAAAAGTACTGTTTATGATCTTAAGTACAGAATTTTAAGAAACCAACTGAGCCAGAAACCAAAACAGCAGCGTGAATCGATCCTGTAAAGCTACTTTTGCGTCTCTACGCAGGGACGGATGAAGGCTCTGTGTCTTACCTCTCAGATTCTGGATCTTTACCACCACCTCCGCTGGCTCCCGCAGACTGCGCGCAAGGTACAAGCGCCCCGAGTCCCTTTCGATCTGCACGGGCGAGTCGGCCTCGGATATCACCTCGAACCACCGCTGGTCGAACCTCTGGTCCGGCACAGTGAACACCAGATCACCCACTCTGATGTGGTCCGGTACGGTCACTGTGTAGCTCAGATCCTCGGACAGAGCACGGGGTCTGCGCCGCGCTCTGCCGGAGCCGCGAACGTCGACGTGAAGGAACACCGGGTCACCGATCAGCGCCACGTCCCCGCCGTCCTTCACGTACAGCCGCAGGGTGAGCTGCTTGACCCCCAACAGCGACCCGACGAGCCTCACCTGGCCGGTTTGTGGAACCACGTGAAGCAAACGGGACTGTGGTGATGCGTAAAAAGTCGTGCGTCCATTTCTCTCCGCGTCGCCGTCTTTTGCGTCAAAGCGAGCCAAGACAGTTCCAAGCGGCGCCAGCTCATCCGCTTCCACCGTTTTATTCCCGCTGATGAACTGGGGGATGTTATCATTCCTGTCGGACACTTCAACCTGGATGACCGCCGGTCTCGTCTGGCACATGGGCGGGAGTTCCACCGTCAACTCGTACATCGCTATAAACTCTCGGTCCAACGGTTTGGCGGACACCAGAATCAAACTGTCCCGACGTTCGGAGTCGTAAACGATCCGGAAATCAGAGGGATAATTACCGTACAGGCTGCCGTCAAACTTTGCACCGGAGCAGACTCCGGCTTCTAGCGGGATTGAGACCCCATCGACGGGCGATCCAGCCGGTGAGTTCTCAGCGATGTGGCCAAAGTAGCGCGCTGGATGCCTGCGCTGCGCGGAGAGACTCACCGGCGGAGCATAAACCAGCAGCAGGAGCAGGAGCAGGTGGAAGGTGTTCAGGAGAACCGCTTCTCTTGCACCTTTGTTCATGTTTCCATTAAAACAGTTTCACTTACAAAAGACAGCAAAATGTCCACGGGAGCCACGAAAACGGGCACCTCTCTCACATAGATCCACTTTAAAACAAAGCAAAAAAAGATTTATCTTTCTAGATGAAACAGAAGTGTTTTTCAGCTAAGTTTATAAAACTATTCCTTTTAAAAGCCTTAAAAGACCTAGATCCGCTGTCATGAAGGATAAGAAACCTCCATCTAGAGCGCAGGACGGAATCCGACTGTCCTCTCTGGATAAATCACCCAACAAGGACTTTTACGCACAGATCAAACTGGTCCTATTTCCCAACGTTTCTTGGGGACATGAAGGACGCATGAATAGAAAGAACAGTGACGAAAAATATATTCTGGAGTATAATTTCTATCTGCTCAGTTTAAAAAAGAAAGTTCTAGCATTTAGATGCTGATGATGCGCCAAAGTGTTCCACTCTCCGGGTTGACTCCTCCGGAGGATGGAACAGACTAACGGACACAGATGCATCAGGCTGGCTCCATGTGGCTCCATCGCACCGCCCACTGGCCCCTCGGAGGAGAAGACCAATCAGGACGCCGGACTGACATAAGTGACAGTGCGAGGCCCGCCCTCTGAAAGAATGGGTCTACAGATGGTGAGGAAAGGAGACAAGACCTTTTTCTATATGTGAGTTAACTGCCTTGACTTGGCCCTGATCAGATGTGATCATCTCTAGCTTTCATTCAACCAGGGGTGGAAATTAAAATTTTGGCAACAACTCTCCCTAATAGTATGTATTAAAGATGGGCCTAGTCATTTTTAATATATTTTTAAATGGTATCAATAGCCACTTCATACTTTTACCCACATTTGGCCAGTGGCGGGTGCTAATTTCCACCCCTGCATTCAACACACAAAAATCAAATGCAAGTCAAGCTCTAAATAGTAAAGATGACAAAGTGATTTATGTATTTAACAAAAAAGCTACTTAGCTCTCAAAATTTAGTTTTGCTACATTTAGAGCCTAAATTTAAAATCATTGCCACAATTATTCAATATACAATTAAAGACTGAAGCATTAATTTAATAGCGATTCCCAACAATGGAAAATCCATTATTAAGGCAAAACCAGTGCAAGGTATCTATGAAGCCTTAGCAGTAACTCTGTACACAAACTGGCTATAATGAAAGAGAACAGAGTCATTTCTTTCTGGGCACAAACTTTAACATTTTCTTTTCCCAAAATAATATTTCGTATGATATATTATTTGTAAGGCTCTGAGTCTATAGAGATATTTTGTTTGAGATATTTAATTCTCAGAGTAAATGCTTTGTTAAAACAGTTTTTGCTACAATATGGTTTTCTATCCTTTTGGGTTATGTCTATTGCAGTTTTGCACATCTATGTGATAATTTTTTGTTGGATGGGGAGCATCTTCGAACATTGTTTTCAGACTCAACGCAATTATCTGAATTTAGGTCTGAACTTTAAGCAGTTATTTAAATTTTTTTAGTCTATTAAGCTCATCCAGAAGGAGTGAAGGCTGCAAGTCAATGACTTGTCATTGCCATCTACAATAACTCTGAGTTGCAACAAGATTTAATTTCCCTTTGGGATCAATAAAGTGTTTTTGAATTGTATTGAGGTGATGCAATCTGCTTGGTTTCCTTACATAGAAACTTTTAAAACGACTTTGAATAATTAACTGAGCTGTTCAATCAAGATCAAATGTAATGTTTGTGTGATTAAATTGAAATCATTTTTTGTAAAGTGCCTCAAGATAACAATAGTTGTGAACATTTTGAATTTAAATAAACTGAGTTTAAATGATTGGACCAGCAAAGAGTTAATAAATATTTACACACCACATTTTTCAGATTGTTATATGTAAAACATTTTTGAAATCCCTGGATCAATTTTCCTCCAACTAATAGCTATCTACTACTTAATGACATTGATTTTTTTGTTGTTGTTTTAACGTGAGATGATGTGAACAACATGACGGAGCAGGAATTCATTTGCAGGGCACTGCATTTATTAAATATTCAATGTTTCTAGATACAGTATTCGGTCCAGTGGTGGCATCTCAGTAAAACAACTGTAGAGGTGCAATTTTCAGCAGTGCTGTCCTTCCATTATTCACAGCTACTTTGATGGAGAATGATGTCTGTCAGCTGAACACAACTGCTGTGGCAGTTTTACTTGCCAGCTGAAGTATAATAGCAGAGAAACACCAGCAACTGGCGGCAAGATCGTTCCCAAATCTGGCATAAAACATGTATCTGAATAAGTGTCAGAGTCAAAATGATTTTAAAAAACAGCACAATGGGATCTGTAAAACAAATTACTATATAGTTTTGACCTCTATCACTGTCACAAAATGCATAAGGGAGTCTGATATAAGCCATGTGACATCAGCCACTAGCTTGTGGACTGCTGTTTTGAAGTCTTCAGTTTGTCCTTTGGCTGCTGCCGTCTTGGATTTCCAGACGCAAGACTGACATGTAAGCGAAGCATTGGGTAGCTGCCACAGCACTTCTCTGTCATACAAAGTGACAGCTATAGAGACCAAAACATTTGTTTTGTACCAGGCCATAAGCCTGTTTACTTTAGCATGAAAGGTGGACATTTTGGAACGGCAGTCTGCGGAGATATAACAAAAAACAAACAAACAAAGCAACAGCAACGTATGGCACTTTAAAGTAAATTTCTGCAGGATTATCTTCATAATAAACTCCTAATCCTATATAAATAATTCACACTTTTACATTTCTGTAATTTTTTTTTTCTAAAATGAAGGTGGTTTGGAGAAATGTATAAAAGGGAAGCAAATAAATAAAAAATAAAAGCAAAGAGGAAATTCTTCTTCACAGAAAATTCCACAATAAGAAAATGCATATAGCAGGAGTCAATAGCCCATCAATAATATGGGTAAACTGTGTATTTTGTTCCACACGGAATAGAAGTCATGCAAGAAGACCAAACCTACTAACATCTGGCAATCTGCAGCAGGGCTGGGATTACATCTTTCACTCTGACTGCAAGGACACCGTTCTGTCTCAGGCTCTCTTATTCAGAAATGTCATAAAACATCTGCAAAAATTCAAAAACATTATGCTAACCTTATATTTTAAATAGCCAAGTTAGTGCTTCCTCTCAGCTGACAGTCAATTATTGACATTCTGTTACGTACTATTTTAAAAATATAGATTATCAAGAAACTAATTATGTTTTGTGTTTTAATTTTTTTAAATGGCTGTGTATTTGCAAGGTAAGAGAAGCAGGTCAGTCAAAACTGATTTATTATTTTACTATTTTAAATTTTCTGTTGGACAATATTAAAATATGAGCTAATATCAGCTGTTGTATGTATCCAGGTCTCGTTTTATGCAAAGATAAAGAATTTTTCTTATTCTAATGTCTTTCCTTTGTTTTCCTGCACATATCTTTTACACACCAGCACAAAACAATTTAGAGTTTCCCACAAACTTACCAAGCATTTTTTATCAAACTGTGAGGGGAAACTGGAATTCATGGAGAAAATTTGAACCTTGTTGCAGCAAGACAACATTGTTAACAACAACTATGCCACCACACAACCAGAGTAACTCTCTTTTAAGCAAACATTTAAACAATGAAGGGAGGAAGATGCACAGAGGTTAAATAGATACGACTAAAAAGCGATTAAAAGATGAAAGTGCAATAAAAATGTCAACTACGCTTTTAGATTTTTAAGACTAACAGAACTAATACTTTGCATTTAGCTCTCTCTTTGCTCAATAATAATAAAGGGAAGCTGCAGTGTAATTTGTCCTCTGGAACCTGTTAAACAAAAGGACAATTTGTTGAGATCACCCTGTTTTTCTTTCTCACCGCTTCAAGGATTAAAAGCGATATAAGATTTTATTCTTCAAAAAATGCCATCTCTGTGTGTTTTTATAATTCGGGGAATCCCTCTGAAGTTTTCTAAAATAAGAAACTGTCTTCCTAGGTTTTTGTTTTTGTTCAGTACTGCATAGAAGTGGGGTGAAAACTGTCTGAAGCCTTTGATCAGAGACTGGAGGAGGAGAAGAAGTGGTTGAAATGAAGGAATGGAAAAAGGCGCAACAGAATGAAAGCAATCACTTTAATACTGGAGCAGAAAACAGCACTTTGCTCCCGTCAATTAGGAAACACAAAGACTGCTGTGACTTTGTTCTGGAAGGAACTTTGAGTTTCTCTCCTCTTAAAAACTGTTTCCTGCCTGTTTTCCAATAGTAGATATATATAAAACAAAACAACGTGATTCACCAATAATCAGGCTTTGAATAAAATATTTACAAATATGGCTTGCTTACATTTGCTTTAAATTTGTTTTAGAGTTCTATCCATCCACTGTCTTCCAGATATTGATGATCAGATTCCTGGGGAAAAGTCCAGCAGGAAACTCCACATTTCTCTGTCTGTCCAGCTCATTCAGGGATCCCAAGGTGTTCTCATTCCCGAAGAGAATATTGTCCCTCTAGCAGGTTCTAGGTCTGCTCCAGGGAAAAAGAGGCATCCTGTTCAGATCCCTGAATCTCCAAACTGACTCCATTTGATGTAGAAAAGCAGCGATTCTACTCTAAAATCCCCTGGATGACAGAGCACCTTGCTTTGTCTTGGGCTGCATTAAGTGTTTTCCAACCACAAAGAGTCATTTTATAGCACAATCAGGTAACTTCAGTTGTTTTCAGGTGTTTACTAATTGCTGCTGTCTGAAGGGGCCGACTGGGGAAGCCGTTTTGCACGGCAGAAGCTCTGAAACTTGGAAACTGTAGCTTCAAGGAGGAGCTGTGCCTTGAAGGAGGGGCTCAGTCCACCCAGGCATTTTGTAGAGCTGAATGGTTGCCATGGAGATTAAAGGATTTCTTAAACATAAAATAATCAAGGTAACACTCCAAGTATGTTTGTGGTGAGGGAAAACATTATAACACAATGTAAAGCTAAAAAAAAGTCAATTTTACATAACACTGTCCCTTTCAGTTCTCCTTTCAGCTGCTTTTATCTGAAATTTTGTTCATTTAGCAGGTTAATTGATCACTTTGCTTTTTTAGCTCATTTTTTTACCACAACATTCCAGAAGAGTTGCTGCAAGTCCTGATTGGCTCTCCATCTCTTGCTCCATTCCACTATCACTGAAGAACCACAAACTTAGACAGTGTTTCAGTACTTTCTCCATCACTGCTTAGATGTTCTGACCTTCACTGAGAGATTCTGTCCAAGAAGACAACAGAGGATTTGTGGTGGTTCTTGTCAAAGAGTTCGTCCTGGACTCATGTGGACCAGACAACCTGACTTATATGGCTGCCAAAGCAAATCTGCAAAGGTAAGGATTTAATCCAATTTTCCACAAGCAGGAGGAAAGCCATGTGGCTTTTCCCAAATCTCAGGTTTGAGTAAATTTTCTCGGTAGTTGGAAAACAGTCTTCATCTTTCTATCCTATAATTTTAGCAAATTATAAAATGTTGAAGTTAATTTACTAAAAACCAGCAAATCTGAGAAGCTCCAAATCACAAGCAGAGGTTAGCATAGAAACAAGTCAAATCTCTGAACAAATGTTTTTCTATTGACCATATGATTGTGCAAATTACTAAAATAAATTTGTTTAATAGAAACATGCCAATTTGTTTTAAAATGACACGTTTTTTTGATCAAAACTTTTTTAGCTGTTTTTTTTTTTTTCACATCACACAAGCCTCAGAGAAGATGACAGGAAGTGGTATGATGGTGATGGCACGGCATGTTTTTTAATGATATCACATGAAAAAACGTATTTATTCATGATTTTAATTGTGTTTCTTCTGGAGATACCACAATTAAAATTTGTGTTTGTTCTATAAAGTTTTGTGCGCATTTGTAATGGAAATGCAGCTGATGAAAGATATGATTCTATAAAGAGACAAAATCAAGACAAAAAGAAGACAGATGGAGGAAATATTCCTCCCAAAGCTACTGATTATGTTTAAATGATGAGAGATGATTGGCAGCAAAATGAGAAGCCCACTACTGAATACATTTGTCTTCATGAATCAATGCTGGATTATTTTTCAATCAGTGTTCTTTTCAACTTGAACTAAAGCAGATCTTTCTGTTTTTAAAGACAGCTTTCATGGGTCAAACTTTGTCAACGAGGTCAGGAGAATCAACATTTTTTCCTTCTGCGGTTTAGCTTCGGGTTTCTGCAGCTCATGAAGCTGTGATCCACTGCTTCAGGGCTGTGCCTCTTCTTGTTGATTTGTCTAAGTACCCTCACTTACACCCAGGCGACATGTTGGCTGCAGCCTCCAATCAATTGGTCATGCTTTTCCAAGCCTTCCATCAGAAAACCTTCAAAGCAGACTAAACTGGGAAAAAAGCCTCCACCACCTCTCTCAGAGAAGAGAGAGAAAATGTTCTCACAGAGTATGTTACTGCATTAGGAAGTCTGTGTACTTAAAATGCATCTAATATCATTTTGCACTTCAAAAAAAAAAAAAAAATCATACTCTATACATATTTTGTATAGAGTAGTGAAAAATATATTTTTTCCCATACATATTTCTTCTATTCTTGCTTTTTTTGTCATTTTTGAATAGTTTAGATGATAAAATTAGCATAAAACTGAAATGAAAAAAGGTAAACTGTTAAATAAGAATTTTCTGCAATTAATCCCATAGTTTTGGTTTAATTTGACAAGGCATAATTACTGCCAGACCCAAAAGGTAACAAATTAGTAGCATTTCCATTGACCTTAAGATTGTGCAAATCAGAAATATGACAATAAATTATCTTCATGGAAACACATCAATTTAGAAAAAACTTCTGTTTTTTACAAAAAAATATTTTTGCGCCAGGAGGAGATATGCATCGACTGTATTGAAAGTAGTTTATTTCACAAAACTGCAATGGAAACACTTTACACAACAGCCGGATGTTACGTCTTGTGGAAAAGACGAGGACGAGAAACGGTAGAAAGATAAATTCTTGTGTGATTTTAATTGCATTTCGTAATTAATGAAAACACAGAAAATTATAAAATTGTGTTTTTCTGACATTAGCGGCATACCGACAGAGGTTTGTGAACATTTTTAATGGAAATGCAAATTATGCTTCCATCCAATTATCATGGGAATTTTGAGCAAACTTTTAAAATGTCACAAATTGAGCAAATCAACCAGGCTGCAGAAAGTGTAATTTTACCAGAAGTTGAGGCATAACTGTAATAAACATGAAGTAGAGCTTCCAAACTAACATCCCAGAAAAACAGAATGAGAGCCGAACTTAGAAATCTCTCAGATATTTGGGCCCCTGGTAAGGCACAGACCCACAAGTTGAACTGAATCTGCAAATATTTTCCCTGTTAGCACAAGAACTCTTTCTCAGAAAAGCCAAACCACCTCATGAGAATGTACAACTTGTTTTGGGAAGTTGAGGAAGTTATTTTGAATTTTGCAGATTCTCAACTTTTCCTGATACTTCAAAGTGTGCATAAATATACATTTTGTTTAAAAAATCTGTCCAGTCTGTGTTGCATATTTATATAGGAACATATAAAGCTGATTTTGTTTTAAATATATCCCTTTAGGCTCAGCTCTTTTCTTGTAAAAATAATGAAAAAAAATAACAAAAAACAATTGTGATTCCTTAGTTTTTTGGTTTTCTGGTTCTAAAATATGATGAAATTCGCCATCTTAAAAATGTAACAATTTGAAATGAATTATAGAACAGATTGTGTCTCCTATTGGAAAATTTTTTCAATTTAAGACATTGTAAGAATGGATACAGTAGTCATTTGTATTCAGTCCACACCAGAATGTGGCTCTGTTACCCTCAATGATGGTGTATGTTTTTACCCAGAGGCGTCTTTGCTAAATATACCCGTTGTACTACACACACCTTGACAACCTGCTATCACACTGGGCTCATTTTATTATACCGCATGATGGGATTTCACCACATGCAAACGAGTTTAATTAAGCTGAAACTTATTAGTCAGTGGTGTGTGATTGAATGGATATGTAAATGTGCAGCAGTGCGGATGAAATCAGATCACATGTATAATAGGATGGAAGATAAAGAGGTGTAATAGCACAATGGTGAGCTTGCAGCATGTCATTAACCGCTAAATAGATACCGCCATGTAAATATGATTACTTTGGGGGTCGCCGTGATAAGGGAGATTAGATTCTGTAAGATAATTCTCCCAGCATGTTGGCGTTAGACAAATAAATCACTTTTCTCAACACGTTTCGTCTCAACCTGCACAAAGACAAAGACCACGTCCAGAACAGACTCTCTGTCCGGTGGGAGAAGAGGCAGAAAGTGAGCAATGTCTGATGAAAGAGTGCAGTGAGTGGTTTTGACGGGAAATTTGACACCGCCAGCTCCATCACACCACTTCAGCGTTGGCCTGGGCTGCTGTGATTTGACCTCAGACATCTGTCAAATATAGAAGACCGAAGCAGAGGAGGAGGAGGAGCTGAGGTGGAGAGGTTAATGGTTTCAATTTCCAAATTGTGAAAATGCTGAATTGTTTATGTGATAAAGGATTTGAACACTAACATCAGATTAACACAACACTATACACCCAGAACATCTCACTTCTTCTCACGTTCCAACCGATTAGCTTATATAGCTTATAGATTTTAACTATAAGCTATACCTTTATGAGGTACATCAAAAAACTATATATCTATACAGTGTAAATAAATATGTTTTACCCTTTATTGCTTTTACAAATCATTACTGAGTGACACAATTTTGCTTTTTTGACATTAAAGTGAAAACTGATTTCAATAAAACAATTTTAATTATCTAAAAACATAAAACATAAGTTAAGTGACTGCATAAATGTTCAGGTCAGTATTTAGTAAATGTGCCTTTGGCTGCAATCTGTGGTAGGAAAAGGTGCAGGGGTAACTTGAATACTTGTTCAGGAGTGAAGGAAAAAGTCATAAGGTTTGGACTGCAGCTTGACATGTGTCCACCACATGGACTACAACTGTATTAGTTCAACCCCAAACCATTAGAAATGTGTTAGAAGAAAAAGGAGTGAACAGATTTTAAGACAGTCAGGCATTAATAAAGACCAAGAGAACTGCGTTACATAATGTTTGTTATTTTATAAGCAGGATTATTTTTTCCTTCCTCATCCTGCCGATAAGTACAAATGCTCTGCATCACATCAATGCAAATTCCAATGCATTAATAAAACAGTCTGTTTTCATTGATGCTGCATCCGAGCAGAAAACAACAAAACACAACAAGATCTGACGGCTCTGATTACTCCAGCAACGAAAGCCTTTACAGCCCAAAGCACAATGTGAGCCTGCAAGGAGAAAATATGTGATGCTCCTGTCTCTTTCATGTCATGACAAAAACATCCGAGACATGGAAGGGTTAACATTATATTTGACCTTTGATTTCAATTTGTTGTTACTGAGAAAATGAGGCTTGTTTAGAGTCGCTTGTAGGCTAAAAACTCTTATGCTAAAAATCGCGTTCACTCAGCTGAAAAAGTGTGCATTACTCACATTAACACTGTGACATCACATCTTTTTCTCCGGCTGCTCTCCACCAGCTGAACCTCATGCAGGGCCCACAGCTAAAGCGGGTAATTGGGACCCTAATGACCCCCACCATCTATGTTCATTTGTGGATTTCCCACAGCAACTAGAGACCAAAATGAACTTTAGGGCAAAAATGATGAGTTGAACCAGCAATTAAACAGCTGAATGAAAATACATTTTAAACAATAATTTGACTTTTGGTGAAATGGAAAAGCTCTGTTTGTTTTTAACAGTCATAGCAGTATAATGACACCATTGCTTTTTTTGTTTTTAATATTATAAAAACACACAATTAGATACTTCTTGATAAAATAGGAGAAAATTACATTTTTTGATTAATCTCAGAAATATTTGAGAAAAAAATTTAAGCTTTCTGAGCTCCAAAGGTCAAAGATTTGCTAGAAAAAAAAATATTCAGATGAATCTCAGAAATTTTCAAGAAATAAACTAGGAAATTTCTCAGTTTTAAATGATAAAAATGTGCTAGTAAAACCTCACAACTTTAAGATTAATCTCAGAAATTTTATAGAAAAAATCTTTGGAAAATTTCTGATTTCCAATTTTACTTTTGAAACTCACAAATTTCAAAATTTTTCTAGAAAACCTCAAAAGTTTTGCATTTTTACTAGCAAATCTTCTCCATATGTTCGACGTCTGGAGGTCAGACATTTCCTTGTTCGTTTCCAGAAAATTGTTGAAATTTCAAACAGATTAATTAATGAGTTTTTTGGTACAATTTTATAGTACGCCACAAATTTATAATACGTCATTGTAATTCGCTCAATCACAGGTGCAAATAGGTACATAAAACATCCAAAAAGAAAAACAAGTTTACTGAATAACTTGCAGTCTTGCCAAACTTGGAAAAGGGAGACGTCTACACTGAGGTAAATGTTGGTGAAGTCTGAATGAATCATCATCCTCAGACACTCAGGACAGGACAGATGGTTTAAATTGAGCCGAGCGGGGAGAAAGAAGGTGAGTGACAGTTATCCACCGCCCTCCATCTGTCCAAAATGTCACGCAGCAATCTGAGAACCATCAACCTGACCAACAAGTGGGGAACACATGCGAGTCCGCGTGTGTGTTCTGTGTGTGCGCGCGAAGCCGATGAATAACAAGCTCCGAGTGACATTTTAAAACGAGAGGTATTTCCCTTTAAGTGAACGGCTGAATCTCACTGTGACATGTGAGTGACGAGTTTCTGACAGACACAAACTATGTGATTATTGCGCACACACTCACGCACACGCACACATGCACACCTATGACCAGCAGCAGTCATAATTATGCCAGAGGAAAGAATAAAAAATGGTGAAAGTTGTGTGGTAAAATGCTTGATGGCTGTTCAACTTTTCAGAGTGGGAAATATTCCAAATACACACTTTCTCTCTCCCTCCCTCACACACACACACACACACACACACACAGGGTTTTGAAACTATTTCTTTCCACTCTGTCTCCAATAACGGTGGTTTTGAAAGAGCTGTCAATCAAACAGTGCTCTCCTACAGATACACCCAGAAGAAAAAGTGAAATGTTAATTTTCTCTAAAAAAAAAAAGACTTCCAGTTTGTTCAGATGGACTGAGTGAAAACCTAAAGGTCAAACATGTCTTCCTTTTCTTTTTGTAAAAGCTAACATAATCAAACCCAGTTAGCCGAGCTCCTTCCAAAATGATGTAATGTGTGAACACTGAGGAAATAATTAGAGGGGTTGCAGTAAGTCCAGCCCACATGATGTGAAAAACATGATATTTATGGAAAGACGAGACGATTAACTGTCCACAAATAAAAGGTTTAATAAACACTAATCTGTAAGTCAGGTCTCAAGGTCCTTCTTACATCAAATGCATGCTGTCTGATCTTTGTTTTTAACTGCTGTAGGTTATGAACACAAGTTATTTATCCTTCTCATTTAACAGAAATTTTTAACTAAAGGACTGTAACGGCACATAAACCTTGGTTCGCTATATAATTCAGTTTGAAAGTCATAATTTGCTATTTTCTCCATGTATAGTCTAATGTGTCTGTGTTTTTGCAAAATGTTACAGTGCTTTGTCTCAAAGAAACATTGACCACATCGTTCTGGCTCTAATGATTTACTATCTGTAAATGTTACCAACTTTCAGTTTTTGGTTAGAAGATCTAGACATTAACTCATTTTAACCTCGAGCCATAATCCTCATCACAGAGCAGGATTTCCTCACCTATGACTTAAATATTAGTGAAATTGTTTTAAAAAACTTCTCCTCTGATAAACAGTGAAGCAAACAGAAATCCAGCTCTACCATCTGCCTCTTGATTTTACTATTTTTACTACATATTCTATATTAAGATCTTCTTCTCCAAGAGACAGTTCTCCTCTCCCCACTCATCCCTCTATCTGCTGTAGGGCATCCAGAAGCTGTCAACACAAAACCGAGATGAGATATCAGGCTTTCAGAAATCTCAAACCAAGCAGTCAGATTTTTTAGGACATTGTAAGAAACAGGCTAAGTTTTACATTTATTTTACAACTGCTCCATTGTTATCCACAGAAACTATCAGAACATAATACAATAAATTATATTGTCGACTGTAGAATATCAGCAGACTGCAAGGAGTTATTAAAACAGCTAACACACAACTAAATTATACTTTTAGCTTTAGTCCTTTTATTTTCATTTTTTTTATTGTCATCAATAATGTAATCAAGGATATATGAGTTTATTTATTTATTCTTCTTATTATACAATGCTTTTTTTCTCTGTTTTTCTTTCTTTTTCATTTATAAATCACATAAACATAAACACACTCTCTACTATGAATACCTAAATAACTGAACTTTGTTCATTTGAATTGTTTACAAAACAATAGCAAATAAATATATATATTTTCCATTTCATTTCAACTCATGTTTCATGTTCACAAATTGCATCTTCATGCCAAGAGCTCTATTCCTTTTCTCTGCAGTGATCTCCAAGACTCCAGAACCGTGAGTCTAAATCCTCACGTTTCATTGTTTGAGAAACCATTTCTCCACTCGTTATGTTGGTAACTGTGATTTTCATTCTGGTGGGAATCTACAGACTCTACAACAGCAAACACAAACAACTCCAATCCATCTGCACATTTGGGTTGGTCACTTTGCTTTAGATGTTTATTTATTTTGAGAAAGAAAACTTCTGCTGACATTTTGTCATTATTTCATTCTGTTTATGAAGACGAGACTAAACCAAGATTGAAAGGAACACAAAAAAGTAGATCTCTAATGCCTGCTATGGACAAATGACAACAATACAAGTAAATACATCAGTGAAAGAACATGATAAAATTCAGAAAAAAGGAGCCTGTTAAGTGTCAAAATTTGTTTCAAATATTTTAACACTAACTAAAGTTACACCTGAACTTTATGACTAATTGCTAAAGTAAAAACTAACACTGTGGTCAAACTGTGACTTTCTCTGTTATAAAAAATTATTGCCTTAGCCAAGCAATGTGCTATATTTCTAAATATATTTGTCTTTCTATCCATAAGTCCAGTTTTCCTTCGCGCTCATGGTGAGTGTGAAGCCAACAGGAAGCTTAATGGTCGCGGCCTCTCGATCCTGCTGGCTGCTGAAACTGACGGTCTGACGGCTCTTGATGAATGACATTCTCCGCCTCAACAGAATAAAACCAGCGGCAAGCAGCAGGAGGTGATTCAGCTTCTAAACATCGGCTCCTGCTCTTCGAAAGGCCCGCAGCAGTAATGAGGCTGCTGCTCAGTTCAGCGGAGGGCCACAGGGGCCGAGGCCGAATGATAAGGGCCAAGTGTGACAACGTGATGGAGCACAAGCAGCAGAGCTGGTGTAGGAATGAGGGAAGCAGTACCGCGAGAAATAAATCTGTTTCTTCCCGGTTTTTTCTTTGTCATTGAGTCGTTCTTACAACAGAAGATGCTGTGGCTCATTTTTGTGTGTTCAATAACAGCTGACTTGATTCAACAAGTTCACTCAGGCAGTAAACTTATGAAACCAGTTTCAGGTGCGTTCTCGTGTGTCTCTGTGTTGACTCTGTGATGGACTTGCAACCGGTCCAGGGAGTATCTGAACCTTTTGCCTTGGATTAAGGAGGAGAGGAGATTTCGTTTTACATCTCTCTTATAGAATTGCTGGTCTATCTTCATTTCAACTGGATAAAATTAAAAAAATAAATGTTGCTTTAAGTAAATGATGCTCTATTTGACTGCTCAGTCAGTCCAAGATTTAGTCCATTTTCATTACGCAAATGCTGTGCCAAAGATGTAACACTAACCTAATCTTTTTCTCAGGTCACACAATGCAGAAACTCTGTCACTCACCTCAGCATGCGAAATACTTGGAGCAGCTTCAACTGACATCGCTTAGTCCACTTTAGTTCACCCACAAACGGTCTACAGCCCTCTCATGCTTAAATGTTCAGGTAATCAGTCAGTCTGGAAAACAAAATAAAACAAGAAAATGACGCCAAGGCAGCAGCAACGTCCCTTCTTGGTGAGCAGCAGAGCTTTTAACAAAAATACTAACAAGTACATTAACAGAAAGAAATGCATTTTTCTTTTGTTTGTGCTAATACAAACAAGAATGCATTTCTTTCTATTTATATCTGCATCAGGTATAGATTGTAAGTCACACAAAAGCTGGACACATTACATATCCACTTCTTTCTTATTAAACTCTAAATACAAATAACCAACTTATTTACACACTTCTAATCAATAAATCCCCATTTCATCAAAAGAGCCATACTTTTTTTTTTTTTTACAAAAAAAACAGGTAAGTTAACAGAAAAAAATACATCTGATCACATTTTAAATCCAAGTTTGGATCCCCAGAATATTTTCAGTCTACTGTAAACACAGTCTACCTGCATGTGAACATTTCTGTTTGTCTTGAAGACCTGATGGGTGATTACATCAACCTACAGTCACCCCCCTATCGTGACATGAAATATTTCCATCCTTGAGAGCTGGAGCTGTAAAACATCTCCATCGTTGACATGTTGTGCCATTGGCCTGAGCAATATTTTTTTACTATCTGTCCTTGATCAGTTCAGACTTTTGAAGAAGATCTCAACTGATCAACCCAAATACTCCCAGAAACTTCTGAGTACAAGCAGTACTGTCTTTCTGTTTTTGGATTTCCCTAAATCCTTCAATATTATTAATCACTTGGCTGTAACTGAAAGCTTTCCGGGCTTCCTTTTCCAGCAAAGGAAATTAATTCCCCATCTTACTTTCCATTTCCTTGGTTGCCCTCTTTTATTCTTCACTGAAACAAAATAAACAAATAATACATATCTAATCAACAGAACTGTAACAGAATCAAAACACAAAATTAATCAAAACCCACTAATATGTAAGGGAAATGTTAAGTTTTACAAGACCTTACCCTTCCACAGCAGTACAGTCTCAATTTAAGTACAAAGATGTTTTATATCTTTATACCTGGAAATGGCTGCCAGAAAATACACCATTGGATTATAGTAATGATTGCTTACTTCTCATTTTAGTTAAGTATTTTCTAAAGTTATGTGGATGTTTTTGTTTGCCTTCCTTCCCTGCAGTGGAAGAAACATTGTGTCTCCATTGATGTCCAAGCAAAACAACAGGAAGGACCAAAATTCTTTGGGGGAAAATATTCGGAAATGACGATTTTGAAACACTGCCATCTTATGGCCACGTCTTGCAGCTACATGGAACAATGTTGTAAATTAAAAACATTATACACAAGTAAGTTTTCAGTAACAATGTTACTGTAAAATCTCAACTAATAAACAAACATGTTTCACTTTCTTTCGCATCTTAAACGTAAATTTATCTGTCAAAAGTTGGAAAGAACGCATCAACTTATCATCAGCTACATAAACTAGTGGCATTTTGAAAATGATCTTATAAGTACAATCCATGAATTTTTGACAAATTAGAGGACTAGACAAGAAAACCAGTTGGCTTTATGTGAAAAATGTCTAATATGCTGAAACTGAACCAGAAACATGTTGGTTAATGATGGTTAATTTGTAAAACTGTTTTTTTTCTAGGTTGATTTTGGATAGCCTTTCTCTTCTTACTTAATATAGATATTTAAATACTGCCTTTTGCATTTACTAAAGCTTTTTTTTTTTCAAAAATTTGTTTCCAGTCTATAACTAAAAGAACAAGAACAAGAAATTTGAAGGGCATAAATTCTCTATGTGGTTTTCCATTGCAGGGTGATAAATTGGTGAAACTATATCTAAAAGTATTTATTGCATCTTTTCCCTCATTTTTAATAAAGGATGAGGAACTTTTGAGTGGATAAAACCAGGCTGTGTCTGTGACACTCTATGTTTTGCCATGGGTTCCTTCCACCTGCTCCTTCTTGAGTTCTTGTTTGACCTGCTAAAAAATACATCCTTAACACCAACACTCTACAGGTCTGGTTAGACTTACCTTCACCATCTGTATACAAATGATAGCTTTGTCTGTCATAAAGTTCTCTGTGCAGCACTTTGTGAAATTGCAGCAGTCAACCAGCAGAGAAAAAACCCTTATCTGACAGACAGTGCATGGAAAACTGTGGATATTATCACTGGGTCTTTTGGGGGGATATAAAATGGAGATTCAAACACTTTCTAGAGTCAGGGATCATTAAACTCTCACCAGGTTAAATGCCTGAGTGAAACAGAAAAACTGAAATTGTCACTTCACTCCTTCTCCTCTCTTATTATGTTTCCACTCTGTTAGAGAACAGCGCTGATGCAGTAGACTTTTATTACCCTGGGTGATAAGACTGATGGCCGTTATGTTCACATAAACTTCAGCGTTCACTTTGAAAGCTCAAACAATCAAACACAGGCGCTTTTCAGTCAATAAGTTCCAACAAACCGGAGAAGGATTAATGTTCCTGTTTTATGGCAGCTCTGTTTGGAGTGTTTAGTTTCGCCATTATGGGGGGATGGGTGAGAGTGAAAGGACTGAATCTGAAAGCACCTTGCATGCCGGCAGACTATAAAAGTGATTACACAACTTAGTTTTTGAGTTTAGTGGAAATTGGTTGTTCTGAGTTTAATAAAAAATATATTTTATGTCCTCAAGCCAGGACTGTTAAGATTATGGGCGCCTATCCCTCTCAATAAAGGGATTAAACTCTGAGCTGTTGGCTTCACTCTTCATTAACCATCACTTTTATATATGGATGCCTTCTGACACAGCGGAGAGATTTATGGCATGAACTTACATTGCATTAATAAATGCATGTGAGTACGTGAAGAGCTCTTAATGTGATTGAAAGAATGTTGGGACTCAGTGATTTAAAAGGGATTTATCGCTCTCATCAGTTTTTGTTTCCTAGATGTTAGTCTGCGCTTCATTCCCCTGAGTCGATATCTTGTTGAACCACCTTTTGATGCAATTAAAGCTGCAAGTATTTCGTTTTACGTCTCTGGCAGCTCAAGTAAGACCGATTTGATGGAGCGCAAGATACCAGCAGTGCATAAAGGATCAAAGCCAGGGTTAATGTATGATCTTGTGATTTCAAAGAGACTGTTATTGTTTTCAATACAAGAGGGAAAATGTCTGAAAAGAACTAAGTTTGAAGGTATGTAAAGATGCTGCTTATCCCCATTGAAAGGTGTCAGTTGAGACGGTTAAAGTATCGGATCAGAATCCCTCCTCTGCGCCTCCCTTTAGAGGATTTCCAGAAACATCCAGAGGAGACTCAGAACTCGCTGCAGCTCTGCTTGATTCTCATCTCCCTTCAGTTTTCCGTCGAGGATTCCTCCGATTGACTAGATTTGTCCAGTAAAACTTTAACTGAACCAATCAGCAGACAGAAGGAGAAGGTGTGAATGTTGATATCAAATTTCTGCACTGTTTTAGAATCGTTTTTTTTACAGCTAGTGATGGGTAGTAACACGTTACTGTAATCCAATTGCCAGTGAAGGATTATGATTCCAGAAAAGGTAATTAGATTACTGTTACTTCCCCACAAACACTACAAAACCGAGATTTTGTGTTTAAAACTTCACTCCTCCAAGAAGCAATGGTTAATTAATAGCTGAGGGTTTTTACCAGGCTATCTGCCACCTGGCCTGGAAACTGCCTTATTAACCAAACTATTCATGTTCATTTGTTTTCTGTATTGGCATATATGTACACAATGGTTAACGTTACATGCATTCTTTTGGAGTGCAGGTTAAGCCAGACGGAGAACAAGGAGAAACCTTTTTATTGTGTGGTAGAAGTGCTACCCAATGCATCGCTATCCAGTCTCTGTTCTCAATTCACTCTCAGTAAAATAAATGTTTTAATTCTGTCAAACTCTTGGAAATGAGAAAATCTTGGTGAAAACTGGAGACATGAACTAAATCCCCTGTAAATACCACATGTAGAGGCTTAAAAACTCATCAATACATTTTCTAATAGGAAAGTCGACAAGAGCCTTAATGGGTTTGTGAGAAAAAAATGTGTGTGTTTTTTCCTCAATTAAAACTGTTAAGGCTGTTTAATCCCTGTGCCACTTTTCCCAATGGTCAGATGGCTTTAAAATAAAAGCTCAATCTAGTTTTTGTCCTCGCACACACACACATACACACACATTGATACACTTGGAGCTTGTCAGTCTGTTTCCTGCCACCCTGTAGTGTGTGTTTAAGTGAATCACCAACATGTGTGAGAGCTTTGCGACTGACAGGCTGTTAATCCTTCACCCCCTCCTCCCTCCTGTACCTTCATCCTCTTCCCTCCCGCTCCTCTTCCTCGATCACTCCTCTCTGTTTGGAGATTTCTGCTTTCTCTTTTTACACTCTCATTTTTTTGTCGTTCCTGTGGGTTTTTTAGATTGTTGTCCTGAATATTGTCCTTTGATTTTCATCTGTATCTTGTGCCGTTCTTGTCTTCCTCCGGCATTCCTCTTCCTTTTTTCTCATTAGCTGTTTTTCTCTTTTCTATGACGAAGTATTAGGGCCATAAGTAAAAAGAAAATTACGTGAATAAACTTGTACGACAATAAAGCAAAAATATTTTGAGAATAAAGTTGTGATATTAAGACTTTCTTCCTGTAATTTTATTTTCTATTTTCTTAGTGTCATACTTTTCTTCTCATCTTAATCTTTTTACTTTTGTTTACACTACATACCTTACATCCTTATATTTTCCCTCCTGCTCCTTTTTCATGTCTATTTGTTCTTAACTTTCAGATTTTTCTCCTTTTTTTCTCCATTGTTTTTGAAGTCCAGGAAGGAAATCCAGACATCTCTCTGTTCTGCAACACTCTTAATTCATGTAGGACAAAGGTGGCCAACTTCAGTCCTCAAAAGCCAGTCTCCTGTATGTTTTAGGTTTTTCTCTTGTCCACTACATCTGAAACCAGCAATGGTTAATGATCATGCTCCTACAGAA
The DNA here is from genome assembly GCA_010277075.1 of Poeciliopsis retropinna. Taxonomy (NCBI): domain Eukaryota; kingdom Metazoa; phylum Chordata; class Actinopteri; order Cyprinodontiformes; family Poeciliidae; genus Poeciliopsis; species Poeciliopsis retropinna. Next base: position 1,508,499 of record VMRM01000007.1, on the reverse strand, counting down.
CCTGATCACATGCTGAGGTGGAAATTCAGTCATTTGAGTCACTAGTGTCGCAGCAGGACACATCTAAAGAATCGAGTTGAGAGTTGGTCATGCAAGATTTAGCAAGAAATAAACAAATCTGGGGATCCCCTTTAAATCCACAATTGTTTTCTTATGCAAACATTTCTAATTTCTGCTTCAAGGTTCCAACTTGAATTCAAGTAAATGTAAGATTTCCGATTTTACCATGTTTGTTTGGAAGGTTTACCACTGAAGTGTAGATTTTCTTTTTCAGTTAAACTCATCAGCTTCTACAAGGTCATTTATGCTAATTTAATGGTACAAGTGTTTTCTTCTTCGATGAATGCCATTTACCGGGCTTCTGGGATGTTTACAAGATTCATAAATCATTTAGTTGTTGCAAGTAAAATCAGATAAAAAACAAAGAGCTTTTTTAAGCTTTTGTTATCCGGCTGAAACAAAATTTATTTTTCATTACTTAAGCATAATTTTGGCTTATAGATTTAAGGATTTCTCTTCCATTTTTAAAAAATAATCACTCACATATATGTGGAGAATTAAAAGATTCACACTACTTTGCAAATTATTTTGTATCCTTTCATCCTTTATTCTGGATTTCTTTGTCCAGTGGTTCCCAAAGTGTGGGGTGCGCCCCCTAGGGGGACACCGTGCCATTGCAGGGTGGCGCAGGAAGCAGTATGGATGAATAAAAAAATATATATATGTATTTTTTTCTTTTTACACAAAAGTGTTTCACTGTAAAGATGGTTTGTAGTGTTTTGTGGGGATAATGGGACTCTCCCTACAACCCCTCCCCCCGGGACCACATATCGGAGACGCTCCCTATTGTAATCCATAAGGAGGCACAGAATATCTTTGGGAACCACTGTCCTTGTCCAAGATCAGACCGGTTGCATTCCCTCATCACCGTTACATTAATTGCATTAAAAAAGACGCTCTCTGGTTTTGTTTCTGTAACGTGCGTGAGTTAAAATTTGCCCTATTGTTACCAGGCAGTCAGGTGGAAGAGCAGAAACGTTTCATCCACATTAAGAAGACGCTGTGGGTGTCTGAGGGTGATGGAGCCACGGAGTCCACCGGCCCGGCTGACATGATGCGAGAGACAAGCAGGACACCAGCTCTGGGCCTCGTTACTCAAGCTCCATTAAGCTTCACGCTTAAATTATACCCTAATACCTGTTGTCACGGTGATGCACTGGGCTGAAAACATTTATGCAGGCCACGGGGGCTGAAAACTGCCCTCGTGTGCAACACCGATGCCACCAAGGACACACACTCACACATACAAGCAGCCAATGCTCATCAGCATTACTCCCTGCAGGTCACACACAAAATCAGGCCTCTCCAAACACACAAACAGCATAAATACATATTCATTAGCACAATATCAGAAGTGCCTTTCAGTCATGGAGTCCTTCTCATTAATCTGCTGGAAGTTTTACATGGTGTCTTCACATCTGAAGGAGCTTACTCTGCTACCCTTGACAAGGAAGCAAGAACAGATGAGAACATGTTGTTATTTCTAAATAACATCAAACAATGTTGATAAATCTATATCAGCATGTACAGTGCTGTCAAAAGCTGTAGATTTCTTCTGCTTTTGCTTTTTTTTCCACACACAAAATGTGGTTTTCAAACGATGATTTCACTTAACATGGTAAAAACAAAAAATGTCCCAAACTAATCTGGCTCTGTATGAAAGAGTAATCGGTTAAATAACAAACCTGTACTATCAAGAACGCTTTTAAACAAAACATTTCTGACAAAATGAAGAAGGGTACAAGAACTAGAAAACACATCATGCCCAGATCTTGTAATGGCTTGCATCACAGGAAGAAATGCATAATAGGACTTTATTAAGAAATATGGACTTTGGTGAGAGTTCAGGAACGGCAGAAGGCAGTTAGTGACTTTGCTGCCTTCCTACACAGATCTGTTCAGTTATCATCTCCCTTCATTGTTTGGTCTGGAATTTCTCCCATTGAGTTCGATTTCTCCTGGAATCGAAGCCAAGCAGGATATTGTTTCAGGACTTCAATGTGGCTGAATTAAAGCAATTACACCACCAATTATCACAAACACTTCAAAATCACAATTCAATGATCAGAAATATTTAGCGAGACAAGAAAGTAAAAGCTATGAAGTTAAGGTAGAGCATACAATAAAAGAAGAAAACATCTACATTTGGTATTTTTTCTAAATATGCCTACAGCATAAACAGTTAAAATCTGATCAAAATGCGTCCACTTAGGTGAAAGAATGACCAATTTGTAAAGTCCTTGATACTACTGTGATAAACTTTTCCAGGGTTGGGCTTTCAGCTTCATTCAGTTTACTTACACAGTGCTGATTCACAACAAATTCATGATAACTCATCGCATGAAGTCATTAAATTTGCAGCAATTCCACATACCAAGAACTTATGGCAACCACCTAGATTTTGCTCATCATCAACACTATTGTTTTCCATCTGCTTCCACAGGTAAAACAGGTGAGCTGTCTCTGAGGAGAAAGGACAGGAGACACGCATGTTGAATTTCTCTAAGGTAAGTCATCTGTTTGCACAAAGGTAAGCTTAATTATACAACTACTCTCAGTCATCAGGGGCAGAAATCTGCCTTTTAATTCCCGGCAGGCTGACGAAATGCAGTCAGGTGTGAACGCTGCAGCCTTCACTGTCATGCCCACTAAAGGAACAGTGCTGCTCAGAAAACAGACAGAGAAGCACACCCAACACAGACACACTCCAGGCTTAATGATCCGTTGGAAATTAAACATGCTTTTTATATACCAAATAAACCCATTTTATTTGGCATAAAACACTGTTTGAGGAAACAAATTTGAAATGGTTTTTAATTTGCAGTGATAGTGAATAACAACACAATGAAAAAATGATGAGAAAATACATGAAAATGTAGCTGTATTGAATGTAAAACATCCTGACATACATTTAACTGCACTGAGCCAGGGGTCTGGGAGAAACTGCTTTCTCTAATTATTCTGATTCATCTTTGTAGAAATGATTTATTGCTTTCAATACAGGAAGAATAATCGCGAGTGTAACCTCCTGCTTTCCAGTCAGCTTCATGTTCCTCCTGTAATTTATTACCAACTTTATTTACCCAGATAGGCACATAATCAACACCCAGTGCAACAACAACAAGCAAAAAACAAAAAAACAAAACAAAAAGTATAATCAAAAACAATCATGGCTAATTTGTTAAACATGTTTTGAAGGAAACATGATTGCAACTGGATTAAATGTTCAATCAGCATAATCAGGAAATGTTGATTTTCATATTTGTGAAGTAATTAAAATGCAAAATTACATAAAAACAAAGATAATAGATTGAGTGCATTTATGATGCAAATTGGGTTTTGTATTTTGATTTTCTAACTTTAATGAAGTTAGCCTGTGAAAAGTTAGACTCAGTATTAATTCTGCATGTATGCCTGTGTTTTCCTCATGAGAACCATTTTGGATTCTAAATGTTTAATGTGTAGAGATTTTAAAGAAGTCAATACTTCTATTTTCTTGTAAGTTATTGGGATCAAACTTAGATTTAAGGTAGAAATGGCACAGAAACCTCCTTTCTACAGCATATATTCATGTAGGTGTGTGCGGGTGTGTGTGGGTGTGTGTGCAGGTGTGTGTGTGCAGGTGCGTGTGTGCAGGTGTGTGTGGGCAGGTGTGTGTGTGCAGGTGTGTGTGTGCAGGTGTGCGTGTACAGGTGTGCGTGTGCAGGCGTTCTTACTCTCACCCCGTCTGTTTTATCAGAAGTCATCCTTTCATCTCTGCAGCAGGCCTGAACGCAGCAGACAGACTGGGTGACACTGACACTCAGGGGTCCCTGAACACATCAGCACCAGTCCTGCATACTTCAGTCCCAGAACCATCTGAAATCTCTGGATATGGCCATAACTGTCATATTACTGCAACACACACACTCACACACGCTCAGATTCATGATAATTTATTTAAGAAGTCACTGCAAATGTCACATCAAATGTGATCAGTTTCATTCATGGAAAGTTTCAAAAACTGAGATTTGATTCTTGCATATATTTATATTTTTTCGAATCGAAAACAACAGTGATGTCATTTTTTTTTTTTATCACTTTTGAGTTCAAAAACTGTTACACTGAAATCAACAGGCAAAACCATGCTCACTAGTCACATTGGTTGAATGTGTTCAAATAAAATCAAACATCAAATCAGCCAATTACAGCAGGGACTAAATGTATTGATTGGACGGATGTCGTGCAAAAAAGATCCTTAAGTACATACACAAACTGTTAGTTTGTCGCTTAAACAAATTAATAGTTTGTTTAAAAACATAAGCTTAGTTTAGTTTTTTAAATGTAGATTTTGTGCCATAAATTAAAGCATTTTTAATTGACAAAACACTCTTGCAAAAAGCTGCTACACAAGGTCTCCTGAGCTATTGACAGAGATGCTCTTTAGAACATGCATAAGGAAAATCTTATAATAAAATAAGCCTCCTTTAAGAAAGCTCCAGGTAGAAAATTGTGATTTAACAAATTCCTTGCATAGCTGAATATTTGATAAGGCCTTCAGCCTTTTCTTGCGGTGACTGGAATGTACATTTATTTATAGAGGCTGGATTTGTGCCAGTTTTTATCTTGTAAAGTTGCTACTAAAATCACCAAAACAATTTGGGGAAACGTTTGCAACTACAACAAAAGTTGCAAGCAAAGTAAATCATTTCTGTTTAATTATTTTCTGTATTTTATTTACATAGAGATACTTATAACCTGCAGGGGATGAGAAAAGTGGTCTGGAACAAACTGTTACTCACTGAGCATGCAAAATGTTGGTTGCATGCTCAGTGACAAAAACACTCACTATCTTTTGCAAAATCAGATGTAATGATAATAAAGGAAGTTTATCAGTACATTTCCATAACTTTTTGACAATTCCCTAATTTTATTATCAGAGTCATTTGGCTCAAAGTTAAGTGAACGTTCCTCTGTAGAGTAAATGTGGAAGCATTTTGCAGGCGAAATGTTTTGGGCCTCAGTCCTGTGGTTCAGCACATGAAGCCACCTGACTGCTTCGTGGTCGGCACGCCATCAGGCTGACAGGGGGAAGCGGAAGCCACCATAAACTGGGTCGCAGAGGGTAGAACTGCCTGAGGGCAACTTGGCTGACACCCCACATCTAAATCAGCACATTAGGCACCAGCGCACGACAAAGAATTACAGGGGGAAAAGTGCAAGTAAGGAGAAACTGCATGTATTATGCGTTTTAATATTCACTGTTTGGAGAGTGGATGAGATTGGGGAGCTGAGCCATTTGGCTTCCTGTCAAAGCTACGGACACATGAAGGGTACCAAACCACCAAGGTTCAGACAAAAGAAGATCATCACTCTGTTCAACAGGAAAAGTTCAACTAGATGCCCAAATGCACTTCAGTAAATTAGAACCTCAGTAAACGGTTCATTTATTCTGTAATTCAGTTTGAAAAATGTAATTTAAATATTACACACATGATCATCATCATCATCAACTTTATTTACACAGAGTGTATGTGAAGTAGGTAACAGTGTTTCAACACATGAAAGTTACAAATCATGTTTTTTTTATCTTTTAACAGTTTTGCATGAATGAGCATATTTGCAGTATTTTCTTCTTCTTTCTGCAACATTTTTCAGGAAATTACAGTTTATATCTTGTCACAATTGTTTGCTTCTTCAACTCTTCAGGTTCCCCTTGTCTTAAAGATCTTTGTATTAGACTGTAATTTTGTTTCTTCAGACATATATATGACATGTTTTTTATGACAAAATAATTTATCACATACAGACACACAGAGTTTCATTGATATATATTTTCCTTTGTGCCACATTGTTCAGTCTGAATTCTACCAGGTTGCCATATTGAACTGAATGACCGTTCATCTGTTCATCCGTTCATCCATCTGTCTATCCAACATCTTTGTTTTTGGTCTTAGCATATGTTTGCCATGTGGAATAGTTAAATCACCACTAGATGGCAGTGAAGTAATAAGGAGGAGGTAATTAACCCTTTGATTTGGCTGCGTTGGACCAGGGAGATATCTAGAGAAATTTTGACACGGTGTGATGAAGAGACTGTAATCTGATTGTCAGGACACATGAGAGTGTGCAAGAGTAAATGTAAGGGCCATAACAATGGTAAAATGAGCTGACTGAGCGATGACAAATCACCATGGCAACCAAGACTGGTTGTGGTTGTTGAGCAGAGAAATGAATATTTTGTGGAGCCTTTCTGTTGTAATGGAACTCACTTATGCCCATGGAAAAAATATTAGATACATCTTTAAGTTAATACTTGAATATATTGACAGGTTAACACATCAGTTCCTGTAATAAAACCTTTATTTAAGTAATCTCTATGCAGCTGTAGAAGCAGAGTGTTGTTGATAAATGAAGGTGAAACCAAATATCTGATCTTCTCCAGCATCACATGAGAAACTCTGGAGGAAATATTTATGAATTTTAGATGACAAATTGTAATAATGAAGAGAAAACTTTCCATACTGCTCTGTAATCACATTTTATTTAAGAAGGTAAAATACACAGAACAAAATAATTTTTTTGATCTAAATATAAAGTTTTAAAAAACAGCATCAGTTTTGAGTTAATGTTGGTATCAGTTTTCTTCTTTGGATCAAAATAAAGAAAACAGAATCAAGTTCAGTTCACTTCAAACTCAACTGATTTAAACACAAAAACAAAAACAAAAAATAAAGAAGAATAGAATAGAGACATCAGAATCATGAACCCTGATCAACAATCATTAACAAATCTGTTTGGGTTTACAGATCTCTGCAGAATCACCACAAGTATAAAGCCAAACTCCAGCCAGTAGCGGCTGAGTGAATGTGGTCTGGACTCTGTGGAGGAGAGTCATGGTTTCAGAGACGCTGTAGAAGGACAGAAGACCTGCTGTGTGATTCAGATACACTCCTATTCTGGAGGAAACTGGACCTGAGATGGAGGTCCAGATGCTGTTGTGACCAAATCTAAAACTGCTTTGGGAACACTCTAATGCCCAAGATTTATCATTATGGCCAAATTTACATTCATCCCCATTTCCTACTCTGCTGATGTTCTTGTATGCGACTGCTACATAAACGTGTTTCCTGCTCCACTCCACCTCCCAGTAACAACGTCCAGTCAGACTTTCTCTACTCAAAACCTGCCACCAATAAGTGAATCTGTCTGGGTGACTAGAATAAGATTGCTCCTGATTCATTGCTGTCACCTTCCTGTTTCCCTCTGATAGTAGGAGCTGTGTTTGAGCTGTATTTGGATCCAGAGTAATTTCACATGAATATCTTAAGAATCCAGCTCTGCTCTTTGGTTCTGGTCCTGACAGTAGAACATCCACCTCAGTGACCATCACTGAGATGTTTGTCCATGAGTCTCTCAGGACGACCTGTAGTTTGTCTCTGAGCTCTGACACAGCTGCTGTCACGTCCTCAAAGTGTCTCAGAGGACGGATGTTGATGCTGGATGAGCCTGTAGACTCACTGAGTGCTGGCAGTGAGGGGTAGTTGAGGAGAAACTGGTTGTGATCCTCTGTGAGTGAGAGCTGCTCCAGCTCAGCGTCTTTCCTCTTCAGCTCAGTGATCTCCTGCTCCAGCTTCTCCTGAAGCTCTTTGACTCGACTCACTTCAGTTTCCTGCTGGGATCTGATCTGCTGCTTCACCTCAGAGCTTCTTTTCTGGAGGAGACGGATCAGCTGGGTGAAGATCTTCTCACTGTCCTCCACTGTTTTATCAGCAGAGCGATTGATGGCCTCCACTTCCTGTTGAAGCAGCTTCACATCTTTCTCCTGGTCCTGGATCATCTGCTGGATGTTTCCTCGTCTCTCCTCCAGCTCTCTCTGTCTCTCAGTCCTTTCTGCTGCAACTGAGACTGTGTCATGGCCTTTATGTTCATCCACAGAGCAGAGATAACAGATACACTTCTGATCAGTGCGGCAGAACATCTTCATCACCTCATCATGACGAGAGCAGATGTTCTCCTGGAGGTTCTTGGACGGCTCCACCAGCTTGTGTTTGTTAAATGGAGCCACATCATGAGGCTGAAGGTGTTTCTCACAGAAAGACGCCAGACAGAATAAACAGGACTTGATGGCTTTCAGTTTCGTTCCAGTGCAGGAATCACAGGCCACATCTTCAGGTCCAGCATAGTGGAGATCAGCAGGAGCAGCTTGGAGTCCAGTCTTCTTCAGCTGCTCCACTAAAGCTGCTAACATGGTGTTTTTCTGCAGGTCAGGCCTCTGTGTGAAGGTTTTCCTGCACTGAGGACAGTGGTAGTTCTTCTTCTTCTCACCTTCATCCCAGAAGTTTGTAATACAGTTCATACAGTAGCTGTGTCCACAGGGAATAGTTACTGGATCCTTCAGTAGATCCAGACAGATGGAACAGGAGAAGGTTTCTCGGTCCAGTTGAACTGCCTGCTGCTCCATTTCTCCTCTCAGTCACACTGACTGTGTTAGTTTCATTTCCTGAGAAGAGAAACAAGCTTGAGCTCTGATCCACCAATCACATGTCAGGGCAGATAGTCTGCAGCCAATGAGCTTCGTCCTTCAGCAGCTGCTGGTTCCACCCATCTTTAATGTTTGTTTGAGACCAGGAAGTGGAGGGATATCAGGCTAAGATAAACTGCTTGGTTCACAAAGATTCACTTTGTCTGTTGGAATGTTGCACTGTTTGTATTGATTAAACTCATTGTCCCTCCAAATATTACACTGAGGTGGGAAAGTAGAATTTGCAGCATAAATGTTAGAAATAAGTGAGTAAAACTGGGTTTTGACAAGTATCTGTCAGCATTTGGCAATAATGTTTAAAACAATCAATATTGTTATTCATGCTTTGAAAATTTACTTGGAAAACACCTTTAGGAAAATGTCATTTCAACATCCCAAATCTAAGTCATCCAGATTGCTTCTGCTGCAGGATTTTAATTTCTAGTTAAAGTTAAATCTGATGCTGCTCCAAGATGTGTTCAGATACCTCAGTCTGAAGGTATCTGAACAGTCAAAATGACGCCAGAAGTTTGTTTAAAATACGCGCAGTCAAGGTGTTATGTAGATTTTAGTCTGTCTGTATCACTATGAGATTAGAGAAAATCTATAATAAATTTATATCTGCACACTCAGTTTTTTTTTCTTTTGTTTGTCTGCATTGTTTTGCCCCCAAAAGATGTTGGAATGCAACATTAAGAGCCAAATATTTGACATTCCCAGCTCTGATAAGTGAATTGAATGCCCAGCCCAAATTATATATATGTGGAAAATGTTTGAATTACTTGAAAAGCTTGAATTTAAAATATTACAATTAATAAACAATCCAGTCTTTTAAAGTAAACGGCGCATTATTCTGTTTTTGGACTGTTTGGAAAGAAATCTTGAGTCTTATCTTTACTTATTCTTAGATCACATCCCTGTTCTGACTTCCTCAGCAAAGCTTTAGATATCGAGATTTCTCTTAAAATATTAACATCTGATTCTAGTTTCAAAAGAGTTAAATCTTTTTGTAATAAAGTATTTTAACCTCTTTCTTTTCTCTGAAATGAGAACAAAACAAAATGTTATCAACTTCACTAGAACATAGAAGAAAGTATTTCTTTTGATTTTTTTCCTTCCTATTTCCCTGAGACGCACAGAGACACAAACACTCCATAAAAATTCAATATTCCAGACTTGAGGAAGGGCTGAGGTTTGGAAATGAGGTCAGTACCAACATTTACTACACACTCCTCTGTTTCTGTCTAACCTTTAGAGAATCCTGCCGACACTCAGATTAAGTCTCAGTGAGGGTAAATCCTGGTCGACAGCTAACACACACACACACCCCCACATGCACGCATGCATGCACAAAAGAAAAGTAATGCCTCACTGACACACAACGAGTTGATTCCTTTCTGTATCTCTTGCAGACACACACACTAAAGAGTGTATAAAGTAGCATCTCAAACAGACAGACACAACCTCACCAGCTCTAATTCTCTGGTGTACACACACACTCTGCAGCTCTCGTACTATCACTTTGCAAATGTGCATATAGAAACTCCCTCTGGTTCCCTCATTCCTACACACAGACACACACACATGCATAAATGCAGGTACACACACATACGGAGGGACCCGTCCTGAACTTTTGGGATCTGTGGGTAAAAAGCTGACTTGATGTAATGCGAGGTGTGCAGACTCGGCAGAACTGCTTTGCTGCAGATGGCTGATGTGAACCTGCAGCAGCTGTCAGATCTCTGTCAGAAACTGTCACCATGCTCTTTATTCTACAAGCTCTGCCTCTCCCGTCACACACCCTCCACTCGGCTTCTCCCCGCAGGAGTTTGTCAAACCTCAACCTCATCCTCCAAATGGGCCTCAAAAGATTTTTTTTTTGCTAAATAAGTGGAGAATTCTGTTATTTTGTTTGCAGAATCAGATGATTTATACAACCAATAGATTATAGTTTTTATCTTCTTTTTTTTGACAAAACACAGATTGATCACAACACAATGAAAGGATGATAAGCTTTATTAAATAAATGAATTGAGGGGATGGATGAGTCAAGAAAAACTCTATTTTGGTTTTTCTACTTAAATGTTTTAAATATCTATATTGAGAGCAAAGCAGAACCAAAGTCAAATTCCTTGTTTGTGTACAGAAAGGTGGTGGATAAAGCTGATTCTCCTTCTAATATAAATGAATCTATGAATGAAAGCATGTTGTACCTCATTAAATCATTTTCATTGTTAAATTGGTGTGTAAAACTATTTGTGCCAACAGGAATGTCTGGCCAGTGGGAGAGGTTGAAAATTTAGAGATGAACCTGCTAATCTGTAGAGCCACAAATAATCCAGAATGTAAATGTGACACTATAAAATATTATAGGCTTCGTGCACCACACCTCAGTCAGAGACATCTTTATTTACACTGTAATACAGACTGCTGCTTCAACATCTACAGCAACCCTTTGAAGAAACATGGATGATATGAAGTTGTATAATTTTTCTATGTGATTGAAAGTAGTTGTGTTTTAGTGTAAAATCTAAATATCCATATATTACACTCGGCTGAGTGACAAGAAACTCTCTGATTCCGCCAGGTGTTGGTTGTTCCCTGCACCTCTTCCTCCTCCTCTACCTCATCTGATTATTCCATTTTCATGTTTCTTTCGCATTCTCATAATAATAAACCTGGATTTCAGTGGTGGAGCACAAGGATTTTCCAACTCAGACTCCCACTGAGTTGGAGAGTCAGTGGGAGTGTTTATCAAATGCAAACATGCGTGCTTTCCCAAACACACATGCATACGATGAAGCGTCTTATCACACACTGTGTTAAGACCGCACACATTTACACACACTCAGGGTAAATATGATACCAGGGATTTCTCTCCTCAAAATTTGTCATTGAGATGGGTGCAGCTTTCTTACAAATACACACACTCGTATGCATACGTTTAAAAATACACAGATACCGCAAACAAACACACACAGTTATCACAAACACACAAAAGGGGATTATTATTATCACACACACACATGCAGGAAGCTTAAAAGTGTTTTTTTTTTCTCACACAGTTGAGCACACATACGGCACATACAAACACAAACTGACACATGAGAAGGGTTAACCACACACACACACACACACACACACACATGCTGCATGCACATGCTTTCCTAACAAAGTCTAATCTCAAGAAAAAGAGGCAGAGACGGTTAGGCAGTGGTTGCGAATGAGGATTTACTGCATCTTCTTCTTCATCCTAAGCAGCCGCTACAAAACACACACACACACACACGCACCTGCACACGCACGCCCACGCACACACACACAAAGCTTATTCAACAAAGAAAATATCATGTTGGTGGAAGGGAGGCCTTGGAAAGGAGAAATGTCCAAACTTTTTGCCACATGGATCAAAATTATGGGCACAAAAGTGTCTTTCTTTCTTTTCAACAACAAACAAAGCTACATTACTTTAATTAAGCAAATAAATTAGTCTAGTTTTGAGATTGGAATGGAAGTAAGAAATTGTAAATCCAAAACTTAAAAAGATTTGTCAGGTTTACCTCATCGAAAGAAAAGCATCCAGTTTTCAGATGTTTTATGTAGAAATTGAAGATGAAAGATGAAGAAAAATAAATAAATAAAAAAGATTTGTTGAGTTCTGAGTAATTAAAAAAGCATTTAGGTCACCCTTTCTTTAAAATCTCTTTCTGTATTTAGCCATTTTTTAAAGTTTGTCAATTCAAAGCAAAGTTTGCTTTTGAGTTAAAGTTACATATATACAAAATTTACAGGAATTAGTAAAATATTCTGATTCTTCATAGAAAAATACTTTGTCTTTTTGTTATTCACTTATAGTGGACACAGAATAAATGTATGTTTTGTTTAGTTTTGCGATACTTTTACACAATTGAATTGAATTATGCAGTCCTCAAGTGTTAAACTTACAGAATAAATATAAAAATGTCGACTAAATGAGCATAAAAATCCTACAGAATGAGCCTAATTTATAAACATAAAGTACCTTTTGTTCTAGCCAATAAATACTACTGTCAAAATATTTTAATTCATTGTGATTTTCCCCTAAATAAAAATCAAAAGTCAAATTTGTGTTCTTGAATTGAATAATAGGACCAAAAATATGACCAAAAGCCACAACAGTTATATGCAGAGCAGAAGGTAATGTGAGAGAACAGCATCCTCAGTAAGGAAGATTACGGTGGCAGCAACATGCCTTGAGGCCATTTTGAATCCACGACCACAAAAATTTGAACAAAACTTCTGTCTTAGTTTATGAAACTGCTTCTGACAGCTTTAATTCTTTGCTGTTAATACATTTCCTTTCTCATTTATTTCTGCCTAAAACATCTAATGACACCAGATTAAATCACAGTTGGCAGAAGATATAAAGAGGATGCAGGAGTTGATATAAACCAAATACTTTAGTCGCTCACTGGGTCACTGGAAATGTCAAAAGAGAGGAAATTTAAAACTTCTTTTGTAAATTAGGACCATTTTTACTCAGAATAGACATATAAAAACTGAAGTTTTCATGTTTTCTATGTTACCATCTGTCCATTAGAGCTGAAATTATTGATTATTCTATCGGTTATTTTGACAATTAATTAATTAATCATATCAAAGATTTAGCACTTTCAGCTGATTTTTCACTTAACCACTAAAACCCTTTTTTTCACAATATTAAAAATAAATTAAAGATACAGATAAGCAAATAATTCATGTACTTTTCTAAATAAGAAAACAAAGAAATTGGACAGCATAATTTTCAATAACACAAAGTTCCTTTAGTGTATATGCTTGATGATTTGTGGAGAAGAAAGCATCTGGAGCTAAAAGCAATAGTTTCATGCTTTTTTGGTGGCAAAAGGTACCTAATAGAAAGTTTTGTTTGTTTGTTTGTTTGTTTGCTGAAGTTGAACCACCATTTGAGGAATTTTGTGTAGAACATATTTACAGACAAAGAAGATTTTCACCTGAAAAGCAAAACGTATCTATTTTTGTGCATTTTTGTTTTAATTACTGCTTTGTTTTATTCTTTCAGCAAATGGAAAATTTTGGAGTTTGTATATTCCAGTTAATGATTAATCATTTAGTAAATAGTTAACGATGATTTCAATAATCAATTAATCACGATTAATATGATTAATCAGCTAAATATGAACACTCTGCTCATCCAAACACTTAAGCAGCTAAGCTGCAATAGCTTCACCTAAAGCTAGATGTTTAGGAGCAGACTGAGAAGGATCTGAGTGCAGAAACGTCAAATCTGCACGATAAGAGAAGACAGACGGCTGGAGAGCAGTTTGAACAGACACACAGCGATGTGACAAAGACGGTGAACGCAGCTCGCATTCCTCACTTGCCCACATTTGTCACATCAGGCATCTGAAGAACACGCCTGATCGACTGAGTGTGAGCGAATGTGAACACGCGGAGGATGAACTTCGATTTGACACTTTCTCGCAGACACCCGATCCAGAGGGAGATGTGTCCAATCAGCTGTGAATTTGGCCCACACTGGGTGTGGGTGTGCATGTGTGACTTACTCCTAGCAATATATTTTATTCCCAGTCTGAAGTCATTTTCAGTGTCAGTGCATGCTATATTCTAGACTATTATTGTAATATTATTATAAATTCATGACATTTATGTCTCTTTAAAGCACAAGTGTCAAACTTCAGTCCTCGAGGGCCGGTGTCCAGCAGTTTTTAGATGTGCCACAGGTACAAAATGAAATGGTTTAATTACCTCCTCCTTGTGTAGATAAATTCTCCAGAGCCTTAATGACCAAATTATTCTTTTCAGGTGGTGCAGTAGAGGCACATCTAAACCTTGCAGGACACCGGCCCTTGAGGACTGGAGTTTGACAGCCCTGCTTTAAGGTCTATCAGGTCTTATTTAAAATTATTTATATGGAATCTTATTTGGGGCAAATTTTGTTCAGCTCAGTCCAGTTAATTTCAGTATATCCCAAATCTTCAGATCAATTTACACATGATGTAATTTGATCCTTATTTAAAAGAAAGAAGGAATCTGTCTGAGTAAACTCAGCTAGTAGCATCAAATCGAACAAGAATGTGGTGATAGTACAAAGAAACAGCTGTCTTTCTAGACAAGACAACCTGGAAGTGAGAAGATGATCCTGACACAGGATGACGTTTTAGATTAATGGTGATTAATGGCAACTCCGTTGGCGGCTTCACAGTTTAACAGACACTGTTAGCCAGTAGCGCTAACTATAGAGTAAAAACCAAAGTGAAAACTCATATTTCAGCAGCTCTTTTAAAGACATTGTTCAGAAAAGAGACCCGGTTAAACACAGAAACACTGGAGCAAGTTTATCACCCCTGGGAATTTAGAAGTGACATAAAAAATTAAAATGCTGTTCTGGATTTAACCAGAAGCCAGCAAAGAGAGGCTAAGATGTGACCTCTTGTTTCGTTTGGGTAAGTTTCAGTTCTCGTATTTCCTTATAGATTATGTTTTGCTTTCTTGTTGGAAAAAAATAAAGCTGTACTTTTTCTGAATTTTACTTGACTTACTGAAAGTCAAGTAACAAACCTTACTGACCATGAAATTTCTTGGATTACTAACTAATAAAATACTTTTTTATGTTTTTAATGCTCAGAAACTTGCAATCAATTAGATGTGCAAGTTGTTTATCGGCTTAAATCATTCTCTCAGTTCAATCATTTCAAACTCCTGCATACATTTCAATGTTGTTTCTCAATGTCTTTTATGCATTAAGCCATTAAGAAACCTTAACAGCCCCCATCAGCAGAGGAGTGTGTTCACTTTAATCTGTGGTGTATATCAGAAGAGCTTCGACTTTTAAACGATTATGAATTCAGCTCCAAAAGAAAAAACATTTCAAATTTTTATGCTAGATTTTTTCCAGAGAGAGCTATTAAACCCTGAAAACATAAACCTTGTGTCATATATCATTCTGTTTATATGTATTTGTGCACACATACATATATTTAGCAATTAGGTCTCCACTGATTGCATGAATGTATAAGTAATAAAGGAAATATGTGAAATGGGGTTTG
This sequence comes from Poeciliopsis retropinna, assembly GCA_010277075.1. Lineage (NCBI taxonomy): Eukaryota > Metazoa > Chordata > Actinopteri > Cyprinodontiformes > Poeciliidae > Poeciliopsis > Poeciliopsis retropinna. The sequence continues at coordinate 1,492,869 of VMRM01000007.1, read as the reverse complement.
TGTGTTTGCTGAGAGAAAAAAGAAAACATGTGAATCAGAGCGTAAGGATGTGTGTTTGTGCAGCCTTTCTGTCCCAGGAAGCTCCATGATTCACTCCCTTGTTACCCATCAGGCCTATCGTGCAGCCGATCAGGCCCGGGTTACACAGCTGAGTGAACGACCGGCGCAACCTTATTGAACGCTGCGTTTGAAGATGATGCAACATGATGGCCGGTCGCACTTTTGCTTTAAAAGAAGGAACTCCAATGTTTCTCTTAGTCCTCAACTGAACATGCAGCAGAAAAAATTAAAATAAAAAAAGAAATGAGGAGAAAGACAGTGGCATCCAGGGTTTACCCTGCCTACCCTGACTATGACAAAAATTTGAGATGACAATGATATTCTGCTAGCTATAACGATTAATAACAAAGAAAAAAATAGAAGAGTCAAAGAAAGTATTTAGACTTTTAAGTTTTTCTCATTTTGTGGCATTTCCGTCTAAATTTAATGCATTTCATTTAGATTCCATGTGACTAAGTAGGGCTAAATTGTAAAATTAAAGGAAAAGAAACCTGTTCTCTCTTTTTTTTTGCATGGAACAATTCTTAAGGTATTGCATCTATTTATATTTAATCCTCTGAATCAACACTTTGTCAAACCTTCTTTCACTGCAGTTACAGCTGCAGTGAAAGTCTTTAGAGGTGTGACTGTAGAGGCACACCTCTAAAGACTGAAACTTATATCCGTTGTTTTCAGGCAAAATAGCTCAGTCTCAGTCAAACTGGACTGAGAGCATCTTTAAAAATCTGAGGATAATTTTTTTCTATTCTGCCACATAATAAGGCTTGTGTTTGAAATGCATGGCTTTTGGAAAAGTCAAACCATGTGATAGCCTAATCCTAAAGTTTGTGTTTGTAAAGAGACAAAATGTGGAGAAGGTGTGAATAATTTTGCAAGGCATTGAAAATTGTTTTTCCGACAAGGAGAAACTGCAGTTTACCATATGATCCAGTAGAGGGCATACTCTGACCAAATTTAAAAAAAACATCACAAAGATTGCCTGGTGAAAATCTTTGCCTATTTTCAAAGCAATTCCCCATGACAGTTATTATCAGGTCATAAACTTATTTTTGGACAGTAAGCCTCTACATGCCAAAAAAGAGTTAACTTTAGTCCAAAACCAGTAGCAGGATTTCTGACCACACACAAGTCAGGTTTGACGGGTTTCACAGGTTTCACAAGTTAAGTATAAGTCAAACCGAAACTGCATTTATTCAGAATAGGTGAATCATCTACACATCAACTCAATAAAAAAAAAGCCAGGTATGATAATGGAAAAAAACTAACATGTAGAATAAGTTTTAGGTGAGAGACAATGAATAAAACACAAACAAGTCAAAGGTCACACATGTAGATGAGCAATAGTACAGATAAAATGAAAAAAACACAACCGTCGAAAATGAAAATAAAAATTGCAGCTTCTTACTGAGGAAAAAAGATGACAAGACATATTTTAGTTGTTTTGGGGTTTTTTTTCTTTCCACCAACATTCGGCTCACTGTGGAGGTTTCCACAGACTGAATGGCAGAACTATGCAGATGTGTTTCCTTCAACAATTCCCTCCTTTTATGTCCAGATCTTTTACTGGTTGTGTTTCAATAAACCATCATCATGTTATAAAAAGGCTGCAGATATTGTAAACATTTTTTCCTCACGTGTTACATTCTTGTTTCTGAGAAACATTTAACGGAAAAGCTTCACTTGCATGTTTTCTTAAAAGTTATTTTCTTTTTTTGACGTCAATTGTCCTTAAAGACACAGACTGTCCTAAAGATATTTTGGTCTACAAATAATGATTATTTTAGTAATCAATTATTCTATTGATATTTTTGATGATTAATCTGCTAAAAGAATTTACACATTCTGCAGATTTTCCATTTAACTGTTTAAGTTTGTTTTAAATGATATTGGAAATGCATTATAAAATACAAATAATGCAATTTCTTTTTAAATAAAAACATAATTTATTGCCTAAAGTACAACAACACAGCATCTATAGTGAATATACAATCATTCGTAGTAAAGGATGCAAACGCAGCTAAAAACAATACTTCTAACATTCATGTGAAAATCTCAGGTCTTTCTCCTCGACTTCAGATCAAAACAGTGCAGAACTGATCCACAGACTTTCTTTTGATTAACCAATTAATAACTTTGTAGCAAATTATCCTTAATGGAAGATTTTTAATGTTTTAATCTTTTATATTTGCTTGCCTTTTATAAAGTTTTGGGTTGAGCAGATTTACAGACAAATAATGTTTTGGTTTTTTTTATCTTAAGTGTACATTTTGTACAGTTTTGGGTTAATAACTTCTCCAAATAATTGGAAGGGCTGACCTTTGAATCTACTGTTATGATTATCTCAATAATCGATTCATAACAGTTTCAACCCTAAATATCTTATGTGCTGCTAACCTTAACATCATCATATTTGATAATCTTTCCATCCTGAGTCACCACCGTCTGCTCCCACGTTTCAATTTTCCCGTTTTTCCTTTCAACGCGCTGGATCTTTAGCTGTCCTGTTTGCGGTAACTTGTTGGGAATGTCCTTTGCGGCTTCGTTCTTTAACCTCAGCTTCATGAGTTCAGCCGTGATGTCCGCCCCGCCTCCAGCCGCTTGTCTGTTTCTGTTCTCTGCCAGCTTTGTGATGGGAGTCTTGGGCAGTACAATTTGGGCACGCGGAGGTTTCATTTGTGGTCTAGGTGTCCGCTCCCATTTAAACAGACCTTTATTATCTCTTATTCCTGGTAACGGATTTCCCCTTATTCTCATTGGTGATGCAGATCTGGGTCTGGCGGCGGCATGATGTGATGGTGGTTCTAGGAGGTCTTTTTTAGGCGGCGTACTGCTTCCTCTTTCTGTTCTTCCAGTTACTCGAATTTCATCTATGACGCTAAACATGGTGGCCCTGTGTCTGGGGTCAGGCTCCACCATCTTGCACACAGTGTCACAGAAGGGCTGACCTTTCATGGTGTCCTTGATTTTAGCAGGACAGACAGAGGGCGTGTGGAGCCGGAGCCGGGCGTAGAGCTCAGCGATGATCTTCCCCATGGCCCAGACATCTGAACGCTGGCTTCGCTGGCTTCGCCACTGGAGAACCTCCGGAGCTGAGTACGCCTCGTTCCCCATGTCAATGGCCGAGTTCAGACCATGTCTGAAAAACTTTGCCAGTCCCAGGTCGATGATGACGGCTCTGTTTGTGCTATGTTCCACCTGGCAGGAAACAGTTCAGAAAGTCATCGATTAAATCAATTCAATTGACTAAATGCTTTTATGAAGTAAAAAATACAGTCTATAACATTAAAATAAACTTTGGTGAAAAAGCTACATATGCATTCAAAAATATCATAATAAAAATAAACAACCCTGAGAGTATTTAAGTAATTACCTGAAATAGTGTTAAAGTTTATTTTGAAGCTCTAAATAAAAGTTGTAAACGGGGGGGGGGGGCATTTATCACGTTGTGAAAAATTTCTTATCATAGAAATTTTTATTTATGGTTTTCTGTGTTTGTTAGAATAAAGTTTGTTGGGGTTTTTTCTTTTTAGTAGATAGTGTTTGATATAACATGTATCAGAGTAACAGTGCTGGTCAGAACTGCTGCAGAAATTACAACTGAATTCTGCCAGAATTTTGATAAATTTAGCTGCAGATTTTTGTTAGGTGGCCTGTACGCATTAAAGAAAGCTTTTAAGATTTCTCTTGAAGGTGCCAGTTTTGTAAGTCTCCTTAGCTACTTTTCTCATTACTTCAATGGTATTTTGTGTTCATCTCCAAAGATCATATTTGCTTTACAACTTTCTGCCACCTGGAGATTGCTTTTGCTGCCAGGCTAATAAGGTGTTTGTGTTCGTTTGTAATTTTGCATATATTCTTTGAGTAGCAGTTCAGTGGTTCCTTCGCTCTCTTTTTATCTGACTCACTTAAAGGAGAGTCATCGGATGCAATACCAAATTTTCAAAATGCACATTTACAAAACTATGAAATCACTTGATTCTGTTGAATGATGCTAAAAATTGGGATTTTTTTTTAAGCACTACATTTTAGTTATTGTCTTCAACAAAACCTGAAATAGGTTAAAAAAAAAACAGTAATTGTGGCTTTTAGATCTTTCTTACCATTTACAGTAATCACAAAATGTATTTACTCCGCCTCCTTTTGTACAACTCTGTACTCATGTCTCGCTAACTTTTGGCGCTGACCTTAGTGTCGACTCACCATGATGTTTTCAGGCTTGAGATCTTGATGGACGATGTCCTTTAGATGGAGGTGCATCAACCCCTCACACATACCAGTAACGATGGTGGCTTTAGTTGATGCAGTCAACTAAAAAAGAAGGAAGCTCAAATTCAAACCAATGTTACCTTTAGGCCAAAATCTAGCTGCATGTTGGAAGAATGTAATGTGGATTTGCCAGGACATGCAAACTAGTAGTGAAGCAAGACACATTAACTCTAAAATAACCAGACACAGCCTTCATCTTTCAAAAGTGAAGCAATTAAATAAACACAGTTTTAAGAACACAAACTGTTAGATCAGGAATTTATAGTAAAGGCAGAATCTAATTCCTGTAGGAAGTTTTTATTTTGTGTCACATTTGTATTTCTCTTGAGGCTAAAAGAAATTTAAGATTGAAGGACACAATTTGAAGGTGTTGGTCACTGAGAAACTAAAGAAAAACCCAGAAAATTATATGTAAAATGTAAATAACACATAACTCCACAAAATATACATATAAGTGGAACGACTCTGCAAATGTCAGCATGCTAAGACAATGCTTCTTTGTGCAACCAGGATGCAGCAGTGTGTGACTGAATTACATAAAATAAGCTTAGGTATGTTTTTATTTTGTTTTAAAAGTATCTTTACCTGTATTTTGGATTTTGCTGACTGGAAGATAGTTGTCTCCAAATCCTCTCCAAATATAAACTCCAGTGGAATAATCCATTTACCATCAGTGAGCGTTATGTTGCCTAGAAGCTTCACTATGTTGGGATGTTCTGCTTTGCTGCACAACAAATGGTGGAGAGAAAAAGAAACAGAAGATTAAAAATCAAAGAAAATTATAACATTCTCTGACAACAGGGCAGGAAATCATCTGGTTCATAAAGTATTAAGCTGAAGAGAAAAACAATTATCAAATTGTTCTATCAGTTTAAAGCTAAAACTTTTAGCTTACACATTTACTTAACCCTTTATTTAAAATGCAGCACAACCATTTGAATGCAAACTTTCATTAATCAACAAACAGAATCTACTTTTGTTCAAAGATTCTGAGGCGAGATTCGAAAACTGATGCATTAATATGAAAACTTGGGGCGATATCGTTTTCTGATCAAAAAAATACTACTGTTATTGCCAATAATCAATATTTGCTGATATTATATATATACTCTGTGTATTTCTGCACACTTGCAACACTGTGAAAAACCGGCACTGCTCCTCTCCTTCAGTCAAACACCCCACAGTGCCGTGCTGAGTCACTATCACTGTCACATGACTGAACAAACATTTAGTCCCTGCCTCTTCTGAAAAACAAACACATCATGGACACAAATGTTGAACCCAGTTTTACTTATCAGACTTTTACAGAGTTGTTACAAAATGACTAATATCAGTCAACAACAATGTTGACACAGATATAAGGTGCGTCCCTAAAAACAAAACAATCTCCATCCACTCTGCCTGAGCTCAAGGTGTTTAACAAAAGAAAAAGCCAATATTGAATATTGTAAACTTGAAATCATTTTTTATTTTCCTTCTATTGTGCAATTATGCACCACTGTGTGATGGTCTGCCACATAAAATCTCAAGTTTATGGTTATTATGTGATAAAACAGTGATTGGTTTTGCAAGGTGCAGGAGTCTGCAACCTTTACAAGACAAGGAGCCATTTTTATCCTCAGTCCAGCTAAATAAAACGCCACAAATATTGTTTATTACTTCTTTTTTTATAACTGTATGGCTTTGACTGCAGGTATTGCTCTACAAATACAAATATTTCTCTGAAAAACATTCCTAATATGCTTCCATTAAAGAGTGATATGTAACATTAAACTGCACATAGTAACTGTATTTAACTATATTTTGAATTTATTTGTATTTTTTATGCTTTCATTGAACAGTGGAGAAAATAGTCAAATTAACAGCTTTTTAAGCATGGTTAACTGTAATTTATTATAACAATAATAATTTTTTATCATGATAAGAAGTTAATTATAGTAAATGATGCATAAATCGACCACTGAGGAAAAAAATCGAGGCTGCATGTTTTATATAACTCATAATCTTGTCCTTACTTGTAAACTTCACATTCTCTCTCCAGATCTTTCCGATCGATGAGATGTTGGGGGACTTTCTTCACTGCAGCCCAGGTACCGTTGTATTCTTGCCGGTAGATTTTCCCAAAGCAGCCTTTAGCGAGCGTTGCTGTGGACCACGCCATGCTGGAGGAACAGGCAAAGACTGGAGAGGTAAAACAGAGCAGCACCATTAAAACCTCAATAAATACTCTAATTAGAGAGGTGGACTGATTACTATATGGTGAAAGCTACACTTTCTCATTTGATTGGATGTTTTGATGCTATGGTATGTTCTACTGTGATGATGGTCTTAATCCAACATATTGATTACATCTGATTTAATCCAGACCCTCGTCCATGGAACAGCTCCACATATGTTGGCTTAGTAGTTGTTATAATTTTTACTATTAGATATTCCTAACCAAATGTTACCTTAGGTCAAATAAATATCTGCATTACAGTTAATTTTTTCTTTAGCCTTTATTGATTTTAAATTATTCTATTTATTTAACATTATTGTCTAGATACATTTACTGTAACGCCATCTGTTTGAGATAGTAATTTATTTCATTCATTTCCACATTTTTCTGATCTAAACTTTAAGTTCTAACTCAAACTTTACAACTTCAAGATGTAAATTTAAAGTTTTTTATTCCGTCAGCTCTTTATTTTTCCCTTTTTGTGCATTCTATGAATACAAAAAATAAATACTGATGGGCTCAATTGATTTTGTCCAAGATTTAAAAAAAAGTTCTTCATTTTGAAGATTTAATAGAATAGAGTTGAAATATCCTCTATCGTTCACCATGGGGAAATATCTGGATATTGTCAGAAATCTACCAGATTAAATCAGAACCAACCAAGGATAAATATTGTTGCCTACATAGAAATGAATATTTAAACATCCCTGCTGTTTGACAGCAAATCCTAAAAACTGATTCAAATTCTGTTACCTGAAATAATTTTTGCCTCAGAAACTCAAAATATTTCTGTGAAAGTTTTTTCCTCGAGTCCAAAAAATATTTGCAAGCCTTCAATCACAAGGATATTTTCTAAATAAAAATGAATAAATGATTAATTAATCCTGTTAATAATTAATTGATTATATATACTCTGTAGGATATGCTGACAGAGCAGGAGTAACTGGATCACGTTTTTTAAGAAGGGAGTGTCATTTCTGATTAACAGCTCCAGAGTTTCTGTGGAATTACTCAGAAGGAAGTAAAGTCCAACACGTCCCATATCTTCCTGAGCTACTTTTGTTTAAATAAACAATACTTCAAAATTAGGTGACTATAAAAGCAAACAACTGGATCAATATGTAAAACATTAAGAATAATGTTCACATGTATTAAGTATATAAACAAAAGAAATTTAAAAAATAAAATTGTTGTCAAACTTTTCATCAGGGAAACAGAAACCAGATCTTTGCATGTTGTGTAAATAAGATCAGCCCTGATAAATACTGATGGACTGATTTTCAGTCTTACGTGGCAAATTTCACTCAATCAGCTGTGCATATAAACACAAAGAAAGCAGACAAACTGGGAAACCCAGAAATGAAATGTTTGTGACTGGATAGCTGATGTGCTGATCTGTGTTTTTTCTAAGAAAGTTCATTTGTACAAAATGGCCAGACTGAGTTTTACAGTAACAAAAATATCTAAAACACTTAATCACTGAACTATAAACTGAATCTCTCAACATTTCTCTCAACATGTGTCCTAAAAATGTAGGTATCGATCTTCTCCTACCTTTTTGCTGTTGAAAGGAAGACGGTCCGTCAGGTCTGAACATGATTTTGCATAGCTGTCTCTCTTTATCCCTGACAAACCACACCTTCTTTCTTTTTGACCCATTTCCTGAAACAGAAATATCTGCTTGTTGTAAACGGGTTGTAAAAGGATCTTACGGTAAATAAGCAAAACCAGTCAGGTGCGTCATGGTCAGGGTGAGTAAAGGAGAAAGTTTCCCTAGGTGTATTTTCAGGGGAAAAAACACCTAGAGAAAAACAACTTATATAATAAAGTACAGTTCTCAATATATGGAGGGCTTATTTTTGCCTTTTCATCCCTCTTGTGAGATTATTTTGCTTGAAAATAAAATTGAGTTTATGATAAAGTTTTTATGTATATATAAAGAAAACATGCACTTCTCTTTCCCCCGATGTTTTCAAACAGATTCTGCCTTTGGGAGAGTTTATTTGCAGTCTGGATGTTTCCTTATTTTTTGGTTTGGCCTCCATGTTGTTTTCTACTGGATATCAAGTTTCACTGAGTGAAGGGTGTGAGTCACGTTGAGACCGAAACTCTGCTCTCCACTTCCCAACTCTCTGGGAAAGTGTCAAAACCTGAAAATATTCCACAAATCTTCTCCTTTCACTTTCATTTCTAAATGAAAATACCACCGGAGCATTACTGTGAGGGAAAAAAAGACAGTTAATATTGAATATTCAACTTTACATCACCGTTTTAATCAAGCTTGAATTGCTACGCAAACAAATGGTGTGACAGACACAAATCTACTTTATAAAAAAAAGAGCAAGAATGATAATTTATGAGGTATAAATCTTTTATTATTAAAGTTAAACTTGCTACATTTTTGGATCTAGCAAATTTAAAGGGGCTCAAACTAAATGGAGAGTATAAATGTTTTTTTAAAACATTTTAAGCAGGATCCTAATGTTTACACTGTTCAGCAAATATGATTATATTTATATATGTCTGTTAAAATGTAAAAACAAAAAGACTTGATCAGGTATATTTTATTAAATATTTCAGCATGCATGTTATTACGACAAGACATTGCATGTTGGTATAAATATTGAGATATAGTGAACACAGAATAACAAGGCAACAGTGTTTATAAATATTCAGATAAGTATGAATATTTATAGGCTATAAAAAACAGAAGCACCAGCCACAGATCTTCAAACATCTTTTTTTCTGGATGTAAACATAAAGCTGGGGAAACAATTATTCATTTTTAAACTGGTTGCAGAAAACAAAACACAAAATGTACCATCAAAGTGCACAAGACTTAACTTTTCTTTCACTCTGTAGCTATAAATCACAAACTGATATGTGACTGAAGTGTTCCCTCCATGCATTGCTCTGTAATTGGAAAGTTTCAGAAATTCTGGCACCGCATAGAAATGAACAGTGTAACAGCGCCATCTGTTGGTCGACCGAGCATCAGAAAAAACATGAAATAAAATCCATTTTTATTGGAGTTTTAATGTAACTTCAGCAGTAATTGTCAAATCAAATTTTAATTATTTAAATTAATATGTTCCTCATGCAGGTAACAATTTAACAAGTTTCAAATAAAAAGTATATTTAAAGTAAAAACGTTATTATAGTAACTCATACAAAGGTTTTATTGCATGTTTGTTTTTTGAACAAAACGTTTTCAACGGTAAAAAGAACAAAACTTGATTAAGCCATTGGACAATTATTCTACAACTTGGTTATCTTTATGTTTTCATATTATTTCTTCTTGCTTTGAATTCATGCAGCCCAAACTCACATCTGGAGAGGAGCAGATAGCTGAAGGACGTAAGGCTCTCTTTACTGATTATAACTGTATTAAGAACTTGGTGAACTGTTTTTAGGCTCTTGAACAGCACGGTTCAGACTTTATAGACGCTTATAATGGATCGTTGTCATAGAATAAAAGTAAATTAAACAAATAATTAATTTCTGAGAGGAGATCCCGAGGAAGAATGCAGACAACCTGGCACTCCGGAGGACCCCGATCAAATCCCCCCTCCCTCTGCCCACTATTGAGCTGGTGGCGTCCAGGTACCCCTAACTGTGAACAGCACGCGCCCCCAAGGTGTCACAAACTCGTGCGGAAGTGATTTACATGCATGACAAACATCCGTGAACCCAGCGGGAAGCTCCGAGATTCATGGAGACGATTCTTCAGATCTTTTCGGAAATCTGGTAGATGCGCAAGGCTTCTATTCACAAGATCCCAGTTCTGACTGACCTGAAGAACATCTCCAACAAATGTAACAATATCAAACCGAGCATCAGAAAAAAACATTAAATAAAATCCATTTTTATTAGGGTTTTTATAAAACTTCAACAGTAATTGTGACATCAAATTTGAATTATTGTAATTAATATGTTCCTCTTCCAGGTAATACTTGAGCAAGATTCAAAGAAAAAATATATTTAAAGTAAAAAAAAACCGTCATTATATTAACTTTTACACGTTTTTGTATTGTTTGTGATTTCTGAACAAAATCTTTTCAACGGTAAAAAGAACAGAGCTTGATTAAACCATTGGACAATTATTCTATAACTTGGGTTATTTTTATGTTAGAAGAGATTAAACTTTGACGAAAATCAATAACCAATACGTGGGTGTGCCATAATCTTCTCCCTCTGAGCAGAAACAAAACAAAACGTTATTATCTTTAAACATAACAGGAATGATCAAGAGTCAGCACGCAGCTTCAGTTATTCCAGAAACTACTGAGATCTGGTGTAGTGATAGATATATACCTGAACCTTCAGAGACAAATGAAGACAAAATCAGTTAACAACTTTGTTATTGTCTTTCTAAATTAATCCTTCATTGAGAAAAAGTTTTGGCCCAATGTCTTTGCAGCTTTTTAGTTAAATTCAGCCAGATTGGAGATTTTTCTGGTTTGGATTTTTAAAACAGCTTTTTTGTAAATAGAGGTGCTTGTTTAATAATTTGGGAGGTTGATGCTGCTTGAACGTGGCTTCCAACAACTCTCTACAATAAATGATTCTTAACTAATAAAATTAATCTATTTTCCTTTCAAAGCTGCTTTAACTCTGGTGGCTCTCTCAACCAGTCGCAGGATTCAGTGCAACTAGTAAAGGCAATTAAATTTCTTTAGCATTTGCTTATACAACACTACACTATACACTATACAATACAAACATCTGAAAAATTCTATAAAAATCTGTTTTGATTTCAAACATTTCTATATTGTTTGATTTTGAGTTCGTGCCTGAACATTTCGGTCTCTTTCAATCATTACAAAAACGTGAATTTCTCAGAGGAACTGGGAAAACAGCGTCTCGTTTACAGCTTTATTAGCTGCTGAAACTGGTAGGTCGTTGACAAAAGTCTGGCGCACAGAGAGGTGCTAATGCTTCCCACGTACGGACGCGCAGTCTCCGGCAGGTGACATGCAAAATGTGTTGAGCTGCTGCAAAAGGTTGCGGATAAAGTCATGCTTTGGTGGATCCAAAAGCAAGAACCATTTGCCTTTTGCGCCGATTTAATGTCAGTTGTTCTTATTTCATGTTCAACCAAGAGGCCAACCAACGTTACGCACGGATATGGCACATTTTACGCACAAAATGAAATTGATCTCATTGTATCTCTTTTGATATCACTTGAGCAAATGTAGTTAAGATAGAAGAGTGTATTTCCCGGGAATTAGTATTTTTGGATGGGCATCATCCAGCACTTATAAGTTTTGCTACAGCGGATGAAATACATTTTCACATGGAAATCACTCTCAGCTCCGACTCGTGCCAGCAAACATCCAGGCATCAAGATTGATAACATGTAGTTATGAGTTTTTAGATTTAAAACAAATTAAACGGACTGTTTTTATATTATTTCTTCTTGCTTTGAATTCATGCAGCCCAAACTCACATCTGGAGAGGAGCAGATAGCTGAAGGACGTAAGGCTCTCTTTACTGATTATAACTGTATTAAGAACTTGGTGAACTGTTTTTAGGCTCTTGAACAGCACGGTTTGGACTTTATAGACGCTTATAATGGATCGTTGTCATAGAATAAAAGTAAATTAAACAAAGAATTGATTTCTGAGAGGAGAATGCAGACAGCCTGGCGCTCCGGAGGACCCCGATCAAATCCCCCCTCCCTCTGCCCACTGTTGAGCTGGTGGCGTCCAGGTACCCCTAACTGTGAACAGCACGCGCCCCCAAGGTGTCACAAACTCGTGCGGAAGTGATTTACATGCATGACAAACATCCGTGAACCCAGCGGGAAGCTCCGAGATTCATGGAGACGATTCTTCAGATCTTAACGGAAATCTGGTAGATGCGCAAGGCTTCTATTCACAAGATCCCAGTTCTGACTGACCTGAAGAACATCTCCAACAAATGTAACAATATCAAAGTTGTTCAGCTAAAGAGTGCGCAGCTGTTCTCATCTAATACACAAGTTTTACATGATGTTTTCCGACTGTTAAAGCTGCGCAAAACCAGTGGTGCGCACCAAAAAGTTAGGATTTTGTTTCTCTGGAAACAAAAAGCTTTCACTTCAACTCTTCACATTGCAACATTTGTTATGCAGCATATATTTTAACTGTTTTGTTGTTTTTAACTTGTAGTAATTAGACATTCCATCATAAAACTCATGAAAATACATTATTATCAATGTTATTTTTCATGTATTTTTCCTTACTTCATATTAGTATCGTTTTCGTTACTTACTTGCAGGGTTTTTTGTTTGTTTGTTTTCTTCGGTTATTTTAATTACTTTCTTTTTTAAAGAGCGACTCAGATTTCATATCGGTGTCATGATGGCAGCCATTTCCAATCTTGAGGTTGTTGTTTAAAATTAGTTTAAAAAGGAGCTGGCTTTTGTCAAACAGACAATCCGTCATTTTACGCGCAAGGCTCAAAGTTAACCTTTCATCAGTAGTTCACAGGTTAAGCCAAACATAAAAATCTGTTTTGTTTTGTCTGTTTGCATGTAAAAAAAATCGATCTTTCTCGTCCAACAGCCTAAAATGAATAAAATCTATTAGCCTATCACAACTTTTCTCCAATACCGTTAGCATCACACGTGCGTGGTGTGGGAACGTGGGGTCACGTCTCTTCACAGCAGACAGACTTTGTCAGTGATGCATCAGATTTAACAGGTAATAAAAGTGAAGATGAAGCTTCATTCCCGCGATGAGAACAGAGCTGCAGGACACGCTCCCACTGCCACACTTCCAGCCTGTTTGTCTGCGTGTTGCAAAGTGTTTTTCTTCCGTTTGGCTTTTACGCACCGCGAACATATAGTTACCTACAACAACTATGAAGGGAAGGCAGCTGCTCTGACTTTTTATTAACTTCAATGTTTTCTTTTATATCCTGACATTCTACCAAAACATATTTATTTATAATTTTGTAATGACAGTTTAATCTGAGGGCATGATCCGATTCTCTAAAAGTCTTCCAGCGATGAAGTAATATGCAGAAAATGACCCTTAAATTTTTTAATTGAATAAAAACGCTAAATGAAAACAGAAAAGAAAATAAATTAAAACTATACCATAAAATAAAAGAGATGTGAAATCGCTTTCGTGCGCACACAATGACATTTATTTAATCATTTTTAAAAAATGTGTCTGGTTCCCAGATTCCACTGAAACAAATGTCAGCACTGCAGGTCTTTACACAAGTTGTCTTCTTTAAAACCAGAGGTGTGAAAATGAAGCCAGATGAGAGACATTTTGTTGGGAAGGACACAACAGAGACTTTCCCACAGGTTGAATTGAAGATGCGCACTGAGCGGAACCTGACTTTGCACCAGAGCGCATGTGCGTCAGGACTGTTAGCTATGCGTCAGTTCCAACAGGTAATTAAAGCGCAAATGGAAGCTCGTGTTTCGCTTTCCCACGAGAAAAAAAGCAAGAAAATGTTCCGGGAGAAACTCCCAAGAAAAATAAAACTAGGAATGATCCTGAAAAACGACTGCCGGAGTGCTTTAGCGATCTTTAGTATTTCTTCAACTTTTTATTTTAAAAATATAACATAATAAAGTCTCTCTTTCATGATTTTTATCATAGTCTACTGCGCTACATCCAGTAGTGAACTTTCACAGTTATGGGAACGTTTACAAGCAGATTTTTAACGCTTTAAAGCCTTAAAGCTTTTAGTCTGCCCTCCACCAAACTCAGGACTGCATTTCATGTCCTTTGAAATGCAGTTGTAAGAAGACACGCGTGGAAAACAAATGGACCCTTAAAATGCATTTGATGTCAAAATGGAGGCTGATTACCCTGAAAACAAAGGCGAGCATGCGCACTGGAGACTTTCCCGCGTAGCATTTCCACTGACATGTTTATTTCGCATATGTGAAGCCTTGAAGTGAAACCATTTATCTTTTGCATATAAAGACAAAACATCTAAAAATATATTTGATGACTTTAATTAGACACAAACTAGCAGGTTGGTTTGAAAGCTAAATGTTTGTGAAAATGTATTAAAGTTTATAATATTTATTTTATATATTGTCTTAAAAAAGCATTCACACACTCTGATCCTTATCACTAATATTCCTATTCTATTAATATTGGTTTGACATAGTTCATCATCAAGCAAAGAACAATTGTCAGCAAAATGATGATCTATCAGTCAAACCTCTCACTGCAGAGCAGAAGAGGACAGTGGTTGGATTTTAGACCTTTGGTGAAGTAGATAAAATCGGGGGATCAGATCAACCAATCATGATCTCCCAAAATGAAGGAGATAGACTCTGATAAATTGGCTGGCAGATAAATAGATGTACTCTTACTTTTTACAATAAAATTCATGCTCCTTGTGCAGAAATGGGCTCTTTTCTCCTGCTCACCAACATGTTTGACCTGAATGTGAAATCAGAACCTAAACAGTTTCTGCTACATAGAAGCTGTTCCCCGTTGCTCAATAAATGAAACACAAGCTGTTTGGGTTTAAGATGTTTATTATGAGTCAAGAGTGAGAATAATAATAAGCAGGCTTAGCATTTACAGGATGCCTGTTTCAAAAAAGATTTAAACTTAACTTTGCAATTTAGAAAATTTGTCTTAAGAGAAAGAAGATTAATTAAAGATTAAAGAAAAGTGTTTTATAGAATAAACATTTGAAGAAAATACAATTTAAAAAAATCCCAATTTAGTTTTTTGTCACTCTTAAATCTTTTGATTCGTAGAAAAAAAATCAGAGAAAGATAACTTGACTAGATCCATATAGAAATCAAGAATCTGTCTGACAATATGAAGAAGGCAAAAGAAAACACATCAGATTCTCATCCAAAAAAATCCAAGAACAGATGAGAAACAAAATCAATGAAATCTAACAGTTAGGGAAGGGCTACAAAGACATTTTCAGATGAGAAAGGGAAAGTTCATTTAACACATTTTCACCAACAGAACAATTCAAATTTCTTTTCAATATTACAAGGAAAATAAAACAACAAACAAACAAACAGCTACACTTCATGTTATTAATCAAAGGCAATTCTAAGCAAAAGAGAGTTTTGTCTGGATTGAAAAGGAACTCAGTGTTTCAGCAGTTTACCAGTTTTCTGTAAGTTTGTTCTAGATTAGAGGAGCATAAAAATTAAAGCTGCTTCTCCATGTTTGGTTCTGGTTTGTTCTGGGGACACAGCAGAACGGAATCCGTAGTTAGAGCACAACAGGTTTTCAATATGTTTTGGTGTAAAGCCGTTCAGTGACTTATAAACTATAAATTGTTTCCCATTCATTGTAATATATTTTTGGTCCTTTAACTAGAAACAAAAGTCGCCTCAAAACTGATGAAAGTCAACTTCCAGACATGAGTTAAATGAACGCTGACTCAATTTAGAAATATGCTAAAAAATGGGAAACTTTTAAACTTTCATTCTACTTAAAAAAATCATTATTCTGTGGCGTTTAATAGATAAGTGCATTTGATGCGAGGGTTAGTTTGATTCAGACAGAATTTGTTCCCTAATGAACAAAACCATAATTTGGAAACTGTGTCTGGATATTGAAGCTATTTGATCATCTGTGACCAAAAAAAAAAAAAAAACCTGACAAAGTTGTAAGGAGACAAACACTTTTGTACAGTTTACTACTACTTGTTTTTTTGGGGTTTTTTTATATATTTTTATTATTTTTATTTATATAAATCTGAAAACTGTGGGGTGAATTTGAGTTCAGCCTCTGTAACGTAACACTTTGTAGAACTAGCTTTTCCTGCAGTTACGGCTTTTATTGTGAACTGAGGGTTTATAAATCAACCGAAATCAACTAATAATTCTATTTTTGATCTTATACGCCTTAACAATGACACTAATCCATTATAAATGTTAAAATTGAACGGTCTCATCTACAAACTGACATGGATTTTATTCCTACAGTGATTCGTCACAAGAAAATATTAACTTGTTTTTCTAGTTGACTCTATGTATGGTAACATTTTTGTCATTCTTCATCATTAGAAAATGAAGACTATCTATTGTCCTTGAAGTGAGGACTTCTCCTGAGCTTTTATTGCACAGACTTCACACCTGGATGTTTTAGCTGAGCGGGAAGTCCTGCTTCACACCTACTAAAGAGATCTGCCACTGCAGACAAAAGGCCTCCATGTTTGAGGGGCAAAAATCACTTAACATGTCCTTTTACATTTTAACAAATGTTTTATTGGTTTCTTTATATATATATTTAAAAAACCAGAATAATACTCACCATAGGGAGACCAGCAGAATAAATTAGTGTCCAAAACACACAAGATAAACGTGAATATCTTTGGGACGGGGTTTGTGTTATTTTGTACTCAGAGCCACAGATGTCGCTCGTGCCGGCAGATATGACGGCACTTAGATGGAAAAACTGAGGGCTCTCTCTCAAACTCAAACCTCCAGGTTCCACACCTGGAAATGTGACGGACGGAGACTCAATCATTATTCACACTAGTATCACTGACTCTAATCACACAGGTCTGGAAGTTAAAGGCACGGGGAGGACGGATGTCAGGGTTACTCACCTCTCCAGTCGCTCTTCAGCACAGCAGCGGTGCCAACCGGATCCAGAGGATCCAGATCTGATCCTGGTCCACGAAAATCCCTGCGTGCCTGCCAGCAGATAACATGGCCGCCACACTGGCTGAGCCACTGGAGGGAGTCAACCTTATCAAAAATACTACAGCAAAGATACAAATCATGAGGTTTATTTTACATTATTTACAGGATTTCAGGAGTGAGCTTAGAGAGAGATGAGAGTTAGGATATTCTTTTGAGAGCAACACAAAAACAGAAGCAGTTTTAATGGAGGGATGGATG
Source organism: Poeciliopsis retropinna (assembly GCA_010277075.1). Lineage (NCBI taxonomy): Eukaryota > Metazoa > Chordata > Actinopteri > Cyprinodontiformes > Poeciliidae > Poeciliopsis > Poeciliopsis retropinna. The sequence goes on along the minus strand of VMRM01000007.1, from coordinate 1,475,485 downwards.
GTTATTGAGAGTTCTGAGGGTTCTGATGATCAGGGCCAAGGTCTCCATAAAGTCTGGCTGAGGGTCCCGCTCTGGGACGAGCTCTCTTTGCTCCCCGGCCTCTCTGCTCCCATCTCCAGCCCGCTTTGCTTCTGAGGCTGCTGGGGAATTGTGGGGAAGCTCTGCTGGGCTGAGAATCTGCGCGGCCAAGCCGAGGTGCTCGCCTCTGAGGCCTGCGTCTGCTGACCGGACCTGGACCTCAGCCTCAGCATCTGGAGCAGGGACTTGGTGTGGGTCATGGAGGTGGAGGTTCTGATGCGGTTGTCTGCGGAGTGGCTTTGTGAGCGTGGGAAGCGGGCAGAGAAGGTGGCGTCCAGGACCGGTCCGAGCCAGAGGCCTTTCCCTTCAGGCCCCAGGAACTGCGACGCCCTCTGCAGGCAGCTGGAGAACCCGTCCTGGAACGAGTATTTCTGGCCTCCCATCTTTTCCCTGCGTTCTTTGGCATTTCTTTGCAGGAAGAGAACAGTGTGCTCCAGAATCTCAGCTTTCTCCACCTTCTCCTGCGTCGCTCCCTGCAGCAGTGACGGTTAAACAGACTTAATAACAAGCACTGCAGAAAACATAATCTTTCTTGTGTTGTATACAGAAACTAAACATGTTCCGCTTTAAATCTTATTTACTTGTTGAGGCTCCTGCAGCAGCATGGTCCTCAGACGCTCCAGGCTGGAATTCATTCTCTGCCTTCGACGTTTCTCCACCTGAGATTTCATCAGCTGGAAGCAAGAAGCAAGAGGATTCACCCAAGTTTGAGGATCTCATTTAAATATTCTTACATTTAGTTCTCTGTAAATAAAACCAGAAGTGTTAGTATTGCTGCAAAAGCTGAATGCATTCTCAGTGGTACCTTTCTCTTCCTTGTTGCATCGTCAGTTTCTTGCAGCAGCTTCATTATCCTGGACTTCCCAAAGTTTCCTTCCCAGTCTGTGACTGATCAGGTACTGAGGCTCAGGCCTCTTGCTTCTGCTTTTACCACCTCCCAGCAGGCCCCACCCTGCTGGAGGGGCCTCCTTCAGGTCCCTCCTTCCTCCAGCCCCTGCAGACCTTTGCAGCCCCCACGTCCGCCCCCGGCCCCACACCCACCAACTCCTCATCAGCCAAGTTGCATTCAAGTTCCTCGCAATGTCTTGTTTTTATGAAAAACATAAGCAAATCCTGCAGATTAAAGTCTGCTTTTCTCAACTTTTTAACCTCAAAACACAAGAGCACGAATAAATATATGAAAACGTGACCGAACAATTGAAAAAGAAAAGTGTAACACAAGAAATACAATCTCAGATTTTCAATTTTTGCCCCTTTGCAAATTATTTGTGCCTTTCAGTCTGACCAAAAACATTTTGCTTCATGACAATAAAGTGGGATAGAAAAAAAAGTTAATATGATATTTAGAATTTAACAACATTATAATGTGCTTCTGCTTGATTATTTTGTAAAATACCAGCATTTAGCAATTATGAAACAAGTTGAGAGTTTATTTGTGCAGAAACTCATTTTGTTTCATTTTCTGAAATTTACCGTAATCATGGTTGGTCCAACTTCATGAACTTCTGTACCTGAAACATCTTTTAATGACAATTTCTTCATTAAATCAGAGCTAAAAATGTTCAAAATGGATCTGCTTTTCAATTTTGCAATCAGTTAAAATAAAAATAAGCATCTTTCTCATTCTGACACTTTGTGACAAACAACTTCAGGTTTGTCACAAACTGTTCCAGTAGTTTTCTTTGTGGTTTCAGCAGCAGAAGAAGAAAAAACTCACTTCATTTTCATCAGTGGGTTTGGAAATGTTGTAAACTATTGCACATTAAGCATGACTTTAAATCTGAAATTATTTTTGTTAATTATTATATATAAGAATAGTGTAATTAACATGTTTACAATGCTTTAACATCAGCTTAGCGTTGGTACAACATCAAAATTAAACACATTTTATTAGATCAAAAAAAATGTTTGTAAAGATGAAGTGAAATTATATATAGTTTCAATTTTTAAACAAATATATGAAAAGTGTGGCCTTCATTTTCAGTCCTCTTCTCATTCTTAACCAATGTGTTGTTGAGCCTCCTTTAACGGTTATATCTGCAAACCTTTTGCCAACTTTGCACATTTGGAGACTGAAATTGCAAAAAAAAAAAACAACAACTGAAAAACCTCCCTATTGAACTTTGATTAGGACATTTTAACACATGAATATTTTTTCATCTATTCTAGCTCTGGCTGTATCTTTAGAGCTGTTTTCCTGTTGTATGAAAATCTTCAATCTTTTGCAACTTCTAACCGATTTTTCCCCCAAATAGTTATTTATTTAAACCATTAATTTTCCACCAGTTTCTCAGTTCCTGCCAAATAAAAGAATCGGCTCAGTACTCTGATGCCACCTCCATGTTTCAAAGTATGGCTAAAAACTGCGAATCAAATCACAATTTGTATGTCTTCTTTCTTATGTTACTTCTGAACGTGAACAGCTGTCCTGGATTTCATTTTTGGCGAATCAGAGATACGTGGGGAAACTTTCTAAATAACTTGTTAAATCATTTGAAAGAACACAATAGTTTTCCTGCCATATTTGCAGCTCCTGTCTGAATATGCAACAGTAACCTGACTTTCTTTTTTTCCTTTGGTTCCTCGAGTGTTTCATCTTTTCACTTCTCTCTGTCCGCGAACCTCCGGCGAGTGCCGCCGCGTCTCCTTTCACGCCTTTTGCGTTTCCGCACGCAGGTTGTAAATGCGGGTTTTGCATTCGCGCCTCCGTGTCACTGGGGTGCACGCGTGCAGTTTGCGCCACTGTCTCGTGCTGGCGCGCCGCTATTGTTTGAAGTTTGCCTTTGATGATGCGGAGGATCGCCGTGAAGTGAGAAAAACAGAGGAGGTGATTATGCACGTGTGACTCCTTTTTTTTTTATTCATCATTTGAAGCCCCCCTTTACTTCCCTAACCGGTGAGCCTGGCAATTCTTTGCAGCCCCCCTGCAGATTGACATTCAAACGCGTGGAGTCCAACACGTTGTAATACGCGTCACTGCGCACAGTTACCTAATTTCTAGTTTAATACTGCGTTTAATACACTTATTGTTGTATGAAAGTAACAAGATTTTATATTTTTGGAACATTATGGATGTTCCAAAAATGATAGAAACCCAAATTAAGACTTGGAAAAGCTAATATTACAATTAATGTAACTCCCCCTTGAGATTAATAAAGTATTTTTTCAACTTGAATTGAACATTATAGGCTGTGTCTCTGACGTTTACTAGACAGTGAATTGACAGGAAGGTGGGTTAGGAGTTCCCGGGTACATTTTAGACAAAAAGCTCCGAAATTTTGAGTTAATTTCAGAAATTTTCTTTAAAGAAAACATGAACATGAGTTTGAAAAGTCGAATATTTGCGTGGAAAAAAAACCCCTGATTAATCTCAAAATTTCAAAAGTCTAACATTTTCGCCTTTTCGCCATCTGCTGGGTCGACTGGAGGTTTAAGAAGACAGAGCAGACACGCAAAACAGATAACTGATGCAGGGCTATTTTTGATGTTCATTAAAGTAAAAAATTAAAACCAGAAGAGGGAGAAGGATTAGTTGATGGCAGCAGTATATAAAGTCGATGCCCTCTTGGGAAAGTTTCACAACCAAAAGGAACTGAAGACCAGAGAGAAAAATGACTGAGAGAAAACAAAAAGTTAACAGTTGAAATAAGAGCAAATGATGCAAAATGGAAAAGAAAGTGAGGAAAAGTGGTCAGTTTGTCCTCCAGTAGCCCGGCAGCATAATGTCTAACTATAAGCTTTATCAAAAACTAGTTTCAAAATGAAATTAATTAGCTGGTCAGGATCACTCTGTAAACTTATATAAAAGCAAAACTTCTAGCAATATGTGGTGTCAATCAGCACAATGCCAAAGTGGAAAGACCTTAGCAATAGACATTAGACTAAAACCTGCTGCAGCTTATCAATCTGGGAAGAGTAAAACACTTCAAACTGATGAAATGTCCAGCAATCTAGATAGTAATATTCACAATAAAACACCCAGGAGTCAACCTGCTTGCAAATCTACCCAAGGTCAGACTGCAATGTTTAAAATATGATAAAGTAGACATTGTTTCCAGAAATCAAAGCATTTTTAGCACAAACATCTTATGTGAAGCTACAAGCTCAAAACATCATGTGTCAGGATCCTGCACATAACACATGTCCAATGGCTTCCTTTCATTTAATTTGATGGACTTAGTTTTAAGAAAGAGCTTGATTGAACTCTGTATTTCCTTTCTAATCAGTCATACTGTTTTATCCAAACTGACTAAAACAGTACATCCGAAATATGACTGCTTGAAAGCAAAATTAGTGTTGTTCAAAGGCTTTTTGCTCTTGTGAAAATGTGCCTTCATGACCTCTGAGGCATCTTTTTCTAAACCTACCACAAGGTCTGCACAAAGGATGAATAGCTCAGCAGCTGCTTGTGAATACAGAGAGTCTTTATTGTAAAAGAGGTAGAGAGAATACAGGTGTTTCACTGTACAGAAAAAAGACAGCACTGTTTTTACTCAGTCAGACCAATAATATGGACTCAGACACACCTCATTCATTTACAGGGACAGGCCAGTAAAAAAGAAAAAAGGAGGAACGAAACAACACAAAACAGAGAAACAAACACACAAATCTTTGGATTTTTCTCTATTGCCCTCTCATTCACTAAATGCACTCCCTTTCTGAGCTGTTAAAACCAAAACACTTGTTAAACTAATAATACAAGCAATAATAATATTAATAAAAATGATATAGTGTGCTAAAAACAAAAGATAATGCGATTTCACTTCTCACATCTTCCCCACCACAAATACATTTCAGTAACAAGTGAAAAACAAACCCTACAAGCCCCGATGATAAAACCCAAACCCCATGCACTCAACACACACTCACTCTACCGTCTGTGCACTCAGCTAATCATACAAACATAATGATGACCTACGCTGGGCGGCTTTCCAAACAAAACAAAACCAAAATAAAACAACCAACAACGGACATTTAAAATAACCAAACATTATACAAAAACAACTGCAGCCAAGTGGGAAGGGTGATATCATTCTGTCTGTCTTTTCCCTCATCAATCTTTCTGTCGTTCTGTGCCGGCGGGGCGGGGCCATCAGTCGGAGTTATCCGAGTGGTCGGTGCGGGGTGAAGTGCCAGAGGGAGGCGAGGTCCGACCCTGCCAGTTTCCGTTAGCCTGAGGGATCCAAAGAAACAAAATCAACATCAACAAAATGCATTGTGCAATAAAAATGCAGCATACTGAAAATCAATCTATGAATTTGTATATTTAATGTATTTTTCCTCCATTTCTTGTTTGGTTCAAAGCTCCCACTTCTATAAAAAAGGAACCTGCAACATTTTTTTACTCTGGTCAATTAGTTTTATTAAGTGTTTGATTTAGAAAGAAAATAATATTCTGCAAGTCGGACTTTTAAAACATTGTCTTTAGAAACTGGTATCACTTAAACCCTGATTGGTCTAACTGACCTCTGCACATTAATGCATGTCTTTGGTGTGAAGCACTTTGGATAATGTCAACATCTGTCATTTTATTATCTTCTTTTTGTGGCACTAAAGGTAATGTTGTAAAATGAAAAGATCTGACAATATTTAGAAGGAAAGTATGAAAAGAAAGTACAAACAAGCTTTTAAATCAATGTCGGTAAGAAGAAAATATTGGCACTTTGGCAGTGTCCTGTTAGATTTGTCAGTGAACAAATCTTGGCAGTGAAGTAAGAGAAAAGTAATGCTAAGCAAACCCTCAGTTTGGCTTAGCAACAAGTTTATGTGTTTTTTGTCAAGTAAAATTAGGTAAAATAGATTAACGTGTTAATAACAAACTGCCAAAACTCACACCCCCTATCATATAACAATAACTTCCTTATGATAGAGTAATCTCCAAAGGCTGAGACATTGAACTTTAAAAACAGGCCATAAGCATGATGTCACATGACTTCAAGATTTCTTTTTATTACAGCTGCCTACCACACATAGTTAAATATTTATCACTAAATGACAGAAATGTTCTGATAACAGAACTATTATTTTATGACAGTGTTTACACTTACAAACCAATAAAGACTTATATTAGTTACTGGAACAGTGATCAGAAAGTCTCCTGTTTTTGTTTGAATCAAGTGCTTTCAAACCTGAGGTGTTATGTCAGTTTAAAACAAACTCTGGATGCTTTCTCAGAACTACTACTCATACAACTACCTAAAACAAAACCCAGAAACAGTTATGTTTCTGTAAGAACTATAGGTATGGAAACAGCCGCAAAGTATCAGATTTGACAAGATCTGGGGGCCTTCTTCAAAATATTTTCAAATATTAACATCAGATCAGTTCCTTATGCCCTCCATGTCTAATTCTGATCCCAAAATTCAACTGAAACTAATTCTTCTCTCCCATTCCATCTAAATGTACGAAGCAGCAGCTCACATATGCATGTCTGTTCAGGAATGTATCTTTATCGCCCTCTTGTGACGGGTTGATGGACAACAACATCGATCTGAGTAACAACATGAAGCTTTGCCTTGAGAGAGAGGTCTGCATGCAACTTCACTGGTTTTGATCTTTAAATGATTGACTAGCAAATCACGAAATAAAGACACGATCTGCAGCACCTGCATCTGGTAGGCGGACTGCTCGCCATTCACAGATGGAACCCCGAGGAACATGTCCGCTGAGCCCGACAGGGAGAACGACCCCGACCCTGAAAACAAAGAAAAAAATTCTTTCGTTTTCATCCACAGCATTACATCTCAGTTGATTTTTTTCTGAGTTGGAAGCTAAATAGCCTCCAGGGTTCCAGCAGGAGTCTTCATCGTCTCTTACCCGTGGAGTTTGGAGTGTGTGGAGAATCGTCTCCCTGTCTGGCTCCTAAAGCCGTCTTCATGGCGTAAAGGTTGGCCTCCTCTTGGAACTTGCCGATGTTTTTCTTGTAACGGATTCGTTTGTTGCCAAACCAGTTGGAGACCTGGGTAAAAATGATGGAAAAAATAACACCCAAATTATAGTTTTTTTACAAATACAAAACATGTGGTTTCAGCTATGAGTGTTGAATAACAGATTTAGAAAGTTTCAATTCAACTCCTGCCAGAACATCACACAGCTCTGCTGGTTTATTTACACATGAAAACTTTAACAACTTGCCGAATAACAGACGTTTGTGATTTATGGCAACAAAAAAAAAAAGAAAATCGAAAACAGGAATTGGAATCTTGTCTCAGCGGCATCATTATAACCTCATAAAAACCAAAGAAATAAAGAATTAGCTCATTATTTCATCTCAATGTCTCACTAGAATCCTGTTTGAAAAAGGGATGGGCAACTTCTGACAAACAAATTTTATTTTACCCATTTTCAATACAATTTCCTGTTAAGTTTGGAAAATTCAGGCAGTTATTAGAAATTTATAACAGATTTATTCTCCAAATAAATAAACTATGTAGTTCAGCAGACTCCTCTGTGAACGTTCACTTTACTTAAGGTGCTTAGGATAAAAAAAAAGGTCAGAACCACAGCAGCGGTAAGTTCATCTCGACATTTATCACCCCAGTCTTTCTGTTGCAAATGTCTGACTCTAAATATAGATATAAAAGTTACAAATTTCTGACTATAAAATTACATGATAAATTTAAGCCTTTAATCATTAAAAATGCTTAAATATGAGATATTTACATATTTTGTAAATATGTAACTTTTCAACATTAAAGAATTTCAAAAATTTTCTTGTAAATATGTGAAATCATCACAGAATTTCAGATTTTTTTGGTGTAAATTTACTCTTAATTTTTAAAAAAATTTATTTTATCTAATTTTCCGTCACATCCTGCCAGCTGCTCTCTTTCCATTCGGACAGCGGCTGACCTGAGAGACGGTGATTCCACACTGTTTGGCAAGTTCCTCTTTGGCTTCTTCGCTGGGGTAAGGGTTGGACAGGTGGGAGTAGAAATACTCGTTGAGGACCTCTGTGGCCTGTTTGCTGAAGTTGCGCCTCTTACGCCTGAGGAGAGAGAAACATGGTGAGCTCTAAGGGAATAAAAACGTAAGAAATTAAAAAATACAAATCTAACAGGACAAACTATTCAAGCTATCTTTGAATGTTTCTGATCTTTAACCAATTCAAACCTGGATTATTCTCATTTTTTTCATGTACTCAAAGTTTAACTTCTAGGATTTCTACACATTTTTCATGGAAAAACACATATTTTATACAAAAGCTCACAATAAATGCATGGAATATATCAGAAAAAGAGAGATGGATGGATACAACAAAATTGTATATTCTTCAGTATCTGGAAAACACTTAATATTTCACATTTTTCTAGATTGCACATTTACATGACACATTTCTTACAAATCCTGCTATAAACATCAAATAACCATTTGCAATGCTTTCATTAAAACCTTTTAAGTTAGACTTGGAAACTCTTCTAATATCTAGATATTGTTTCATCTAAGCCACAATGAGAAGTGGTCAGAGCCAAGTTAGCAAGAAGTTGTGTAGTGAGAGGAGACCACTATGAAAGATGACTGCAACAAGGCTGCTTGAACATTAAATATAAAGAAATGATGGGGAATCAGGACCATTGTATGGTGGACACCAAAAGAAAAATGGCCACAAACCGCTCACCTGGCATCCAGGAAGCGGGACCTCAGGATCATGACGGCCTCACACGTGCTCTGCTTGAGCTGGGTCTGGATGGAGCTGAACTTGCGGTGGATGATGGCCACCATGCGCTCAATCTCCCGCGGAGTCACGGGCCGCGTGCGCGACTGCTCCCTCAGCAGGTTCATGACGTGAGTGGTGAATTCAGTGCATGCCTGAGTAAAGTTGACATAAAGAGAAACAAAAGGAAGGGATTAAATCTATACTGGAGGTACCAACAATGTATCTGTATTGATTTTGAGGGAAAGGAAACCCTGAAAAGATTTTTAAGACAACAAGGAGTTCTGAGAAAAGCTTTATTAAATAACTTGACATATGCAAAAAACTAAACTATAATATTAAACAGCTGTGGAAAGATCTACTTTAGAAAATTAACATTGCTAAATGTGTCAAATGGATTCCACTCGACTGTGCAACTCATAATTACAAGAGTAAAAACAACTCCCCCCTCTGTCCACCCACTCTAAAGAGGTATTTTCTGCGAATGCGTGGCCTAACATGCCAAAGGATTTACACTCCTGGAGGGCAGCGTCAGAACAGGCAAGCGTGTACAGGCAATGTCAGCGACACGGTACCTGCTCATACTTCTCCAGCTCAGTGTGGTAGATACTGCGAATCTGGCTCAACTTGCTTTTGTAGTCGGAGTGCTCGAGCGAGCTGTCGGGCGACATCCCTCCGGAGCTGGTGGCGGCGGACACGGCGGCGGCGGCCCCGCCTCCTTTCTCCGGCCCGGCGACGCCCTCCGCCAGCAGCATGTTGTCCAAACGCACCAGCTGAGGATCCTGAGGTTCCTCCTCCTGGGTGTTCCTCATAGATAGGCCTGCCGGTTAGAACATGTTTGTGTTTTAACTTCCACTAAAATTAAACTTTCATGACACTCTCCTAGTAAAAAAAAAAAAAGTGTCCAAACACAGAACCTTGTGGTACTGCATCAGTAACCATGGAAGATGAGCAGACTGGAATCTGATCTAATGGAATCTGACCAATCAGATCTAAATCCCACTTGATAAGTGACTATTTTCTCCTGGAAACAGATAGAAGTCATCTTAATTGAGAAAAAGTTTCTTAAGGAAAGGTTAAGAAACTTTACAGTCGTTGATATGTCTCCATTTACTAAGGATAACTTAATCATGCCTAAATTCGGGGCAGTAATCTAGGGAAACACTTTTGTGAATAATTTGGTTGGGATGGGGTCCAACATGCAAGATGAAGGTTTTCCTCTAACAAGGTCTCTGCAGTAAACATGCAAAGGGAGTGATTTGATTTGGCCTCCTGAAGACTGAAGCAGTCATGAGGAATATATTGTTTGCATTTGTTAAATATGCAAATATGCAGAAGCAAAACTGAATATTTAGGATAAAAACTAGACTAATTTATGCACCTTTGCTTGAAGTTTGGTAGATTCTAATGAATTCTCATCCATTGCCACATATTTATAAAATAAAAACCAAGTTACATAAAAGATGACTTGAGTCATATAAGCAAAACTATACTCTACTAACATAAGCAGTAGTACTTGAAGTTTTCCCCCTTCTTTAGAATATTTAATTTACAATCTGTTTATATACTGATATTAAGTGTTTGTATTTATATTTAATAAAACAGCCTGGAAATTTCACAACAATTTAAACAAAAGAAACATTTTAGGGCAAGTTAACTTCACTACTTCTTTGAATTAAATTTTATATTAATCAATTTATTTATATTCAGAATATTATACTACAGGAATAGAAATATTGCCCGGTAACACAGCTGTTTATTCATTCACCCACCCCCCCATACTTATTCAGACAAGGAAGGAAGGAACTAAAAAACATAAGCCAAACTTTTCCATTCTGTTCATATCTGCATCTGAACTCGCTCTTATACTTCACACGATTGGCTCACTCAAAAAGCAACAAACCACAACTCAAAGATAAAGCACCATCCTTTTTAGAGATCTCATAATTATCAGTGTTTGCAATATCACAATCACAAAGTACTCTTTGGAGGCTCTACTTGGTAAGCCTCCAAAGGCTTACCAACAGTAACATTTCAGATGCGATCCATTAAAATCCTGTACACTAATAACATATTTCCCCACCAGGATAGACTTTATTTCAACAACTGATGTAGATTTAAATGACCAAGACAAAGACAGCTCCAGGAAAATGCCAGGCACAATGTAGGCTATGTTTAATCAATATCATTGCAATATGAAACAATACAATATTATGTTTTATGTTGATTAAACCACTTTAAAGTTTGTTCTCTTTGTACAAACAGCTACAGTCTAGCCATAATTGCCTGCCTGGAAATGGGTTCATACAAAAAACAAAGCAAAACAAAAAACTCTCCCACACAAGTTCATAGCTACTTATTTTGGTCTGAGAAAGGCTACAATTGTCAGATATTTCTAAAGAGTCAACTGACTCAAAGGGTGCAACTCAATATTATGTCTGCATTTTCAAATAAGCATTTCTGAGAGTCATGTCAACTTTTTCAGAGACTTTTAGTTTAAAGGAATTGATATTTTTTTTAAAGACAAGCACTGAGTAACTGTTGTAAGTGTAAGCAGGTATGATGCAGATGTTTACTCACAAATCCAAACAGAAATAAAGTGAAGTCAAAACCAATAAATTATGCTGACTTGTTTCAGTGCTCTATTTCTATTATTTAGGAATGAACCTGAACCTTAATACATCCTGTCACATCTAATAATCGCTCCTACAATTATGCATTACACAAACAACAACTTGATAACTTAATTTCTATCAACATTTTATTAAAAAAGAACAAATATTCTTATTGAATTGGACATATTTTGAGAACTATGCTGCTTTTTGACAACTATAAAAAAGAGAGCAGCTTTATTTGGCAACATGACGAAATTAAAGATCCGATCATTTGAGCAAATGTGAGAATTAACAGATGTAAACAAGGTGGTAAACCCTGAGGTGGAAAAGCTGCACAATAATCAATATGCTAACTGACACAATATCTATGTTTGTTTCAGTCCATTAATCTATTAGCAACTACTGAGTTTATTTGTTTCAGTGCTATTGTCAAGAGCAGGTTATAAGATAAACAATGTGACCAAAACAACAGCTAGATGGAGAGCGTTTATTGCAACTACTGACACAAATCTAAGTAAATAAGAGCAACTTTTGTCTGTATCCTCACACAAGCATTGTGCTTTGAGCATATTATTGGCTTGTGATGACACCATATCAACGAGGGCTGCTGATGGCTCCAGTTGCACAGCACCACAGATCAACATCATGTTCTTGGTGACAGACAGTATCCCTGTGTGTAAATAACCTACCCGTTTTTTCCTTGATCTCGCAAAGAACGCTGAACAATGCGGGCTTCATTCGGTGACAGTTTAGTGCGTGTTTCCTGTGGGACACGAAGGAAACATCATGACTTGTTGGAAGTACAAAGAGCAATAAAAAATGCTGACAACATGAAAACCAAGCAAAAAATAAATGAAAGTTCTATAGCGACTATGTTTAGCAAGTTAGCAACACCGTTAGCTTTAAGATAGCTGAAACAGACAAGAAAAAATATAAATATAACATCACTGAACATTGTAGCCAATATGTCAAGATTGTAGCCAATTTTAATGTTGTGTAGTAAAATGTAAAGCATTCTTGTAAAGAAACGCATTTTCTTTACGTTAAAGGTGTTAGCTGCTTCTCTTAGCTTTAGCAAGTTAGCCTCGATTAGCGCAGGCGAAACGCCGATGATAGCGTATGATTTGGAACAACAGTTAATGCCTTTAATCATCTTGAATACAGTTCATTCGATCTATATTAAATCTTATCAGAATTGGAGTTTTTTTTCTTCCGAACTAACCACAGGTTATTCCTAACACCATTGTATTAATAAAAAAATCTGCCAGGTGGATCACATTGGGGCATAATACAACTTCAAATGTAGGCAACTAAACAAGTAAAACCTTGACTGATTTAGTCTACACTAATTAAAAAGTATTTCAAATACAGCTAAAGATCACTGAAACAATTGCAAGTAAAAACAAAAATCAGCAATCAATTATTCATTTATGAAAGCACACATTTTTACACGTCATTAACTTTGTTTTGATTCGGTTAGACCAGTTAAAGTAGTGTGTTTTTTAAATGGACTTGAAAGTAATCTGGTCTAAATGCCAAGAAAAACATTTAAGCAACTGTTTTACAATTGAATGAGTTTAAATATTTCACAAGATACACAAAGACGTTAAGGGATCTTCAATCATAGTGGAAAAATCGATTTTGTAACAGAATTGTTTAAAGCCCCTTAAAGAAACTTCGAAACGGAAGCCAACTTCAGTCTCAAGAAGGCTAACAATGGTTGCGATCAACAATCGCAGCTTGAAGGAAATGTGTTTTAAAACTAACATCAAATGACAAAAAATCTTGTTTTACTCCGGCATCATATGGGCGGGAGCATATAATAACAAAAGCAGCTTTATTTTTATGAGAAGGCTAATTGTTTAGCTGTTGGCTAATCAATCTAAACAATAGAGTGAAGTTCAGGAAAGTTTCCCAAAGCGTCACAGAGCCAAAACAAAACGCAGCCACGGTGTCGGCAACTTTCTAAATTAAACAATCAAAACTGTCACTAACTTTGCTTGTGCCTCGTCCAAACTTTGGTCGGTGATGGTCATTATTTGTTGCAGTATGTCACCAATATCTCTGCGGGTTTCATGTCCGTTTTCTGTGCCCTCGAGGCCCGACTCGCCTCCGTCCGACCGGTGCTGGGAGGGTTGATGAACCGAGTTGAGCGCATGCATCCCGGGGTGGCCGCTCACGCCGAGTCCCCGGCCGTTGGATGGCCCATTGCCAGTCAGAGGCTGCTGTTGCAACATCTTTGGCGACGCACAGTGGCGACGACTGCAGCCCGACTGTGCTCTCACAGGCAACACAGCATTACCCGAACCGAGGCATCTCACAGAGCAGGGTCCCCTAGCGACTGACAACTAGAAGTGCAAAACAGGAAAACGTGTGGAGTCCAGAGAGTGCACGGAGAAAGAATAAATATAGACAAAATACTTATATTTTTGGAAATACATATTATTACCATAAACAAGCTCTTTGCATCAGAATCCCATATGCATGAAACTGTTGCAGTAATCAATGTGACTAAAGATAAATGCATGCATGAGTTTCTCCAGATGTTGCTGAGACATTAGTTCTTTAATCCTGGAAATATTCTTTAAGTAAAAGAAGGCCAACTATGCTGTCTTTATGTGGATATGAAGGTTTGGGTCAGAGTTCATCACTACACCTAAATTTCTGGCTGTTGTAAGTGAAGCTGTGCATTATTCTAGATCATTCCTCTATCGGTCCAAAGATAATAACTTTGTTTATTTCTGTCCAGCTGTAGAAAGTAATGGCACATCCACCTGGTAACACTGTGTGTATTGCCTGCGTAGTTAAGCTAGATAATCTTATTTCCTGTTATAACCTGAGCTAGTGGAAGCATATAAATATTATAGAAGTCTTATAGAAGTCTGTCAATTCTCAATAAACTTTTCTGCTATCTGACTTCTGTTTGCAAAGAGACAAGAAGGCTGCAGACTCCTGATGCTGCTGCATTTCAGTGAACACCAACATCCATAAAATCTGGATATTTAAAATATATTATTATAAGTTCACAAATAAGAGGACGACTAAATATTTAAATGTTATAATCACATTGGATCCAGATAATTTCAATTTGGGATACTTTGCTCTAAACAATTACTGAGGTCATTGACCTCCATTTTTATTTTTCATTCTGGCACTTGTGGAGCTCCGTACAAGTGCTGAACAGCATGTGACAAAAATGACAACAGCATTTTTTAATCTGGTGGAGAAATTCTGCTGAGACCACAGCAACAAGTTTTCACAGAGCAGAAGTGGTTGTGTGTGTGACTGAGTAGAAAAATGCTTAAACAACACACAAAAAAATACAGGATCAAATAAAATTTGACTCAATAACCTGGAAGCTGCTTGCTTTCTTGTTAAAGTAAAGATTGAAATCTGACTACGAACGGATGAAGCCTTCTATGTCTTTTGTGAAACAACAATCTGACTTAAGACGGCTTGTTTCTCTACTTCTCGTTTTAGCTTCAAGTCAACAGGATGTGAGCCAAAACCACAACAGTGAAGTGCAGAAGAGCTGTGCGTGTTTCAACAAGTTGCAATGGGGCCTGACACATTCAAATGCATGGCAACTTAAGCAGCAGCTGCTCCGCATGCTCATAGTTTAAGATCAGGTTACAGACTTCACTGTTTCAGAGTACACCTGGACCGAAGCAAGTGTGTGACAGGAGTTATTTAGTTTGTTTTAGAGATGTAGTTCATGACAATCAGATGAGGCAAATGTGGGGCATGTAAATAGGGGTGGGCTGAGAGGAGAGGAACAGGAAGAATAGAGCGGAGAGGCAGAAGACTGCAATACAGACGGCGAGAGGGAGAGCTAGTTGCGCTGGTATGTGAAATACTTCACAGCAGATTTTTTTCCCTTCTTGTCTACATAGAGATATTGAACAGACGAGGGACAAAGCAAAACATGCTGTACCCCATCTGGGATCACTTCAAGAGATGATGTTATGAGGAGATAAAGTCCAAACGACAAAGGTAAGACCGGTTTACTTAACTTGTAGTAAAAGTAATGTTCATGGGGGAATCTCACAGGATTAAAGTTTTAAAAAGAAACTATCTTCATTACTAAAGTCTAACTAGTCCATTCGACTCTTTTAACCACGTTATACATGTTAGTTGTTAAAAAATCCAACAGAAGTGTAGATTTTATAGTGCTGTTTAAAGAGGTGGGAACTTGCTAAACTGGTTTCTGAATGAGGGACAAACAAAAAACCTCAAAAACAGTCTTCAAGCCAGTAAACACCTGTCTGTTAACACCGTACATGTCCTGTCTGTCGCCCAACCATCAGAAGAGGAACTGTTTTCTCTCTGCGTTGTGTCTATAATAAAGAATCTGCTTTGTGTTTCTTCCTCTCAGAGTTTGACAGACACAATAATGGAGAGCAACACTGAATTTTCTGTGGAGGAGCTGCTGGAGCCTCTCATCATCACCGAGGACGGAGACACAACCACAGGAGAGGCTGTGAGCAGCTCAGATGCCGTCTTGCAAAGTTGTGGTGAAGACTCTGCTCTCGAAAAGAAAGAGGAACACCCAGGGGAGGACGAGAATAATGATGCTGCACCAAATAGTGAGACACGTTCAGAGGAGCTAAAGTTGGAAAAGCAGCAGAGCGACACGGAGGAGGAGCATTCAAAGGTTGATAAACTGGAGGATAGTGAGAAGAGAGATGATGGACTAAACTTAGACAAAAACAAAAATGAAGAGCAGACACAAGCTGACAAGACAGAGGAGGAAAATTCCTCTGAGCAGCAACCTAATGGGGACAAAAACCAAGATGAAGATGCAAAAAAGGTGGGTAAACTAAAACCTCTGAATCAGTTAGTTGTTCTTATATTATTGACCTAAACAACATTCAGTCCAAGGAAAACACACACACACCTGTGGAAATTTGTAAGATTTATTTTGTTACGCATCATGTGGGATTACGTAGGAGTGGAGTGGATTCCTTTGCTGTGCCAACAAACATTGTGTGCCACTCAGTCAGAAACCTCTTTCTGTCTCTCTCCACCTTCGCCACCTACCCACCTCCTCTCAGGCTCACCGGTTAACCCCTGACTTCCCGGACTCGCTGTTTGAGCTGCTCTGCACCCTGCAGGAGGGCAGGCGGCTCAACGACCAGCGATGCTCCTTCAGGTTGGAGGGCGGGCTCAGGAGGAGGAGGTGCCACTCGGAGCCCAACACCAGGAAACCGGCTAACAGAGGTGGGAGCGTGCTCATGAGGTTCCACTGAAACTGATGAAACTCATGCAGCTGTTTCAGCTGTTTCCATGACATGACTCTGATTCATTTTGATGGAGAAGAACAAAAACAACCACAAAACCTATGAGCAGAGTTTCAGTACTTTTATGTTTCTCCATCTTTGATGGTTAAAACTCTACTGAGTTTAACTCTACATGGGTTTTTTTTCTTTCCAGTTGTCTTTTCCTCCATGACTTCACTGCAGAAAGAGGAGTTTTTTGACTTGGTTGCTACTGCACAAGCTCGCCGACTAGATGACCAGAGAGCACAGCTGGGAGGCTCTGTTCCCCCAAAACCAAAATCTAGAAGCTTTCGAGGCAGCTTAAAGCAGCTGACTTTAGTGAAAAAACCTGAACCAGTTCCTGTCCCCAAAGATGTTCCTGCCCCTAAAGATGATCTGTATGATATGATTCTGACAACACAAGTAAGGAGGATTTGCTGTAGTGAGTGCTGTAATTTTAAAAAAGAAATAGTCAGTGTATCCACTTGTCGATTCTGATTCCTCCCTTTGCTGTAACCCACAGGCTCAGGGCCGGCTGGAGGACCAGCGCAGCAGGGCTCCAGGCCCCATGGACGATGAAGACTTCTTCTCTCTTCTTCTGAAAGTGCAGGGCGGACGAATGGATGAGCAGAGGACTGAACTGCCACGCTTGCTGAAAACCTGAGACAAAAAATAGAAACTGTGGCCAGTGTGAGAGCCAATGAGTGTCTTAGCCTCACTTTTTTTGCTTTGATTTCCTGTATAAGCAGGGGTTTCAGAACCATAACTCTTCCTGAATGTTAGTCAGTGTTAAAGTTGTCAAGATTGTAGCAAAAACGCTAAAGTTTGATCAATAAAGCTTTTAATGTAACATTAGGAAATGTTTCCAATAAAGAAACATGCAGCAAAACTTAATTTAGTCTGTACTCTGAGGGACATTGAGGGCTAGTTTCTAAAACTCGGAGGTTACGTCTTGAAACCTAAAGGATATTTTTCGGAGTACAGTTTGTTTATAGCGTGTAGATATTACTTCCCAAGCCTTTCAGGTTACTTGTTGGATCTTAGAGGCTAGTTTCTGGAAGTTGTGCTTATTCTCTGGAATTTACACATATTTTATGTGATATATATTTTACTTTGAGCAATCTGTACATTTACTTTCGGTGAATTTCTGTGAATATAACATTTATGTTTAGTAAAATAACTGATAAGATGTGGAAAGTAAACTCCAAGATCCACTATGTTCCTTCTAAATTCAGCAAAGTAGCAAGTTGCAGGACTCATAATGCAGCATACTAAAGTAATCTTAGTGTTTTGAAATGTAACAAGAGTTTTGTAAAGTAAGTTCTTGAAATCATTAGGTTACATATCTCCTTGTAATAGTTCAAAGAAGTACCTTTTCAGTTGCAGAGCACAACCTTTGAATTGTAGTAAGTGACCTGCAGGTTCTAGAGAAAATAACTTCTTTGTTCCTGAAAGTAACTTCTAAGTTCTGGAAACTAACTACAATGTTCCGGAAAGTACCAGGTTACAGGATACCTCATAACACAGCTTGATCTCTGAAGGTACCCAGTAAGTTCAACAAAGTAATCTGCTTCATGAAAGCAATCTTTAAGTTCCAGTGTAAGCTTCAGAAGCGTTTCCTCGTAATATAACTTCAAAAAGTACCCTTTATGTTCTGGAACGACAACTCTGAGTTTGTGGTACAGAAATGTGTATATTTACCCCAAATTCTCCAATTAACCAGTTTGAGGATGTGCCATCTAACTGAAGAAAATACAAAGACACAAAACTCCTGATAGTATAACCTTTCGATTCTGAAGCTCCAGCAAGTCCTGGAAATGAAAGAGTTGAATCATACATTGCTACTAAAAATGTTTCTGACTAAAACTTTCTGTAGTTTTACTTTTTCCTAGCAAATGTGATCAGAATAGACTAGCTCTTTTGGAAGTTGAGGAGAAAGTTTTTTGACCTCTGTTGTTGTTGGAGTTTTTTTTTTTACCAACAAGGTAAAAAAGGAGATCTAAAAAGTCATGCAGTACTTAAGTGATATATGAAAGTTCTCTTCCATAATAAACCAAATGTGCATCTGAGCCATTAGATTTGTTGATTTGTGATATTTCTTTCTCAAAATTACCATCAGAACAAAGAAAGGACTAATTACATCACAGGATTTCAGCAGAGGATAATTTCTTCAGTAGCAGTGATGCCTGAACTTTGAGAAAAGCAGAGAATAGCACTTCATTACAGAGAGGACGTGATGTTGGTTATTATAGGAAAAAATATTATATATTTACTATTTAGCATGAAAATCAAAACTGGAAAAAAATGTAAAATTATAAGTTTCTAGTAGAGTCAGAAATGGACTATAATATCCACATATCCATGTGTTGGGAAATTCCCCTTTAAGGCATTTTGGTCAAACTATGAAAAAAATTGACTGCTAAGTTTATTATTAACAGTAATTCCCTTGGGAAGGGAACATTTCCTGATATCTTTTCAAAACATCCAGCTGCACATGAATTTAACTATTCATGGTAGAACAACATGACTTATGATGTTCCTCTTAAGGAACAAATAAGGCAAAGATAAGGACGTCAATATTTAACAAGCTAAATGGAGCACTTATAGGTGTATTTTTGTAACCAACTTCCTGAAATTTATACTTTGCCCCTGTAATGATAAAGAAATAAGCGGCCAGTACCGTGTTTCTTGCTACCTATTACAAATATTAGGCTTAGTTAAAAATAATTACATTTAACTTTAGCATTTAGTTTATGAAACTAAATAGGCTGCCAAAGAGGTTTTACTGAAGTTGGCTGGTTTTATTTTTGCTGTGCAGTATTTGGTGTTAAACAAAGCATGGTTGTGACTCATCACAAACCGATCAAACTGTTTGAGGCAATAATGAAGGCCACCTAATGTCAACACCTACTAGAGGTCTCATGGAAACTGGTGACCTTCTCTGCTCTGCACTGCGTCCTCTCAGCTCAGAGGAAACCTGTTTGAGGAAGTAGTTATCGGCCCACGCAGGGAGAGGTCAGAGGTGACGAGAGGATGCCGTGTCACTTCCTCAAACAGGAGATTTAGGCCAAGATATCAGATCACTGACCACCACCTGCAATGCTTGCAGCAAAGAGAAAAAGGAGAAGAGCATGCAGCACATCTAAAGCTGCATACTTCAGCAAATATTATGAAACAGGAAAAGCTGATTAAGTTCCACTTTTAGGATGAATGTGCTAGAAAGTGCTCTTCCAAGAGTTGGGTGTGTATATTCAGCCAGTTTGTTCCTCATCAGGAGGATTAAAGGTCACTTGTCAAAGAAGAAATATCAGTCATGTCAACATGGGTTTTATTTAGATTTATTTGTCTGATTTAGAAATCTCTTCATTCTGCAGATGTGTGTTATATTTAGCTCTCTCTTTTTGATTGACATGATAAAAAAAATAGAGTTGCTCAAGATATCAAGATCAAAACTCTAAGCAGCTTAGCACATAAAACTGAATGTCGGCTATAAATCGACTTAGTGGGGTTTAACAAACACAGTCAAGCCTAAAATTATCCATATTCGAGTTTAAAGTAATTCAATTCTACCATTAGGTTTTCTTCTGACCTGAAGCATTATCTCTGTTTTGGAGAAGGCCAGCCAGAGGTCTGACTTGAATATAAATATAAATCATGTTTGACATGCTATTTTTTAAATAAGATGTGAATAAATATGACACAGTTTTGCTTCTGGAAGGATTAATAATATAATATTATATATAAATGACAACACCTCAGATAACACAGCAAATAAAGCATGTTTTATAAAAATATATTATTTATAGAAAAAGTCTTCCTGAAAACTTGTGATTGATCATGTGATTAGAAGCATCCAAAAAGTTTCTGAAAAAAAAAAAAAACACAGGACTTAATAGTAAACATAAACCAAGACGGAACCAAGACAAAGTACTCAGCATGCGTCTACAGTAATTTTAATTATTTAAATTTTCTGAAAAAAATGCTGTCTGTCTGTTGGAGCTGTGGCTTGTTTCTGGTCTCAGCTTGCGTTTTGATGACGTCACTATCCTATCCTCGCGAGATTAGTTTACAGCGGCAGTTCTGACCAAAACCAGGATGTAGACGGAAACGAAATTTGGACTTCACAGGATCTGTTTACTCATTATTTGAGACTTTTTAAAATTGACTACAGTGAAGCGAACTTAGTTGAGGTTTGTATAAACCGGACTAAATGAGACTAAACCTTTCAATGAGAGCGTCGGTGTAGTTTAATGAGTTGTTACAGCTAAATGAGTTTGTGAACTGCCAGTTTAAATCAAAGCTAGATGATAAATTAGCTTATATTACAGAACATAAATTAGACTTTAATGTATTACTTTTCATGTTTGAGCTGAAACATGCCTATTTCCTACATAATAGTTTGTTTCTTAAAGAGTGATTTATGAATAACTCATTAATTAAAATACTGTTTAGTCATGTACTTTAGTGTCCACACTAAAAATAAAGCTATGAAAACTTGGAATATTACAGTTTTACATTTTATTTTTGCTCAGCTTTAAGCGAAATATTTGAGATCTTTTTAGTTTAGTGGGCAGTTTGTTTGTCTATAAAGATGAGAAAGGTTGAAGAAAAAAAAAATCTTAACATATCAAAAGAAGAAGTGAGGCTTAACTGTTTACAGAAGCAGGATATGAAAGTCATGTCTATACGACATGTTTTAGTGCTAGCAAAGCACTAAAACAGGACCTGGGAGAAGCATCAGCTCTCATTTAATAAATCTGCTGCTGTTGTACATATTCAGAAATCATCCTGGAGGAAGATCTGCAGTTTTGAAGTCATTCGAGAGGTTGGGAAACATGGATGAAATAGACTAAAAAGTTCATCGGATTACATAAGAATTAGACACTGCATTACTCAAGGAGTATCTGGAAAGCTTTCTAAGCCCTTCTTTGCTGAACGAAATACCAAGAAAAACTCCCAGAGAAACCAGGAAGTGGTAAACAATGTCGATGGTAGGATGAAATATTGAGTTGATGATTATTTATTTCCATTCTATGAGATCCATTTGGCCTGCTCCGTTAGAAAATGTGATGTTTTTTATATGATCAAATGACTATTTTTAATGAAATGCTGTTCTAATCACAATGTTGCACTCATTAATATTTTTTCTGTAATGAGTGCAGATTTAAGAACAGTTTGCTGCTTATATTTTTCTTTTATAAAACTACTCAAGAATAACTCGTTTGTAAATAACTTTCTTATTTCAAAATGCTTTTGAAGTGTTGGTTTTTGTTTGAATTCACAATAGTCTATTTTCCTATTTAAAATATATTAAAGCTTAGTTTCACAATATAATGATTTTTAAAAAAAAAATTGAAAACATGCTTCTTTTCTTCGTAGATGTTTCTGATCCTGTCCCTGCTGATTATGTATGCGCCACCAGGGGGCGACGCATCTCCAATCAGCTGCTACAACGACCAAGGTGATGCCGTTGACTGGTAAATATTCATTTGACTGTCAAAATTCACAGAAATCTGAGAATTTAAATAATAGTTGAATATATTGTGTAACTTTTGGCTTCTCTGGTGTTAATTCTCTGCTGTCCCCTTATGTTTAAACAAGGTTTTATCTGTATAAACTCCCTAAAGAAAGCGGTAGAACACAAGAGTTTAAGGGAGAGACGTATTTATTGCTGGACAAAGGCAGTGAAGGATGGACGGAGGGGAAGGTGACAGTGAACGACACCAAGGGAGCTTTGGGCCAGACAGTCGGACAGCTGTACTCACAGGATAAGGTCGGTTTGCATCAGGTTTCCTTTTTATCTGCAGCAGATCAGAGGCTGTTGCTAAAAATTGTGAGTTTTACATCCCTTTCTTTAGAAAAAAAACACCTATAGTTGAAGGTCAGCACTCTTCAAAAATGAATTATGAAGCAGTTTTCACTTCCTTCATATTCACATGTTCAGGTCAGACCAAGTGAAAAACGGCCGCAGGCAGCAGATATTTCAGTTTTTACCGTCTCAACAGCCTCATAAAAACTAATCTGATTTAAAGTGTGACCTAAAAGCAGTGGCATAGAAAGTGGAGGCAAAAAATAAATCATGTTGCACTGACGTAATGATACTTTAGAATAAGTTTTTCATGTAAAGTATTTACTGTACACTTTCTGCACCTGTAGTTTCTACTTTTTCTCTTTTACACCATCATGTGTGTTTTAGTTGTGGTGGAGGCTACATAACAGCAATTAAATCAGAGCTTGCTTGAACAAAATAAAATTAAATAGGATATTTTCAAGTATATCTTTGAGCTGTTTTTACTGATAAATGACCAAAGAAATATTGCCCACATTATTTGTTGACAAAAGTCTCTGTCTTTTTAACAGGACAACTATCCAACTATTAGTAAAGGTATTACTAATTTTAAAATAATTGATCTTCCAGATTGTTTTTGCTATTGTTAGGATTTGGTATTGTTTGCTAGGATCGTTACCACATTCTGTACTGTATTTGCACCTCAGTAATAAATGGTTTTCATGGACAGTTGTTGATCTTGAGCTGCTACTCTCTGCTGCAGTTCTTAGGCAGTGGAGATTTGTTTACCCCCTTCATGAAAATTAAAGTACCTCTGACTTAAAGGGTCTATTTTTTTTTTATTTTGAAGCTGAAAACATGGAGGTCCCTTATATCACAAGGGAAACAAAAAGTATGGTTGTTAAAAACTCCTTTATTCCACTTATTTTATTGGAAATGTCTTGGTTGTCATTAATTGTGACATCTGTGATTAAAAAAATGTCTTAATTAGAAATTTGTTTTACTTAGTGAACAAATGTTTTTAAATTGCCACACAGTATCTGGGCTAGGTTAAGATTTCTTTTAAATATTAAAGTGATATTATGAGTATATAGTTGTAAGTGTGAGAACAAATTCGTAATAATGCAAGAATAAAGATAATATGTAATCAGAATAAGGTTGTATATTAATGAAGAAGTAATTTTATGGTAATAATAATAATAATAATAATAACAATGATAATAATAGTAATAATAATAATAATAAAACGAGGAATGTCGGAGCATCTTGTGAAGTTCTACTTTTGTTTCGGTTTGACAAATAAATAAATGCATAATCTTTTAACACATCAGCATCAAGTTATTCTCAGTAGCAGGACATTGAATTGATTGTGCAAACAAGTTTATTTTTAAAAAAATAAGCTCGTTACATATGATACCTGTAAAGTATCACATGAACTTCACAAGGTGGTGACGTCAGATCTTCATAGCTCTGTTGCAGCTTTGCTGTCATTGAAACAATGTTTTTCAGCTAATCTTTCTGCTTTCTTTTGGTAATATTGCATCTTTATCCTACTAACAATTTATTTCCATAATATTGTGACTTTATTCTTGTATTTAAAAGAGAAATCTATAATACACCATTGTACTAAACTGTTGTATTTTTTTTTAAGTAAACTAAATCAGAGCTTTTGGTACTTCAATAAAGATTTTTCTTTCAGAAAGTGTAGATGGTGCCATATTTTCAGTAGAACCCAATTCTAAAAATATTGGGTTCTCGCTCATGTCTGTGGGCACAGCCTCCAGATGATGCACATCTCGCTGTGCATCAAAAGGAACAACAGGTTGCCAAGTTGGTTCAGATTCCCAGTTCCTCCCTATGCTGAGATATGTTTAAATCAAACAGTAGATTCAAAGCTATACCCAGTTGCAAGTCTGAAGTTACCACAATTATTTTAAAAAGTTACAAGAAAGTCTGACTTCTTGGGAGGAAAATATGAAGAAATGATGTCTTGCATGGTCGTACATGTGCCTTAAAGAGACATTTATATCAGGTCTAGGTTTAGAGCACTTACAGTGTGTTTTAAAATAATCTTCTGCTATTTAGACCAGAAATCTACCAGGAACTACAGAAAAGGGTTGATTTGTGCCATGTTTGTTCACTCTGTAGTTTTTCATTTGGTTTCATAACTAAACCAAACTATTATTTTTGTACTTCAAACAGGGGCACAAAAACAAATCTATGGGTAGGAAATAATTCAACAGAAAATGTTTCTGACTGTTTTGGTGCACCATCTGCCTCCACCAGGAAAAACAACCTGATTATTTAAAAAAATCTTCATTTACTTATAAAATTATCCAATTTTCTTTAAGAACATTGCTGAAAATGTTAATGCTACAAAAGAAAATCCCAGAATATTGCTAATTTATTTTTTGCATGTATGTTGCTCTGAAGTCTGCAATTTGACAAGTGAAGTCTTAGGGATCAGAAAAAGGTGTTCAGATATATTAACGAATGGAAGTTGCACTGCTGCATTCCATCTGCAGCAGTACGACTTCCCTTTTTTAAAATATAAACAGAACATGGTGCTAAACATATTTTGGACCGCCATGCTTATGGCTGTTGAGTGCTTTAAAACTAAGACACTCAGTAGGAGAAGTGAAAATGTGCTTTTATCTTTGGACTGGGCCGTTTTATTGTTAATGCCGGTAAAAAGTTCACAAAGTTCAATATTCATTCCTTAAACTCATCTTGTTTGTCCATCCTTTGGTTTCTGCTCAACAGAGACCATACAGTGAAGAAAACAGGTCAAACAGAGAAACCCAGAGACATTTCGTAGGGGTTTCTAAGGTGTTTCAAGGCCAGATGGAATGCATAATTCATCCAGAAAACTCTGGGTCTCCTCCAAAAGTGACGTCCAGAGCCTTATAATGAGATGCCTGAGATGTCCCAGACAATTCAAACTCTGCTGCAAACTAGTCGAGTGCACTCCAACAGAACCACATCTTCTGCTGGATGGAAACATCAGACCTGGAGGTGTCAGACATGACCACACTCTCATCCGCTATCAGTCCATGGCAGAGATTCTCTTTGAGACTTAGAAAATGTCATTTTTTTGAAATATTATTTGGTTGTTTTCAGTTTTGGATCCGTGCAAAATCTTTGTGGGAATTTAGAATCGGTAATTTAAAGAAATTATTTTTGTTTTCACAGAACTCGGAGTTAGCGTACATCTTGTACAACGACCAGCCGCCTTCTGAGGAGTATGGTGACAGATGGGCTGAAGGCAGCGGGAGCAGCAGAGGTCACACGAAAGGTCAGGCACCTCAATGTCACCCTGTGTTCAGAAACAGAGTGGAAAACAGTTCAGCTGCCTCAGGGAATAATCCGGTTTGGACATAATTTGGTACTCATGCAGAGAAGAGATATCCTGCTGCTAATAAAGTATCTGACAGTCTCACTTGGTACAAAAAAGAGCCTCACCTGATGTATTCCTGTTTCATTGTCTGTAAGCTAATTTGCTAACACTTTTATCATCTCTGACCTTCAGGTGTCGTTCTGCTGGATAAAAATCAGGGGTTTTGGTTGGTGCACAGCACCCCTCACTTCCCCCCTGAACATCAGGAAGGGCAGTTTTACTATCCCAGTAGTGGAGTGAACAACGGGCAGAACTTCATCTGCGTCACCTACCCGCTGGAACGTTTCCAGACCATCGGTAAGACTGGAGTCGAGGCTTTTATGCTGGAATGCTAAGCCCCTCCCAGAATGCTGACCTGTATTAATATGGAGAACTTAGGTGGTGCGCTGCACCTTTAAGAAAACAGGATGTATCCTCTCTTTCATCGTAGTTTAGAACTTATATTAAAAATGAAATTTTGCAGGTGGAGCCAAGGTTTTCCACTTAATTCAGAATATTACAGACATAAAAAAATTGAAAATAAAATCAAGATGTGGTGCTATTGAGAAAGAAGGAAAAAATATAAGCGTATTTAAGGTTTTCATGCCTCTCTGCACAACTCACATTAGACATCTCTGAGGCAAAGTTGTTCCCCTAAATGAAGTTGTAACTAAAGGACATTTAAATGCATGACTGTTCAGATGGTGAGAACAGGAGGAGCGGTGAGGGGAAAAGGCAGAAACATTTAGGTTTGATTTTATTTTCTCTCACAAGCATCTCATAAGCATATAATGATACATGTTTCTTCTGAGTTTGGAGGGATTTTAATTTTGTTTCAAAGTAGAAACACTTTAAAAAAAGAAATCAGAAGTTGTTGCTACTGAACACCAGACGGTAATGCTTATCTTATATTGTGTTCCACTCTCTAAAAATGCCAATATAAACATAAGTCTATTTCTGTAAAATAAATCTTTTCACAGTTTTATGCAATGTTCAGGAAAACTCATCATATCTGGGAGATAACATTAACAGTTTTGAAACATTCCTAAAAGGTCTGAAGATTCAATTTAGATTAGATTCTTAGCTAAATGTGTCAGGAAAAACTGGGTCAATCCTTCATTTTATTAGACCGCTGATGTCTGAGCAAGTGTTTTAGCAGAAATATATGTTTTTTATTTAAATATTTCAAAGAGAAATCTCTTAAGGAACAATACAAAAACTATATGTTTGCCAGCTTTATTTAAATAATATGCTAATGTAGTTCCTTAAAAGCTGCTGCTCTTAGTAAAGGATTTATTATGTTGTGTTTAGCATTCCGGTCAGGTAATGACACAACAGCATAATCAGTGTAAACAGGTGTTGTCTCCATGTCACTCAGCCGCCGCCGCAGATCGCTGGCAGACTCAGCTGTTGGCACAGTTGCTATGGCAGAGCTGGGGATAATGTAATTAGACGGAGGTGTGTAACCATAGAGATCGAGGCCCTCATGCTGCGGCAGGGATTTGTTTCATCACGTCCTCGCCTCTCCAGCTGAGATGTTCTGGGCGTCCGGGGAAAATGTAGACACACAGGCAGAGGGCATCTGGTCAAACAGCAGAGACAGAGCTTTGTTTTTATCGGCACCTGCAGCATTTCACTTACACATAAATACTGAAAACTGGTCTGCTGCTGTAGGAATTTACTTTGTAATCGTCTCAGGGATGCCACCTATAAATAAAAAACTTTTGAGCTAACAGAAACTTGTGTAGTTTCAGTAACAAATTTAATCAAGCCCAACTTTTTATTTCATTTAATTTGTCCTGAACCAATATACCACTTACTAGAAACTCAATTTATTTTAATTAAAGGCAAAGCTGTTGTGCTTTGATAATTAAATCACTACTGCAGTGATCTTATTTCGCGAGCACGACTAGTTTTATAGCTGTGCTCGGGCTTTTGGGCCTAAACCAAAGTTTGATCAAACCAGAACTCTCATCTGTCCAAACATGCAATACTTTCCCAACAAAGGCCATTTGGTTCTTACACAGTTCCTTTATATCTGAATTATGGATAATGCATTCATTTAGAGGAAAGTTCCAAAAGATATTCCTGTTTGTAAGTTTAGTGGTGATTAAAATGTTTATTAAACCAAGTATCCAAATTCAATCAGCCATTTCTACACTGGGAAAATTTTGTCTAATGTTTAAACTTGTGTTTTACTGTTTGGCAAGCAACAGATATGGCTCCATTTGCTTTTCTGCTGCTTCTGCTCTGGTAAAAAAGTCCCATAATAATAATAATAATAATAATCCATTTTATTTATAAAGTCCTTTATTTCGTCAGTTGAAATCTCAAAGAGATATTATATTATATTGCAATTAAAGAATTGGAGTTCTTCCTAACGGATTTAAGAAACAACAAAACCAAACAAAAATGTTTAAAAAAATGATTAACCTACAAATAAACCTTGAAAATAACTCAAAACTATGTAGTAATCCAAGAAAAATATCTCAATAAGCTAGAAAAAAAGAACAAATAGCTATAGATTACAATTGGAACAAAAAAAAAAAATTAATTATTAAAGATCAGTGCTGTTTGCGACACAGTTAGTATTTATTTTTAAGCAGTTATGGGACAAGGTGGTGAAACCTTAAACTGCTACTGCATAACAACCTGGAAACTCAACAGGTTGTTGCTAGGTAACCAAAAAGGGAGTTAGTTGAGCTAGTTGAGTTAGTTGTGAGAGGTTGAGCTGCTAAAAAGCTTTCCTCTGCCTACATCC
This sequence comes from Poeciliopsis retropinna, assembly GCA_010277075.1. Classification (NCBI taxonomy): domain Eukaryota; kingdom Metazoa; phylum Chordata; class Actinopteri; order Cyprinodontiformes; family Poeciliidae; genus Poeciliopsis; species Poeciliopsis retropinna. The sequence goes on along the minus strand of VMRM01000007.1, from coordinate 1,446,956 downwards.
CCCAGAATGCTGTGCAGTTCTGGATTGGAGTTCGATTAAATTATTCGCAAGATGGATTGTTATTGATTTATTGTCCAGTCCAATGACTCAAATGTGTTTTGCGCCACAGGAGAACAGCTGCAGATCAATCAGCCTAATGTGTATGACTGTGACGTCCCGGAGTCCCTGGCGTCCTCCGTCCCCGCGCTGGCTGCTGTCTGCAACAAAAACCTTCTGTCCTCTCAGACGTTTCCACATGTGAAAACTGTGTCCAACCGCAGCGTGACTCTGACCTCAACAGGCGGCACCGACTTCATCAACTTCGCCAAAGGAGCAAAGTTTGATGAGGGTGCTCCTTCTGTTTTATAGGCTGGAGCAATTTCTAAAGCTTCAGGTTCGTTGTCTCACCTGTCCTCTCTCTCCTCCGTCAGACCTCTACCACTCGTGGGTGGCGCCTGCCCTCAAGTCAGACCTCCTGGTTCAGTTCTGGGTGCGCTCCACTGGGATCCTCCCCTCTGACTGCTCACTGGGCTGGAAGGTCCTGGACATCAAGAGCATCAACCCGGGACAGACGTTCACCTTCAAGACCACGCAGGACCACTCCAAGTGGGCCGTCAGCCCTCGGGCAGCGCGGGACGGGTCGCGAGGCGGCGGCTGGGTGTGCGTGGGGGACATAAACAGGAATGAGGCGGAGGAACAGCGTGGAGGAGGCACCGTGTGTCTTCAGGACCCGACGGTGTGGAAGGCTTACCGGACGGCGGCGCTGGAGTGCGAGGCCTGTGGAGGAGGAACGATCCAGTGCTGAAGAGTCCGCTGAGCTACATGATAACGCTGTGCTCAGGGGCTTATGGGAAATATTTCAACATTTGGGAGTCAGTTTTAAAACTCAAAAAGCAAAGTCCAGTTGGGACTGGTGCTGTCAGTTGATTAAACAATGTAATCAGATTAATCAGACTTTGACACTGTGATTAATCACGATTAATCACTGTGCCTAACTTCAATACAATCAGTGAAAATGCAATCAATTATTAGTGTGTGGCTGGGAGGGTGGGGGGTGCGGGGGGTTGTTGCCCCCTGCAGAGAGCAGGTAATGTGTCTCAGTGCTCAACAGCATCTAAGGGAATTTACTCCACTACACACGAATACAAGTAGGAGTAAACCTTTTCAGGGGCCTGCTGATAACAGATATGTTCTATTTCGTAGTTCTTGGGTGCTCCCTCCTTTTTTGATGACGCCCTGGACAACTGCCCATATCAAAAACCGTCAGAAAAAGTTTTATAGTCTCAAACCAAATCTTCACTCCTGAAGATTCTCAGTTTTCCAGCTTTTTATCTTCAGGAAGGTTTGAAGGAAGACATTTTGTTTTAAACGTTAATTTAGAAATGTATCTCTCCATTCATATCCTGTGGGAGTCGTTTAACTAGGTGATAGTTGTTTCTCCTCATCCAGCCTAACCAGTGGTCTAATTTGTTCACACGTGGGTTTGCGACACAAGAAAGTTGTGAATATTTGACTTTGCTGCTGTCACGGAAAATGTTCACTGTGGTTTGTCACTCCCTGTGTCAAATCCATAATCCACTGCTGTGAACGGTGTAACCCTCAAAATAGTAGCTTGATCAGTCTGCAGTATGTAATATTAACACTTTAAAATTTCCAGATTAATCGCGTGAGTTAATATTGATAGAAATAGTTTGGACATAATTGGTAAAAATGCAAACCAGAGATGGAGATGAGAGTGATTTGGAGCTGGCAGGTTTTAAACAGTGACAGAGAGGACATGGCTGTGGCATCACAGCTTTTCCCTGCAGTTACTGGAGCGTCTGACAGTCAAAACAGGACGAAAACAGCAGGCATAAGGGTTCCTGCTCTCAGAAATCTGATAAATTATGGATTTAGATTTGAGTTTTATAATATATCTAAATAAAAATAAAAAAAGTCTGAAAATATTTTTATTTCCAACTGGAAATTGCTGTTACCCAGGTGATGGAACAGGTAGCCATGGCGACTAAGCCCTTTGATTGTTTGAGGAGATGGTTTGTCTGAAGTGATTCAGCAAACAGCAGAAACTGTTTTTCCTTTGCTCTCCTAGTTGTTTTCTTTCTCTGTGGTACAACTTTGAACAGAAATGTCTGCTCAAAGTTCATACTGAACTCTTGTATTTAGTGAGGATTTGATGCATCAGACAGCAGCCAGAGGTCAACAGAGGTCACCTCCTGGTAGGATGGAGATGGTTTCACTGATTGAGCCTTTGTCTTGCGCTACTTTCTACTTTCTTCTCAGTTTCTTATAAATCAAATATTTCACAGCACATCTTCATCACTGGTTTCTGTTTAAACCAAATTACATCCAAATCAGGCCATTCTGTTAGTAAATGTAATTTGAAAGTATAATGTAATTATTCCATTTGCAAATTTGTAAAAAAATTAGGTAATTTTGTGTATTATGTGGTGCCGAGGACAATGTAGCATTTCGGGATTTATTTTTTTAAGAGTTTTAAATTAGTAAAAGTTTACACTGGTTTAACTGTAAGCTGCTGAGGTTATGTCTGTACACTGTAAGAGAAAATCCTTAGTCTCTTAAAACTCAAGCATCATTCCTAATAACCAACAATTATTTGTAAAAATGTTCTCTGTTGGCAGAAATTGTTTTTTTAAATACTTCAATGAGGTGAATGAGGAGTTTGCATGTTTTTTTCTCCTTTATTTTACTATTCCAGTAATCAACAGGTGGCAGTAATGGCCTGTAAAGATGTACCAAGATGGTGCATATCATGCATGCAGATTTCAGCATGAATCTTTCAGTTTTTATTTTCAAAAAAGTGCATCTAAGTGAACTGATCCTAAAACTGCAGCTTAGATGAACATCATTAGCTCCGCACAGCAGTTCAACTTAAATGCAAATTGTTTGTTTTTAAAGCAAATTATTTATAATGAGTAAACAGCAAACAGCCACAGAGTGTGCATCTCAAGAAAACTGAAAATAATTCTTTACTTGCAGAAAGAGACACATTCAGCTTATGCTTTCTTGGCAAAAACATTTCAAAGTATGACTTTTTTTTATGCAAATGGAGCAGTGCAGTAAGGAGAACAAGTTCTAAAATCTGACAGCAAGCTGGAGAGGTTAGGAGAAAACAGAACAAAACCCATAAAAGTGTCTCTTTAGAAATAATAAAAGCGATAGCTGAAGTGTTTTTCACAGCTGCTGAAACTGAAGAGACTCTCCTGCAAACGGATGAGAGCAGATTCTGTAAGGAGGTTTTTTCACTCATGCATGCAGGTGTTCTCTCGAGGACTGACATGCTCTGCTTCTTGAAAAGCACGTGGATTCTTTCTTTCATTATTATTTATAGGATTCTGGAAAGAAATCAGGGGCAGAAAAGATTCAGGTTTGATGATTTTCTTTTACTTTGTGAATGTTTGTGATTAAGTCAAACGATCTGTGAAGTGTTTTTTCTCTGCCTTCAGTCTGACCTTGATTTTTTTCTGTAGATAAAGATGCTGGCTGTCTTTAATTTGAATAATAAAAGCTTCTGCGGAGATGTCTGACTTCATACGTCACCCTGTCTTTGAAATGTCACCACTCACATGATGCATGGAGCTGTTTCATTACTGCGTCTTATGAAACGACCAGCAGCATGACAAATTTCACCCATAAGCACCAAAATACGTATAAAAGTAAGTTTATTACCACAAAATAAGACATCTGACATGTAGTGCATAAATAAGTTTGATGTGAAACGGATCAGCGCTGGAGGAGACTTTGTTTCCTCCACCTGTGTGTTCTGAATACATTCTAATGAGAAAGGTGAGCACCGAGCAGAAAAAGGCACTAAAACAGTCGTTAGCAACAGCATCACACCCGCACATGTCATGTGGTATTACCCAGAATCCTCTCTCTGGTTCCCCACGGCTTCTCCCAGGCCTCGGCCAATCAGAAGGCCTCATCAGCTCTGGGAATGATGCGTAGAGGCCAGAGGTCACAGGACTGATTCGGATTAAACTCAAGATGCTGAACATTCAGGATAAAATAAAGAAAGCTCAGAGGGGAACCAAACTGGCAACCCGTTAGACCCGAACATATCAGCTGTTTGGTTCTGGAACAACCTTCTTCCTGTTTGAAGATTTATGCTGATTTAGCAAAGCAACATGTTTTTTTGTAAAGTGCTTGAAGTTCTTTTAAAGCTGCAGGAATAGTTTTTGTCCACTAGAATTTAGAGGAAACTTAAGTTTTAAATTAGCCGTTTTTATGGCTGAATGATTAAATGTCTTAAACAAAAACATCTGAAATGGTCAAATACAGAACTGAAGACAAGTAAAAAAATGTAAAAAGTAAAAATCCAAAAGAAAGATCTTCAGAAGAATTGATTAATGCGACTACGAAAGATCACCAGAAAGTCAAAACATGAAGAAATGATTGGTCGCTCCTTGCTTTTAGACCTCAGCAGAACAAATCTTTTTTCCCTTTTGTAAATAATGATTTACTTTGGTCAACAGCAGCTTCTGCTGGAGGAACGTCTGGCTCTCTGGGTAATGGATGACCTGCAGTTGAACTGTCTGGATGTTGCTGGATGAGCGTGCAGAGAAGAAACTGTTTTTCTAACTCTATGTTCCCACCGAGCCCAGAACGTTCCTTTGAGCTGCACAGTTGGTAAAAGTCCCTCTGTAGAATAAATGTCTGATTGTTGCAGCTTTTTGTTTACGTCAAAATAAAACAATTCATTTTGTCTGAGCTCTCTGGAGTCTAACAGGAATGCATGAGCAGGATTTCTCAGATTAATTAGGAGCTTCTGTCATCATACAGACATACAAGGTATAGAAATATATACAAAACATGTTTATATGTCTCAAGGACATGCTTCAGTGTTTCGCTACACATCTATGCTTACAAATCCTGCTGAGTTGGAATGAAAAACAGAAGCACTGAATGCTAGATGACCGGGCCGAAGCACCTGATTCTCTCAGTTAAAGGCCTCCAGCAAACCTTCCCTCCCAGTTTAATTTAGTAATGCATATCGGTTAGCAATTGGGAGAACTGGCCCGGTTCCTCAGCAGCAGTCAACTTGTCCTCTGTGTTTTTTGCAGAACAGACTTGGTTGGGAGAACGAAGGAAGGCATGTGTAGATTTGTCTTTTTTGCACATTTATAGAGAAAAAAAAAAAAAAAACTGCCGCAGAGGACAAAGCTTGTGTCAAAACAAAGTCCGGACCAATCTCCTTCCCTTGGCCTTGATGCGAGGAAAAGTGGCGCTCGTCTCCGTGGTGATTGGCGAGCCAATCGGGGTGTTCCCGCCTTTCCTTCTCAACAGGAAGTCGACGCTGGATGATGTCATGGCATAGAAGACGTTTCCTGTTGCCGGGATGACCAGTTCTGAGTTAACAGAAGAGAGACACAAAGTATTTTAGGCAAAACTGTTTCCAGCTGACAACATGGTGACGGTGATGGCTGTTTGCTGCGTTAGCCAGAAGCAGCTAATTCACCAAAGCTATTTCCGAAGAATATAAACTGACTTTAGTGTTTTATATACTAGAAAAACTGGTAATTTGTCAATTTGCTGTCAAGAAACAATACAACTAAAAAAGTAAAGAATCAAGTTGTTGAAATGACAAAGTCCAGACAAAAGCATGATTGAAATGTTTTGTTGGCAGCTGAATAAAAAATGATGTCTGCAAACCAAGCAATGGTGAGAAGAGAAAAATTTCTCCAAAACAAAGTAAAAACCTGATTTCTGAGTCTGTTGCTGAGGAATGAACTTAGTTTTGACACTCAACTTTTCAAGCTTGGCTTCATCTTTGTTTTATAAATAAAGGCAGCATTGGTCCTATTTTCTGTTTTTAGTCATTATTTGTGTCTCAAATTGAAATTGAAATATAAAAAATGTATTAATCTGATTATAATTATTTTTGATCCCAGATCAGATCAAAATCGCAGAACTAAACTTTTACCATGCCCTTATTTACATTAAAAATGCTGAACTGTTGAGCTTAATAATTATTAGAAGTAGACACCATTTTTTTGTACCTTTTCCTTCAGGCAGAAGTTGTATCAGCTCGTATCTGGACGCCTGTGTGGGGTCCTGATTGTGTTTCTCTAAGGCAGAGCTGACCACAGTGGGGGTCTTGTCATTGCTTGTAACCTAAGTGGAAAACAGAGCATAACTGTGACACCAGTACAGCTTGATTTGCACTAATGATACGGCGGCTCTGATGTGTCCTGAGGATCTGATCTGATGACTATCATTACCACGGAGAGTCAGCTTTAAGTGCAGCGTGCTGCAGATAATTCAGGCCGACTCACTGTTGATGTGAATTAGAGTGAAATGGTTTTGAGATTTGTACCAGTATGCTTCTGTACAGGTTCCCATCCTGCAGATCCATCCGTATCCTGATGATCCGCATGTCGGGCCCCGACCCCGGAACGTTACTGGGGAGGTTGTTGCCGCAGGAGGCTGATCTGCGGTGCGTTTTTGTGGGGGTGGTTGGGGTCAGCGCGACGGGGGTGGACTCGTTGGTTGGAGGTGACGTGTCGACGTCCAGGCAGGAAACCGACGGAGATCTCATGTGCTGCAACACAAATAACCGTAAATTCAGAGGGGAAATCTTCAAAATAAAGGTAACTAAAGCAAAAGAAAAAAAGAGTGGGATCCGAATGCAGCGTCTGTGAAATGAGTTCATATAAATGCAAAACTGACCTTTTCTAATAATAAGCATTAGTGGATTACCTTTGTGAGTTTGGAGAGAAAGTTATTGACTGGAGAGTGAAAGTCGAAGAGGCTGTCGCCGTCACCAGCCAGGCTGGTCCGGGAGCTGCTCAGGCTGGAAACAAGAACGAAAATATCAAAATTTATCAATTAACTACAAACAGAATTAATACAAAATAATCTAGAAAACTAAATACCTGCTTTAACTTTGCAGGTAAAGCGGTTTACCTGCGGTTTTCTCAAGCGCCAATTTAATTTTGACATTATAATTTACATGTTCATAGATATTGTATTTCTGTTCTTATCTCAGGCTGAACAGTGGGTCCCAGTCAATTGAATTGTATTTTTATTTACCTTAATGAATGAAATTGTCTTTAAAAACAGCTTTTTTGCTGTTTACTACAATTATCTTTGTTATACATGAATCTCAGTTGAAACATTTAAATCAAAAATAGAAGAAACCACTATTGTACATCAGATATTATTAATACATTTAATTCGATTCCCAGTGAAATGAGCTTTAGAAATCATTTACGAACAGGCGTTTGCATCATGAAACACCCGCCGTTCCCTCATGGTAACTCACTCTGAGCACTGGGTGATGATGACTGTTGGCATCAAAGATCGAGGACTCGGCTCACTGGGTGCTTCAATCTGGTTGGACAGTCTGTAACTACAATTAGACATCAGTCAGTAAAACATAAACTGGATATTTTCAAATCTTACATGCTCCTAAATGCGTACCTCTGCTCCTCTGTGAGCGTGGGCACGCTGTGGTACCACTGTAAGAAGGCCTCATCAGAGTCAAACACGCAGTTTTTGCAAGAAGACTGCAGGAGCCGGATTTGAGCTAAAACCTCAAATTCCTGTTAACAAAGAACTTTATCACCACAATGTTTCTCAAAAAAGGAAAACAGCTGACATATCCACAGCAGCTGCTTTTTTTAAGAACCATTCTTGATTCTATTTCTGCTCCACTCGTTTTAGACTTTAACCCCAACTTTATTTGTAGCAGAGAGAAATATATTTTGCATATTGTGTCACTTACCCTTCTCCTTTTGTCAAAGTTGATGTAGCCGTTCTGCAAAGGGAGTGACAGGATGCGTTAGGTCAGTCTGAGTGCTGTTACACGGATCCCACAGATGAGATCAACTTACATCCAGCCGGTCTTTGACTGCCGTGTCCAGCATGGTGAGGTCTGTGAGGAAGATTCCCAGGTAGGGCACGGTGCCCTGAGCGTTGGACTGGGATAAAACAAAAAGGACACAATTGTTTTTCATTAGTTCCCCCTGAGGTTCTCATTCACAAACCCAAAGAGCCCACCAATTTTGAATTTCAGAGCAGCTGCCTGCAGCTATTTTTCACACGGTGGCTCAGCATTCAGCTGAACACACAGGAGCGTACATCACAGCTCACTGTCTCACTTTGTTGCTCAATTCCCTTCAAGACTCCTCTTTAAAACCACCGATCCACCGCAGCTCAGCTACAAACCTCACTATCAGTGACTTAACATAGCATTTAGCAATATTAGTATCCAGCTTTAAAACTTTGTTTTACCTTTGAAAAGCAGATTTTTGTGGCAATTTGAATGTGCACTGATGCAAAAACCTTGAAAAAGTATTTATACCTTTTCACATGTTTTTTTTTTTTTTTTTGACACGTTGAAACCTCTGCTTTCGTTTAGCACTGGAGCATTTTGCTAACTTTAAAAAAACAGACACTTAGCTTCCCCTAATTTAATTTTAATCTAGATAGATTATTTTCTCTTCTTTTCCCTCTTAATTTACTTTGCATTGCCTTGTTGCTGAAAGTATGCTATATAAATAAAATTACCTTTTAGATTCTAAAGTGCTAATTTACTTTAAGTTGAATAAAGTTCATCATCAGTGTTCAAGCAGTTAGACGTTTATATACAAGCTCTTATTCTGAAATTTGTTTAAGCAGCAGTTCTTCTGTTTTCTTTTTTAAAGAAACTTTAATTACACTAGTAATAAATATATCAATTATTTTGACAAATAGTCTTGCACTATGAATTTTATTTATGACTAGATAAATATTAATTTATATTTCTAATCTATTTGTATTTCTTTTACATCATTACACTTCTTGATCAGAGTGTACATATAATGTTAGCCAAAAATATTTCCATGCCATATTGTTTTCTAACAAGCACAGATAAAAGTTAAACATCTTTTGCAAAGGAAACAAAATGTCTCCTATTAGCATACATGAATGAGCTTGATGCATGTAGTGAATGTTTCCTGCTGAGTAATTTGCTGTTGTGAAACAGCAATTCCATTTTGCAGTAAAAAAAAAAGGAATAAGCATAAAATATTTAGTTTAAATTAATACCACACTTTCGACACTTTTCATCTTTTCCTTTCTCTTCTTTCCATTCCTCGCCGTCTCCCTCTGTAGATGCTGACAGTACTTAGCATTCGTCAAGAGCTCGTTGGGGGCCGTGAGAGCGTTGTGCAACACAAATAATCATCTAGCCGGAACACAGCGTGCTAAACAGTAAAACTTAATTTAGCCAAAGCCTCTATAATTTTCCGTTGACTTTCTGACAAACCTAGTGTTTTGCTTGTAGACCAAAAAATTGAACAGAACTTTGCATGCATTTCTTGCTTTTTTTTTCTTCTTACAATTATTTTTTAAAAAACAGATGGACTCTGAAGGTGACTTTCAGTCACCCTGGATTTTATATAATGGTCTCACAGTTTGGATTTTTGCTTGTTAAAAAAAGGATGTACCCTTTTCCTTCCTTTACTGTTTAGCTTTAATGCAATAAAATGTGCAGAAAATGCAAGAGGTGTGATAACTTTTGAAGGTACTGTAACATCCATGCTTCCACAAGCATTAAAATCCACCTGAAATGTAACTTCTAAGCACAGAGCGTTTCTGTGCACTTTTACAGGGTGTTACATCATGCTGTAAATTTCAAAAAGTCGGCCAGGAAGGCCTGTGGGGACGAACGGCCCCTCAGGCTGAAATGCTTAGTATTCACCGCAGACGTGGGCCGTAAAGTTGGTGAAAATACTTCTCTTTTATTTGCCCGTACATCAGAGAGGTCATTTCTAAGCTGCTCCTAAAACGTCTTGGTGAGGTAACCCAGACAGCTTGTGGCAGTCCGGTGAGAACCGTGGATGTGAACTCAGCGTTTCTGAGTGTTTGAAGCTGCATGCTTTCATCCTCCTGCAGCTGTACAACCAGAACCTCTCAGCTGTCAGGAAGATGTTGGACACGATTCTCCTCTATCAGATCAGCCTCTATCACCAGCGTTTCCACTCTACTCACCCTGCTGCTGTGGTGTCTGTTGTTGATCCTGTTGTCAAGGTTGGCAAACTTTGAGGTTCCCTCCTGCAAGACACGAACAAGGGGAAACTTTTCATTTATTTACTTGAGTTTAAACAGAAGGAGAATTTCCATTGACATGTTTATCTTATATTATGCATCTTGCTGAATAAAACTAAAAGTCACAATGCCATATATATATACTGGGCAAGATAACTGTTATCCCATATTGTTTTCTTGTGATGACAATGGTCATTATGCTAAAAAAAAGTGATTATTGTGCTGCAGCCAATATTTTAACAGCTATACTTGGATTTGACCAATAACAGTAACAAACTGATAAAATTGTGTGTTTTCCTTCTCCACTTGAATAATCTCCAGTTATCTGGTGAAAATAAATTAATTATAAGAATTTGAAGAATTTTAACTGTGCAGTTTGCTGTTTGGCCACTTGGGGGACAATAAAAACAAACCTGACATTTTCCCACGGAAGAAGATTAGAGCCACTGAAATAAATTTAGCAAGAGAAGAGAGCTAACTTTCTGGAGGAACATGTCAGATTTAAGTGATTTTTATGTGGACGATGAAATTTGTAGTAAAAAAATCTCTATTTGGTGAATAAAGTCAGAATAGTTTGGGGTTTTTTTCCAGTGTCTTTTATCCTCTTCTGTAGTATCAACAATCTTTTACCACTGAGGAAAAAACACAGAGCAAGAAAATATGACTCATCCTACATTATGAGTGTTAGGTTATATTTTGTTGCTGTAACAAGATGGTGCAACATCGCGGATGGATTTTCCCTTTTTTTCTTAAATAAACAGATCATTTCATGGTTATATTACATTTTGCCAGCTGACCAAAGAGGGAACCAATGAACCACCATCTTTCCCCTTTCTAAGGTGCTCAAACATGCTTATACAGTAAATTCCTCAGGATTTCATAATTTTACCTCCTTTAAATCCTATATTAAACACATTTCTGGAACATCCTTCATCTTCTTGTATAGTATCGTCAAAATCAGAAACATCCTATTCCTGGTTGTAGAAAATCTCGTCCTAAGCTGCTGGAGGACACACCGACCACTTTTCCTCACTCTGCTCTTATCTTGTCTTTTTTCCAGAGATGCATAATTAGCATTTATTGCTACAATTAACTTTGCGATCTTGGTTTTTTTTATTCCTTTGCACTTGGCCTAGTGTTTCTGTGGTTGTCTGGCTCTTTTCTGTACTCTTAACACTTTGTTAGGACATTTCTTACACAGAGAACTTTATACATGTAATTTGTAAGATTTAAACTGTTATATTAGTTCAAACAGCTGCATTTCTTCTTCCTGAAAATAATGTTAACATTTTGCGGTCGCCCTCAGAAAATTTTGACTCGAATTTCACAGGGAATTGGTGGAAAACAGCTAAAGATTAGGGTGATGAAACGGAGGCTTTCCGACCTCAAAGATTAGGAGCGCAACATCAAATACAAATTGTAAGAAAAAAAAAAAGCCAGGCAGTCATTATAAAAAAATCTTTGATCAAAGTTATGCCCTCAAAAATACCTATATTTTTGATGACTTTTTTTATTTACAGTGTAATAAAAAGAGATTTTTTTTCTTTAAATTGATACTTCTTTTATATTGTAATTATATTTTTTGTGAGATGGTTGGTTAAATGTTGATTATTGAAATTCAAATGTCCCAGCAGCATGAATAATTTTGAGCTTTAGTTGTTTTATGGAAGTTTTAAATATCTTTGTAAAATTAGTATTTTTTCTCAAATAAATGGTTGATTTTTTCCAAATATTCCAGTGTGAGATAATGCTACTGCAATGAAAGTTACCTTTAGAATAAGGTTTTTTTTTTTTTTGTCTTTACCAGAAATGCCAATAATCACAGAGGCTGCTTCTTTATTTCTGTGATGTTATCTCCAACACAGATATCAAACGCTGGGAAAGCACTGAGGAGATTCACACAAACTACAATTTGCAAAACTCTGTTGTTACATAAAGACCCAAAACAAAGTTTAATTTATTCACTGCAGTGCTTTCCGACCCACCTCCATTCATTTACTTTACATGTAGTAATTAAAGCGTATTAAAGGACATAAGAAAAACTGCAGAAATAAGAACTTTTAAAATTTTTTACACGAGGCAATGAAAAGATGAGAGTAAAAACATCAGATGGCAGTCAGGAGCGCCGATCTCGGAAGAAAATAGCTCTGAAACGAATTCAGAACATCACAAATAAGAGCTGCTAAGAGCTCACTTTTTATCACCGACGTGTCAATGTGCAAACAGCAAATCTCTAAATAAACACATCAATTCACAATTGACTGGGTCGTTTCATGCTGCGCCGTGACCCTGAGAGCTCAGAGTCCTCACTGAAGCAGATGAGATTATATCAGCAGTTTTAGCATGATTCAGCTTTCCAGGCATACAGAGTAATTTATTTCCTCTGTCATTAATGCGCTCTTTATTCCCACAACAACTCACCTCCTTCAGGAGTTCTCTGCTCTGTGAATAGTTGTCCTTGTCTGAGAATATTTCTGCCAGCTCCTCGTATCTCCTCAAGGCCTCTCTGCGAAAGAAAACAACTGTCAGTGGAAGATTCATGTGTGTTCTTGAATTATTCAAGGTAACAAAAGTGTAATAAAGGAGGATTGTGCAAGCACAGCTGAGAGTGTCAGAAAGCTGAAGGCTGGAAAAAGGTTTTATATTCAGTAACAGAGATTTAAACTATTTTTTCATAGTAACTGGTTTGGTGAGTACTAGATAACTCCAGATTCTGACTTGGTCTTTCCTTCATGTTAGATTCATTAAGAAAATATATCTTTGCGTAGATGTTCTAAAAACTTTGAGCTACAAGCATCAAAACAAGCCTCAGATGAACGAACAAAGATCAGAGAAACAGAACATGTTGATCAAAGTTTTAAGAGTAGCGATAAGAAAGCAACAGCTGAAGAAAACTGGATTAGTTTTGCCAAAAATCACGTGGGGAGACGCTTTGGTCAAGTGGAAGAAAGCTCTTTGGTCTGATGAGACCAAAATAGAGTTATTTGGTTATCAGACATGACTCTGTTTGATGGACATCAAACACTGGAGGAAGCATCATGCTAAGGGAATGCTTCCCAGAAGGCTTGAAAAGATACAAGGTAGAATAAATGTGGTGAAATGTTTGGAAATCATGGAGGATTGCAAGAGAACTACAACATCAGAGAAGATTTATTTTCCAGCAAGACAACGAGCTTGAAAATCCAGCTAAAGCTACACAAAGAGCATTTCTCATTATCTGTTAACGAGATGAAGTCGGTTAACACACACCTGTCCGTTTCCTGCCAGGTCTTCCTGAGCCTGTGGATGGGGTTGCTCTGCAGCGCCGACACGACGGCGTACAGGGAGGAGAAGTTCTTCCTGGCTCTGCATTCCTGTTTAAAGACACAGAGCAGGACTGTTGAAAAAAGGCCTTTGCTTGAAGTCATGCTGCAATAGAAAACACCTTCGGATGTGCGTGTGCGTGTGTGTGTGTTGCAGTGTCTATCTGGCATTAAGTTACAGTTTCAGTTAATGACTCCACATTTCCAACAAACACAGGAAGTTACCTTTTCATTAAATGGGAGAAATAAGCTGCTCCTGTAATTCAAACTGCAGCTGTATTTGATCCTAAAGGTTTTCCAACAGCAAACTGCTACTAATATTACAGTTAGGTTTGATATTTTATCATCATTTACCCACAAATATGTAAATACACAGATGGAAGTGAATGTAATCAGTTACTAGCTCTGTTTAAACTCTCAGTATTTCTAGAAGAAGCCAGAATGAGTTTCTCCTTTTGCATTTTTTTCCTGAAAACAATCAGACAACTAGGTTTCTATTCAACCTGTTTTTCTGTCAGCTACTGTTATGAATGAGTTCACTTCCATTTGCACACCTTACCCTGAGAAAAGGGTGATTGTGAGAGGATTATGTGAGCTAATTTGTGTAAAGGCACAACTGGGATATTTTAAAGCTTTTACACTTCAACTGATGTGCTAACACAATTTTTTTTTTTTTTAGAAAAGGTAATTTTTTTTATAAAATGATGTGTTTATATGATACATTTTTATGAGGCAGCAAGTTAGTCCATGTAAATAGAAAAGAAAAAGGAAGAGAACGTTTCTGCCCATAAAACTCAGAATTTTTTAGATTAATCTCAGAAATCTTTTAGAGAAAACAAGAACATTCTAGAGTTTCAAAGTTTTTGTTTTTATAAAAAAAACTGATATTTTCTAAAAAAAAAAAAAAAAAAACGTTCAAAAAGTCACAAATTTGCAAGAAAAAAACTCAAGACTTTTGAAAATTCTAGAATCTTTTTAGATGAATCTCAAAATTTCTAGGTGCATTTTTCTAGAAAAATTTTAAACTTTGAAAACTCCAAATTTTTCTGGACAATTTCAGTGATAAATCACAAAATTTCAGAGGCTTTTTTTTGGCAGAAATATGGCCTGCTTTTCTATCTACAATGAGGTTTTCGTCCGCTGACCTCTGCAACACTGATCCATTTCTCCAGCAGTCGTGCTCTCTGCTGGCTGCGCAGATTCGTCGGCCAAAGACAGGATGCTAAGACGGCATTGGCCAGCTTGTTGAACTGCCGTATGGTGGCCCGGACAGACCAACAAACGCCCTCCCTGCCCTTCTTGTCCCTCTGAGACCACAGCGAGCCGAGACAGTGGTACGGCACCAGACGGACAAAAAGCTCCTGGAAGAAAGATTTTTTTTAAAATCGCTCAACATGAACATTTGTTTTAAAATAAGCCTCTTCAATCCTAAAAAACAAAGCAAACTTACAGTTTCTATCTTTGTGAGCTGCTCAGCGATGACGCATGCAGGGAATCCCAGGACGCTGGTGGGTTCAAACTTTGAAGGATTCGGAGGAGAGATGCTGGAGCTGCTCTGATCTGCAGAGGCAGACAAAACGGAGTGGTTTCCTCAGAAAATTCAGTTGAAAAATAACATTTCGACATCAGTCAGGGGAAATAAAGAGAATATGTTTTCTTGTGGGAAAGTAAATTTGCTTCCTGACTGTAGAAGGTTAACTGCAGTCATAAAACAATATTTTTTACATGACAAAATCATTTTCCAGTCAGTAAAAGAAATATATTGATGAAAGACCGCTCATTGCCTGGATTCCAGTTGTAAAGTTTCACATGATTTTAAAACATCACAATTTCAAACTTAATAATTTGGTAGTAGGTTACTTTATCCATCAATTCTTTTCTTTAAGAACTATATTTATGTTAATTATGGGCACTATTTATTTCTTAATTTTATTCTAGTATATTTTTTTGCCAACATTTGCTTAAAATTGTAGTTATAACAAAGGAACTTGAGTCATGATTCCTGTAACCGGCTGCAGGTTTTTTATTGTTGCTCTATTCCAGATGCCATTTTGTTGATTCGATAGCAATGTTTACTAGCATGTCAGATTATGTATGCTAGTCTCAATAAGAAAATGCCAAAGCGTTATTATTCTCCTGCGGCAAAATAGCTGGACCAGCGTATAGAGGAAGTCTGACCTCCATGCTGAGAAGTGCTTAAGCCAGCTTCACTGACAACAACAATCAAACTCATTAGGTTGTGTTTCCCAAACTCCTGTTGTTGTGCAATCAAACTAAAGCTCCAGCTGGATTTGCGGCCATGCTGCCGCCACATGATCAGTTTACTGGCAAACAGCATGAATAGGTGGGATTTTGAGTTAATTAGCTGCAGAGCATGCAGCAAAATAATCCTTGTCAACAAGATTATTCATTCAAAATAATCTTTTACGGAGAATTGAAGAGAGGTAAAGATAGAACTGTCAAGTCTTTTGCAAGGAAATAGTTTTCTAAAATCTCTTAAACTCTTTATAGAAGATGCAGCTTCCAATTCTTTCATTACAAAACTTTACTGAGGAGACAGAAAAACCATCAGCATTTATTGAATATAAACCATGACAACATGTCTAAAATATTTAGTCATTTTCTATGTTATCTGCATTTCTGATTTAAAGTGGAAAGAACATTTCTGTTCATTTGAGCAGCAGTTAAAGCAGACCTCTGTGTCTGTCGGGGAGCAGGGCTCTCTCACTGAGCTCCTCGGCCGTCCGGAGGAGACGAGCTCGGAGGTCAGCAGCAGACGAGGAGTCCTGAGGCAGCAGGGGAGCCAGACGCAACAGACGAGAGGGATCTCCGAGGTTCCTGAAGTCTTCAGGATACTCCGAAAGCCATGTGCTGAACACAGTACACACTGCTCTGCATGGACAGGAGGAAACAGGAGATAGAAAAAAGGCTGAGCTACTAGCTTTAATTAAAATCTGCATAGAGCCAAAAGTAACTTGTGAGAAAAAGAAGTTGAAAGAAAAATGGAATATTCAGGGTTTAGACGATGGTGGCTTCAAAGTCAGTAATTTAGATTAAAACAGGATATGGTAAAAAAAATAAAAATGACTCTATTGGAATAAAGGGTGCGTTTAAAGTAGGGCTGCACCTTTCATCACTCTCGTTACCGATACAGATATCGACCGATACCGACTCAATATAGAAAAACAGCACTGAATTCACTTAAAATGTTCCTTTCTTTTAAATACAGACACAAATGTACTGTATTATATATTTACTTGATAATTCCAGTACAGCACACTTAAATACACAAACAGCTTCACAAGCTCAGTCACACCTTAAAATAAACAAGGAAGAGACTGAAATTCACAAAAACAATAGGTTGACTACCTTGGTTTATATGTTTTTTACTTTCAAAAGGTTCAGAAAGATCAGTTAGAAATTATAAATATAATGTAAAACAAATAATACAGCATGATGTCGCTCAGAGCACAAAACATAGAACTGGACTCAATAGATTTGTCCTTAAGGATCAGGCAAATCCAGATGTTAGCCAAAATGTCCTTAATAGTTTCACTAACAACAAACAGCCATGTTCACCTTTAATTTAACTCACTTCACTGGCTTTTATGTAACAGAAACATATTATAATATATTACAAAACTATGCATCACCCTTAATACTTCAAAGCAAAAGTAAAACCAACAGTCCAATAAAAATTCAATCTTCCAACAGCAGAAGCAAGAAGCAGAAGTCGTTACATGGTTTCTCACCTCTTTTATGAGACATAAGGTGTTTTTTTTTTTTTTTTTACTCACTTGTAGAAGGATTGTCTTGTCTGACTTCTCTCGCTGTCCCCAGGCGGATTCTCTAATCTGTGAACGAGAAATAAAAAGTTAATTCAGCCAAAAATAAATAATAAGATCTTTCAGCAGCAAACACATTGGAAATGCAACAATAACGAAACTTGTTTAAGAGGCAATCCTGTGGCGATACTGTGGTGATATTCAGTCACTCTTCACACCAAAGTAAGATCGCCCAGCAGTGTGGAAGATGTCAACGGCATTTCAAACACCACAATATGAAAATATTGGAATCTAGTTTCCAAAATAATAGGTCAGGTTAACGTTATATTAGCCTCAATAGGAAGGCTAATATTAGCCTAATGAGCTCCAACACTCGACATGAAGGTTTTTCAGCTCTGCTATTTCAGCTGTACAAGCATGTTTCCTCACAGCATACATTTTTACTAAAACAACGGGAGGCTTCTGCACCTCCACCATCAGTTTCAGCCCATTTTTATTCATAATCCGTTTACTGCCACCCTATCCAGTGAAACGGAGTATGGGGGAATTTTAAGGGAGTTTATGTACACAGTTCTGTGAACAACAGCTCTGTCAAAGTAAATCATACCAAAATGATCTGAAATGTGTGGAGAAGGTGTGTGCTGTTCTCTGCCGGTTAGAGCTCTGCTCCAGAAGGAACGATACTAATACTGATCTCAGACAGTTTGAATGGTTTGGCATCAGCATCAAGAGGTTGTAGCATTAGCATTAGCATGTGGACAGCATTGTCACACAGCAGTAATTACCATTGTATGATATCATATAGATTATAAAGCACCATGATCCTTTGCACATTCATAAAGCTCTTATGCCTTTTTACAAATATTAGAAATCTCACTGCACTCTTGATGAACCTAATCCTTGAAAAAAAACTAAAAATTAAGGTTTTCCCTAAACAATTGCATTTCTAAGAGAGACACCAGACTGAATCAGTAAGGAACTCCATGCAATGTGACAATGACTTTAGAAAGAGTTTTCAGGTTTTATAAGTTACAAATACGTTTACAAGATCTGGTTGAATTTGCATGCAAACAGGAGTATGTTGCATGACATACTGCAACCTAAATTTTGTCTGCATGAAAGGAATTTGCGAGAACTTAAAGTGTTTCTCGCTTCTTGAAGAAATGCCAAGGAGACAGTATAAATCAAGGGGTCGAGATAATACCAGGAAAAGGAATGTTGAGGAGGAAATATTCCTCTAGGAATCAGAGCAGAGCAAATGTGTCATTTTACTTTGTGCTGAGAACCAATTGTGTGCACTTATAGTCGGATGTTTTTCCTCTAATTCAACACAGAATAAGCAGTCCCTTGTCCCAGAGGAGTAAAAGTCCTGCCAGACAGGATCAGACTGATTCAGGCAGCAGAGCCGACCAGACAGGAAGCAGCTTCAGTTGTTGCACGTCGCTGCAATAGGAACTGCAATAATACTCTATTTTTAATCCTCGACTTCAACGGTTACCTACCTGTCAGTGAGGATGTCCAGCACTCTCTCTGTGGAGGTGAAGGACCGATAGGTGGAGAGGAAGATGGAGATGAAGGAGGAATCTCCCAGTGAGAAAGAGTGGAGGAGGTGGAGCACCAGCTTCTCTTCCGTTCCAGCTTTCACGCACTGGGAACGGGAAACGGTCGACTGGAAGTCAACAGGAAGAGAGGAGAAGACACTTGACATGCCTGCAGAGTTTTCTGAAACAGAGTCAAATTTAAAGTAGCTTACCACTGGAGTGTTAGGGCCAGCATGCTGCTGTTTGACCACAACGGTGTAGATAACCCCGTCCTCCTCCTCCTCCACCACAGTGGACTGTAAAGCAGGGAAAATGTGAGGAAACACAGATTTATCTATGTAATTTATCTACAATCTGCTTCCAGTCAGCCAGACTTTATTTTGATCATTTAAACTGATTCATTCTCAAAGTTTTCTGAAACTCATTTTTTGTTTGTTTGGATAAAAATAAGGAGGTGATTCACTATTTTTACCTTCAAACTAAACACTCTGCAGTGTTTATTCTGGACAAATGCCCCCCATGTGTAATGAAAACAATGCACACAGCTTTGAACTCATTTCCTACATGTAGCTAAAGTGACCCTGGTTTAGCCTGGGGGGAAGTCCCTGACACAGTTACCCCATTTTGCTGCCCTACTAACTCACATACCCCAGAGTGCAAACTGTGATGCGAAATCCGGCCATTCTTACCAAATCCAGAGGGCAGTACCAGGTAGTCTTCATGGGTGAGGACTCTGCCTGAGAAGAAGAAAACAAATCGCATCATGAGGTTTCATATTTGAAGGTTTTTGGATAGTGAAATCTAGAAAACATTCTGAAAAATAATGACAAAAGAGCAGAATAGAAGTGGAGATCAAATGTTTTAAATGTTTTAGACAATTTCTCCAATTTGAAGAATAGTTTTGTTAGAGATTCCAGGAGAAGAGCCAAAACGACTGAAATTTTCTGCAGTTTGTGTCTGTTGCTCTGCACTGTCAGTCAGCAGGATGAAAGAAGGCTCCTACAACATCCTCTTGACTACAAGAGACTCAAATTCAACTCATTTGAAATACTCTGGTTGTGGTGTCAACCACAGCGTGCAGAAAAAAGAAGTGACTGTCAACTCTCTCAATAAGGTAACTTCATTTTAAACTTCAAGCAGCAAGTCTGACTGCAGGCAGCCTGACTAAATATTCAATCATATCAAATACTTTATTATATAAGAGAGTAGTACTAAAGCCATGCTAGGATTTGATTTAAATTATAAGAATATTGTCATATTTTATTGGGTTTTTTTATTGATATATTTTTTATTGTCATATTATTATGACAATAAAATCATAATATTAGTGGGATATAGATCCAATATAAAAAGTCATAAAATTACCTGAAAAAAGTTGCAGCAAGAGTAAAGCTTCGATAATTATCAAAATTTGGCGTCATAAGCTGGTCTAGTCCAAGATTCTTCCTTCAAAATAGACACAACCCTTTCAAAAACTATTGATAAAAGTTTATTATTTCCTTAAAACTGATCCGAAAACAGTACTTCACAAAATGCTCAACATTCTTCATTGTACTTTTCTATTATGTTTTATGGAGGAATTAGGAAAGTGATAATAACAAATTTTACTAGGCAATTAATAGTCCCTATAATTATTGCAATAAACAATAATATTGTTGTTTTGAGACTATTTTAAATAATCACATGGATATTGGCCTCATAATGCAAGTTCGCATGCAAGTAATATTTCTTGTCATTCTTGTTGCTGCAAACCAGCCAGTAAAACACCTAAAAAACAAATAATGACTCAAATGCTAACACATGCAGACAACCTTTCCAATCAGCTCCAGTCCAGTATGATCAATACACAGAAACCTGCCGCATTAATGCTCAGGCTTATCACACTCACACACACACGGCTCTTGGGTTGCAGGATCCTGCAGTCGAACTCAGGTTGCACAGAGCTAATGAGTCACAGCTCTCTCTCAAAGAGAAAAGAAGTGTGAAATGTGCAGCTGCTCTGCAGAGACATTTGAATACTGCCAAAATAGACAGAATGATAAGAGGCTGATGACCCATTACTTAACACGAACTGCACAAGTGGTACTGTATCACATTATCTGAAGGTACGTCACATATAAATCATGTTTTACAAATGAATAAACATGTTCACGTAATTTTTGTAGCTATTTATCGTACAACCCTCAACGTTTTACAAAAACTTTTTCTTTTATATCTTCAACAGGAACAGAAGTCCCTTCCTTTCATCTTGTCTTTTACATTTCTGCACATAAATAAGAGACCATTTTTACTGAAAAGCACATAAAAACCATGCAAGTGAGCAATTATGGAGGATTTTTATCCCAATTTTGAGAATGAAAGAGTTTAAAATTATGAAAATGATCTTTCTGTATTGTTGGTTGTATTTAGATTGCAACATATAAGTCTCACATCAACCAATGTTGAAGTTTATTTATGTTGTGCAAGAGCCAAGTACTGGGTCATGCTTTCCGAGGTGCAATCTTCAGACGACTTGGTGTGACGGCTCTGACTGAGTCGCTGTGAGTCAACTGTTTCGGTCTCCATAACACAACGGAAACACCTTGGAGACACAATCTGATGAGAAAAACACCAAAATCCTTACATTCCCTAAACTTTGACAAAAGCAAGTTTTATTTTCCAAATATAAAATCCCAAAGATCCAACTCAAGTTAGCACTTGAAAAGGCAGGTTCAAAGTCCCAGAGCAAGGTTAGCGTCCACGTTAACAGCAGCAGGAGAGATACCTGGTCTGACCCATATCAGGTTTATAGTTTAATTAATCATAATAAACCCATTTTGCCTCACGTTTCCTGAACTTGGATTGTCCGAAGGTCAGCGGACACTCCTTACATTCAAAGGGCATTAGAAACAAACATGTTGATCCACCTCTGGATTTTATCTCGACCCGTTCTGGGCAAACCTGCCGACATTTCTGTCTTTTCCCATGAACTCAGCACATATACACACCGAGAGCAAAAGAGAAAACTGTCACAGCAGTTACCTCGTCCTGGGCAAGTACAGGCAGGTAGGAATCCTTAAGCTTCCTGGAAATCTTCAGGATAAAGCCGTGAACATTTCTCCCATTTCCTCCTTCCCTTTTCATCTGCGCTCCCCTCGTTTCCAGAAATCCTCAGAATCCAAACTGATTTCTGCAGGTTTATCCCGGTAAAGCATGTCTCTCTACACACACAACGCCAGGCTTTGTTACATACCTGAAGCAGGACTCGTGTCAAGTCCAGCCCCCGGCAGGCGGCATCATACGGACACACCCATTACACACACAAACACACCCCCTCCCACACACACACACACACACACACACACACACTCCACAACACTTTACAAACATGCAGGTATCCATAAAGCAGTTAAAGTGAATTACTTTTCTTCTATATGCATATTACATATGCATACAAAACGTTTGCATAAAAAGGAAAATATATTCACATAATCAAAGGTCTTCATCAGTGAACACACACACGCACACGCAGAGACAAAGCCTTGAAGCCTTTTCCAGAACAATGCCCCCTCTCATCCAGTCTCGCCCCTCTCTTCCTCCCTGCACTACTTCCCTTACGGATGACCTTCCCATGTAGATAAACCAGTTGGACCATGTATCCGCTTTAATGCATTGCAACATTTAGCAAAGCACCTGCCTTAGGCTTATGCTATCATTTAAAAAAGCTAACCTTGTGCTTGTAAGCTATAAAAAAAAACCTCCACACATACTAGCAATGAGGCTGTGTTTGTTTAAGCAGCTTATATCATTAAAGAGGGGAAAAAAACTCATGATGTCCCATTTTTATAACTCGGAGACTGTGAATAAAAGAGAAAATGTTCCAAACTACACCCGTTGCAGGGTTACGGTGGAGAGGTGGCGTAAATACTGGGAAAACATCCACAGCCATGCTGACTATTTAGAAAGATGAAAGCAAATAAGCAGCAGGCAGAAAAAAAGCAAGGTTAGGATTCAAACTCAAGACCTTCTTATTGCAGGGCAATAGTGGGAACAACTATGGAGCAAGGTCATTATAGTTAAATAAAACTAACCAAATAAATGAAAACTTAAATTCAGAAAACAATTTCCTTAACTAAAATAAATAAAAATGATAATTTAACTAAAAGAGACCACTTTTTACTGGAAAGCACATAAAAACCATGGAGGTGAGCAATTAAGAAGTATTTTAATCCTCCTGAATTAAAAAGGAAGAGGAAAGGAAACATATTGTGAGTTCATAAAAACTAACTAAAATATACTGAAATTATGCAGATATAATATCCTTTGGTTTTGTGTTTATTAATATATTTATTAGCCTTTCAAACTGATGTGAAATTGACTTTATTTTTATGTTTAGAACATAATAAAATACATTTTGATTGATCACTCCTCCTCCTTATGCTTATTCTAGTCTGCAAAATGGTGACAGCAAAACGGGGGAGAAAACTTCAGTCGGTTGTTCAACAATAATTGAATCAGATTTTTGAAAATGGCACCTTCTGTTAAGCATTCATTACCCAATTGATGTATACATAGTCATAATATAATATTTCACCTTTTTGAGTTCTGTCACAAAAAATGAACCAAAGAATGAAAAATCTAAAACTACTACTATAACAAATGAATGGGTAATAATTAAACTGTAACCCTGTTGTGTATTCCTGTCTGAAGTAAAGTTGTCTCTGGCAGAGTGATCCGGTCTGCGTTTACCTCAAAGGAAACTAGCCTCTGCAAAGTTGTCTTTTTCCAGACGCTGCTTCTAAAACCTCTTCAGATTTTTGAGAAATGAAATCATTTCCAGCGGAGCAGCAGTCTTCTAAAGTCTGGCTAAATGTGGGTCAGATAAAGCAGAACCTTTTTCTTGTTTGTTTAGTTGTTGACTTTTCTAAGATGGATAATAGTTGTGAACACAGGCTGCTGCTGAGAATCACATGAATCGAAGTGTTTTTAAAGTACTTTGCAGCTTTTCATCTCTTGACAAAAAAAAAGCGTCCACCGCGTTTGTACTGTTTGTCAGATCGGATCTACTTTTGGAGCCCTTTGCTCTCTATATCCTTAAAGTTCCCTCGGTTCCCCCGGTTACATACAGGAAGCACATAATAAGTGGAGACAAACACAGGAAGCAGGACATGCTGCTGTGTTGAGAAGCTATTTCTCTTCCTCTCTCCTTCCATCAAAACTAAAACTGCTTCAGCTTCTCCTAAACAGCGTCATTTATTAAACACATCAAATGAGGGAAGAAAAGTCTCTTTTTTAATCTTTCATCACGTCCCATCAGACTCCAACCTCCAAAAAATAAAGCAGTTCCACCATTTCTCCTCACTTAAATGCCTCCTGGTTAACTTTCTGCGAATATTTTAAACCATTTGTCCAAACTTGAGGTCATAAATGCTTCTGGAGGCTTTATTTAAAGATAACCATTGTTGGGGGTGTTTTTTTTCGTGTTCCACAAACCAGACCTCTTCCTTCCTTTCTCTTTGCTCCTCTTTGCATGCTTTCATCTATTCATTCCCATGGTGCCTGTTGTCTAACGACTTTCAAGTAAAACTCTTGCATTCTCAGGACAAACAAGTTATATTCTTCAGTCCTGATTACATTTAGAAATATTAGTAAAGGAGCTAATTAAGGTTTAATGCAACATTGAAAAATGTGCAACCATGGCTAAATCTATTGTTACACTTTCTGTTTATAATAGTTTAACTAAGGAAGCTTGGAACTGGAATATGACAATTTTCCGAGTGACTGGCATGATGGCAGACAAGGAGATCCAACAGCTACTCTTCTGAAATAAAAATATTTGGATTGCATTTTAGAAACCAGCTACAACCTCTTCAAGAGGTTGTAGAAGTGTTCACTTCTACAAGGTAAGACAAGTACAATAATTTCCCCAAAATAGTCTGAATCTGAAAACTAAATAAACATGCTTTAGCTGAATTATGCTGCTTCCAGGGGGTAACTGTCAAAAATAGCAACAAAAAAAAAAAGAAAAATAGAGATCGCCATGCCTTCAAAGCATTGTTGAAAGCACATATGACTTTTTAAGCTTCTGACAGGTTAATTTTATTATTTTAAGGCAACACCACCATCACATTGTTTCCTTTTGCAGCATCATGGGAAAACAAAAGAAACTACAAAATATCGAGTAGTTTGGTTCATCGTCGGATAGAATTACACACTTTATGAAGAGAATGATAAAGATGCTGACTGAAGCTAATAAGGAAGTTTTATTATCCACATTAAAACAAATCCTTCAATCACCAAATCGGAAAAGCCACTCAGAGAGAAAGAATCCATTAATTCAAAGGTAACTTAAAAAGCTAGAAGGCATCTTGTAAATTTCACTGACAGATAAATGCCATAATTTTTGGATACATATTCTGTGGTCTGATGATTTTGAGAAAAAAAGGCCAAAGTTTGCAGATCTTAAAGTACAGGAGTGGCAGCATTATCTTGTGTGTTATTTTGCTGAAAAAGGGGAGACAAATCATCAAGGAAGTTAAAGTTTGGGCTCATGTTGGTCAGTGTGTTGGAGAGGCCATCACAAAACACTGACATTAGTCCCATTGTGGAAACTACTGTAAGAAAAAAACCCTCAAAGTTATCTCTCATTTTCTGGCACTTTAGAAATATAAATCATTTTGCTAACAAAAACATAAAAACTATTTAATATGAGACAGTGTATATAAGCTTCTGCTTTCAGCTGTAGCTGCTGCGTTTGGTCCAACCTTGTAACAAGAACATTTTCTATTCTCAGCTGTTCAATCATTTGTTGGAGCGCAAACATGTTTTTTCTGTTTCTGTTTGGAACAATAATCCTTTTATAATCAATCGGCAAGCTTCATTATTCACCAGAGGTTATCGCTCCTGACTCAGATATCCAAGTTTCCCTCATTAAAGTATGAGTAAAAGGCCTGTATTGGATTCCTCTTTAGTGAATGTTCTTGGAGACAGACTGAGAAACTGGATAGCGTTCATGGTGAGAGCAGGTGTGCATTTCCTCAGCTGGTCAAACCACAGCATGCATTATTTACTGCAGCCCAGCAGTTAACTTGTGACATGAGAGGAAATGTGATCATTTTAGAGAGTCCAGAAACTAAAAGGAGTTTCTCAAAAGTTCAGGATGAAGTTAAACAATAGAACCACAAGCCGGTCATCTGTTGTAAAGAAAAGAGTCGGGATAAAAGGTTTCCAGCCTTCTGGTTATTTGTGAAAATACAAGTCAGGAAACTCCATCTGATCTGACTATGTGAAAATCACAGTGAAACCATCGGTTCAGGCCTCACTAACTCCCACTAAACATTAACAGAGCTGAACGCTCCTGTTCACATTTTACAAATTCTGAATTACTAAACTCTGAACTGCTTAAAGACCGAGATGCTTGATCCACAACACAATGATACCAGCTAGTATTACTGACATGAGTCTGTTGCCAAGAAGACAAAGGAATTGGTCAATTATGCTAATTATTATCCAGTTATGCTAACAATCAAAATAACAGAGAAAAGTGCTAAAGCTAATTAGTTTTAGCATATTTTGGTAAACAAATGGCAAAGAAGTTGACAAAATGCTAATAATGTACAGTTCTGCTCAACAGTAAGTGTTAATGTCAATAATGATGATGATGATAAACAGATTTTTGTAAATATTTGCTGATTTGCATTAAACATAATAGATGAGTTTAGTGAAATAGTTTTCACAGATTCTGGTCAAACACCAACCAGGTAACCTCTAGGAGACTGTTTAAAATTATTATTAACTTTTTTTTTTTTTTTAATGGTGAATTAGCATTAAAAATAACTGACAATTGAAAATTATTTGAATAATTTAGTTAATGTGTGCAATTACTGCACAGGACTGTTTGGATGCCCTATTTAAATAAGACGTTTTATTCTCAAAATCAGCATTCAGATTATAAATTGTGAACTGTGTTTGGAAATGTTTTACATATTTTCATGATTAGTACCTATAGAGTAGATTAAATGTATAATTTTTCTGCTGAACAATGGCAGAAAAGCAGCCATTTTATGTGCACATATACTCCCTTTATGTACGTCACATTGGCTTTATTTCCTCTGTTTTCTGAGAACCAGGCAACGGCATCTGATGTTTGTTCAACAAACTAAAAACTAAACACAGATCATACGGTTTCATGTGACACTGCTCTGAATGCTGTTAGTTGTGATGAAGTGAAATGAGCCTACAGTCACTTTAATGTGTGAACCTCGGAGAACAGATGATATCGGAAGTATCATTCATGGTTTATAAACTCCATGAATGTATTCACAGAACTGAGCCGCGGCGTCTGCCCCAACTTCCCTTCACAAAGTTCTGCTACATGCCGCATGTGGAGAAAAACAAACTTACCTGTGAATTTTCCAGATTTTCGCTCCTCCCTGACTGGCTGCTTGGGGTTCCCCCATCAGGAGATAAGGGCCGGTAGCCAATGAGAGGCACCTCGCTTGACTCCACCCCCGGCAGGTTATAGCCACCTGTTCGCAGGTTACGGTGGAGCATGGTGCCGGCTGCCGCAGACAAGAAGAAAACACAAGACAACATTCAATGGTCAACCTTTTACTTAGATCATGAACACCAAAACACAAATCTATTGCTAAATGTAACTTTGAAATAACTTTTTTCGAAGAATTCAAACTCTTTTTCAAGTCAACTGATTATTACCATCCCAAATTATTTGCATCTTCTGACAATAATTGCCTACATATTGAAACCTGTATGTTGGAAGAAGTCTGTTTGGGTTTCACTCTGATGCACACAAAAGCTCTTCCTTTACCACTGTTGATTTAAATAGGACAAGCACACAGGGAGGAGTACAACAAGGTCACATGCTACATCTATTTGGCATGCAAATACAGAATTACATTATCTGAGTTGCCAGGAACACAGCAGTCCAAGGCATACTTAGTTTGACATTTGTCAGAAAAGTATCTTTTTCAAATCTGGATCAGCAAATAATTTACATCCCTGCTTAAAACAAAACAGCCGACTGTGGAGATGAACAATCCATTACCTAACTTCATGTAGAAAACCAATTTGCAATATTTTGAAAACAATCTAATCATAAAGGAATTCCAGTTTATTTTCCTCCAGGTTTTCTGTGAATTTCAGCTGTAATGTTACATAATAACATTTCTAGAAACAACAGCATGGCAAAAAGGAACTTTTTTTGTGGTGCATTCCAGTTGTGTCAGGAAATGGAAATATCTGAGTTCCTAGTTGTAAGTTTGAACTAGAACACCACCTGAAGTTTTACATCCCACTCAGAAAGTGGGAGAAACTTTGACTACCTCCAGTTAGAATTTCAAGATGGCTGCTACTTGCAACTTTAGTAAGTAAACCCTGTTAATTTAATTGCTAGTATTTGTTGTTTAAGTTGATTTTCCACATTTAATCACTCACAAAACTGGTACTTTTTATGTTTATTTAAATGTGTATACAACAAGTATTAAAACACTGTTTATTCAGATAAATATTTTCATTTATATACAGAAACTGTGAGAAAAATAAAATGCTAAAACAGCAGATAGCAACCAAGCTCTAATAGTGGATTCAAACTAAAGCTTGTTTCTATTATACGGATCAGAAAGGGACAGAAATGCAGAACTATTTATTTTAATATCTTCATTTTTTTCTGATTTTGCCTTGTTTTAAAAATTAACACTTAAAAATTTGACCTTATGGCATAAATAGACCAAATCATTGAGTTATGGCTTCAATTATTAAGGACACCAAAAAAAAAAAAGGAATCAATAATTATAAGTGCATTAAATATTCTATTTTGCTGTTTGAAAAAAAGCAAAATAGAATTTTTGCATGCTTTTTTTAACAAAAAGAAAATGTAGGAAAATAAAGCTTTACTTCTTCAGGAGTGTTCAAGTCGAAACTCTGAGGGTTGAAAAAGTACTGGAATGTAGTCTGTAAGGTTCCAGCGAAGCTCGGAAAGACAAACACTGTTGAAGCAAGAACTCCTTGAAAATTAACTGCTTGTTCCAATAAGCAATTAATGATTTAATTTCAATTTGGATGATAAATTTAAATGAGCTAGATCATTTCCATTCGGATAAAATGTATTAATTTTTTTCAGTTGTTTGTGACTTATTTATTGTTTAGCATATCTTCCACTTCCAGTGTTAAATGTCCTTCACAAAACTGATGTTTATTGGCCTTTGAGAAGGTAAACACGCATTATTACATAATTAACAATATTTTACTTGAAAATGGCCTCAAAATAACATTTATTGTTTATTGGGATAATTTATGATCCAGAAAAATATGTTATTATGACAGGCCTACTTCTTGCATTTAAATCTGTATTAATCAGGCACTAAGACGCTGTATTTGAGTTCTGTTCTCGACAAATTATCACATTTGTAAAACCAAGTTGAGCTCTTGAACAAAGTCTGAGCTGAAAGGTTTATGAAGCATTTCAGTAACTTTTAAGGACATTCCCGATGAAAGAAACAGAAACAGTGGAGTTAGTGATGGGCAGCAGGCCTTGACTCATTTGTTTAACTCAGTCGCTGTCCCGGAAAGCAGGCCTGGATTTGCATAGCAAGCTTTCCTTCCATTTCCCTTTCCCCTCTTTGGTATTTGACGTGAAGATAGACATCGAGTAAACACTGTTTGAGGAAGAAAGATGTAGGAGTGATAGAGATGTCCTAGTTGATAATGTAAAAGCTGATGAATACTCTTGTGTTTTGATTTTAGTTTAAAAGGTTTTGATTCTGCATGCTGTGTAAAACCCTTTGACTGTTCTCCAGAGGAAGACATGCAGAATCATTTTTATAAAAGCTATAAGACCGCCTCAGCCTGGGTAATAATAACCTTCTGGATCAGAAAATAGCTCCAAAAAGCAGACCCAACTTTCTTCTTCTTTCCTCCTCGACTCATGCAGCTGCCTTTGTGCAACACTTTCTCTTACATCATCCCGGATTTGCTGTAAGATTTAAGATTCTGCTCGGTTTCTCAAGAGAGCAGCCTTGCAGTCTGCATGAAAGGCGGTGGAAAGGTGGAGAGGGTGGGGGTGGGGGCAGGCTGCAGGGGAAACAAGGCATCAACAGTGCAGCATGTGCTCTCACCAACGGCTGTGCAGATATCTGAATGGCTGCTATTCAGAGGCCTTGACCAAAGCAAACAGCCCACATATGACTGAGGTATAAACACACACACAGGCACATAAAGCTGAACATTAAAGTCACACAACTATAGTGGCTTTAGATATGCTTCAGATATGTTCAGTCTGGATCCTTCAGAGAGAAACGCTTGAAACTATGAGGGTTGTAAAAGTTTCTGCGTGCTGGCACTCCCATTAAAACACACAGCAGAGAACTAACTGCTTCCTACTGTGACTCAGATACTGTATGGTCTGAATAAAACGGCCAAACAGAGAAACACAGATCGAGGCAGCTGTGGGTGAACTCACCGAGAGCTGGGTCGCCACTTATCCAACTGTCAGGCGGATCAGAGGCAGCATCTGAGGACCGCTGCCGGATAAAGATCGGCGGCTCGGCTGGGGGAAATCGCGCGCATCGGTGCCACGGTCACCGCCGACAACCAGGAGGGGTTTCCGTCCTTTACCTCACCTCTATGCCCTCCAAAGAGTCTCCCCCTCTCTATCAGCGTCCCCCACACCTCGCGTCTGTCCAGCCTTCAGCAGCTGATAACGCACTTTGGTGTGGCAGCAAACTCTCTCCTCCTCCTTTTCCTCCTCCTCCTCCTGCCGCAGCCGCTGCTGCTCCCCCTAACGTCGCAGTTCCTGGATGCGTTCAGCTCTCGTCGCTCTAGTAACAGATCCGTCTGTCTGGGTGGCTCACAGCGGCGGTGTGAGCCGGACACCGCACACAGCGCTGCGCCGTAACGGCTGACAGTGTGCCGCTCGCCCCGGGAGTTGGAGCAGCTGAGAGACGCGACGCGGACGCGCTTTACGCACAGCCGACCGGCGCGCACGCCACGTACACTGTAAACACGCTCTGTGTGTTAGCACAACCAGGCGCCTGAAGCAGATTTAAAGATTATGGTCAGGTTATTACATATTTAAATGATGATGATCATTTATTTCATTATTATATTTCACCAACAAAACATAATAATGAAGACTTTCATTTGTTTAAGAGTGAATACCTTGCTGCCAAATATACTTAGGCTACTCAAGAACATGTAAATACATCATGTTAAATAAATTTAAATATATTTAAATTAAAATAAAAATATATTATTATTATTATTATTATTATTATTATTATTATTATTATTATTATTCCATTTTGAATTATAAAAATCTTCGACGACGATTAAGGTCATTATAGTTATATAGGAAAGTAATGAATTTCCATCAGAAACATTTATTTTATACTTATCAGAAATTTTCTAGAATTTCTTTTTTATTTTATGAGCTAGAAAGTCAGATAATTTGCTTGGAAAAACTCAGAAGTGTTGAGATTAATGTAAGAAATGTTCTTGGGGAAAAAAACCTGAGAAATGTCCAAGTGAACTGCAGCTGAAATCTCAAACAAACAAAAGTCATCACTGACACTTTTCTAAGTTACTCCTTAACCACAAACGTTTTTCTTCATGCAGAAGAAAAAAATGCTGAACTGTTTCCCGGTGGTCCAAAATCTTCTTTTTAGATGAAATCCAGATCCTTCAGTCTAGATCAAGTATGAAGAGTATATCAGGATCTTGGGTTGTTTGAGTTTGTTTTGTGTTTGTGTTCCTTTCTTCTTTCTGCTAGTTCTGCCTTGTTTATATTTTTACCTCAGTTCCTTCGTCATGAGTCTAGATCTGTCCATTTCTTGTGTCTAGTCCTTTTTTAAGTTAATCTAGTTTTTATTATTATGTTTCTTATTTTGTTACATTCATTTCCTAGTTCCCAGTGTGTTCTCTCTCACCCCCTGTGTCATTTCCTCTTCCTCTCTCTCTTCTCAGTCTGCTTTCTGCCCTCGTCTCGCACCTGCAACCTGTTAGCTCATCAGGATTCACCTCCCTAAGTACTAAAGCACCTCATTCTCAGTCACTCCTTGCTGGTTCCTCCAGTTACTTCTCTGGTTTACCCTGTGTACTCCCCATATCTCCTTGTCAGCTTTTGTTCTTTCATTATGATTTGTGAAGCCATGTCATTGTGCTTTGCCAAGTGTAGAGTCAACTACTAGAAGATTTTAGAGCACTTTGTGCCTGTCTGCTGACAAGTTTTATGGAGATGCTGATTTCATTTACCGTCACAACTTGGCAGCTGTTCACACTGCTAAAAGAAACAGTACCTGTTTTAATCACTCAGTTTTTATTGTGCTTCACTGGCCAATAAACTGACCTGATCTAGAACCTACAGAATCTATTGAGGATTGTCTATTGAGAAATCTGAAGGCTGCTTTTGAGGCAACCTGGGATTTTTGAAAACCTCAGAACATGGGTGAGGTTTGCATTAATATGGTAATTTATTCAAAAGAAAACCCAACAAAGCATTAAAGATTTAGTACGTCTGTTTGCAATATATCAAAATATAATAATCCCAGTTTTAACTTATAAAGTGTGACTTTATTTTCATTTATTCTCTATAAAAACATCCAGAATTGATGAACACCTCTTGAGAAAAATCATCTATCACCCACTATAAACAATAATCTTTACTTTCGATTGGGTGTTTTGAGTTCAAATTAGAAAATTTCAACAAAATCTTAAGAACTTCCTTCAGTTTCTCTGCTTTGTACTCACCTTTTGCTTTCTTCCTGTTTATTTTTGTTATAATATGCACAATCTGTGCCCCTTGCTCTAATGATAACCATGTAAATGCAAATTAATTGCGGATGATGATCTTACTGCATGAATGCACATAGCAAAATCTTCATATTGGTTGTTTTGCTTATAGTATGTGAACACAACATGTTTAAGGGCCTTAGAAACTGTGAGATTGCGCTCTTTTACTCACATAAACTGGTTTAATATTTTTGGACCAACATCTTCCCATCATTAATCTCGTTTAACTGAATTTTTCAAGAGACAAAATGAAGAGTTTTATAAAATCCCAGCATTCTTCGTTGGACGTCAACAGTCAGCCAGGCTTTCGGCCGCAGAGTTTTTGGTAGTTGTGCGCCCTCCAGTGGTCACACATGGATAACTAAACTTCCACCTTTTATTTTCAATGTGCCAGGGGCCATTTTGAACCGTATACAGCGGTGTTACCACATGTCTGACTGACTGCTGGTATATTTAACGTGTAAGAAATGAACATCAAGTCATGAAATGGTTCAGGGGGGAAAAAATCAACTGAGAATAAGCCAATATGCCGACACGATCATTTTCTGTTGACTTTACTGTAAGGGTTTTTATTTGAACAATCTGCTAAATTGGAAAATAGAATTTTATTCTAGATATAATAAGGTACTGTGTGTTATTTTCAACCAAACCCCCCAAAAATCAGATGGACGTGCAGGAAAAATTTGTATTTTCCTTCCATTGTTATAAGGTTACACCAACATCTCAGGATTTCTCATAATTTATTTTTAAACAGATGCCATTTTTTTCTTTTCAGGAAGATGAAAGCATTCGTTATGTTACAGAAGCCTTCAGAAAGCCACTTTATTAAAGAAGCATTAAGTTCATTTTGACCGAGGCTTCATATCCGAACCCTTTGAAGTGCTGGTCTCAGTTTTGTTCCGTTTGAAAACTTTCCCTCTCTCCTCTCCTAAACTTGGATCTTACTTCTTGTCGGAGACCAATTAATGAGGCGGCTAAAGTCACTAATTGGCCGCTTAATTGGCCCCTGTCACCGCGTGCGCTGCAACCCTGCATCCTTCACTTCCTGCTCTCACACATCACAAGCGTGTCACAATCATTTTAGGGTCACGCTCTCAGACAGCAAGGACCCCCCACACCCCTTTGCACGAGCATACTTCCCACACCTCTGGATGCCCCCACCAACCCACTCCCACGATAGCTCAGTGTTTTATGTCTGCGTCACAACAAGTCGGCGGAGGGCGAGAGGCAGAGGGATGATGGCGTCTCTGGCGGCTTGATTCCGGTGCAGCTCAGACAAAATCCGCCTTAATAAGCTTCGGCGGTTGGGAGAGGGGTGAGGTGTGAGAGTGGGGGGTGAGGGAGCAACAGCGACGGGGACATGATGAAACGGCACCGCGGAGAAAGGACGGACAAACTAGTCTGAGAGACGGACGGACAGTCACAGTCGCCTCCTCCTCCACCTCCTCCTCCTTGCTGACGGTTTGACTGACACACACACTCACACACACTCAGAGCGAGGCGCCTGGCACAGAGAGAGACATACATGCACACCAGCCACTTTTTGCAAACCAGCACGCTGCGCATCGGAGCTGGCAGTAATTGGACATCCACAGCTGATGAGGGCATTTCATGTCCAGCCTGTCCAGGAATCCCAGTGACCCCGACGGAAAGGAGTTCGACTTGACAGGTACCCTTCAGCCGGCCAGCCCCCACTGTTCAATTCTCCATCTGATAACGCCGCTCTGCATGCTGCGTCTGCACTGACATGTGTGCATGCACTGGAACAAATGCTCAGCGTGCAAAAGACAAAACGCCCGAGGAGTCGCTTCATGCATCTATTCAAGTTTTTAAGCTGTTGAGAAAGGAGGCGAGGAAGACGGCGGGCAAAGTGCAAGGCAGATGCTTCAAGTAGCTGCATCCAGTTAAACTGTGTTGCAGCAGTCATCATGCAGTGCTTTTTCCCCCTATGTGCGTGTGCGTGTGTTTGATGTGTGCAGTAATCATTTGTCTTGCTCTCTGGTTGTGTATACTCACTCTCATCTTTCACTCTGGTGGATACAGGCTGTCGCTATGCTCAGGTCTGAAGAAGAGGAGTGTGTGTGTTTGCGTGTGTGTGTTTGGATGAAATTTTAACCCCTTTGGACTGAAAGCCGGTTGTCTGAGAGGCCGGGGGACGTAAACCCTGTATGTCAGCAACAGCAGCAAAGTATTCAACGGATAAATCGGATTTCCATTTTCACACAAGCCCTGCTCTCTCCTCTCTGTGTCTCCCCTCAGGATGGGGGGAGTCAGTGAAGGCGATGATGTGTTGGCTCGTTGGAGTGATGGACTACTGTACCTTGGCAATGTGAAGAGAGTAAGTGCGTTGGGAAGATACTTTTCAAGTGACCGTGTGTTGAAAGACTCCCATAATTGTCTTCTTCTTTCTCCGCGTCCTAGGTCGACGGAGTCAAGCAATGCTGCTTGGTGAGATTCGAGGACAACTCAGAGTTCTGGGTTCTGAGAAAGGACATTCACTCGTGTAAGAGTAACTGCTTCCTCTTCCCTCTGATGGTGGAGTAAAGCTTTCTGTGTTGGGAGAACTTTTCTATTGAGAAAAATCTCGCTGTAGCATAGACTTAGCATAGACAAAGACATTGTTGAATCCATTTTTTTTTACAGCGGGTGAAACTGGATTAAGTATTTCTGATTTGGACTTGCCAAAATCTTTTCTATTTGCTAAATATCACAATAATACAAATGACCTTTCTAAAGATTTTTCAACTTCTTTCAAACTGAGAAGTTCACATACATTTTGTTAGCCTTGAAATGTATGTGATGAAAGGTTTGATTCATCACATACACAGTTGAGAGAGGATTGCTTGCTGGAGGTATGGACTCTTTTGAAGTTTAAAACGATTTTACCCAATCCCTGACGTTCAGCTGTGGTTTATGTAAAGTGCCAACACGATTAAGCTTATTGGAAATTGTGTGTGATATGAACGACCTCGACATCTTCGCCATCAGACCTCCTCTGCTGCCATTGCCAAGCCACAACCCCATATAGCAGGACTACTATTATAAAGCAATGCTGAAAATTGGCATCATCAATCACAGCTTCTTCTTCTGTTCACTGATTGGCCCTGTTGAAATTCTACTGGAGAAATCGAGGTCAATGGGAGAAAACTTGGACAAAGCGCAGAAGGGAGCTGAGAATCTCCCTTCTTGCTTTTGAAGGCAACATCCAGGTTAACATTTCTGTATCATATAGTAGACTTGTTTTTTAAACTATGTGAATTGGGTCATACTGTTATCTTTTCTGGAATTTGGCCATGTCCTCCTGACTGAACTGGTTTAACTGGGTCAGGTTTATAAGTTGTTCCCATATTTTTTTCAGCTCTGAAAACATTTTTCTCTGAGATGGAGACCAGGGCTTTGTGATGGCCACTCCAAAATCTTAACTTTGTGTCCTTAAGACACTTCACAATTAAGCTGTTGCTCGGTTTTTGGTCACTGTTCATTTGGAAAACCTTTTTATTTCCACATAAATCTTCCTAATGAATTTCGTAAAGAGCACCAGTTCCTCCTGCAGCAAACCACTAACGCAGCATAATGCTTACACCCACATGCTTGAGACTTAAAGTCTGCCGCTGTTTTGCTCCAATATTCAAAAAGGCTAACAGCTCAGTTTTTATTCCATCAGACCACAGGACAGGTATGTTGTTGTTTGAGTAATTGCTCTTTCCTCTCTGTCGGTGCAGGACTTGTTTCGCTGTGAATAATGACTGTCTCTTAACAGCTTCAGTCAGCATCTTCACAAGGTCTTTTGGTTTTTTGTTCCGGGGTTGATTTGAACATTTGACACCAAAACCTGTTAATCTCCATGACATAGAAAGTATCTCTTTCCTGAACAGTATGATGACTGAACATTCTCATTCTGTTTACTCTCTCTATAAATGTTTTAACTGATAAATATGGTGTCGTTCTGGAAAGTGAGTTGTGAAGGACCACAATTCTCTTGCTAAAGTCTCTAATTATTTAGATTTTTACATAAAGTCACAAAAGGAAGCACTGTGTTTGTGTCGCCTTTAAATACGTCCACGAGTGTGCCTCCAGGTAAAATATTATGACTTGACCCATCAAAAGACTCTTAGTGTGACTAAACTTCTGAATTTGAAGAAATAAATTGAAATATAATGTCTAAAATTCTAGAAGTCATATTTTAAGTATCATAACAGAGCTAAAGCAGTAAAAGTTTAGCCTGATTTAATGTCGCAATGAAAACTGACAACAAAATATTTCTCTCATGGAGCATCTTCACAAGTAAACCTCACTAGTTTAAGTGCAGACAAGCTGTCAAAATGCAATTTAAGGCATTTATACCTGTAACTCTTGGCATGTTTTATATTTGTGATAGCTGTAGTTGATATTAGAACTGGTGATGCATGTAAACCTTTGATTTTAGGGGCATTCTCATTGTTTTTCTAGCAATATTTTGAGCTTCCTATGAGCCTAATGCAAAATCATAGTTGTAAGTTTATTACTTATCTTGATCAATTTTAACTTATTGTTGTCACCGTACATTCCAGTTGATGTTAAATAACCTGTCAGGATTGTTATTTTGAATATCTCATCCACTCTTTACTGAGACAAACCTAGTTAAGCAAATTACAAATATTTTTTTTATTTTGCTTGTGCCTTGATTGCGGTGTTATGTAGCAACAATCATAACATTATCTAAAAAAGAAGTAATAAATAGTACTTATTCTCACATTGATTGTTTTCACCACAGTACCGCAAAATATGAAAATAAAACTTTAATCACCCACCTCAACTCTAAAATACCAATTCTTAATAAGTGATGGACTTCTGCGTTCATCTGAGAGTAATAATAAACTCTCTCATCAGCGTTTTGTTTTAGGTGTTCAGGCAAACTGCATGGAAAACAGCAACAAAGACACAGAAACTTATATACTTAGGATACAATTAGTTTTTAAGAAATAAATGTATGCCACACCTCAGTGTGTTCTTGTTAGGTTTTGAATGAATTTATTAATCTTTGTGTAGTAAAATAACATTTTAATCTCCTGCAGTCACAATTTTTCACAAAAATTGCTGTGATTTTAATTATTTTGTAGAAATGACTATTATTCTACTTTGGTTAAAGAATCTTAGTTGTAAAAGTTTATAATCCTGATTGAAGCTCTTTTTTTCTCTCACTGCTGAGACATATGATGAAAAAGGTGGAAACCTGCGTCTCATTCATTTTAAACCGCTGACACTTATGCAGACTTGTCATCATGTTTGGTTGAATTTCTCTTTTGTTTTTTACTGTAAGCACTTTAAAACGATCCTTTTTAAAGGATCGTAAGACGATCCTTCTTTGGTCTGATTCTGGAGATGCAGTGCTGCTGCAGGGGCGCTCTGTACTTTAGCCGATTGAATCATGCTTGAATGTTGTTTGTCCAAATAATAAGTTTTCCTTCTGTACATTGAAAAGTTAACAGGTATTGTATGGCTGCAGTGCACTGCCTGGGTTTATTACTTTTAGCCTCTCGGAGGCAGCAATCACAGCAGCGCAGCACTGAGACACGTCAGCACATTTAATCTGAACCTCAGACTCTAGTGGACGTGTAACAGATCAGGGCTAACACAATATTGTGAAATGCACCTTTATTGTTTGATCCAGTTAACAATTTTCTGTTAATGTGCTGTATGTGCAGACAAGATTTTTAAAATAAGAAATCTGACTAAATGTGAGCTTTTATGCAGAATCTTGATACATCCAGGAATCTATATTAATGATAAAAAAAATAAAGTTTGAATACTTATTTTGAATAAATGCATAAAGTGACTCAGTCAACTTAAAGTTAAAGAAACATTTTCAGATTTTTCCTTGTTTTTTGAATATTTGTCTTAATTTCTCTGTTGTCATCTTGAAATGCTAAATGTTTACATATTTACTCACATTTGCATTGAGCTTGTTGTGAAAGCTTCTTGTTTCTGGATTATTAGAGTCAATTAATGAAGTTATTAGACTAATGAGCCTTCAGGGAGAGGACTCTCCTTTCCCACCTCGTGTTGAGTCAAAGGGGAGTTTGGACACTTGTTAGGACCAGGCTGCACATCAGCGCGTCAAACCAAAGGTGCAGGCGACTCTGAAATCAATGAGGTGGCAGGGACGTGAATCAATATACATAAATTAATGCAGTTGACTGCTTTCTCTCTCTGTGTGTCTCTGACTTCCTCTCACAATTACATCGTCCCCTCCCTTTTGTTTTTCTGTTTCCCCCAGTCGCTGCCGGAGTGGAAGAAGTTTGCTGTATTTGTGACGCCCCGCCTCTTAAAGAACCCCTCATAAATTGTCTTAAATGTCACCACGGTAAGCAGGCATGCCTCATCATGCTCTGTCAACGCTGCTTCTCCGTCAGAGCCGGTAGTGACCTTGAAGGTTTGACACAGGATGGTAAATAACAACACAGAAAGCCGCATGTCATAAATGATGGCTAAGAGTTGTCGAATCTGCTCTCACAGGGGAGGGGAAATAAATAAGACATCAAGAGACACAGAACTTACAGATTTAAATCTTTCAGAGTGTCTTCATTGTCTCTATTCTCATTCAGAAGTCTACAAATTTGCCAATGTGATTCTTTTAAAGATAAAGAAACGTGAACAATTACTGGCAACAAATGTTTATTATTATGGGTGTAATTCTGCAAAGAAAACATCACCTCAAAAATGATCAGATATTTATAAAACACAGTAAGTTTTAGAAACTGAGTTAAGATCCCAGCTTCAGAACATTTCAAGATCCACAAGGATGTCGTGTCACTGGGAAGAGGAATGTAACTGACTGATGATTTCTGCTAAATCTAGCTTAGCGTTTCATCAATGTTGATCTAACAATGAATTCAAACTCTGGACCGGAGAATAGGAGATCAAATAAATGTGACTACTGGGTGTTAGAATTGGCATGATAATTTTTTTAACAAAAGAAACAGAGATGGTTTCATTTTTAAAGGGAAATATGGAAGTATCATTGCTTGGAAAAGTATCTGGAATCAGAAGATCTCAGGAGGTTTTCACTGGCAGCATTTCCATTATAAACATGTGCAAATCTTTCTTTGTATTCTGCTAATGTAAAAATAAAACACACACACAATTTTGCAGTTGCAGTGTTTCCATTAAATAATAAATTATATTAAAATCACTTGTAAATGAGCTTGTTCAAGTGAAAAGTCATTACAAATCATGGCAGCGACGGATGTAAACAGTTACATGAAATATATTCATAATTCAGAGCCATGGCACGAACACTCGTCAGATAACAGCCAGCAGAGGAGACGTCAATGTCTTATTCTGGCGTCGGAGCAACAAGCCACGCCTACTTCGGATCTGCTGCATCGCAGCATTTTGGTGAAATTGCAGGTGGCGATTTTACTGAAGAGCTGTGGAATCAACACGTTCAGATGACACAACTTTTTATGAAACAAGTGAGATGCTGTGAGAGCAGCCAGCTGCTCATTGTCTGAAAAAATAAATGAAACAAACCATCATCCTCCTACTACTTCCTGTCACTGTGTTTTTTGTTGTTTTCACCAGTAGTAACATCCGGCTGTTGATTATGTGTTTCCTATGATTTGAAAAAAGTGTGTCCATTGTAGTTTTGCGAAATACATATATTTCGATATGGCTGAAAAACCACCTCTTCCTGGCGCAAAAAGGTTTTAGTTCTTTCAGAATTGCAGTATTTCCTTTAAGCAAATGTATCTTCATAATTTCAATTTGTACATTTCAAATAGGGAGGAAACACGTTTCGGCAGTTTCTTCTCTCGTTCTTTCAGTCATGACCCAAAGCTGATGATCATAGATGAGGATGGGAACGAAGATCAAAGTAAAACTACATCTTAATTTAATCTGTCAAAATAAATACATCCATTTTTTTTATCTTCTGCTTAATCCGGGGTCAGGTTGAGGGGGCAGAGAAGTCCAAACCGGTGCTTTTGGATATTTTAGATATACTCTGAGAAACAAATCTGTGAACTGGTGAATTTTTCAAACATAAATTGGAATTACATTCCGCAGGAAAATCTGCGAATACTGAACCGTGAATAAGTGGTTGTCCACTGCATAGACTTAACAGTCCATGTAATATATCTCACTAATAACCTAAGCTAACTATAACAACAAAGCTAAAACAATTAACAAATGTGCAGTCCTTTATTGGCATTGCTTCTCTGTAAAGCTCTTGATGTCAAACTGCAAAAACCTTTCTTGATCTGGTAGAATGTAGAAATGCTAAAATCGTTGATAAATGCAGCTGAAATAAATCTTGAGCCACCATGTAGCAGCAGGTCATGGTGGGAGATTTTACCGTCATGTCATCCTCAAGCAAAGATGCTGACCGTCTGTTTTCTTGAATAATGCTGGCAAACTCTCCTTCTTATATGCAAATTCAACAGTTGGATGTTTTGCATTGCTTCTGAAATGAACTCGTAAAGAAGTGAAAATGGAACAGGCCTGTTATTACAGTCATTAAGCCTTTCTGTCCTGCAAATACGATTTAAACGCTCTGCCTCTTCCTCCCATAACAGGTTATCATCCGGAGTGCCACACGCCGACCATCGAGCCAGAAGCTGACAGCGACTCCTGGATTTGTCGACAATGTGTTTTTGCTGTCGCCACCAAGGTCAGGCTGCTAATCTCCCCATCTCACATTTTTTTAAAAAGAGCTAAGAAATCCAGTCAAATATATCTATCCACATGGTAATGTGTGAGGCAAAAAATGTGTTTATTGGAGCAAGAATCTCACTGA
Organism: Poeciliopsis retropinna; assembly: GCA_010277075.1. NCBI lineage: Eukaryota > Metazoa > Chordata > Actinopteri > Cyprinodontiformes > Poeciliidae > Poeciliopsis > Poeciliopsis retropinna. Next base: position 1,405,741 of record VMRM01000007.1, on the reverse strand, counting down.
ATTTCTCAGTGTTGACTTCAATATGTTCCGCGCCATGTCAGAGAAATTGTGAGCAGTCAATATTTATATTTATGCTTCAGTGGAGTTGAGAGGAGCACATTAAAAATCAATCCATCACATGTGCTCCGTTTCTGTAGACATGAGAGAGAAGTCGGTTCATTATTAATCGGTCAATGGAGCGGAGCTCATTGTCCAGATACTCTGATCTGGTCTCAGACTCCATCTCTCACAGCTGACCTGCGATGAAATGAAACAAAGATCCATCTTATAATCGAGCCTGATCTGCTTACTGATATGAGAGCGATATGAAAGCGACCATCTCTGTCCTGAAACTGTCTCTGCAGAGAGGCGGAGCTCTGAAACGAGGACGCTTCGCCCGACTCATGCAGTTCATGAAACTCCGGCTTCCCTACCAGCTGTCGTCCTTAGACTGGGATCCTCAGCATCTGACCAACCAGCAGCAGTGTTACTGCTACTGCGCCGGACCTGGAGAGTGAGTGGGGCCAATTCTGACTACAAAAACCTCCATGTTTTTTTGGCTCTTCTGGTAAAAGTGTTTTTGATGGGTAGACACAAATGGACTGGATAATTACAGGTGAACATGAATTCAACAACAGTAAACTGATGAACTCAGAGGGAGACGAGAAGATAAAGAGACCAAAACCTGGCAATTTTCTAAGAATTAGCACAAACATACAATGAAAAAGAGTAAAAGAATGCATTAATAAACTCACCAAGAAGGAACCATTTCTGTTGATTTGGATCATTACCAACAAAAATGACTGATACAATCTGAGATTAATCTACTGAAATTAAATATTAATTTATGAATTTTTCAGACATATCTACCAGCAGTGCCAACTAATGCGGTCTGTATGTACACTCTTTAACTTCAGGAATTAATCTGGTTAAGTGTATACAAATATGGAAAAAATTAAGAGACCACTGCAAAATTATCAGTTCTCTGATTTTACTCTTTATTTGTATATGTTTGAAGTAAAATGAACATTGTCCTTGTATTCAATGAAGTACTGACAACATGACAACTGACAAAATTTAGTATTTTTATCACATAAAGTAACAAAAAAGATGTGGCGCTTTCAGACCTCAAATAATGCAAAGAAAACAAATTTATCTTCATTTAGAAATAACAATGCTGACGTTTTAACTCAATATTTGGTGGAATAACCGTAAGGTTTTCATTGGGGTCCGATGCAGTGGTCTCTTCATTCCTTTTGGACACCTCCGTTTGTTTGTGGGTTTGATGGGTTTTGTTGTTGTTGGGCTGCAGGTGGAACCTGAAGATGCTGCAGTGTGGCAGCTGTGGTCAGTGGTTCCATGAGGCCTGCACTCAGTGTCTATTAAAGCCATTGCTGTATGGAGACAGGTATGTTACTCACTTAGGAAAAAAATATATATATAGCTAAAATAAATCATGAACATCTCTCTGTTTGGTGGAGCTCAGACAATCATGACACACTTTTTAAAATTTATTTCTGTATGTTTAAATATTTTCACTTGGAAACACTATTTTTTCAACCTTGAAGGTATTTAATATGATACAGAATATGAAAGCATGCAGAGTAAAGTTCCTTTAACAGAAAGACATAGCATTGGGTACCAAAAGTTTTTAAATAATTTTCAGATTGCAATTTCTTTCAAGATGGCAGTTAGGTGGGAAATGAAAATGAGAGCATCTTTGATATGTTTATTTCTTTTCTCCTGAAGTTATTCTTATTTTAATAGAGATGTAAGAAAGAAAAAAAAAGCTTTATTTGGATGTATTCATAACTTCATCCAACCTGACGCGATGCTGCATGAATTATCATGCATCCAGTTCTGAATGTTTTCTCATTAGGTCAGACATGTTGGACAAGTTCAGGTAGAGTTTAGCTCAGGCAGATTATTTTTAAAGAAATATGAAATATGTTTTTGTATAAGGATACAAGAGATACAGAACAGAACACAAGAGATTACCAGCCTTGTTGAATACCTTGAATACCAGTTTATGTGAAGTCATTGTTGTCCCACATTTTTTCCAGTGAGGAACATTTCAGTCTCCAGACTGAAACGTTCAAATCTTACTGCTCTTGTGTAACATTTCTGCAAACTTCAGCTTTGAACTGCAAAAACACAAAATCTTACCAAGTTTTTTTGGTCCAGTTTTTAGTGCAAATACCTTAGAAGACTAGAAACAAGGCAAAACTAATTAACAAAAAACTTTTCTGCAAGATATAGAAGCTTGTTTTAAGCAAGTAATTCCTTAATATTTTATTTATAATATGGGAGGAATAAGTGAAATCTAATCTCCCACTGGAGCTACTACTTTTTTTTTTTTTTTATTTACTCCCTAAAGAGTAGAAATTTGGAAGTTGGGGAAATTTTGCTTGAACTCTTTTTAATTTACATTTTAATCAGATTCATTATAATTGAAGATTGCTGCAGCTGAAGCTGGATCAACGTATGAGTTTGGGCTTGTTGTGTTTTATTGTTTTCCTTCCAACAGACTTATTTGATTGTCAGTTTAGAATCATAAAAAAATCTGACATTTTACCTGGAGACCTTTGATTAGTTACTATAATGAAAAACTTTTTAAATAGCTAGAAACAGCAACTATTTATCAGTTTTATTACGAAAACAAACAATGAATCAAAGATCCTAATTAGCACGTTAATCATGGAATTAGATGCTGGTCTGAGGGAAAAATAAAATTGATCAATATGTCGCCGTGACGGCTTCACTTGTCAACAAACGGTCTTAATTACCTCCAGATTAAATGATTAGTGAGCGTGCATGTTAATGTTCACGGTGCGACGAGGACAACGGCTCGTCTTCAACTCAAAGTGACACACTCCAGAGCATCTGCTCCACGAAGCAAAACACATCCATCCACTGAAGTTATCATTATAATTACCCGTCTTTGTGGGGCTTTTTACGCCCATCCTGACACCAAACTGTGCGAGTGGGAGCAGAAAAGAAGGGATTAAATCGAGACTGACAGGATGGGAGGAACATCTGCAGAGCAGGTGATGGAAGAGGAGCGAAGATCGAGTTTACAGTTAGAATAGTAAGCGTGTGCAGCCGTCTCACAATGTAGGCGCCTCGTTTCTCACCGTGACCTTCATGCAGATAAAAGGATGTAAGTAAGTTTCAGGGTCAGATTTTAAAGCTGAATGGTATTATCTAAAAATATACACCTCTCTCTATTTTATTTTTATCCAGAGAAGAAAACAAAACAGATTTTTTTTTTTTTTTTCGGTGTGTTTATTTCAGGTTTTATCAGTTCCAGTGTTCAGTTTGTACAAAGGGACCGGAGACAGTCCAGAGGCTGCCCATGACCTGGTTAGAAATGATTTTTAATTTCAATAACGAATCAGAAATAAAGTTGGAAATATTTTTAACCACACTAACAAAGTATTTTTGTCTAACTGCAGGGTGGACCTGGCTCATTTAGTCCTCTACCACCTCTCATTGTGCTGTAAGAGGAAATACTTTGATTTCGACCATGAAATCCTGTCCTTCACCAACGAGAACTGGGACTCGTTGCTCCTGGGCGCGGTATTGATATTTCCCTGTTTAAGCACAATGATGAAATGATGTGAAATACTTACAGGCTTCCCCTTTTTTTTTTTTTTTTTTTTTTACAAGTGAGATTTAAAGCTTATTAAGCAGCATTAAAGTAAAATGTAACAGTTGACCTCTGAGGGAACTCACGGAAACACTGCAGAGTTAAAGTATTTAGTCCTTTGATGATCTTCTGTTATAAAAATTCAGCTGAATGACCCTGAGCGTCTTTGCTTTTAGTTTCCTCTTAAAATTGTTCACCTCAAGTTATTTATCTAGTATTTCAGATGTTTATGTGTTGCTTTCAGCTGAATATTTCACCACGTTTTGTCACATTAGAACCACAAACTTCAGTGTGGTAGAAAAACTGAGCATAATTCTTACTTCTTAAGTAGTTCTTGAAGTTTTTCCGTAAAGTGTATTTATTTTATTGAACTGCACTGAATTCTCTCAAACACAAAACATTTTTACTTTTTTCATTTAATTTTTATTAAATTTGTATAAAAACTCACTGAGATTAAAATAAATGAAATTTAAAATGTACTGAATTTTTTAAAAACGGATCACAGGTTCTCAGTGGGTTTGAGATCATTCGTTTAAAAATACCAATGATCTGGTTTTTGATTTATTATTGTTTTTATGCGTCACAAATTCACAAATCATCGCCAAATTGTTTCTGGATTGTCTGAAATCTGATCCTTAGGTTTAGAAGCAACTCCAAGATCAGAAAGAAAATTCATCATATGATATAATTTCCAATTTTTGAATTTCTTGTAAAATTTCAGTCTGTTTTTTATGTTGTTTTCTTGACCAGATGACACTATTGCTATCCTTCTTGTTCAAAAAAAAGCCCAGTTTGCTGCCTATTTGAATAAGCTCTGCTCTGGTGGCAACATGATGCTTTAGGTTACTTAGAAGGTGACATCTTGGAGATTACTGCAACCTCATAACTTGAAGGTCTTGATGATTAATTGTCTTGATTCAATTTGGTGGTGAACAATAAAATAAGTTTTGTTAGAAGGTGAACGTAGTGCTAATAAAACTTTTTACATTTATTTGATCTGGATCTGAAATAGATGTGGAAATATCACCAATAATAACTCCAAAGATTAAAAACCACAAACTGGTATCACTGGCCAAAATGCAGAACCACGGATTGATTTTATGTGAATAATTGAAGCATATAAACTGAGCTTTTTGCATATTTTTGAGATTTCTCCTTTCAACTCCAAGTGACATTCTTGAAATGTTTTCTTCATTCTGTCACCGCAGAACAACAGCTTTTTTCCCTCCCTGCCATGTTGCTGCACCAGTTAATTTCTCATATCAGCATCACAGCTGTCAGTGGCTGTAAAAGAAAATTATCGTATGCAGTCGGTGTGCGTTGTCCGCTGCGTGAACACGGCTTTGATTTCTTTTCACTCGTCTCTGTCCTGCAGCTGTCTGACACGCCGAGGCAGGACCGCTGTCACAATCTCCTCAACGCTCTCAATTCTCACAAGGACAGGTGAGTCGTCGCGTTTAAGGAGAAGAATAAACACCAGCCGCACATGACCGGAGTGATGAGGAGACGGGCTGCGGCGAAACGTGTGACTTTGAATAAAGAGGCAGGGAATTGAATCTGACAGACTTACAGAGATTATTTTTTATTTTTAAGCTGCACAAAATTCTGCTAACCTCTGTTAAATTATTAAAACTAAAATAATTTAACTGCTTCAAGTAGATTTTCATTGAATGTTGTTTAAAAATAACCTTGCAGCCAAATAAAACAGCATATTTCTCCAGGCGAAGTCTCTTCTAATTATGTGCATGTTAATTACAGAGTCACTACCTTTGAAGTGTTCCCACGTCTTGCTTCTCATCAGGAGCTGCAGAACATTGTGTTAGAAAGCCTTACTGTGCTTTCCAAATGTTCATCCCCATCTTCAAGCTGCATTCCCATATTTTGTCACGTTCCAGCCAAAATTATTGGGATTTTATCTTATAGAGATTCAAAAACTGTTGTATCATTTTAAAGCAGTAAGAAATGCAATTGTCTTAAGATCCTGTTACTCCAATTTGCTTAGATAAAACACTTAAATTTTATCAGTTTGAAACAACTGCAAACCAGAGCTGTGAGGCCCATAGTGAATCTGGAGGAGCTGCAAAGATCAGCAACTCAGGTGGGCGAATCTATTAGGCTACACAGCAAACGACGCCACCATATTAATTTTGCCTTCATGCAACTTTTTCACTACTTAGGAAGATGTTATGTTTATCCTTTTGTTAAAGAGTTACATTTCTCCATCACTTCACAACTGCGCTGTACTTTATGTTTGTCTATTGCATAAAATACCAATTAAAAAAACATTGTATATTTGTGTTTGCAACAGGACAGAATGTGAAAAACAAAGTGAAGCATGATTACTGTTGCAACATATTGTGAATTCATTATGATGAAAAGAACAGAAATTTGACTTCTGTTCCTCTGCCGCCACACAGGTTTGTCTCTGGAAAGGAGATCAAGAAGAAGAAGTGTCTGTTTGGGCTGCAGGTCCGAGCTCCGCCTCCTCTGACGTCTGATTCGTCGCCTCTCGTCACCGATCCGCCTATCAGCATCACCCACAGCAGAAGGTCAGATTGAGAACAGCAAGTTTCTTTTTTCTTCTTCTCTTCTTTCAGCTGAAACTCTGGAAATCTCACATAATGTGTCATTAAACGTAAGCAGTCAGTCAGAATCCCATTGTTTTCCTAAAAATATGTGAAACTTTGTTGCTATGTTCCTTTCATAATCATTCTAAATCGTTCTTTAGTTTTAGCTGCCTGAACACTCTGTCCTACACCGCTATAATAAATTACACATGAAGAAATTATGCTGGTGTTTTTCTTGTATACTAATTTATGTTTTTCTTGTCCTCAGCCTGTTGTCACTGCCCTGCCAGAGGAGAGTGGGGGGGTCGGAGTCACGTAAATCAAAGCGTCGCATCATGGAGACACAGGTCAGCGCCTCTGTCTCAGGATAAGGGAGGATGCAGGGGAGGAGTGGGACACCAAACTCGTTGATATTTTGTTCCTTTTTATTTATTTATTTGTTGTTGTTTTTTTTGTTTTTTTGCTGCAGCGAGATAAACATCTCTCTGCAACTCAAATAACCTGTCAGTCAGGCGACGCCACGAAGGTTCATTTCACCGTGGAGATCGGTTTTACGCCTTTCCTCAGTTCAGTGCCTCTGTTGAGGTTCTCTTTTTTTCCTGCAGGATGCTAATGTTTGAGGGTACACAGATAGATTAATAATAGCTGTGAGAGACGTGGCGTTGCTCCGGTAAAATGTATAATTCAAATCCAATCTTGCCAAAACCTGCTCTTGTATTTCATCAACACCTGCAGTTCAGTGTCGCATTTATCATTATCATCAAAGCCAATTCCCGGCGGATTGCTCTGAAACAAGCACCATCACATGTGGTGGTTGCTATTTATACTCTGCATTCTTAACTATGAATGCTCCTTGTGCTTTTTTCCTCCTACTCATCACTCTGATCTGAGTATGTGCACATACTGTAATCCTGGAACAATACGCTCTGCAGAGCTCTCTTTTTTTTTTCTTGCTTCTTCTTCTTTTTTTTTCCTCTGGCATATCCAGGCCTCATCGTTCTGCTCTGACTGATGCTAATCTCCGCCCGTCTTTGAGGAGCAGCTCTTGGTTGTAGTGAGGAAAGTGAGATGGGTAGGAATGCTGATGGCCTGGGATCACTTCCAAACGCACTTTGCAGTCAATTACAGTTTGGCCAGGTGGCGCTGGCACCTTGACAGTGCAACTCTGACAGAGCACCAGCATTTAAAGGCACAGACGTTAGCTGGAGCCTCTGAGTAATAGTCCTCCGTCATTAGAGACATGCTACAGAATAATAATGGGCTCAGCGTGGGGCTATGTCACAGTCCAGCGATGAGAAATCGACCTCATGCATGATGTTTCCTGTGACTGATGGCTCTATCTGATGATCCTGATGCTTGTACTTGTTGTGAGTTGTTGGGAAACAGAGAGCTGCCTTACTAACCAGTAACTTTGCCACATGATGGGATGGAAAGGGAACAGATCTGTCAACCCTTTTGGCTCCAAGTTCTGCAAAATATAAAAATACTTCAAGATTTTATCCACAGAATTTTGATAATTATACCATAGATTTATAGATACAATTCCTCTACTAGTGTACCTTGAAAAAAGTAATTATAATGCATGAGCATTTTCACATTTTGTCATGTCACAACTACAAACTTTATTGTTTCTTATATTTAAGGGTGTTTTCCTACCTGGTAATCTACTGGATTACCAGGTAGGTAGTCTAGAGTCAGTCAGAATCCCATTGTTTTCCTAAAAAAATGGGATTGTGTGGGAACAACTGCAAAAATGCTGAAAGAAACTAACTCCAAACTCTCTGAGGAAGACATGAACATAAGTTCCTTCTTTGCGAAATTTAAACAAAAATGGATTGGCATCAGATTCTAGTAGTTGTAAGATTTCTCTTTTGTCATTAGTAAAAAAATACCAGAATGCCCTGCGCTAGAGTTCACTTCCTGTTTCTGGAGTGTTCTCTGGCCCACTTAGCGTTCCCATATGCATTCGAACTGCATCAGTTTACTTAAAGACTAGATCAGAGTTTACGTTTTTAGTCTGCATCAGAGATGAATCATACATTCACTCCTCCCCAAACCATCCGGACATTCTAGGCAAACAGATTGGAGTTTGATTAAAGCAGACTAAACAAGGCTGGTGTGAAAGCACACTAAAATTTTACGTACTACAGCAACATGAAGTGGGACATAATTGTGGAGTAAAAGGAAAGTGATGCCTGACATCACTTTGTAACATAAATGTGTAACTTTTCTACAAATTTAAATTTGAAAAGTGTGGAGTGTATGAGCCAGTAGTGACAGCTGCAACTCAACATCCAACATCTCTACCAGTTACAATGTTACATATTGAAAGTAACATGGTAGCCCATTTTTCTTTGTGAAACAGCTCCGGCTCAGTTGTTCATTTTTTATGCTGGTTGTACTGATATCATAAAATATAATTTGATTTTCTGCCTTGAATAACATTCTCCCTCCAGATGTTCCCAAACTTGACTTCCTGTCAGGAGTTCATGGAGATGTCAGTGTTTGGGACACCTCTCACACTGACCCCTCTGTCCACAGGCCTGTCCACCACCGGTCGCTGCCAACCCAGTGGAACTGCTGCCATGTTGCCATGGCTACATGGGCGGAGCCAACCTTTACAACTCCAGGAAGTTGGATGAGGAGATGGATGCAAGGTAAGGTTTTCTCTGCCCTGGAGTTTTTGTCCAATTTACTAACATAAAATTACATGGGTTTAAATTTTTAAACTTTATCTATATTGGAATTATAGCAGTATTTTATTATATTGGGATATATATTACAATATAATAAAATAATTATTTTGTATTTTTGTTTTATTTTTCCAATTTTATTTTAAAATAATAAAGTAAGGATGTATTAATTTCTTAGCTTGTGTGACTTTAATATAAGAGCCTTTGGATTAAATTTCAGTACGCTGGATTATTTGATTGCGGATTTTTTATTAGTGTGTTGTTTTAAATATGTAAATATTGTTTTACTAATGATGTTTATCCTACTTTATATTTATCATTTAATCTGGTCATTTTAAAATTTGACTTCTAAGCAAGTCTTGGTATGGATGAATCTGCCTGAACATTTACACCCCAACAAAAACTTTTTACAGAAATAAATCACTGCATTTATAGAATTTTTGTCACATCATATTTTTTTCAATCAGTCAGGACTGAAAAGAATATTTTTTACCTAAATTGTTTTCAAATGACAACACATCTGTAGTATAAACATTAACAGAACTCAATAAAAACAAAGCCTAAATCCTGTTTATTGGTAGCTTTTTAATATGGTAACAATTTTGCCCACATTTTCGAGCTGCTATAAGCTGCTACTTTTTTCGCACATTTTGAACCAGGCGGCTTTTTGCCCGGTGCGGCTTTTCTGTGGATTTTTCTTCAACGCCAGGGGGCTCGTTAGCAGGAAGTGAATTATTGGAAGTCAAAATTGGAAATCAAAGAACGTGAATGAATCCATGGTTCGGAGTTGGAGTCGGATTAATGGAAAACCGAGAGTGGTGGATACCAGCGGCTTATAGCCCGGTGCGGCTTATATATGTACGTTTCCAGTTTTTTTGGGTTTTTTTAATTTGTAGATGCAGCTTATAGTACGGTGTGCTCTATAGTCTGGAAAATATGGTAACAATTTTGCCCACATCTGGGTATAATCATTAGTTCTTTTGCAGTTTAATGATGTACATGTTGTGTCCGTTTCGTCGGCAGCCCCCCTCCCAAGCGAATGTATGCGCTGTACCACACCACCTACAATGGGAACACTCCTCTCTCCAGGGGTCTTCATCACTACAACAGGTTCTAAATTCACTTTTTAATCTTTTGGCTGACAGTTTTATGATTCACAGGATGATTTTTAAATCATTAAAAAATCATATCTTTGATTTTTTTTTGTTTTGAAACTTCTAAATGGTCTCAAAACAACAATATCACCATTGATTGCAATTCGTTGCGATTCCCTAGTGGGAGAGTTTGCAGCTCTTTCACTGTCAAAAATTTCATATTGCTCACATCTTCTCCTCTGTTTGCTCTCGCAGCATGGAGGACACCTGCAGAATACCTCCACCATGCTTCCCATACCCCTTCAGCTCCAGTGGAACCCCCCACCTCCATCACCTCCACCAGCACCACCACCACAGCCACCAACACAACCACCAGCACCAGCCAGGTCAGAAGCAGCTGGAGCCCCTCATCCTGCGCGACGTTCCTCCGTATCAGAGCGGCGCGGGGGCCGGAGGAGGCAGTGGTGGGGCGGGAAGTGGAGCGGGGATGGGGATGGGTGTGGGTGTGGGCGGGGGCGACGGGACTGTGGCCCGGAGCTGGGCAGGAGGAGGGGAGGGCGTGAGGATCCTGGCAAGACGCGTGACTCCAGATGGGAAGGTGCAGTACCTGGTGGAGTGGGACAACGTGGGTCTGTACTGAGGCAGTCTGGGACAACGGAGACACAGGACTGATGTGTATTTAATATGTGGCGGTGTGTAAAGAACAAAAAAAATCTAAACATGGTTCAGATCCAGGTTTCTCTCATAGTATCACCTCAGTTGGACATCATTATAACCTCAGTACTAGGTGTTCCTATTTGCTAGTGTTCCTCTGATATTTGTACTGTTATAACTTTGGAATATGCCTTTGCATTGATCATGTTTTACAGTGATGATGGAAACAACTTCAACTTCCAGATAATCTATCAATGTTTCACCCTTATTAGGAAAAAACTGTTCTAAGGATTTATATACTGTATATACTCTGCTGCAGGTATACATGGTACTAGAAGAAAACTTTCTGTTTCTTTTGTATTTTACAGTTTTTAATTTATGATTTACCTGAGAAATGTTTATTTTCCTGCTTCACTATGGATACTTTGACCCCAAAATGGGGAAATATTTGGATTGTGTGAAAAATAAATAAAACAAAGTGATTATTTCACTAAATGTGACGTTTATTACATTTTCTTTTTCATTGCCAAAAAAATTGGAAAATTTCAACTTCATTTTTCGTATTTTTATTCAGCGGGAGAAAGAAAATCTGAAAACACAGATGCCACAATTATTACCGAGATGTTTTCCCAAGCTTTTCCTCTTTAAGTTGATCAATGTGAAAACATTTTGATTAGTTAACAATTCAAATTTTTCTGTGGTATAAATAGGACACCTTTTCTTACCTTTTCCTCCAAACAGAAAACAAAAGACTGTAACCTTTAAATAAGAGAGATTAATACTGATCTTCATGAATGAGGAAATGGTTACAAGATAAGAGTTGAAACCTGTGCATATCAACAATCAGAGGAACAAATAAAAAAAAAAAATGTTAAAAACAACCACAAAATAATCCCCCAATATCACAGTTCAAGAAATCCAACAAACAGTGCATCTTGGGGTCAATAATCCTCCATAATAACTGTTAGACTAAATCTAAATCCCAGTCTCACCAGTTTGATTGAGATTTAGATTTAACTAGGCAACTATAGGGCATCTGACTGTTTCTCTTTAAGGTGTTGGGTTAGCAGTGTGTTTAGGGAAAATGTCCTGCTCATGGTAAACATCCAAACAAATATTTGCAAAACTCAAGCAAGTCAAGAATTTTCCACAATTCTTTCTTTATGTCTTGCTCCATCAAAATTTCCTCCAATTGTGGCTAAATTCACAGTCTCAGCCCTTAAAAAAAATTGTTCACACTACATTATACTGCCAGTACCATGCTTTAATATAACAGTGCAGCATTATTAGTAGTGTTGGATTTGCATGGCTTTTCAACAAGAAGGCTGATTTTTGATATGGTGTCTGACAGACCACTGATATTTAGGTTTATCTTGCATCTTTTCTATCAATAATACACATTTTGTGGCCCAAAAATGCAGGAATCTGCTTGGTCATTTCTTTGCAGAAGCAACATTCAAGATCAGAAACAGTTGAAGAAATTGTCAGTTGATGGTTATGCAGAAACATTGGAAACAGAGCTTACTCCATCATTTGCACAACCTGAAAGTTGGTGAGTTTTTTAAAAATCGCAAACCAAATTACACTGATGAAAACTTTTTGGTCTACTTCCAACAATCCCCAGTATTGTTCTTTAAAATGAAAACCAAATCCAACTGTGAACAGCCTTGTAAATTATTCAAATGGGGATGATGAAGTGCCAAGTTTGTCCTGACGGAGGGTTTAGCTACTTTGTGTGTGGCTGAGAATTTGCGGCTGCTGCCAGCAGGAAAAGACAGATGTTCATCCTGTGTTTGCGCCAGACCTCGAGACGAATGGATGGGCCAAATAATGAAAATTCAGACAAATAACACAACATTTCTGTTTTGTTTCTGGGGATATGTCTCTCCACAAATGTTGCTGCTATTGTTGTCATTTTGATGTGAAAATATGTCTTCAGGCTCATGAGTTGCACTGATAGTTTCTTGAATTTTGCTAAAAACCAAACATGTACTAAAATGATATTTAGAAATCAATATATTTTTATTACTTGTGTCAATACAAATTTTTCAAGAAGCACAATAGAGTAAATCATAGATGGCTTGATTGATGGCTTGTCCTGTTTAACTCCTGATGGTTGCATTTCTGCTGCACTATTTTACATTAATCCACTGGATTAATACAAAATTTTATATTCATCCATTGAAAAAAAAAATAAAATATTTATTTAATGGAGATAATAGTGGTTCAGTCTGTACTCTCCCAATCTGACAGAATTGCATTTACATATTTCTAGTATTTAACTCCACTTCTTAAATATAAGCTTTTCTTGCAGTGGCAAGATTTTACCACTAGATGGAGCCTTCAGCATCCTAAAGGCAGCTACTTCATTCTGCTGCATTCAGGTGTCCCTGTGAAATTACGATGTTCCAAGAAAAACGGTAAAAAATTGTGATTGAGGGATCCCAAACAGGAACCAGCGAATGGTGGCATGTTTTCCAAACATATATACAGGTACATGACTTTGAAATAACGTGTTTATCTTTGTGAATTTGCTTTCTACGCTGGTTTAAAACAGGCTCACGTCAGGCTTTTCGGAAAAAACGGAAGGATACTTCTAACAGCTCAAGCTAACAGATCCCAACGTTGAGAAGCTTAACGTTAAGCTAGTTATTATTAAAAATAATTCAACTGGACACGTTCGCACAGGCTTACAAACGTTATGGACAACTTTTTTTTTTTTTTTTTAGCATAAATTAGTTTGAAAGTTTTACGTAGCATAAATGCATCATGAGCGAGTTTATGGTGCCATTTTGGCTCACCAGTTTCTTATAGTTGACTTCCGCCTATTTTTAGTTGAATGATATTCAAATATCAAATATGCCAGTGTTCCTTTGTTCATTAAAGTCAGCAGTTATTGTCTGCTGCATAAACATAAAAGTCAAGCAGAGAAACATTGGCCTTGTTTTCGACAGGTGAAGAAAATTAAGAATTTAACAAGAAACATAATTTTGATTTAGGTGGATTGACCTGCTCAGTAGGCTGTCTTTACATGTAATTTAATTTTCTCTAACAGTGTTGCTCACTTACAACTTGAATTGAATGATTTTTGCTTTAGAGATAAAAAATTTAAAACATTCATAACAATAGCTATCACGTCTAATCAAACCCAAAGTCAAAAATAAAATAAAAAAATGGCAGAAAAAAATTAATTCAGATAAGGAATAAGACACCATTATAAAAATGTAAAACTACATGAGTTAGGAAAAGATCCAATCTCACAGTTAGTGATGATGATCAAACATCACTTTTATATTTGTTTACCACCAATTTTTTTGGAAGCAGATTACTGAATACTTTGTACACCTGCTGTCCTGAATGGTGCTCAATTTTTGAGCCGTGCAATGCAGTGAATATTTTGGTGAACTGAATCATTTATAATTCTAATAGGATTTTTCTGAAACATACCAGGTTTATTGTTAGTTTGTATTTCCCTGTACTTAGGCACCGTATGTCATTTGATTAACATCTGTGCAACCTGATGCAGTGGGAAACTTTTAAAAGCTATAATCAAAACAGAAGTCAGTTAATATTGCTGAAAATTGTGATGGAGATATTGATTTATGACAAACCCACATTTTTGTGACTTTCTTTACCATAGTATAATGTCTCCATCACTCTCTGTGAGTTTTAATATCTCAGTATAAAAACATAAAGAATGACAGCTAAGTTCATGTCACTGAACAAACACATTAAAAATAAGTAGAGTGTAAATGCTTGAAATAAATATCGCATCCAAGCAGTCTTTTAGCTTCTTCAATATTAAACTCACTATTATGATAAAACTGCTATTTTAAATACTGTGAAGTTCTGCTGTAATGAAACACAATGTTGTTATGAAATAATAATAATTTAAAAAAAACTTCTGATTACATGAACATAAATAATTATGACTGTTTAATCAAATTAGGATGCAATTGACATGCTATGTAATTTTTTTCAGAAGTTATTTACTTATTATGTGCACACTTTAACTTTATGTGTGGTTATATAGTAACACTAATTTCTATATATATATATACAAATATATTTGTTTAAATTTCTACAGTATTTCTTTCATTTTAGAATTAGTATAATGCATTTATTAATTTGTTATTTATTAACTTCATTAGATCTAAGTAAAGGAACCATAAAAATGACAATGTAACACACTGATGTTGGATTCCTCACTTCTGATCATGAGCTAAGTGAATTATATCATAAGCTCCACGCACTCACACGCACGGACAGACTTTGACTTCTCCGGCCTGAAGCGGTGAATTTACTCTTCACTCAGATATCATTATCTTCCTCAGTCTTCTTCAAGGGGCGCGCGCAGAATTGGAAAACGCGCGAGTTGAATTTCAGTTTTATAGATATTGGGGTGAGTGCGCGCCCACACACAGAAACGCGCGCGTGCACGATCCTTCCTCTCCTCCCTCTTTCTCTCTCTCTCTCTCCCTCGCTCGTGCTTCACCCTCACACCTCAGCAGCAGCGTGCAAATAAACACGCGTACACACGCACACTCACGCACACACACACACCATATTCCCGCATCCTGTATTTTTATGCACCTCGCACCGGGCGCTTTATAAGCGGTCGTGGATTATGATGCCAGTTTTTATCACAGCGGAATATCGGCCTCTTCTTCTTCGACTGCAGCCGTAAACAGCAGTATTATCGCGTGCTTTTTATATATATATTTATTTTAATTCCAGATTTATTTTGTAATTTGGTTCCCTAGTACTGAGCACCGAGAGACCGCCGCGACGCAAAGCCCCACGTCCGATGCTTTTGGAACATGTCCTATGTTCCCTTCCAAGGTAAGCCGGAGATCTCCCCCCCCCCCCCCTCCTAATTTTTGACACCCCACTGCATCTCTCTTCTCTGTCCTCCTCCCCGTTCCCTCCATCCGCACTCTGTCTCTCTCTGTGCCCCTCTCCTCCCTGACTGTCATATGGAAATGTAAGCAGGCACCATAGCCGACAGGTGCGCGCAGATAGCCCAGAGTGCCTGGTAGATAGATGCCTAAACAGGCGCGCACTGAGATCCGGCGCAGCGTCTGTTCGGTGTGCATGCCGCAATTATAGTATCGTAATAAGGGATGCGTGTGCGCTGCTGTCATAGTGTAGGGCTGCTGTGCTGCGTTGATGAGGAATACATGCAGAAATGTTCCCGATCCTGTTAGAAAAATCCACTCCCAGTGAGTTTGTAGAGACACTTGTTAGATGATCTCCACGCACTTCCTGTGTGGTGAACGCTGCGAAAAGAACAACGTGATCTGAAGGATGTTTATGAGAATTGAGCCCTTATTATTTTAGATATTTGCAGGATTTTGACCTGAATGGACTCCAGCCTGTCTCAAAAAAAGTTTGGCCCACTGAAATATGTAGATGACCACTTCTCTGGCTGCTGGTCTTTCATTCCCTCACACTCCAGCGTGAGTGGGTGAAAGGCGCTTCAATGTACGGTAAAAGCCAGATTCCCTCAGTATCGCTGCCCTGCAACTGTGACTAATGCTATATGTGAGCAGGCGTGCTGCAGTGAGCCGCCTCACATCCACCCCAGCCTGGATCGCTCAGTTTGCACCGTGTGTCCCTGTGATCAGAGGGTCAAATAAATGAGGAGAGTCCGATGATAATGAGGTGTAACGGGCAGCGTAAAGTTTGGGAGCAGCTCTGAAGGACTGAGGGGTGTCCAGGTTTGTGTGAGTACCTGCCGTATCTGTGTGTGGGTTTAGGAGAGCGTGGAGGAGTGCTGCATGTGAGGGTGAAGCTAACCAATGGAGTGTGTGTAGCACCAGACCTGTTATCCTTTGAGGAAAATCAACTGTGCCTCCAAATATCTAATCTCAAACTAAAATAGAAAAAAACACCCTGGAGTGACCCTGGAGTCAACATCTGAGCCACACATGAAAATAGAGAGCAAATGTAACGGCTGCAGCCTGCTCTCCTCCTTTTAACTCCGCTTCTTATTCCCTCAGAGCACAGCAGATAAGAGCCAAAATGCCCTCTTGTGCAAATGCATCTATAGAAGTTGTTGCATAATGCTGGTTGGTGAGATGCTCTGCCACTGTGTGTGTGTGCGTGTGTGTGTGTGAGCCCACTCGGAGAGTCACTGCCAGGAAATTGTGAGCACAGTGCCGCACCTTCAAAATCAGCCAGTGATGTACTTTTTCTCTTTGATTACAATAATTTGTCCTTTTTAGGAATAAATCGTGTTTTATCCAGCTGGGAACACCTACAGAGAGTTTTGCCTACTCTTCCCGTTTTGCTAATTATTTCACAGTAGCAACATTAATGTGTTTATTAGTAATGATGATGTAGGATAATATTGTGAAATTGTTTTTTTGTTTGTTTGTTTTCAGTAAAGAAATGTATTATCCTTCAAGCTGGAATGACAAAAACAGTTTAATTGTAGTTTTATAAAAAGTTACAGTTTTAGAACATAATGTATTTTATATCCTGAAGTGATAGTTTCCATTGAGCAGTTATTAGCAATCAATATCTTACCAGCAGTAGGTATTTCTCTTAGTTTCTCTACTTTGCTCTGTCAGTTTGAAATTAGTTCATGCATGAACAAATAAAAAAAAAACAAAAGTCTCTTACTAATTTTAATTGTGTCTATTATAAGTACTCTTTACACAAAAAAGTAACAATAAACTTCCCACATCAAATATGTTCTGCAAATTGGATTACATTTCAAGATGCACCAATCAAATGTTGGGACCAGTTCCTGATGTCTAATTTTTTTAAACTTTGATGTGCCGTGCCAATTTTTTTCCATCTGATTTAGATTTTTATTCCAGAACGTTTTAAGAAGATATTAGAATATTTATTTTTCTTTTTGTTATGAGCATTCAATATTCATTTGCAACAGGAGGAGAGGTCACATCGTATGTGTCTGTACGAGAGAGAACAATCAATATTTACTATGACGGTAATACAGAGACAAAAATGTCCAGATATTTTAAAGTCGTTTTAGGGTTGTATGCAAATGATTAGCAAAGTTAGCCGAAAACAGAAGTTTCTGTGTGTATATTATAGTAACTGTAGAACCTTAACTTAATGTTAACATTTCTAAAAAGGCCGCTAACATCTCCAAATTCAGGATTTTTAAAGCTCAAAAGGCTTACCATACTGAACATTTTCCAGGTCTCTTTTCCACACAATTTGTTGTTTCGCCTCTGACCAAAAACCCACAAATTTTGATGTAAAAAGGAGAGTAGTACAAGCCTGAAAAGGTGAGTAAATAGTAATGCACTACTATAGCTTGTTCCCCTTTCATTGGTTTTGAGAAGTGATTTGCAGGTCAAATATAGAGAAATTTAGTGTATTAGAACTAAATGCTCACACTTTTCTGTCTTTAAACACTTTATTTTGCTGTAAAAAGTTGTGTGGATGCACCCAATGTAAACCAGAGCAAGAAATTGCAGCATCGGAAATGTTAGGAGATTTTAAAATAAATTTTAGTTAGTGTTGCTCTTTCAGACATTGTTGAAGTTTTTGTGCATTTAATTTCTTATTGCCTGGATTTATTTACCACTATTTAACAGTTGTAGTTTAGCTGACTGAAACTACAACCAGGCTGAATTTGTTGTCAGCTAAACTACCTAAATATGCTTCAGTAGAGCATTTTTTCTCTTGTGAATGCTAAATTTGGTAGAAATTATACATTTTAATATAGCACATACAATAAAAATATATTAAAGCATGATTAGTGAAAACAATTTCCAGTCTAAGGAATGTTGATCTTTTTCATGAATGCTGTTGCTGATAAACAGCTTAATACTGTAAAATTACAACTAGATGCTCACTGAATGGCTTTAAAGTGCTTTCAGTGCAAATCATGATACATTCGACCCTCTACATGTTTGCATATTTTTCTGTGAAGCTTATCTATAAATTATTTTGGTAAAATCCACCGTTTTGTGTGTTTTTTTGGGGTTTTTTTTGTAAAGCATATCTAAAATAGTGTAAAGAAAATCAAATTTATGAAGCTGAAATAACTAGCAGCAATGCTACCTGTCATGTTGCAGCCAATTAAGGAGCACCATTTATTTTCCTCTGTGCTGATTGGCTGTAAACCCAAGAGCAGCAATAATGAAGACTGCGGATGTTAGCTTCTGCGGTAGTGCTAAGACGGTTTCCATTAATTAATTTGTTGTAGTTCTTATAAAATTCAAGTCACTCTTTGAAGCAAACAGGAATTTAGTTTCGGGCGTCGTAAGCCTGATTTCTGCATCGGTTTCGGCATCGGCAGCAGCTGTTGTTGGATTTCAGAAAAATGCTTAGACAAGCCTTTACTTTCTGATTCCAGGACAAATGACAGCTATCCAATGCGAGTTATACTCTGCAGATAACGTGAACAAATGTGAGCTACCACTGTAAGTTAAAAAAAATCAGTCAAATTTGACTTTACATTTGAAGCCAAAATGAATTAGTCGAATGCCTTGAATGCATTTCCTATGTGTGCTCCAGACAGATACTCCATCTTTCCTATATGTTGGAAGCTCCATGGTTACTCGAGGCGATTATGTAACACTGTGTGATATTTATTGCTGCACAGTGACTCAACATACAGAGGTAAAATATGTGGTAAGAGGGCTGATTCCTTTGGCATTGATCTGTGGAGAGAAACACATCAACACTGGGGCGTGGGGGGATTTTTGGTGGGAATGGGGAACGGTGGAGGGGTCTGAACAGTGCTGCAGATGCATCTAAGCCCACTCTGAAGAGAGTGTTCAGCTAATGTACCAGGCGAGCCATTTGCAGTCATGCCAAGTACCGGCTCACATGAACAGGCAGTTAGTGGGAGGCAGGCAGCAGCAGCAGCGATGGGCCTCCTATCTTGGCAAAATATTTTTCTTTTTCCTCATTCGTTCCCTTAAACTCACACCTCCCTTCAGTCTTCCTCCTTCTTCTACTTTCTCTCCTCCACTGTGGTCGACCCCCGTCACGATGAACCACCCACACATGCCTCTCTACCTTCACAGCGTCTCCTCTATCTCTCTCCTCCTGGCTGACGGATGTGTCCATGAGTGCAGATGGACAGTGTGGAAGCAGGCAGCCGGCCACACAGCTATCCCTGGCCTTGTCGATTTTACAGTAGTTTGATCCAGCAGCTCCTGTCAAGCATGACCGTAGTTAAAGAGACAGCACACCACCAATGCACTGCAGCACTCTTCTTCTCCCTCTTCTCCATCCCTCTCTTTCTCCCATGTGACATAAGGGACTGTCTTACACCCCTCCACTACTCAGGCTGTGCCAAGAACCGTCATCTGTTAGGCTATTACTGTACCGCATGCGCGAAATTCATCTAGGGCCGGTGCACTACATGATCTGTCAAAAGAGAAAACCCATTCATTCTCCAGTAGGCCCTCTGCATGCGGCGCAGATCCATTTTGCATGGACTTTTTCAAGTGTTTTGTTGAATTACTACTCTGGTCAACGAGTGATGAGTGCACGGGAGAACTGATATGTTTTTAATCGTCTGATTTTCCCCTTGGCTGACGGTGATGAATCTCTAGTGATCTTCCACTTCGTAAATCAGAGAACTCCCCATCCGAGTTCGGAAGCATCCTAAATTTGTTGGGCCGAATTCAGTTTAGATGGGAAAAGTAAGCACTTCTAAATGTCAAACCGAAATGTGTGATGATGTTGAGGGAACGTCAATGATGTCATTATTCTGTCTCACAGGCAGAAGATTAATTAGGGCTCAGCAGACGCACATCTCATTACATTCATAATAAACTTTATATTGTCATCAGCGTGTGCAGAGACGATGGGGCGCAGCGGTCAGTTTAACAAGTTTTGTGTCAATTATACGTCTTGCAGAACCTTCACTGTGCTTTGTTTTATTATCTTAAAACAATACAATTTGTTTATTTTCAAAATTCATCCCAATCAGCACCTAGCAAAAAGTTTCATACATTTCAGATTTTTAAGGTTTTGTTATATTAACGATACAAACTTCTATATAATTTTAATATAGTGCATTTTCAGATCAACAAAAAGGAAAAACATACATTTTCAATTTGTTTCCAAATAAAAGTTTAAAAATACATTTGAGTATTTATTTGAAATTAGCCAATACTGTGCTGAAAACTCTCGTCTCTTAAAACTTTGTACATCTTGTAAGATGGTTTTTTAACCCATTTCCTGATTCTGGCTGCATGTTTAGGGTCACTGTCCTGTTGGACGGTGAACCTCTGTCAGTCTCCAGGCCTTTGCTGCGTCTTAAAGTTGTTCTTCCAGTATTTTCCTGTATTTCCTGGCATCCATCCATCAACTCTGATGAGCTTTCATATCCCTCCTACCACCATGTTTCACCATGGAGATGCTCTTTGTGCACAGACCAAGAAGTCCAAATATGGGCTTAACTGAGCAGAGCTTCCACATACTTGACGTGTCTCCCATCTGACTTGTGGCAAACTGCAAAAGGGATTTCTTGTAGCTTTTTTCCCAGCGGTGGCTTGAGTTTTGGAGTTCATGACTAGCAGTTGTTAGGTTTGCAGTTGGCCCATCCTCTTTCCATGTTTAGATGACGGGTTGAACAGGGACTCTATGATGCTCAAAGCTTGGGATATTGTTATAGATCTTAACCCTGCTATAAATTTCTCCATAACTTCCTCCCTGTTCTGTTTGGCGGGTTCCTTCGTTTTCATGATCCTGGTTTTTCTCTAACAAATGTTTGATGCCTTCAGGGAACAGTTAGACTCTCTTTACTCATTTGCTTTCTTGTTTAAGGCAATTGGCCGCACTGGATTTTATTTATGTTTATTATTGCAATTAAGCCTGTCGCAATAAGCAATTAAGCAATTAGTCATACGATAAATCAAAATGTACTCAATAATTTCCATTCTGATGAGTGACTAGTATTTTTTGAAGGGCAATTTTGTTTACAGAGACTTCATAATCCATCTTATGTATGGCTTTGGTTGTGTGTGGTTTTTATTTTCTTTTTATTCATTGTTTTTGGTTGTGGTTTTTGTTTTCAATATTTACAACGGCTTCCAGTTTCAGTTAAGTCTTTAACTGTCAAAATAAAAATATTTTAGTCTTTGAGAGGGTGAACTTTCATTATCACGCCATAATCATTATATAAGTTGAAAATGGTCTCAAATCGTCAATATTATCATTTATCACAACAATTTCCGAGACTATATATCGTCCAGCAAAATTAGTTTGCCCAATCTAAGCTGAAAATTATATGATGTCAAACTTTCCAAATCTTTAGTATGAAAAAACAGTTGGAAACCCTCTTTTTTATTCTTAGAGTATTTTATTTGCCTCCAAATTACAGTACATCAAAAGCCTATAAAGTTCTAGAGGCCAGTTTTACTGTGCTACACAGACATGAATCTCTCTTTGGTTTGTGAAGAACAATATGGTGTATTTTGGCCAAATAAATGAATAACCTTTTAATCCAGCTTTAGTGCTGTGCTTGCTCTGTTACAACATCAGGTGGCTGAGTTTTGTCTTTTTTCTACAATTCTTGTCTGTTGGATAAATGTCCTTTTGTTTATAAAAAAAAAAAAAAGAAGAAAAAAGAAACCCCTATCCTCTAACATAGGGACAATTTAATAGCTCTTTAGTGATTCTGGTGGAGGGCGGCAGGTCTGCATCTGGGCTGCCAGGACGGATTGCTTGGAGTTGCACCTTTTTAGACTCAGCTGGGCTTTGGTGGGTGGGCAGTTCGGTTCTGCTGCAAAGCCTGAGTGGAATGACTCGATGGGTTTATGCAGAAGGAACAAGTGCTTTGGCTTTTGATTGATCCTGTCAGGATTCAGCTGAAAGGTCAGGATGAGCCTCCCAATCAGAGCGCTGCCAGTCAGGAATAATGATCTCCCTTTGGATGTGGTTGGCTCATACGGTTTGCAGGCACGAGATTATCCAATCTCAAGCATGTTCACTGTTTAAAGCTGTGAGGTTTTATTCTCCCCTTACACCGCAGGCAGTGGTAGAGGTTACACTGAGTGCTATGAGTCATGGTGAGTGGACTCAGTTCTTTCTGCATGATGTAAACTTTGTTTTTTTTTATTTATTTATTCTGTACAGACCATTCTGTTTGTTTTTTTGTGACATTATGAAACCGGTGAATGTTGCCTTCATCTGAGCCTGTCCTTTATGTTTTCTCTCCAAAAACTCATTTTGCTGAAATGAAAAGTCAAACTTTTTAGGTGCCACTTTTGATAACACTTTTGCTTCAAAGCAAGAAGTTTCTGAGTTTGAATTCCAGCCTGGGATAAACTTTCACCTTCCCTCCATTCTCCATTAGGACCTTGAGACACTTCTCCCGCAATAAAAGCCATCCAGATAAGCGTTTAAATACTTCTGATGCTCACTTGTAATGGCGACTTAACTTCCTTTTTAATTCCCATAAAACTATCTAATTTATTTACATTTGCAGCAGGGTTTTCATTTGGTCCTGTCCAAACAAAATGGGTATTTTGGAAACACGTTTTCTGCTCCAGTTGCCTTCATCATCCTCATGCAAACTTTGTTTTTGTTAATAAAAACATATTTCAAACATTTTTTGGCAGTAGTGGCCCTTATTGAACAGTAAATAAGTTGGAGAGAGAACAGGAAGATATGCAGAGAATGTTCCACCACCGGGAATCAAACCCACGACCATCCAGGATCTTGTTTTAACAACTGAGCCACCCAGTGCCCACCAAACTACAAAACCTGAACCCCTGATGCAAGGAAGTCATTACTTTGCAGCAGGGTTCAAAATTGATCAGTCTGAGTCATCTAAGATCAGCTTGTCTTGAGTGTAGCCTGTTGTCAGCAGAGTTGATGCTACTTACTTTTACTTGAAAAACTTTTTTGGAAGAAATGTATTTTCAGGAGTAGTTTTATGACATTGTACTCTTTTCTTTTTTTTTTTTGTTGCTTGAGTAACATTTTAATAAAGTATCACTACTCTTACTAGAAAAATACTTTTTTGCCCACTGTGAGTAACTTAACTGAATGAAGAAAAAACAAAAATGCATACAGACGAACACAACTTACGCTAAAAGTGAAACTTGTTTGTGCAGAAGGTTTGTTTTTCTAATTTGGTTTTCCACCTGCTGAGCCTGTTGTACCACTTGGCACTGACACATCAGTGCCAAGTGGTCCTAACATACAGTATATTTGCATTCCAGTTTTTTATGATTTGAAAAAGGTACTATTTGAATCTGTTATCTTGTAATCCTGTTATTTATTTGTATTATTATTTTAATATCTAAAATGCTAGAATTTGCAGGTATCTTTAAATTTTTGTCTGTCTGAAGATATCAATTTTAAATATGAAATCAGATGTTCTGATAAGTTACTCGGTACTTGAGTCTAACCAGATACGTTTTTACTGTTTAGTAATTTCTCAGACTGTTACTTTTTACTTTCACTTGAGTAAAAATCTGTTTTTACTCCATTTCTGGCTACTTTACCCACCTCTGATTGTAATCCAATACATTCTCCTTTTCACTTCAAAAACTCAATATTTTTAGAAATTTATCTGTTTTATTTTAGCTTAGACTTTTATTCTCAAGTAACAGCTGTTTTCCTCCAAACCGCTGTGTGTGCAGGGAAGCTCCTGGCTGCAGTCTGCAGGCGTCTTGTGTGCCTGATCTAATGTGCGGTCTGCGAACATCCTATGATGTTTGGCTCCAGTCACTGGCTCGCTCTGACTGACCAACGGTTCAAGACAAACATGGTGCACAAAGCATCTGCTTCACCGTCTGATCAATCGGTTTAATTATATTTGTATATTATTAGTTCAGACTCATCATATTTGAGATTCTGAACATTCAGATACTTTTTATTCGTAGATGTTTAAATAATGGTTACTGCATTTTTGCAATGTTGGAGGTAGCACTTTTATATGTATTTAAAATAAAAATCTTAAATAATTCTGTATGAAAATTGCATAATTGACTAAAATAAACTTGCTTTTGTTTTAAAAAATGCTTAATTAAAAGACATATTGATAGATTTAAGAGATGACAACCTATTTTTGTTTGTCAGCAGAAGTTAGCATGAAGCTAAATAAGGGAAATTATTGATTACAAAACAAGCAGCTGTTGTTTTAGAAATAGTCAACATTATTGCCACCTACTGGTTGGCTTAAATGTAGGCATTTAAAAAAATATTTGTATTCTGATAAAGATAAAAATAACTATTTCAAACAATCTGCACAAAGTTGAAGAAAGTTTAGGAAGAAAGCCACTGCTCTGAGTTATACCACAGTTTATTTCTGAAGATAGAATTTCAAAAATTTCAAATGAAGAAGCTGCTTTAGACTACCTGTGTTTTTATTTAACCATAGTAAGTTATTTCAAGCCCCATTCAGTTCCTAGAATTACTTTATCTAAGCCAAAGTGTGACTTAGTTTTGTCAGGACTGGAGTCAGCCCTGAGCCGGCACCTCCATACATCTACATTAGTGCTTCATCCAGCAGGAAAAGAAAGTAGGTTCTTTTGTGTCCTCCCACATTGCAAACATGCACATGTCAGGCAGAGTGGAAACTCTAAATGGCCCATAGGTATGAATGTGAGTGGATGTCTGCCTATCTGTGTTCAAACTGTGATGGATTGGCTGGCTGCCCGGTGTCCTGCTATCTGCCCAGTGCATGCTGGAATAGCTTGCCAGGACAGGATCCAGTAGGCAGGAGAAATAGATAAATAAATAAATGCTTTTTGTCTGTTGTGTAATTTTTTTTTTTTTTGCACTTGAATATCAAATAATTTCAAATGAAAGACTACAGCTGAAATTCAATGTTAGATATTCATTGATTCTTTGACATTTGGACAAAAAAATGAAAAACTGAGAATTCATTTGCACATGTTGTGAAACAAAATGGATGTGTTCATTAAAGATGGCAGATATTCCATCATTCAAGCATTGTTGGACTTAATAAATGAAGAGATTTGTTCATGTGAAAAGCATAAAATGACTCCACTGCAACCACTGAGCACAGTTTGTACTCGCCGGTTGCTTGTAATTCTCTGGTAGTTTAGTTCCTCTCCCACTTTCCTAATGCCTCCATAATAGCAGACGGCACACTTCTTCACCCGTGCACCAAGCTCTGCTGACTGCATAGTGCTTTGGTATCAAAGGAAGGAAAGCATGAGGAAAAGGGAAAAGAAATGCTGCTTTCTATTTAACTTTTGACCTGAGAATAACAGCATGTCTGTCTTACCTGCGGTTGAGATTTAATTTAACAAACCAGCTGGATTTCACTAATTGACCAGGGTAGCTTTTATTAGCAAGTATAAAATATGGTGGAGTTAATTTCCAGGTCTGGATTAAGATGGAAAAGGAAAAAATAACCCCTCCTTCTGTCCTTCATTTACTCTTTGTGTCCTTTTTCATTTTTTCCCTTCCATTATTCATTTCTCACTTCTTTCAATCTCTTTCCTTTCTTCTTTGTCCTTCCTTCCTTTTGTCCTGTCTTTCTTTTTTTGTCCTACTTTCTTTCCGTCTTTGTGTCCTTCCTCTTTAAACTTTCTTCATTCCTTCTTTCCTTCCTCTGTAATATTTGACATAAATTTACAGTGGCTTTTTATATTTTATATTTAAGACAGGGAACTCTTGGAAGTTGAATCTGAAAATGAAAAATGAGTAGGAACCCAGGAGACAGAGGCTGTGCAGTCAATGTGTGTCTGAAATAAAGAGATACAAACTGACAGAAGTGCAGATAATTAATTCATGACTACAAGTATGGACACTTTTTATGTGCAGAATGGAAATATTAGATTTAAGTTCAGAAACATCCCACTTCTCAAGTCACATTTGATTTTTTTTGTATTTGGAGTCAGAAATTCTACCTTCTGGTTTAATATTCAGTTCAGTGCAGTTTATATTATATATTTTGATAGTGTCAGTTTAAGAAGACTCCAATTCAGTCCAAAGTATTATGCAATCAGATTCAGATGATCACTTCAAAAGAATTGGTAATAAGTTATAGCACATTTTTCAGAATAAGGCTGTAATATAAAAAAAATGTGGACAAAGTAAAGCATTGTAAATACATTTCAGGTGCACTTAATCTAACC
The DNA here is from genome assembly GCA_010277075.1 of Poeciliopsis retropinna. Lineage (NCBI taxonomy): Eukaryota > Metazoa > Chordata > Actinopteri > Cyprinodontiformes > Poeciliidae > Poeciliopsis > Poeciliopsis retropinna. The sequence goes on along the minus strand of VMRM01000007.1, from coordinate 1,379,044 downwards.
AATAAAGTCCAGCATCGAATCATTAACTTTGCAGCAATCACACATCTTTAGCAAGCATGTGGTGACAATAGAGAGGAACAACTCCTTGATAATTCAGAAGCAATAACCCCATCAGTGACGTTATCCAGAAAATACTCGCTGTTTAAAACAGAAACTGGACCAGAAAAAGAAAACATGGCAGCATCGTAATGGATAGCATGTGTATGAAACCAAGGTTAAGGATTTTCAGCGACAGCAAGGTGAGATTAGATGGGCAACTTATTTGCAAACTTAAAAGCATTACATAAAAAGTACAACAGTAACACAGACATTATCTCTTGTTTACACTTCTTGTTAAATGCAAATGGAGTTTTTATTGGCAAATATGTTAAATTGGGATTTATTTTTGGTATATCCATATCAAACGTCATGATGGTTCAAGTTTTTTCTGGAAAAAGAAATGATGATGATGATGATGCAAACCACAAGCCACAGTTTTTTTTTTTTTTTTTTTTTTTAAAAGGATATAGCACAACATACAATATGCTCATGGTGTTGTTTGTAAATTTATTATATTTTGTTATTGTCAACATTACTGCCACCTACTGGCCTTGAATGGGTGTTTCAAAATTTCCAAATTTGAGAGCGTATGTGAATGTTAGTGTCATTTTTATACAAATTCAAAAGAAGTGATTTAGTACAAATAGAAAGTTTTATGAAATGCAGTAACCAATTGTCTGACATGTGGCTTGATAAACACTAAGGCTTCATCAGCAGAGACAGTTTAATGGATGATTTATGTGCGGTCCACATGATAAAAATAGTAAATTAAGGGTGAAAAAGTTTTTAGATAACATCCAGAGATGACATAAATATTTTTACAAAGATCTGATCAAACCATTTTACTGCATTATCAGCTACTGAAATCAGTTTACAGCAGTGTAAGTAAAAAGCAGAAACACTGTTTCTATTTTTTTGTTTTTATGCTTGTTTTTGCTACTTAATCATTTTAAATTGTATGTTTAGGAAACACGTGTGACCCACAATCACAATATCCATGATGTCAGCTTAATTTTTAAGAAGATCTGTTTGCAATTTGTGAATTTGCAGGTATTGACTTGAGTTTTGGTTGTTTCTTAACACCCTGATCAATCTCCATCAAAGAACAATGATAAAAACACACAAGGCCGTAGGAAATAGAGTAGATGAGTATTTTGCAGCACTCTTTTAAAACATTTTGTAGCATGTTTAAAAGCTTGACCTTCAATCGTCAAGAAACTGGACAAAATTATGCCACAAACTGTGTTTATTCCAGCGTGTACATATCATTTTGAAACTGTGTCAACTGGGAAAAAAAAGCAAACTTGAGCACCCAATTCTTGTTTTGGAAATTTATCAAAGTTCCATCACAATTCCACCCTAGAAAAAGAAACGTCAGCTGCATCATTAAAGTACAAAATTAATTGCATTAATTTTGCAGTGTTGCTTTTTTTTTCATAATAATTGGCAATTATTATATGTAAAAATCTACCCTTATCTCTTATTCACTTTTGCTGACATTTTCTGGTGCATTTCATATCTAATTTAGGTATGAATCTCTTTGCATAATTTGTGAAAAGAGCTTCATTTCTAGTAGAAAAAAAGAGTTTTTTTCAACAATTTTAAACAAATCTTAATAGGTTATGCCTCCATTTTAGGTGTAGATTAGAGCCATTAATCATCTGAAGAGTAGTTCTCTGTATTTTTCTGCTTACCTGTGTGAATGTGTGCAGCTGTGCGCTTGTGCCTCTCTTTGTGTGGGCTCATGCCACAGTGTGCAAGTCTTGTGTGGTAGTGTTTTACCTCCACTCAGCGGACCTCAGAAAGGTTAGCTAGCTCACTCAACAGCTGATGGTAAATTTAGCCTCCTTTTCACACAGTCCCACACACAATTCAAGTATTTTTCTATTGTATCTTCCTAATGTTGCCACATTAAAATGATGCAGCTGTAGTTCTTCAAATAATAGCTACCTGCAAAAACAGTATTTCCAGTTTAATTAAATAGTATGAAGCCTTAATTTCCATGCATTTTTACTCGAGTTAAGTTAGATGCAGATTAATATAATGAAACATCAGGACATTTCCAGCTACACTCCAGTTCCGAAATGACTGGATGGTGATGAGAATCATTTAAAGAGTGCCAAAAGCACACTTTTATTTCCGTTTTCTCGCTTTGTTCTCATGTTTAAATTTGGAAATTACAGGCCTCACTCAGGAGCATCTAATATTTACCAGTACCATTTAGAAACAAAAGGAAACAAATGAAAGAGCTCAGCAGGAACGGGGCCTTTTTCCTGCCGATATAATAGCGTTTTGTTTTCCCGACTGGAATTGCCTATCCACCGTTCCTTTCTTTTAAAATGCTCAGATGTGTTAAGACTTCTGCATTAAAGACCAGAAATGTTGTCAGATACTGATGTGTGTGTCTCTGCACCTCTTCCAAGAGCGCTGAAGTGCTGTATTTGTATGCTGTTTTATGGTGGCCACATTGCTGACATTTCCCCACTGCTGTCAGTTTGGGCACACACTGACATTACATATGGGTGAAGGATTGCCTTGCAGATACAATAATCCAAGTGCTTTCCCACCACATCATGGCCCCAAAAGCCTGCAGCCAGGCTTTATGTAACACAAGAACATGCAAACAGACTGCTGAGCACTTTGTGATGTATTAGCTGGACTAAAAAGAATCTGTAGATGCTGCATATGCTGAACTGAGGCTTTGAAATTTGGCTGAGGAACTTCCACTTAGAGGAGGTCTGTTTAGATTATTTACTGCAGCTCTAACATTTTATCCAGTCAGCAGTTTACACCTGAGGAAACTGCGTCAGATTTATGTCAGCTTTTATTGAGTACTCCTTTGTGTTACAGCCAGTGCTAAAAGGAAATAATTTATTATTACTCTTAACAACAATAAATTAGTAAAAATATACTAACAATGTTCAAGCTGTTTTAAAATAGCATGAATGTCTTTTGTCATTATCTCATTATGCAAGTGGAGACATATTTTTAAAGACAAGAAAGATATATTTCTTCTTAGGGTGTTTTCACACAAATTGCAACATTTGTTTCATTTTCAACTGTTGCTGTTTGCTTTCACACCCTCTGAAGCCTCTGTTCCCCTCCTCGCCTGTGGTGGCAGTGTACTAACAACCACTGAAAAAAACAACGCAAAAACCTCTGAGTGCGACTTTCTTCTTCATAAAATTTAAAAAAGAAAATGGAGTGGCTGCAGATTTTATTGGCTGTAGGGTTTCTCTTTTATCTTTGGAAAAACACCACAAGCTATTTTGCCATTGTTTTGGTTGTAAGGACAACCAGGACAAACAACAAACCATTTGTTCCTCCAAAAACAGGAAGTGAAGCCCACTTCCTGTTTTTGGAGAGTTCTCTGGTCTGCTTGGCATTCACATATGCATTGAAACCAAATCACATTTTACATCATTGGAACCTAGACCAAGGTTTTTGGATGAACCAGAGTTTGCCTTTTTGGTTTGCTGTGCAGAATACAACACTTAAATATTTAATGTTAAAATCTAAAAACATTTGAAGTAAAGAAAAATATTTATAAACAGGACCAGTAATTTAAACAATATGTATTCGTTGCAGAATAAACAAATATTTGTATTTGTTGGCTAATATATTCCAAGTGTTGTGATTTCACTCATAGTATTCTAATGTAGTAATGGTTTGTCTATTTAAATTTGTAGAAATACTCTCAATAGTGTTCATCACAGTGTTTTGTAGCTTCATGACCGGACTGATACTTTTTCACTATGTCTTATTTCATTTTTTATGCATTGTAATTGCCCCCAGGTGGTCAGATAATTATTGGCCAAGTTAATCAGACTGTTTTCATTTTAATTGCATACAAGCTTATATGGCAGACATGACAGCTGCTGCACTCGTGTAGCAGAATACTATATGTTGAGCATGATGCAGTATTAAAAGCACGGTGTGTAATTTTACCATTTCTGAACATACCATCACTGAAATGAAAGGTTGAGGTGCAATATTGTGACAGGGTATAACATTTAGCCAGTCAGGCAGAAATCCAATGCAGTAGATGCTCACACCTGACTGGGCCCAGATGCTAAAGGTCACCGAAAGTATTAGGAACACAGGAGAAAGAGAGAGAGAGAGGGAGCAAGAGAATGTGTTTATAATAATATCACCACGATTAGATTTTTAAAAAATATTGTGCAGCCTTAGAATTTAATTATCCAGGTCAGGTTTAACCAGAAAAGAACGACATTAGCATCAGTTAATCATCATCAGATATTGGTATTTTCTCTGTCACTCTACCACAACTTCTTTTCTCTTACAAGTACTCAAAATACCAGATGAATTATTGAAATAATCTTCTTTAAGGTAACAGTCTGTTAACGTAACAAAAAGTCGTATTAGTTGAATCTTTTAGCACAACAGGGCAACTCAAAACGCTTCTTTACCAACGTCAAAGTAAAAGTCTCTAAAATAGACACAAGATGTCAAGATTAAAGCACAAACCTTCATTTTTGGGATCTGTAATAGTAACTTTGACTTATATCATCTGACTAAATCACTTAGCTGACAGCAAATGTTTTACCAAAACAAACAACAACAAAAAAAACTTAACTTTGACATAAAAACAAATGGCATTTCTATATTCCGTTAGTGTATTAAAAGCATTTCTGCTATTAATACACCAGAATAATTTTACTTCTCATGCTGGATCTTGCCTGAAAAGACACATTTATGGTGTTAAGTTTTACCAGACAACACAACGACCTGTAGAAAAACCAAATTAAATGATTCTGCATTCGTGATTGACACCTTGCCTTCAGGAGGTTTGCCTGGTGAACAGTTAACAGACAGAACTGCCATCAGACAGTTGATCTTGCTCTTGTACCTTCAAGGTTTTAGTGCAGTTCTGCATATAAAAACTCAGCTGGGCTAAACAAATCACCTGGCAGGACAGGCTCACCTGTCTGCTCCAGTTTGACCAAAACCTCACCATGTCATATTCTTTTTTCTGTTTCTTGTTGATATGAGAAATCTTGCATGTTTTAAAACATTAATAGTATTTTTTTTAAGTTACTTGAATCTGGTATGGTTGAGTTCATTTCCTGCATATAAGTTAGGTTTAAAGCAAGCCAACATGGTTTACAGTGTGTTTTGTTTGTTATTTGAACAGTTTGATTTAATTATTTTCTGGCAATTAATCAGCTTAGATTTCAACCACAGCCCTTTCCTGATTCACTGGTCTGAAATGAGACAGTGACACTTCTCTGTCTCAGTGTGAGGGAGGGTTAAAGTCAACCCTCCACTCCTCTTTTAGGGTTTTTTAACCACCAGAGTTAAACTGCTGCTTGGGACAGTTTGACACAGATTTTTTTTTAAAAGAACTTGTTTTCAGAAATTGAGAGCCAAGTTAAGATACATCCTTTTATCACCATAAATAAAATACAAATTGTTTCATTCTGTGTTTTTGTGGAAAATGTGTGCTTGGAAACAGTATAACTGCACAAATCATATTAGTTTCAGCATTCCTGCGAAAAGAAGCCCTAAAACCAGCATCTTCATTTATTAATGTTGTTTGTGAATATTTCAAACTCCAGGCCAAATATTCTCTGATCGAATCTGTACCTGCAGAGTTTCAAAAACATGATGTAAAAACAACATTTAAAGCCAGATATCTTAACACCTGGTAATATTAGAAGAAATAGTGTCAACAATGTTGTTTATGGATTGATCGGAAATTATGGCTCCCGCTGCAGCTGTACACAGTAATTACCTACTTAAAGTCTCACAATCGACATCAAAACAAACAAATTTTACTTTTAAATCATTAATTCATTGTTTCTGCTGCGTTTTAACTCAAAATTAGGCAAATCCAAAACTTAAACTGTCAAGTTTTTAATATTTTTGCTATTCATGCCCACAAACAGAACTTTTTTCAGGCTTGACTCAAAGTTGGTGTTAAGAAAACACATTTTTTGTATTGTCAAAGTTTGCTGTAGTGAAAATGCAAAGACCTTGTGCTTGACAAGCATTTGCACCAGTTTGGCACTTGACTGAGCTGCCAGGAAAGTAGTTGAACATTCAGAGAAGGACTTTGCATTGAAATATGGTTTGTGCAATCAGGCTGCTGCAAGATTTTAAATATTGCCAAAACAAATTTCTCCACATAGTCTGCAAAGCTCTGGACTAAGGAGGAGGGATGAGCAGCGCCACACGAGACTGTAATTGACAGCACTAAGACCCTCCTCCTGGCTCTGATTGGTTGTCTCTCGTTAGCGCTGGGAGAAAGCAGAGGAGCTATTTTTATTTTTTTTTTACAGATTACCCGTTTCATTTCTACTGCCACAACATGGTGACAGTTTCAACAAATATGTAAGAAAAATATTTGCTATAAAAGTTACATCATGCACCCTTAAAGGGGAAAATAGGAAATAGAAGATAAACAGAGTTTATTTTAGATAATCGGTGTCGCCCATTGTTGATTTAGCTTTGGAAACGTTCATGTAATCACGAGACGTTCCTGTCGACATTTTTACGCATCTTTTCCACTAAACTCTTTTGGGTCTGCAGTCGTGTTTGTTAAGCTTCCATGCCCAGCTGATGATTGTCGTTGTGGGGACAGGCAAGCATCTGCCTTTTCACAAAACCCAGCGAGACTTTTCCAAGCAGGCTTGCAGAGACAAACTGGCAAACTTTCTGTCAAAAAAAAAAAAAAAAATCCTTCACATACCCTTCAGGGATGGGAAAGTTTTGCACATTTATTAACTTGCCAGGATATTTGGAGTGAAGAAATGAACTGATGGTGTCTGGCAGGAGTGGCTGCTGCTGCTAAGCGCAGAGAGCCTGCCGCTCGTGTTTTGATGGTCAAGAAGGCGGACGTGCTTCCGTTTGGAGGTCTGTGTCCGTTTGAATTTGTTGCAGAGCGTAGCGGCGGTCGAGGCCCGAGGTGAGTCGGTGACACAGAGTGTGACACCACCGGTAACACTAATGGGACCGAGGGAATGAGTCCAGAATAAAACATGTGTGATCATCACTTATGTCCTATAAGTGGACCTGAACATATGTATGAGATTTTGTAATATATCAAACATTATTTTACTAGGTGTAGTGGACAATTTTTTAAAATCCTGGTTTGTTCAGTTTTATGCTCCTTTTGCTTTGGAACTGCATAGTTTTGCATATGATTTCATTGAGCCTCCAAACCCTGTACATGTTTTTTATTTATTTAACAAAAGGGTGCTGGATCATGCTCCACATTTTTAAGAGTGTTCCTTAAAAATGATACTCTCTGCTTAAACTGCTTAAATTTGACATCACATCATCATTGAAGTCCTTTTAATGTGATGCCAGACAGAAAGCTGGGAATGACCGGTTTCTTTCTGGCTGAATGAAGAGTAACACTTGAAGTTAATTCAGCGTCACCCCAGCAGAATTTCAGCTCTCTATTGCTCTTTTTTAAGGACAATTATATAAAACTACATTTGCACAGCCAAAATTGCATTGATTTTGAGAGTTGCAGATCTCTGTGCTGAATGTTCCTGTTAAAAGAAGCTATTTCTTTCCACTGCCCCCACATGCTTTCTCATGTGAATGGATTGCTTCAAATTTCAAGACTGGATTAAATCAGATTTTATTGAAATAATACTAAGAGTGTGCATAATTGTTAGGTATTCCATATTTAGCTTTTTTCTGGAATAGGTTTAATTTGAAACTTGTGATTTTGTTGTTGAATATTTCAGGATCAGAGTCAGACCATCCAACACCAGGTTGCATCAGAGAATGATGAGTCTTAGATCCATAATGATAAACAGCAAGGGTGGAAAGTATTGACTAGAAATTTTGTGATATTATATGGAACATCACTGCTTAGTCAGAGACTCACAAAATCCAATTTTGCCAGAAAGATAAGGTTTAGTTATTAAAAATCAGGCTTCTTCATCACACCAGTTACATTACGCTCTGAAACTGTGCTGGTAAACTGCAAAATAAATGCGTTAGACCCCATTTTGAATAATATATGCATCACTTATTGATACTCTCAATAGTAGAAAAGGTTCAAATAACAAAAGCCATCAATTAGAGTTTGTCAGTGTTGCTGCAGAAAGTATTGACCTTCTCTAGTAAACACTATTCAGAGCACCTAGACTTTGGGAAGAAGTGTGCATTTGAGTTGTATCATCGTACAGGTTTAAACATGTACTGGAGCCTTCAGGAGCTGAAAGTCTCCTGACTGAACCTGAATCTAAAATAAACAGTGATTTTATAAATTTAATGTAAGTGAAACAGAATGAGTAGCTATTTTCATCTTTTAAATGAATCTGTTCATTATTCCACATAGGTGACTACTACTGTCAGCCATGTCAGTAATGTTTTTTTATTGTGTCTAACAATGTGCTCAAGTTGTGCAGACCAGGTGAATCACAAGGCCATACATTAATTTCTTCTCATACTCACAGTCTGTCAGAACAAAGTAGAAAGGCTGAAATGAATTCTTGAGCATGGTTCTCCATGCTGTAAACCCTGGATGTCTGTCTCTGCGCGTGTCCTTGTTTGTGAGCGGTTCATGCACCCTGTGTGTGTTGAGGAGCGAGCTGTGAAGGTTCAGGGAATGTGTTATTCCTGCTGGCAAATGAATGCGAGAAAACATATTTTTGTCTCTTACACCAGTGGTTCTGAAGGCCCCGTGGTTAATAGAGTTTCTGTGCATGTGCAGTGATGAACTTTCATGAGAAGTGACAGAACAGTGAAGCTTCAACATGTAGCTATGAATATCTAAGAAGTGTGTTAATGTTTTTACGACAATTTATCATTTTTTTCATACCAGACTCACTTGGATTACTGATCCAAACAAATATTTAGGAAGATATTCAGGCGAGCAGCCCTTCCCTGACCCATGAATACCACATCTGACGTTACATCATGTTCATGCCCCACAGAAACAGGAATTTGTGTTTAATGTACATTTATTCACAGAAATTTAATAGATTTCTTCACTCAAATTGTTGTGCATGTTTCCTGATTCTTCAGTTGAAGATTAGCTTATGGTAAAGTTAGTGTGTGCATAACAGCATAACCGTTCTCTTTAGGGCACTGAGGTAAAAAATTCCACCTGTGTTAGAACCAAACAAAGCAGGATAAACTGTTAAAAGATAAAGTTCCTTAAATGAATACCATTATCAGAGTTTTTTCAGGCATAAACTCCAAAGGCTGCTAAAAATAAAATTAAAACACTCAGGAAGCGCTCACTTGAATCAGTTGGACCACGCATACAGTAATAAGTCCAGATTTTATCTTGACTATTGGTAGTTCAACTTACAGGATCGAATGTTAGAGGAATTAATTCAGTCTTCAGAGTTGGCCCATGAGGCGCATGCTGAACAGCCCTTATCTCTCCACCACAGAGGAAATGCTGGCTGCTCATTCAGCTAAGAGATGGACCAGGTGAAAAGAGCCATGATGTGCTGATGGTCTGCAGCTTACTGGAAGCCCACACATGTATTTTTAAGCTAAAAATCTGATCATCTTTGCTTTTAAAATGTTGTGTAAATAGGAACTACAACTCTATCAGGGTATTTTTACCTTTCAGTTACAGTCCTGATGTCGTTTTATTGGTTCAATACTGAAGTTTAAACAACCAAATGGAGTTAAAACACAAAATTAGACATCTTAAGAGTTTTTTAAGCATGTCTTATTTTTGCAAAAGTAGACTAATGTAAACTGTTCCCTCAACGATGAATGTTTTTTAGCTAAAGGATGTGTTAATTTTTGAAAGAATTGTTTGCCCTTTCTGTACTGCATGAAACAAATGCTTACATTTATCTTAATCTGCTGCTGTAGCTTTAATTGGGATTTCAAGACACAAAGAAGGTGACTAAATAAAAATTGGTAATTTACCAAAACAAACATATTATTTAAGAATAGACCTTAATAAAAACTAGACCTGTTGCAATATCTATTCTCATGTGTAGGCATTGGAAATAACACTATGTATTTATGAGACATCTTTAGAATTATGATTTTATCACACTTACCTCACTCACCTTTAATACTTATGTAGCAGGATAATAAACTTTTTAGTCACTCTCATCAGTTTTTCCCGCTGGCAACAGATATTTCTTTCCCCCAACAGAATTTTCCACAAATCAGCCTTAATGTGAGATACTTCAGGTCAGAAAGCTGCTTTAATGCTTATGAAAAAAAATACTCCTGGTGAAACACAACCAGTACTTGCTGGAAATTCCTGCAGACCCCGGTGTTGCTTCAGTCTGCATAACTGCTTGTTTTACTCTCAGGTTTTTACGTGTTTGGAGGAATGTCCATTTTTTTGTAATGTTCCTACAAGAGCTACACAATATATCAAATTACAGAAGCTATCTTGGCCGTATGTGCACTAATCACACTTTCACAAAAGAGTGTTTAAACATTATATGTAGTAGGATACCATGCATTCATACTCTCTGCATTGATGTACTTCGACTCTTACGTGAACATCATGCATATTTCCAGGACCTGGTATGGTAAAATTCTCGTGTTGTGGTGGGGAGATTGTGTAATGCTGAAGAAAGAAAAGAAAAATGTAGGTCCCTCTTATCAATGCCATCATCTAATTTTTAGCAATAGTTGCATATTCCCTACATTGTGCAGCTCTGGTCTGTATCATACCATATTTTCTTCATTTATTGGTGAATAAGATAAGATAAATCTTTATTATCATTTTACAAAATACAATGTGTAACAGTACCACAAAATTTGTAACCTGTCACATTTATGGTGATGCGTAGAGAAACGCCGTTGTATTTCCAAAAGTTTGCGCAGGATAAAATAAATCAGAAAAATAAAATCTGCACTTTCATTTTGCACATGGCTCACTTCAAAAAAGTGGGGTATTGATTAGAGTTATAGCACTATTGTAAAAACTGCCCCTGAGTCTAATAGCGCGTGACCTCAGCACTCAGTATCTGCGACCCGAGAACAGCAGCTTAAACACAATCAGTCCTGGACGGTTCCTCAGAACGCTGCGTTCTCTATGGAGACAGCGAGTTCTGAAGAGGTCCTTCAGGGAGAGAAGAGGGTGCCAGATCATCTTCTGGGCGTTCTTGATTACTCTGTAGTGCCTTCTTGTGCACAATGGTGCAGGTTGTGAATTATACACATGTGCAGAAAGTCAGCACACTCTCACTGGAGAAGACAGTGAGCCTGAGCATTTGTCTGCTGAGCCTTTTTCACAGTAGCCTGGGTGTTATAGCTCCATAGCAGGTTAGCATCCATGTTCACACCCAGGAACTTAAACCTGACCTTATTCACATATCCCACTCTAATGGCTGCAGGTCAGACTTCCTCCTTCTGAAGTGAACAATCACCTCTTTGGTCTTAGAGAAGATTGGTGTCAAAAATTAACAGCAATAATTTGGTTTACTTATCCTGTCATAAGCAAAAAAAGAAAGAGGGCCCATTTTTCAACGTCATATTTTCACCATGTTATTCATTTATAAATGCTACCATTTCAAATTTAGTAATCAATTAGCAAGCTAACTGTTTAATTTACAAGATAAACATTTAGTTGGCTAGCAAAATAACTAGCTCACTAACTATATATTAAGTTTGGAGCTAAATATTTAGATTTCTAAATAGTTTGAAGGAATTAATAATGTGGTGAAAATCTGATTTTTATTAATGAAGCCCCTTTTTTTTTCTTGTATAACCAGAAAATTGTTGTTAATTTTTGACTGTGTAACTTTACAAACCACACCCCATAGCTTTATTGTCAGTCACTGTTTATCAAATGAGAAAATGTGAGGAAGATTATCCTATCAGCCATAGTTAAGCTTGATTTCACAGATTCACAATAATGGAAGACAGACTTGAATTCAAGAAGACTAGATGCTGAAACTTAGTTGATTTAAAAGCCGATTTAAAGTATTACTTTGAGGTTGTGTATATTCATGCAACCAGGTTATTGCAGGTTTTTATGTTTTTATGCTTTTATGTTTTTGCCTCTAAAAAAATCCCATCATGTCACATGATAGAAATCTGGCGTTTTAACCAGGTGACAGTCACTAATTTTGAGTGCCATTCCATTTACTTGTATGTAAAAAGTTGGTTTCCTGGTTCACTGACGCAGTGCTTTGCTTTGAAAACATCAAATCTACTGTGATGACATATCAGCTGTTCTCTGTGTTCCTCTCTGAACACCTCTTGTAGATATCTGGGGATATTTGAGCACAGACAGAAGAAGTTACATTTTTAAGAGCTAAAGTCAGAATCGATCGAGAATTAAGTTTAGCTTAATGTGCAAAAGCTAAACTTTATAATCAATGAAGTTTTCATGCATAGTCGGTTTACTGTTGAAAAAGGTTCAAGGCATTTGGGAAAATTAACCTTTAGGATTCATCCATCCATTTTCTGGACGCCCTGGGGTCGGGAGGGTCTGGTGCCTATCTCCAGCCAGACATTTCGGGCGAGAGGCGGGGTCACCCTGGGCAGGTAACAGGTCTGTCACAAGGAACCTTTAGGATTATTCTCTGAAAATGTAAGCTTTGACAAATTCCTAATACATTTTCTGTAAGTTTTGTTTTTCAGCAATTTTCAGCTATGGTGTTCTTTGTTTTTTGTTTTTGTTTTGCTTGGAAAATGTTTCCAGCCAAAAGGCAGTTCTATTTGGAGAAATGGACACAATAAATCATTTAAAACTCTTCCTCACAAATCTTATTTCAAGGACCTAGAGAACCCTACCTCTTACCTCTTCAGTCTTATTTCAGCCTATCTTATAATGGAAGTTTTAGATGCCGATTAGATTGTTTTTGACTTACAAATGCTCTGAGTATCTATGATGATGAAGTGTTGCTGTCCTATCTTGTTATAGTTACTTTAGTACTTTTTGTCTTCTGCAGCTATGATCTAACTTTTTCAGCAACTGCATTTACAATTGGACTCCCAGTTATTTAATAAATGCGTTTTTCAACTTTCCATTTGCTAGATGCAACTAAAACTCATATCCGTCTCTGTTTGTCAGCCTTTTGTGATCCTGTGCTGATGCATCATGACTCAAGGTGTGTCATGAGTGAGAAGTTTTAATGACAATCCTTTGGATAATAGGACAATGACACAGTTCCCAGTCTATCTCTGGATTGAGGACAAATGACTATAATTGTTCTTTATCTCTTAGGGATGTCTTGGCTCGGCCCGCTTTCAGTCAGCGGGGCGACGCAAAAGACAGAAACAAAAACACCCGGAGGTCAGGTCACCAGAAGAGTGACTTGCACTTCCTGCTGACATTGTTGTGGTTCAGAAACTGTAAAGCTGAGCACAGCTTTTCTAAATATGTTCAATAAACTGAAAGATGGAGAATGGGATATACACAGTTAGTTTAGTTTCAGTGTTTGTATTTAGAAATTATGTCAAACAAACAATCATTTTTAAATATGTACTAGATTTTTAAACATTTTTATAAAGTAAAATAAAATGTTTAGTACAAGATAGCTAGCTTGTTATTGCTCAGATGAAACATTGCGGAGTGTTTTATTTTTCTGTATATTTTCTGTTTATGTACTTTGTTTCACTCTGTCAACATTTAAAACAGTGATGCTTAGAGCATGACTGGAGCTTACTGCCACAAAACATTAAGCAATATCAGATGCTATCGCACGTATAATACATGTATGTGCTATACGTATGACGGCATCATAGTATATAGTTGAAATCAAAAATATTTCCCTATTTTAAACTAAAGACTGTGCCTTTATTAAGTGATGGAAAATAGAATTTGATATTTTAATGCATAGTCTGCAGTGTAACGTTTTGCAAATGTAATCTGTCTTTCTTTGTGTAAACTGACCCCTATAAAAACAGCGGATGCAGTATGCTGCTGATGCTAATGGGGAGCTCATTTAACATAAACATAAACCTCCTGGATAATATTTATCATTGGTTTTATTGTCTTAGTTCCATTGCTCTGATCTCATAAGATGAAGTCTTGTATAAAGAAATTCTATCTGCAGTATTTGTGTCACATTTTATGATATCCATTTGCCTTTATAGCTCTGTTGTTACTCATGGATTGCATTGGTTTGATTAAGCTCCCTGTCTGCAGATCCTGGCTCAGATATATTCATTCAGCCTACAGCAGAGTTCCCCATGTCTCCTGCTCCCCAGCTGCCTCTTCTTCACATGCCAGCTGTGAGAATTAATCTTTACAGCAAGTGCCCAGAGTCTTCCTTTCAGGGGAACAAGTAGGAAACTCCTCCTGAGAAAGTATTTAGTCCACCTAATATAATACGTAGGTGCCAGAGTATAAGAAGCCAATGCAAACACTCAAAATCGTAAATAATATCAGATACTTTCCCTTTAAAATTTTGTAGTTTGTTTGTAGACCATGCTGCCATACATCCCAAAAAGAAGCAGGAAACTATATGCTATAGCTTTATGCTTTATGTTTCCTGTAATTTGGGCAAGTGATGAAATGAGAGCCTTTGCACTCTCTAAGGATTATTTCTCCTGTAATGAAGTTGAAGAATCGACTACTTTAAGAAGAAAAAGTTATATTAAAGTAAAGTACAGCTATAATAGATATAATGTTAATGCAGCGTATGTTCTGCAGTGGTCTGCAAGAGTTACACCAAAGCAACTTTTGATTATGCTTTAGAAGTGCTGAAACTAGAAATTCAATTTTGGGTGGCAGGAGATCACATATTGGCTCACGCTGCTGCGTTACTCCCGTCCAGGGCAGGGGCCCCGTCTGTGTAAATGGTCAGTGAAATTAGGGGAGAGGCTGAACAGAAGCAGCAGCACTTTTACTGGAGGACAGGGGCAACCGTTAAGCTCTCCCTCACATCAATATTTCTGCTTGCTCAATCTCTGCTCTGCGCTCCACGGCACCTGCAGAGGTCAGCAGCAAGATAAAAAGGATTCTGTCACTCTTGATGCACCTGTGCAATAAATTATGCACACTATCTCTGTAAAAGTACAGGCATTGATTTATCTTAATGAATATTCTTCAGACTCTGAAATACATATGTATGCAAGAAAAGGCTTCGTTTTTTTTCCAAGATAGAATTAGTAATAAACCCCACAGAGCACCACACTCTTTTAGAGAACATAAACCAGGTTTAAACTTTTAAAAAGCTAACAAAGCTTTGCAGTATGACTGTAGAAATCAGTCTTAGTGAAGGCTAACATTTACAGTCAGAGTCCTGTTGTCTCTCAGTACGTTAGCACTTTCAAAGCCGAGTAAAAAGAGGCAGGCCTGCAGCTCTGAATGAAGCCGGAACTCACAGAGGGATGTCCACTGTCTCATTTCTTCCCCACAGTGTTTATTTATTCACACCTCGAGTGAAAGGGGACTTGCAGAGTAACCTGGTTCTCCTCCTGTAGTCTGCCAGATTGTTTAGAGCAAAATGCAGGAGGAATCCAAAGTCAAAGTGGAAACGATAGTCCACAAGGGAGTTCAGAGTAGAGAATAAGAGGGAACAAAACGTAGGGAAAACTTTTGCGGTAGAACTGGACCTGAGTTATGATTCAGCAAAGTCGTGGAACCCCTTGAACATTATGTTGCATTGCAACTACAAACTTCAGTGAGTTGGTTTTTGGTTTCCAAAATTCTTCACATATAATAAAATACAGACCCATTCAATAAATTTATTTCAGAAACTTTATCGCTAAGTGAAACACATCGTATAGTTTTAATTGCACACAGATGGTTGTTTGAAGCCTTTATTTCTGTTAATTGCAATAATATTCTGCTAACAGTTAATAAAAACATGGCATTTAAAAATATATTACATCGGACCAATAAAAAAACATGTTTGATACAGAAATGTAGCCTTAATAAAATCTATCTGTTTGTCCCACAACAGAGGATTGTTCAGACACAATATTGAGCCGTGTTTTATATTTCTAAGTACCATGGATTCACGCTCTGTGTTTTTGCCAGTTGGATGTAGTGTTGTTGCCCTTGATGTCCACAAATTATGCAGCTTTTAGTGACTGAGATGCTACAGCACCAAGGAGAGTCATGGATGTTGTGATTTTGTAAAAAAAAAAAAAAAGAACACTGAAAATCTTTTCATCAGAGTTGTTGCTGTTTTTTTATAACAAGGTTAATATAAGGGGGCTGTAATTGTAAGCTTTATTTTTTATTGATCAGTCAACTAATTACAAATACCAATTATTAACGTCTCATCTGAAAATTTAATGAAAATCTACAGTCATGTAATTCATGTAATTCTTTTTATCATAGATATTTTGACTGTTATTTTTTTCTTCTTTCTTTCTTTGCTTTTTTTTATTTTTATGTTTTTATCTCTACTTTTGATCAGGATACAGTGTCTTTAACAAAGTTTGAATCGAATTGATCTGAATCCTCACATCCAATGGGACCAAGAGTTGATGATGTCTAACACACTTCCTGCTGTAACTCAGCATGGTGTTCATTTTTCAGATTATGTTAGGAAAAGTTGCAACATATATAACATGATAATTGGTTTGCATTTACTTTCTCCCCTGAACTAATTTTAAATAAAGTGCAAAATGTTCAGTGGGATGTATTTTTAATCAAAAATACATCTGAAAGATTTTTCTTTCTAGGTTTGTTTAGAAAATGACAAACCACATTTAAGAAGAAAGAAAAACTCTTTCTGTAAGTCTATACATAATAACTGTGAAAATATCAGAAAAACAACTTCCATCCTTTGTCAGACTGTGTAGGAACGCTGTGATAGAGGCACACAGCCAGAATAAGAGCATTAAAGACGTTAGGTAAGCGAAGGGAAAACAGAATGAGGGAGCTGACGAGAGTTGTGGGAGTGAGTGTAAGTGAGTGGGAGCTTTAGAGTGAAAAAGCGGCTACTGTACAGCTGTAACAGGCCAACTTTGCTATCAGCCAGAGCCTGAATGGCCTCAAGCTGTTCCCGTCATTCACTTGTACTGTTTGGACCACATTACACATTCGTTTTCTGGCCATTTGGGGGCAGCACATCCAGTCAACACCAAGCATAACTAGCCATGAACTTTGCTCTTTCCATGTGTTTATTCCTCACTAAAAAGTCACCTGTAAAATGTTCCATTGGTTTTTATGCTGTGTTGTCCACAACATAAAACGAACTGCTGAATCTATGAATTATGCAACAAGGGGTAATTTTTAGGGTCTAAACTCTGAATTTTTTGTTTGTTTGGCTGCAAAATCTAAAGAAAAGATTCCAACATTTAACACTTTATTTATACAGAAGAGGATTAGGGGCCACTGAAAAAAAATAAAATAAAAAAAATAAAGTCAAAAGAATCCCTAAGCATTCTGACCTTTTTATCTGAATTATGACTTTTTTCTAAGAATCATGGATGTTTACATTGTTTATGCAACATCAGGCAAATCTAGTCTTAAAGCTCAAATCCACCAAGTACATCTGGAACAGGCTTACATTGTGTATAAAATCCAGGCTTACAAATCCCAATGAGGAAGAGGCATGAAAATAACCACATTATTAACAACATCTCACACATTTCTACGAATGTCTGGATGTTCATTTGAATTTTGACAAAGATTGACAGAATCCTGAGATTAAAGTAACAATTCTTTCTTATTTCAGTGACCCCTCTACTCTTCCATATATTCTCTTGTGTTGCATTGAATTTTGTACATAAATAGGGTTTAGTTTGGAAATATTGTGGGTATTTGTGTTACTGGTTGAACAATTTTCCTCCCAACAATAGCAACTTAACGATGCTTATAAAGGTTTATTAATTTGAACAATTAAAAGAATTTTCATGTCAGAAAGTTGCTTTAATATTCAGATTTACAACTAAAACATACCTGAGATTTGACAATAACATCAAAGTGTGATAAAAAAAAAAAGAGAGACTGAAGCGAAGGAGAAAAAGAGTGAAGAAAAGATGGGATTGTGGGAGAGTTAGCACCATTGTTAAATGCACAACAGAGAGAAGAGGGCGTTAAATAGAGACGGATGAAATGTATACAGGGAGGTGAGACAGCGAGGGTCACATCCAGAAGTGAGGCGCCACAGAGGGAGCTAGAGAGCGGAAAGTTGTGGGAAGCTGAGAAGCAGATGGGCTGAAGGAGAAGGTGAGAGATGGCTTGGATAGGGGAGGAGGGAATCTGGGAAAAAGCTGGCAAGAGTCAGTGCTGAAAGTTGGATCGCCACATCGATTAATCCGTCCCGCTTTAAACATATTGCCTTTTGATTTTTTTTTTTTTAAGTCAAGGTCAGTTTGTCATTTGTCAGCTGACGATCTCAGGGTGTGTTCTGCACTGCATCTCTCTGCGTTGGAGGCCCTCACAGATGCTGGGTGTTCACAATTAAATTCTTTTATCTGTCTTATTCACAGAGCTTGGAAAGTTTCAGATATTTTACAAACAAAAGCAAAGCAGATTTATTTACAGAAGTATTTTCTATGCTTTTCAGAGAACTGGAAAAATGTACTCTTTATTTTTATAAATCCACAATTTGAATGCATTCTTCCCAGCATGCATGTCGATGAAAAACAGCAGATTTAAGGTTTCTGATTCAACTTTGAACTTTATCTTTATGTTGCTCAACAGATTTATGGTTTAGCATAAAGCAGCTTCAGCTAGTGTTGGCTCATTTTAATGCAACCCTGCTTAAAGGTTGTTATTTTTAAAGGTATCTTTAATTTGACAAATTAACCTGGAACATATATTAAAATATTGAATCTGACTGCACTTTCAAGCCCCAAATATCTGGATGAATCTCCTTTAAAAGGTTTCAGAGAAACTCCATTGAAACTGCAATAGTTTCGCCATTTGGCATAATTCTGTCCAGATTGTGAAACTCTGAAAGTCTTCAGAGTTCATTTAAATTCCTCTGTTTCTTTGGGTAGGGGTTGGAGCCAAAGAGAGGAAAATACCCAAATATTACCCCTTAAATAAACAATTGTTTCTGCCCATCAATCTGGAGATAAAGTTATTATTCCATTTCCTAACGGTTTGAATCCCATGTGTTAAAAATATTATTTATGAGTTGGAGTTTGAAACAACTGGAGTGTGCATCCTATCAAATTCACCCCAACTCTACAGGCTTCATGTCAGGTGAAACGCTAAATATTTAAGTTCATGACAGAACAGTTAGAAAATAAAGCTTGTTTGGAAGAGTTGAAGGAGAAAACCTTTTCACTCTAAGACAAAGAGAGCAGCATGATTTTTAGGTTTGGTTTGCAAACGCCTTGTAAAAATGTCACTGGTGATGGTGGAGTGGTGGTGATTTAGGCTTGTTTTAAAGGGGTAGGACCAGAGTATGTTGCGTTTCACTGGCTGTAGCTTTAGTCCTTATTTCTTCTGTATGGTTCCACTTTGAATGAAGAGCATTTTAGATTGTCGTAAAGCACACTTTTCAAGATCTTATAATTTGAAAGTTTAGCAGTACAAAAGTTTGTCTGATTTATGTTGTAACCTGGTTGCAAGTTTTCTGTCAGTCTTGATGGAAAGCTTTGCCTACCACCATCCATTGCTGTCATTTGGAGTGCTCTTTCCATTACATATTTTGAAGCGACTCCGGAGTAATTAACTAAAAAAAAATACACCAGACCTTTACAGTGCAGATGCATTAGGAATATTAACTCTGCCAATGTGGACAGGAGGAACAACTGCAGCAACTAATAACTTTGATGTCAAAAATGTGCATTTTTGTATAAAAAATGTTCAACAGAATCCAGAATACGCTTATAGGGAGTAAAACCACTGAGTAGTGTTTGTGTTGCAGCATCCTGATGGCATATTTGGTGTCTTTTGATGTGTTTGACAATGTTGCATAGCTTGGATTACTGCATGCACACGCAGCCAACTTATGCTGATGGTGCATGTGTGTGCTTGTGTGTGTATAGTTAAAGATGGCAAGAAAAAGGAGAGGGGGAGTGATAGAGAGACAGAAACAGGGAGAGTATGTGAGTGAGAGGGAGGTACAAGTCAGTTTTTCATGGATGGCTGTGTTGCTATGGGAACTAGAAGTGGGCTCCCTATTCCCAAAAAAGTCTCCTCTTTCCTTCCTCCATTCCTTCCTACTCTCTTTCCCTCTCTGTCTCTCATCACTTCATTCTTCTGTGTTCGTCCTCACACCATCCGCAGCTCTTCCCTCTCCCCTTTCCCCGGATGACATCCCACCACATGCCTCCTTTCGGTCTCATCCTCTCTCTCTTTCTCTCTCTCTCTCTCTCTCCTTGTTAATCCATCCCTTTTCCCCGCCCACTCATTCACCTTTCTGTCAGTCCACTCTTTTCCCTCCATCTTTCCCCACTCTTTTAGTGTCTCTCATTCCTCTTTTTTCCCTGTTCTTTCTGATCCCTCTGTCTCTTTAACACTTTTACTTATATTCTATTCTTTTCTCGGTTGTCATGGCAATAGGCTGGGGGCGTAAGGGAGCGAGTGCGAGCAAGCGAGCGGGAGTGGGTGTTTCGGAAGTGACATCTCTTGGGCTGTAACCTTGTTTCCTGTGTGGTGGAGTTGGGGGCGGAATCAAGGCGCTTGCAGCGCAGCAACAGTGACGCCGTGTGGACGCTTTGGGTGAGCAATGGGGAACCCGGGACGCGCCGTGCGATTGCTGGGTGAATGATCTGATAGGTGAGAATACTCTCCCCCTTTCGTCTCTGTGGCTCCTCTGTCACACACACACGTACACGCACACACACACCTTCACCCCTCCATCCTCCCTCCTGTTCATTTAACATCTCTCTCCTCAAGGTTAGAAGTGGATTCCTTGTAGATGGAGACATTCGGACAGGATCAAAGCCTTTCTCTGGTCTCACTCAGCAGGTTGGCTGTCTGGAACGAGAACTTATTTTGGACGAGTATTTCACTCTTCCCCCAGATGCAAAACAGAAAGTCAAACTTTCATTTGGCGAATTTCTTAATTTGCTGACCGTAAAATTGAGAGCCGCTTATATGTGCTCATGCATAAGGAATGTACGAAGCACAAAAAGTCCCAAATGTAGAAATTAAAAAACAAAGGCAACAGAAATCTGTGTCTGCA
Organism: Poeciliopsis retropinna; assembly: GCA_010277075.1. NCBI lineage: Eukaryota > Metazoa > Chordata > Actinopteri > Cyprinodontiformes > Poeciliidae > Poeciliopsis > Poeciliopsis retropinna. The sequence goes on along the minus strand of VMRM01000007.1, from coordinate 1,358,033 downwards.
GTTTAGTGAATTGTTCCACATAGCTTTGTCAAGTTAAAAGCAGTTTAAATGCACGTTTAGATACAATAATGTAGAAAAATGCTGTACAACCCATAAAATGTAGGCCAGTAAATGGCAAAACACCAAAACAACATTTTAGTCAAATTTTAAAGTGAAAATAAAAAACATGGGTCGATGGATTGATAGAAACACAATAAAACAAGTAACATAGTTTCAAAGTAAGAGTTTTCCAGGCTAATCTAAACCTGGATATTATTCTCTACTTTTCCTCAGAAAAGTAGAGAATAACGCCATAAAAACACATTTACAAAGTATTAATGTGAATTTAAGTAGTTTATATAACAACGAAAACTGTCACAATCTTAAATCTTAAATTCAATCTTTAATTTAATACAGATTTAAATAACATCTAAAGTTTTTTTTTTTTTTTTTTTTTACAGAAATCCTGTATTTTACCAATTGGAAAAAGTTATTCCAAACTTTAGTTCCCCTGTACCAGAGAGAAAACTCAACTCTACTGGTCAGATATTTAAGAAGATGAAGCTCTGAGTTAAGCAAGAATGATATTATAAACAAAAATACAAATTTGAAAAATATTAATCTTATAAAAGAATATAAGAATCTATTTTCTTAAACAGAGCAGCAGAAGGACAATGATAATCTGATCGAGTTGCAATTCTAACAAAGTGTCACAGAAAGCTTTCTGCAAGTTGGAAGGCCAACTGGTGAAGCCAGACATTCTTGTGTTAGTTAAAACCAAACTTTCTCTTTACAGAAAGTTAGTAAAAGACACTCTTCTAGCAGCAAGGAGATGCATTTGACATACGTTTGATAAAAAAGGATGCAATTTTAATCCAAGTCTAGGATGAATTGGTTGGATAAATTCCTCCGTCACTTCCAGTTTTTAATAGAATTAACCGATCCCATCTTTTATGCATTAGTTAACCAGAAATCATGCCTGTTTCACAATATTAATTGTTGATTGTAGTGATGAACTGGTGCTAAAGGTAACCGCTGTATTCCTTGACCAGAATGGACTTCTGGGCTGTATGAAAGTGGGAGAGTGCGGAGACTTGTGATCAGGCTGACAAATTTAAATGCATTATTGCTCAGAACCCCATTTCTCTCATATCCCACTGTGCAGTTCAAAAAGATGTGAAGAAGTATCCTGTGGCACTGCAAAAATGGCAAACTGCTGTGTCATTCTCCTCCAAAATTCAATCATGACTCTAATGTTGGTTCATAGCTGCGAGAGCGATGCTCTGCAGCATGAGAACATTTTTACGATACCCCATTATGAACCGCAATGCTTTTTGGATTATTTTTCTGCTCAAATTGGAGATAAAAAGCTTAAACAAGCAAAACCTATTAGAGCATTGTGTCTTGGGTTTATTTCAGACATGGTTGGACAAGTCTAAGTTTACAATTAGGCAAAACAGAAAGGTGTCTAGAGAATATTAATTATGAGCCTAAAAAAATATGAATTAAAATGAAATTAACCAATGAGCTGCAACAACTTAGACAATCTCCTGAAGTCTAACGCTGTCCTAAATGCCTCAGTTTATCAAACTACTAACTCTGGATTGAACAGCTGCTGTAAATAACAGAAATATTAAAACACATTTTAGCCATTTATTGTAGAATCTTAACAAAATTAGTTTTGTAGTGAATTATTGTTGATAAAACAAAGTAATTTTATCCTCATTGGAAGCCTGAAAAAAAAACACCCAGCTGCTTTTTTGGCAATAAGTTAATGTTTTTTGGTGTCTAGAAGATGAGCCATTTCAAAAACCTCCAGGTTGTTGAGTCACTGCGCCAATACCTAGCAACCTCAGTCGAGTCCAGCCTGTCACTTAGCAACCCAAGTGTAATTCTGTCACATTTTGTCAGCTGGTTTTACCACTGTACAATGGCTGCTGGAAAAGACAAGTGTTTTGTTATTGACTTAGCATCCATAAACTGCCTTGTCAGCAGTTGAAAGCAGACTAAAGCCCAATTCATCTATCCATTTTAACTTTTAATACTGTGTAATTCTTAATTTGTGAGCATTCTTGTTGGTTGTGCTGGAGGCTCCACTTCTGCTTTGCAAAGATGTACAATTATATAATTGCATGTCTGTTTTCTGCCCTTTTCATGTAAAAGTTGAGTTTGGGGACGTGGCCAGTTGCAGCTTTTTTAGATTTAAAGTGAGATTCTACAGCCATTTTTTGCATAACCCTTAGACCTATCCTAAACGTTTCAAAGAAGCTTAATAGGTCACTTTAAAAACTGTTTGTGGTAGTTTTTTTCATTAGGACTCTCACAGATCTAGCATAAAAACTGAAATGTAGGTCAAACCTGGACTGCATCTTTTTACACTTACTATTACAAATTTTTAAAACACGGGTATGTATTGTCAAATCTTTATTTGTTAACTTAAAAAAATTCCCAGTTTTCTAAAGAGTGGTGTTAAAATCTTGTCTCATTCAGCTTTGTCCAGTACCACGGATTTCCTCGCCTCCTCAGCAGTCGAAAGCAGACCAAAGCCCAATTCATCTATCCATCTTAGCTTTTGATACTGTCTAATTCTTCATTCTTGAGCTCTTTGTAGAATTTTTGTAGAAAGTATTTTGAGCGCTTCAAATTACCAGACTTTCAGTTTTAAAAGCAAGAGGTCTCGCCACCGGATGAGGTATCCGCTGAGTAGCTGGTATTGATCAACAAACGCATTGACTCCCTGCAGATAAATTGAGGTAATTATGTGCTATGAAGCTGAAATTTTCTTCTTATTACCTTTTAATGAAGCAAAGTTTGATTTCTCCATGTAGATTCAGGCTATTTATAACAAGCATTCCCATGCCATTCCCTTAGCACAACCCAAACTAATTTAAGGGTAATGAGTGGGAGTTCCCTCAATGCAGCGGGAGGCAGATTGATGGCGTCAGTGTTATGCAACTTCAGCAGGAATCCTCTCCTCTCTGGGCCTCTGTGACCTTACTGCTGACATCTGACAACCTCTTTAGCTCAGCACAGACAGGAGCCTAATGCTCTGACTCAGAACATGTTAAAATGCTTTGCTCTATGCCTCTGTTCTGCTGCTATTATTTTGAAATACAATAATATGTGGTGCAAATGAGGTCACCTCCATAACATGTCCATTTTACACTGTTTTCCTGTCTTGAAAGCTTCAGTTCTTTGCTTTACATTATCTGCTTCATGCTGCCCGGGAATATTGCTGTACTTATTTTTAGTGCTGTTTTGGTGATCACTGATGTGTATAAATCAAATTTAGGTCTGCTGGGTCTCAGTAATGACAGCGTTGACTAAGATTGACCAGTCATCCGATTGGTGCGTGGCTTTCTCCTTTTGTAGACTGCTAAGGACTGCAGAAAAGCAAAAGAGCCCACAGAGAGAGACAGAAGAGTGCAACAAAGGCTGAGTAAGAGGGATGCAGAGAGGAAATGAAAGACAGAATGAGCGAGAGGAAGATGAGTGGCAAAAAGAGGCATTTCAGCAGTTCTGCATGTGTTAAATCGTTACTGAATATTCCGGCAACCGAGAGCTGCGTGTGCTCTGTGTGTACAAACAGACATGCTCCCAAAAAAAATATGTTGCTCATTGAAATTCTGTCCAGTGAACTTTGGAGGCTCTTAATAGGCAGCCTCCAGGGTTTAGAGGTAGGCCTACAGTAGAGTAATGCAGATCTGGCCATGGATGAGTCATGCTGCCATCCCATGGTGAATATCTTGGCATCATGACTTTGCCCTGCATAGTTGCAAAGTTTCAATTCGAGGGCTAAGTTGAGTTTTGGAGAAAGCGTGCCACACAGAGCTTTACTTCCCTGGAGGTTTGTGATAACAACCCTATGACTCACAGTGCAAACACTCAGCATCTCTCAAATCTGGGTCTACAGAGTGGCTCAAAGTCCTTGCATTTGTTGAGAATTAAACATATTCGTCCATTTAAAGGCTAAAATGAGAGTCAAAATCGGACAAGAACCTGAAACTGAAGACGTAAGGGTCTGGCTTATGGGTCAATATAACGGCCTCTTATCCTCTTTTCCGTTAAGCTTTTTTACTCGACTTTATTTGAAAATACCAGCAGGTCAGGGGAAGGTGGTGGGAGTATTTTGTAGGGAAAAGATGTGTTAATCTGTCTTCACTTACTATAAGTGCTGAGGTTTGTCTGCAGCTCTGAAACTTTGGTTTTCTTTTTCTTTTTAAAAACAAAAACAAACACAAGAATAGAAGCAGAACAGGTAAAAACCAGTCTAGACATTTCTTCAGGCAATGTTTTACAATAAACATTTATTATTCATTCAACTGTATTTATAGTGTTATGTGCCCATTTTCTTGTTTTACAGCTCCAACAAATATGTGAATGATTGGCTTCTATTTCTGCACATAATCTCCAACATTCTTGTTGATTGTATTGTGTATTGTAATGTGGAAATCTGCTTACTTTTGATTTTTGGTGTAATGACAAGCTGTTAGATTTTTCTCAAAGTTCCCTGAATTTGTAGTGCTTTGCTATATTTCACACATTTAGAACAATTCTTTGTCATATTTTTAATCATCAGTTCTGTTTCCCATAAACTTTGGTTTTCAATAAGAAGTTTGACTTTGACTATATTGGATATTTTTAGACAATATATCATGAAATGGTAAAGCAAAAAATAATGGCTTTGAAATGAGTTTTCACAATCATGACCTTAACTTATACTAATTTGTATTTGCAAGACTATGCAAAAAGAAAAAACTTCCCTTTCAGCCGTAAAGGATGGCTAAGTGTCTGAAATGACGATGTGATTTTTGTTAAAACTGTCACTATGGCTTTCTTCATCACAACACACTGGAGCAGCGTCCGCATTACTGCAGATGAAACCCCAATGTGTCTGTCCATCTCCCATTCCATCCTGCCATCCCCCGTGAATGAAACACAAAAACATTTAAACCAATCTTTACTATGAAGGTTTTCATTTTGACAGCAATGACTAAATGCGTCCCAAGCCTCCAACCAAATACCAAAACATCAGGTTGATATGCGACTATCAACGTAAGTTCTTGTCTTATTTACATGGCTTCTGTACACCATAGTAGAAAGGAACTTGATCTAAAAGTTTGATTCATGATTTACATGTAACAATATTTCATTCTGTGTAAATTCAAAATTAGACAGAGGTGCAGTGTTTAGTATCTTGCTGTAGACAGTTCCTGGATTCATGTTTTAGTCAGATCTTTTTGCATTAAGAGTGAATGTTCTCTCCAAACATGCGTAACTTTTCCCTTTTTTTGTCCAGAACTGGTCTTTCTAAATTGCCCTTAGCTATGAATTTGTGCATATATGATGGTCTGTCCTGTGTTTCTGTGTTGCCTGGTGATGGACTGACGAGCTTTCCGTGACGTACCCCACCTCTCACCCAATGGCCGCTGGTAAAAGGCACCAGCCTACCTGCTACCCTGTGTGGATAAGCCACAAAGGATAATTATTTTTCCCCTTTTCAGACCATGACGTTGTGTTTCCTCTGCACTAACTAGAGAACCAATAGGGAGAACATGTGAAATGACAATGCAGACATGTAATCCGTTGTGACATTCTGCACATGCCATCTTGCATTGTGAGCTCCAAGCTCCTGAAGTGCAAAACGTTAATCTGTCCCTTCTATGCTCAAGATGCAAAGATGTTTTAAAAAAAGAGAAAAACAATGTGCGGAGAGGGTCAGTGGACACTCACAGGGCATAAAGTGTCCACACTCTGCCACTCCAGTGCGTACTGATAAACAACAGTTCCTCCGTATCCTCGTCAGCAGCTGGATGTGTGAATGTGTGTTCACGCTGGACTTGTACGATGGCCTCCGGATGCTGTAGGAGAGAATTTGGCTTTTCACTAGTGAAAACGGAGCAAGCCACAGGGGAAATATTCTTAGACTCCCTCACACACTGCAGAAGCCTTTCTCAAAGGGATCAAGCCAGGATTTACTTTAGAATTCAGTAAATTAAATATGTAAAATATATAACAGGGTTTGAGATGGAGGACTTGCTTGCCAATTTGCTTGACTTCATAATTTAAAAAGAACTGACAGCAAAACTTTAACAATAATATCTGGTGAGAAATCATGTAAAAATGACACATCTGTGATATATTGTTCCATATTTGTACGTTTACCATAACATCTTCAAGATTCTCAATTAAAATGTCTCAGTTAGAGCTGAACAATATATCGAATTCCAATCACAATGTAATTGACTGAGAAACTGCAATCAGAAGGAAACTGTTATGAACAGAGTGACAATCTGTCCATAACTGATTTTAGTGTCTCAGTCACTGCAACCTGAACTAGATTGCAGTGACTGAGACACTAAAGCAGTGGGACATTGTGGTTGAGGGAAAAAAAAGGGAGAAACGACTCGTTAAATTTGACTAGCAGTTTCCATTTCCAAATGTTATTGTAATAACAGACACTGAAACTTGCAAAAGCCTCATCAGTGTTTTGGTTTAATAATGTTGTGTTGTATTTTGTTTTCTTTCTCAGTTCCCATCAGTGTATTTGCTTTTGCTGAAATCTTCTGATGTTTAGAGTTTTTTAATTTGCTTTATTGGTTCCTTATTTACAGTAATGTTCTTTTTCATGCTCCTTGTTTTCTCCTCTTTCTTTCCTAATTTTCTAATTACACCACTTGCATTGTGTCATCTTTGTGCTTTTTCAGTGTTTATGCTTGTTTGTTTTTACATGATGTTATTGGGTTTTCTTTTGAGTTTGCTATCACCTGACCTCTTCTATCTTATTCTTTTCATTTTCTGTCACAGTGGCTTGTTTGTTTTCACTTATTACATAAAGTCTCTCCAGATAGTTTCTTGTCCATCTGTTTATTTTTGGTAAGCCAGCGTTTTGGAGATCTCTGGTTGATAGCAATGTTGGATTTGAAGTTGTACTTGCTCACAACCCATCTACTTAAACTGATGGTTGATGAAGGAGGCTTTGTGGAGCTACAGGACAAGCTAACGCTTCCTGATGATGTTTATTGTAATCACCTACCTGGCTCTCGACTGTTGCCTTTATTTAGATATATTTCTCTACTCCATTGTGACAATGATGAAGATTAAAGGTCCCAGGAAAATAAAAGGGGCACAAAGATACTCTTAGGAAATAATATTACACACCCTTAAAAATGTTTACAAGAAGTCAGTTATTTTTGGCATACGAGAAAACCTTTGCGTGAAAGTATTAAATTGTAAATATGGTGTATTTATGTTAATATTCACAGTGTTTTATGTTGTTTGATGTATAACAAACAAACAAACAACAAAGTAATAAAACTGTCAAATGTAGTCAGTTGCAAATAAAGAATAGTCTCTTTTGCCCATTTTCTTACATACTCATTATTCACTTGGGACAAAGACACAAAATACAGCTAGAACTCATGTCAATCTCTTCAGCAAGGTGTGATCAGCTTCTCATTGTTTCCTGGAGCATCAGATATAATATTCAAGTCTTTTCCTTCTGAAATGATCGGAATCAAATATGATGCTGAAGATAATTTGTTCCCTTGCTGAGAAGATTATAGGTCTATATTTCCTTCTGTGAGTCTGTCAGCAGGACAAGTGATTTCTGCTAATTTTAGTGGATGGACGGCCGCAGGCCAAGGAACAGATGATTAGATTTTGGTGGCAAGCCAGAAGTAGAACTTGTTAAAAAAAGAAAAAAAAAAAACAATTGTCATTTTTAGATGGAAATGGAAAGAGAGAGACCTTACATCTCAAGGATGAGCGATTGAAGACTTCACAGGCCACTTTATTAGTATGAAGCTAAACATTTTTTTGCCATTCTCCTAATTCTTAATGCCATAAAAACGATTTTAAAACTTTTTCAGAGATTTTGGGACATAAAGGCATTATGTAGGCTGCACATCCTAAAACTGCCTTTCATAATAAATAATTGGTTTGCATACATAGTATGTATTAAAATTATTCTGCTTTTGCTCAGGTGTTTTACTACCTCACAGTAGCAGAACAAATCCACACGTGGGTGCAAATTAATTAACACTTAATTAATTTGCATCCTGGCACATTACACAAATTTTTATGGAACTTTATTCATTTTGGCTATCAATTACCAATATTACAAACATCTTCAATAATATCACAGTAAGAAACTACTTAACACACCGATCACATACCTGCGATAATCCACCCAGCAATAACCAAGAAATTGATCATAAACAGTTCCATAAATTAACAAAATGTCCCAAAGACAGTTAAAATGTCACTTTTAACTTTCTGTGGAAGCTCACCATACTAATGGTAGTTTATATTTCAAAGAAAAGCCATGTAATGATTTGAGTTATCTGTTAATTTTATGTTTTGTCTTTTGTGACAATGCTATGACCATCCATCCATCCATCCATTTTCTTACACCCTTGTCCCTAGTGGGGGTCGGGAGGTTCTGATGCCTATCTCCAGCTATCGTTCGGGGCGAGGGGCGGGGTACACCCTGGACAGGTTGCCAGTCTGTTGCAGGGCGCTACAACTACCAGTATTCATGTTTTATTTAATTTGGGGATGCAAAAAGTTATTTGACTTACTAGTAATTGTCGGTTAATGGTTTATTAGATCTAAATTAGTTCAAATCTATTAACTAATAACGTTAAACCTTGTTTTAGTGTCGTAGTGCGGCCGCCATCCAGAAGAGGGCGCCGCTGGTCATTCATAACCGTTGTCAGCTGATTAGAGAATCTAATCTAAGATGGCGGCGGAGGGATCCCTAACAGGATAGACTAACGGTCCAAGCAGAGTCCGGTGGGATGAAAACTTATTTTAATGTGGTTATGTTTTGAGATATGCACTCGATAAACTCCTTAAGTTATACCATAATAACACTCATTCAACCGAGCTGCATATTTTATTCTTTTCCATCTTTTATTTTTCCATTCAGCAACCTATTTTTTATAAATATGTCTTTGTTTTATATGTTCAAGTTTAAATGTGAGAATTAAACTTGAACATTTTAGTTCAAGTTTAATTCTTGAACTAAAGAATTAAAAGTCAGTCAGTCAGTATTTAAAGTCAGTCAGTTATATACTGACTGACTTTTTTTGTCAGTCAGTATTTAACACAGCTGGGCAAAACTAATGTTAATTTAATTTTATGTTTTTTAATTCAGCATACTATGAAAATTTAGATCTTCATGTTATAGCGAGACGGTCGGTCCTCCTGATACAAGAGAAAACATTTTTCAAGCATTTTGACTGCTTATCAGTCGTTAGTCAATTGATAAGATCGATCAACTTTAGATTAACTCATTAATCAATAACTTGCATCTCTAATTTAAATACAATCCCAACTAACTTATAGTCTTTGACATGGCAGAAAATGTGCAGGCCTAGCTGCACATTTGAAATATGTGAAATCTGAAAATACAGAAGATATGTTTTGATATGTGGTGAATAATTCAGACACTGGTTTTGTGTTTTAAAATTCTGCATTTCTAAAATGTGTTTTTTTTTGTTGTATTTTCTATGTATTTAGGTTGGGTTTTGTGTTCTGGACTGTTTTCACCTTCTGACACTTTACAAATGCTAACCTGTTTCATGCCTGTAATGCTTCAATGTTCTCCTTGTCATTCATCTTCCTTCACATTCCTTCTCCTTCCTGTAGTTTGAAACCTGTCGAGTATATTCTCGAGCATGTACACAACCTGACCTTTTTGATTCCTTTCCAAATATGTCTGAGTAGAAAGTGCCACCGTGTTCCTTTCTAAAATCCCCACTTACCTTGTCTTCCCTCTTCTCCCCTCCTTATTTCCCCTGATCTTCCCCTTTTTCCCACCTTCTTTCCTTTTTCCAGATGCAAGGTGTGCCGTCCCCCCCTCCTATCATCATCATCATCACCACCATCATCGCTCCCAAGCCCACTCCTTCCACGCTCCTTCCTACCACCGTCCCTCACACGAACGTCCCTCCTACGATCGTCCCTCCTTCGATCGTCCCTCCTTTGAGCGTCCCTCCTTTGAGCGTCCTTCCTTTGAGCGACCTTCCTTCGAGCGTCCTTCCTTTGAACGTCCCTCCTTCGATCGCCCATCTTTTGACCGTCCTGCCTACGAGCGTCCCTCCTACCACCGTCCATTGCACGATCGCCCCATCCACGATCGCCCCTTGCACGACCGTCAACCCCACGACCGCTGGAACCCTCGTCGTTGTGTGAGCTCCGGACATCAGTACAGCATGTTGGACCAGGAAGAGGTACAGTGCTCTACATGTTGAGAATATGCTGATGACATATTTCTCTTCTAAACACTGTCCAATGCATTGTGTTTAATTTGTCATGGTTGTCATATAGAAGGCTGGAAATCCTTCCAGTGAAATGAAATGAGTAATATGACTTATTGTACATAAATGCCATATTGAAGGAGGTCAGTATTCACATGAGAAAAATTAATGAACTTGTTTAGCCACAATTTCTCTGCCAGTTGGAAGAGACGGTAAAAACTGAACTTCTGAAAGCAAGTAAGATGAAACTTTTCTGCTGGTGGGACTTTGCTGGATTTGCTGAAAATGAGAAAGTTATAAAGTCTTCCTGGCGCTCCGATTTTGTTTTGGGGATATTATAATAATATTGTAAGTCAGAAAATGATGAACAGACTTATTAACGTAAAGAGGTTTTCTCTTAAGAGAGAAAATTCTTCATTGTTACTGTGTTTGCTCATCTGTTAGTAAAGTATTCCAGAAGGTAAAACCGCTTCAAGCTTGAATTACTTCCTTTTTCATTGTAAGTCGATCACCAGAAGCTTGCTAATTAAACTGAACTTTAAATCTGATATATTTGTGGTTGGGAATGTTTTAGAGGTAGCTGCTGCTGAACAAGCAAAGGATTTATTTACTGAAGAAGGGAAGAGAGCTCGTTATGTTTATTCTCCCAGTTCTCGTTTCTCATTAACGTGATTAATTTTTGCTCTCCAGCTTGTGCGTTTGCAGACGTAAAGCTCTCATCCACTGCTGGTGTGAATAAAAATCTCTGCTTGCTGTTCAGGCCAGGAGAGGGTACTGTTCTTCAGCTTTTTGCCTCTGTCTCAGAAACAGTTAAAAGAAAACTGATTTATTCAATCTGTGACATTTTTACAATGTTTTATTCAGGTGGAATGATTATAACACAACAGATATAATTTTTAAACACAGTTGTGGATTTCCTGGAATCCAAACAGGTTTAAAGTTATACATACATAATCAAATAGATAAATACACTGTGTGCACAACTATTTTGCTATATCATACGTTTATACATATGTCCCAACTTTAAACTGTATAAAACTTAATACTTATGGGATATAAGCATTTAAGAAACGGTGTATTTGTTTAATAAGGGATTAGAAGTTCCAATTTAACCCCCATCAAGGCAGTTTCTTTATTATAAAATTAGCCACAAATTTGATTTATTACACTCTAAAAAGTCAAAAATGGCAATATGTTTTCAAGAGAGATGCAGATTTAAAATGGCCAATTTAAATATTTTGCTGCAAATTCTTAATGCAGTCAAACTAAACTTAGTGATAGGGGAAAATAAGAAGAGCATTAAGTGTGAAGCTACCAGAAGTCCTGGACCGGTAACAGGGAAAACACTTTAGCAAGGTGGAGGTTGGAAACTGGTATGGGCTAGTGTTATTAAATGTGAGCTAGCTAACCTTTTGGGATTGAAAACAGATACGCAAACATTTTGCTATGTTTTCAATAGACACTTTCACATATTTTTTTGAAGAGATGATGCAGAAAAAACTATTAGATCTGTTTTCCCTCAGCCAGTTGCAACTATTGGCTGGATGTTTGATCATACTCACCTTGATTTACCCCAGTTTTGGCCTGGGTTTGAATTTATTCCGGTTGCTGGTGTTTGTATTATTATTATTATTTGGGGGGGAATTTAAGGCAAATTAAAAGTGCAATAGCCATTTGATGTTTTCCCAGATTAGTTGATAGTTGAGTTTGCGTGGGTTCTGTCCGATTTCCTCCCACAGTCCAAAAACCAAAACTGGTTGGTTAATTGAATACTCTGAGTATTCAGGGTGAGTTGCTTTGTTTCCATTTTCCTTATAATTGTGCAAATTGGAATTACAAAAATAAATTTGCTTAATGGAAACATGTCAGTCAAAAAAACGTTTTTCAATAAAACATCTTTGTTATAGGATGAGGTGGTTTTTTTGGAGAAATCAAAATTTGTGTATTTGGCAAAAACTATGATGGAAACACAGTTTTAGCATTACTTGTGTTATGTGATAAACATCCGGCTATTACTACTGGTGGAAAACATGAAGAAAATGACAGGAAGTGGTTGGAGTGTGATGGAGCGCCATGTTTTTAAAGAACTTGCGTGAACAGACATACTGATGATGTGATTTTATTGCATTTATTATTTAATCTAAATACTGCAATTGAGTATTTATATTTTTTCAACTTTGTCAGAATATCATCTAAGTTTTGGACACATTTGTAATGGAAACGCAGCTAAAATGTAAATGTGTGTCTCTCTGTAGCTGTGTTTTCATTAACCATTAATATAAATGCGCAAACAGCAATTACAAAAATGCATTTGCTTAATGGAAACACGCCATTAATCTAGTGGAAACAAGTTTTTCAATAAATAGTTTTTACGCTAAGATCAGGTGGTTTTTTTGGTTTGTATCAAAATTAGTGCATATCACAAAACTGTGATGGAAACAGCTGGATGTTACTACTGGTGGAAACAACAAAGAAGGCAACAGGAAGTGGTAGGAAAATTATGATCCGGCTTGTTTTCTACTGACTCGTTACATTTCTTATTTAATGGAAACACCGTAATTGCGAAATGCAGTTTTTTTTTTTTTTTTTTTAGTTTTTTTTTTTTTTTTTTGCACATTTGTAATGGAAACAACTCCAAGGATCTGTCTTCCATTATAGCAAAGATTTGGTTCAGTTTCAGCAGTAGAGACTGCCGGAACAAGCAGTAACACATGTCCGTTTTGGGAAGTTCTGGGCACTTGCAATTATTGCTGAAAGCCAATGCCAAAGGTGCTGCTGAAAATCATTAAAGTGGGTACCTTTCTTTGGGGCTGTTATTGCAGTTTCCCACACTATAAAACCACTGGGAGCTGCAGCAGAAATAGAGCAGGGTCTTATAAATCCATAGGTCACCTCTGCAGGCCTGACAGCTTCGTTATGGTTCTACACCATGAATATGCTAATGTAGTTTTTAATCTGCTTTAATGTGACACATCATAAAGCCACAGTGGGGCTTGTTTTCATTGTGAGGGTGACATGACAGATTGGGTTTATTTTTTCTTACCTGCATGCTAGTTTAGTTGCATAATCCACCTAAATATGTTTGGATTTTGTAGCTGTCGATGCTAAATCAAATCTTTTCATGGCTAAACGTGGTCAGTGTGCGTGTTTGAGCATGTGTGGGTGTGTGCACGCCTGCCATTAGTATTTCAGCTTGTAATCACTCAGAGGAAGAGAGCTCCCTGTGATCAGGATAAGTGACCTGTGCTGCTCCGGGAGGATTCAACAGACAGCCCGATTCAATTAATCGGAACCTCATCCCCATCTAATTGTGCCAATAATGCAGCAGCTGCGAACGGATCGGAGGCAGGACTGACGTGCTGATATTCGTCACCTCAGCGATGGCGAGAGGCGTTTAAATATTCATGGCTGTCAGTCAGCTCATGCGGAGCGGCCCGTCTCTCTCATCCTCCCTCTTCAATCTATTTGCATTCATTGTAGCTAGCTGACAGAAAAAAAAGCAATCATTCTGTAGATTTCCACAGCAAACATCTATTTTCTCCAGCATTGTTTAGTATCAGCTCATCTTTTAGATGAACCTTTCACCTCCCTGATTCGCTCAGATACTTGTCGCCAACGCGCAGCAGCACCTGTGAGCTTCCTGCCGGTTCCTGTATCTCCTACACCTCTGGGCTCAATCCACATATCGGATTATCACTCTTACATATTTTTCTCATCTCTCTTCTCCATCTAATCTCTGTCGTTCCATCCTATCATCCTCTCTGGCTTTTGCCCTTTTCCCTGTCATCTCTCTCTATGTCTCATCTCGCTATGTTTGCCCCCTGCTCCATAGCTCATAGTTGTATTCTCCCTGCATCCCTCAGTCTTGAATGACTGACAGAAAACCTCACAGCCCTTTTTCTCAATTGTTTTCTGAGTGATGGCCATCAGAAAAATGGAGGAAAGATTTCTGAACTAAAGAGTGGAGGTGTTGCTTCAGAGAGAAGATGAGACTCCTTTGTTGTGTCTCAGAAATGTCACTCTGGATATTGGTGTTAAGCGTGCCCCCTGTGACTCCTGGGTCCTGCAGCTTTCCCTTCATTGAACTTTGCCACATTATCATCAACCCAAGATAATAGATACCAAGATGAGATGCGTTGTATGGATGTGGAAAATCTTACATCTGTGGGTCAAAGTGTTATTTTAAGGTTTAAACATATACAGCTTGTTAAACCTTGAACATGTTTTTTTTCCTTTCGGAAATTATTGTTATGGAATTGTGACTATAGCTTTTATGAACCCTGTGTCCTTGCAGGAGTGGTTGAAAGATTTTCAGCGATGTTTTGTGCAAGACAAGTGCTGCAGTTCTACTTAGACAAGAGTATAAAGATGCTGAAAATCCTGTAATCAAATCTTATTACTTAGAAATGTTACGTTGTGCAATCATGGAACAAATACAAAAACAAACAAACAAACAAAAAAACATAACCTCAACACAGTCAAACACAGTCTCACATTTGAACATAAATACTTTGGTGTTCATGGGAGTTTATGGACTTCAGCTATAAAAGAAACCCAAACTGATCTGTGCATCCTAGCAACTTTTCCTGCTATTTTCATTAACTCTAACATCTACACTGATTACTGAGGCCTGAAGAGTTGAAGCTCTTGGGTTTTCTCTAATGTCTCTGCGCATTATTGTGCTCTGACCTTGCAGTGAATTTTCCGAGGCGTCCACTTCTGGGAAGATTGGCACCTTTCCTGAATATGCTGCACTTGTAAAAAAAATAGTATAAGTGAAACATAGACTGTCTTGGAAATTAACTTCATTACCTTTCTCTGATTGATAGACAGCAACATGTGCTTCTCCGAGGCCATTGATGATGTCTGCCAACATCATCATTGAGTTAACCCAAACCTTTATCTAGAAACTTCTTCAATAGAGGTTTACAGAGTAATGATCATCATCAATTAATGAACTGACTTTGATTTGCAGCACCACGTGAATGCTTTCCTTGTTACATCATGCAGAAGCAAAAAGGTTGCAGAGTTTTATGTGCTTCTGCCTGGCTCAGGAGGTAGAAGCTAGTTCTGTAACCAGTGGGTTGCTGGTTCAAACCCTCATCACTTTGAATGATTAGCTTTAAATAAGTTTAGAACTTGGATTCAGCATTACAACTGAAATGTGTGAATATATTTAATAAAGTACAATGTGCGAAAGATTAAAAAATGTGATAGGGTCTGAATTTTGCTTGGCATTAGCACAACTACAAATACGCAAACCCTGACAGAGAACTAATGCCACCCAAATACAGTTTTCAGCTAAGTTTATGCTATTAGCTCTTTAAGTTGGGTGGATCTTTATTTTCTGCATGTGCCAAAAATACAGATTTTTATTCTATATCTTTGTTTTATATTTATCAGAAGTTTTAAAATTAATAAACATAGTAAACACTTTACTTACCTTTCCCTCAAATTATTTTTATGCTATCCAGAAGCAAAGGCAGCCCTGGAAAATGGTCAACTAACATGACGTGCAGTAGAGTGTTTGTTGTTTTTTTTTCTATAACATAAAATAAAGCAGAAAGAAGAATTGAAATCTTGTTATGGAAGTTAATATGTAAAACTAATGTCTGCTTAGGTAAGGAATTATTCCTTAATGAAATACTGAACATACTTTTTAAAATTTTCAGGAAGTCAGAAAAGTTTGCTTAAATTTTCTGACCTGTGTGTCTGTCCTGCTGCAGCTCACTGACTGCTCTTTATTTGTTTGTCCTGTAGGGGGAGTGAGAGAGCTGACCGTGATCACTTTCTTCCATCCGCTCTTCCTCCTCCCCCTTCTCTCGCTCTCTCACATTAATCTGAGGTGACAGAGTTTCATGTACCATTGCCACGCACCAGTGCGCTGTCCCCAGGTCATGTGTCAGGGCTTCTTTCATTCAAATGAGTTATGCAAGAAAAACTGATGGGCCGGGGGGAAATAAGCCTTATTCTCTTTAGACTTTTTTGAAGAAATGGTGAAAATCAATTAACCACCAAGACATGTAACAGAAAGAACTTTATTATAACACCAATGAATTTTTAATCTATGGATAGATAGATAGATAGATAGATAGATAGATAGATAGATAGATAGATAGATAGATAGATAGATAGATAGATAGATAGATAGATAGATAGATAGATAGATAGATAGATAGATAGATAGATAGATAATGTTCAAGTCTTACATACAACAAATCTGTAATATTGCTATGCCTTTAAACATATCAGAAGCTTGACTTTGTTAACTTCTGCTAGGTTGATTAACAACATCTGAGTTTAATTCAGACCTAGATCTGTGACATTAAATTATACTGCCCCAGTTAAATAAATTGTCCCAGAAACTATTGCAATAAACACTAATATTGTTGTTTTAAGACCATTTTCAAATAATATATTAATCTTGGCATATTAATGTAAACTGCTGACTGATAAACTTTAATTTTGTACAGAACACTCCACACTGCAGCTGGGAGATATTTTAAATATGCAAAATAAAACACCACAACTAAAAATAATAAATAAAATGTAAATAAAAGCCACACACAGCTGAAACCATAAAGAAAATGGATAATGGAGTCTCTTTAAATAAAATTGCCTTTTAAAAACATTAACCACCAGAAAGAAATTATGGAGCTCATTTTAGTTTACCATGCCATTAATTGCTTAATTTGTTATTGCAACAGGGTTTTTCAAACATACCTCGGGATAATTGTCAAGGTAACACCTCTAAGGATATGTTCACATGACCAAATTGAATTTTTTGTGACCCATGTACGACTTTTTCAGAACGGCTCAATTCCGATCTTGTTACACCTCAAAATATCCTATTTGAGTCACTTCCACATGTGGTACTAAATCATATACATACCAGCTTGTTTTCAAAGAGTGTACAGTCAGAACAGTTCTTACAGACTACTACTGGCAAATGTGCTCAGCCTGATTGAATTTTGTCAAATGAGGAAAAAAAAGATTACATGTCTTTTTATACAGTACATGTACATTTCTGGTTTCAGCTGTATTTATGCACAGAAGGGGAGGCAAAGGTTGTCTGACTTTGAAAGTGTGGAAGTAGTCAGAAAAAAGAAGGCAAGCGTGGGAGGTGGCCAAAGACATAGAGCAGATCACAGCAGCGTAGGATGGACACAGCAGCAGCCTGTCAGTTTGTTCTAATTTCTTTAGCTGAATTTGTTAAAAAAAAAGTAACACATTTTAACTGAGAAAATTGGATTTTAGTATCATCAAGGTGATCCCCAAAGAGATATTAGCTGAAAATCTGGCATACAGATCAAATGAAGGATGGTGCATCTCTAAGGTTGTCCTTAGGTCTTTGCAAGATTTATTTACTCCTTATCGAGGTCACAAAATCCGGTAAATATTAATCTGCTGGAGACTGATTAGTTTTCAGAGTGAACAGTTACTTTTTGTCCACAACCTCACAGATTCTTAAAGTTGACACTGCACCATATGATGTCATTATCAGGTGCAAGAAGTGGTAGTCAATAGTTGGGCAAAAAATAAACCAAGGAACTGAGAAGACATTTGAATCCTGAAAGTAACTTTATAACAAAATCAATGTTATCCAGTATTTTTGCAGATAATTGTAAATAAAATATCACTGTCTTTTATTTTAATTGAAACATGTACTCTAGATTAAAAACATAAAAGCCAATTTGTGAATAAGTCACATCACCCAGTGGCTCCGAGGAGTTGTTATGTTTGCTCATCAACCATCGAGAACCAATCAGGTGGCTCTTGTGTGGGAGTTTGAGGGATTAATTATGTGATAAAATGGAGGTGGGCACCAAGTTGAAGAAAAGAAAAGGATAAAAGGTTGATTCTTTTCGTTAGATTGCTGACCTGATCTGCTGGACTCGTGTTAACCAGAAAGTGTTGGTATTTGAGCAGCTATTACATGCCATTTAAATGAAAATTGCCAGTCATATGAAAAACAAAACATTTTTTATAAAGGTCATCCTGTACATACAAAGTGTTTAAATGACTTTTATCTGAGGGTTTTGATTAACTTCTTTCCATATGATAAGTGTACAGTTTTCTTTTACCTCCAGGGCAACAAGAAAAAAAAGGAAATCTGGGTTTAATTTGTCTCCTGACAGCTTCCCTAAAACAAGTACTAGATTTCTATGACCTTAAACGCCGTCCTCTACCATTTATCACTTTTATTTCGAAAAATCAAACTTAGCCAGGGCTCTCTGTTCAAAGTGTCGGGCTTTCGGCAGCCTAGACCATACTGATGCACTCATAACATTTTCAAGCAATATCTGCTGTATTTTTTGTGATCCTTTTGATTAAAAATGTCTGATTTAATTCCTCTTCATGAGTCACATTGTTAAATTATGTTATAAGTGCTTTATTTTATCAGCTTTCTTTGGGTAGTGAAAGAACATTTAATACTGTTCCAAGTGGTATAATTTTCTGCTATCCCACCTCAACGCTTTTTTAACTGATATCATGGTTACGCTGGGAAGTTTTCCTGACCTGGCCTATAAATATTGGATCTTTCTGTACCTCCACTGTCAGTTTCAGCCTTTATGAGGAGATTAATGCAGGTGATAGTTTTTGGTGCATCACCGAGTGTGACATCTTGTAGAGACAACTGTTTTTTTGTTTGGTTTTTTAAAGTTTGCTTTCTCCTGATCACTTTAGGTTGGTTTGTAAAATTATGTTGTCAAAAGTATAATCTGCTATTTGCTATTTTTCTCCTTTTCCTTTTTCATCATCTCACTTCTGAATTCCAGGGCGTACTGATTTTTATTTGTATGGCCATTTTGTGATGTTTATGGTATTGATAAGAAATTTCATATTAACAACATATTTATTTTTAGTTATAGTCTTTAGATAAATGGAATTTAGTTTGATTCACAATTTTGGTAATCATTTTATGTTTAGTTTCAGTAAGTCTTACTACATTTTAATAAATTAAATTTAATGTTCATTTATTTCTCTAAAATCTAGTCATAGATTGATGCATTTTAAGCCCCTCAACTTTTTCACATTTTTGCATTGGTCCTAAAGTTCCAGGTGCTGTACTTTTGGTTTAGATTTTGGTCTGGTTATATTTTGGCTGCTTTGCATTTGTTTGTTTGCATATTTCACTCATCCACAAACTACACAACTGATGTACTGATGGTTACAGTCCAATCCTGAATTGGACTGTGAACAAGGTCAGACTTCAGTTAATTTTATTTTTTTTTAATCTACTTGATTAGCTGCTGTAATAGGCATGTCTTCTCTTCTTGCAAAACTTGTAAAAAAGTTCAGGATTTGAATCTGAACTTTTTCAGATTCAAATCTGTGTGCAAAGTGTGCAACTAAATGCACGCTTTTAGTTGTAAAAGTGTGCAGTGGGATTCTTTTGGATGCAGCCAGAGCAGCAACCTCACATGTTGCACAGAGCAACTGCTGCATGGTGTGCATTAGACCAGCAAGGCCAGTCCAGCTTCTCTTGCTATACACAGAAAAGACATGTTGACATTGATGCCACCCTTTAAACTCCAATATGAAGGCACCATGACCTTCAAATGGGGGTTTCTGTGCATGCTTAAAGCAGTCAAAGCACTTGATCATGCAAAATACGGAACTGGGTATGTTTTGTTTTTAATATGCATTTCTAAGTCCCTATAACCACCCTTTAAGTTCAAACTGGCTTTTAGCATTTTAAAATAGTCTTAATTAGCTAGCAAGGGGCCATAAAGAATCCTAATAACAGTCTGGATAGCAAACATTGAAGTAGAACACAACTTAGTGCAAAGACAAAGTTGTTCCCTATTTTTTGGAGAAACGCAACCAACTTTTTGTTCTTCTCAGTCTGTGTCTGTACTCATCGGCTTTGTGTTTAGGTCACTGTGTTTGATTACTGCCCTGTTAAGGAATAATGGATTGCACAGTATTCCCAAATTGCACACTCATACACACAGGCTCCCCTGACTGTCTTTATTTCTCACACAAGCTTTCTTGCCCTTTCTTGGTGAACACACATGCTGAAGATATTCATCTACATACACATCCCAGCCACTTCATATTCAGTCCCACCATATTCCCTTGCTCCCCACAGCTGGGCCAGAAGTAGCAATCAAGACATATGGGCGAGCCAGCCAGGAGCATCCCTCAACCTCAACCTGCCAAACTGAACAACTACACCCGCCTTACTTTACCTAAATGACTCATCTGTGCCTCACTTTTTCAGTTCCACCATTCCCCTATCTGACTTGTTCTTGAAGTCGAGCAGATGTGTAGTTTTTTTTTGTTTCACAACCATTTTACACTTCCCATCCAAAGAAAAAGTTGTTACATTGTCTTTCATTTTGGCACAAGTGACACAATCTCACTTGGAATATGCTCACACTCGGAGGGAAGAATAAATTCACTGAAATTACCTGCAGTATATTGAGAAAGACAGCTTAACATTATTCTTTTTGTATAAAATGCTGCAGAACCTAGACTAGACTAACTTTACCAACTCTTCATCATATCATTGACCCCACAGATGCTACTTAACCTGATACTCCCAAAGCTCTGGAACAGGGTAAATAGACTCATTGGCCCACATGGCCACATTCCATTCAATACTCATGCTTCATAGAAAAACCTCTGAACAACTTTCTTTATGACCTTCCTGATCTGTGTTCCTTAATGGTTTCAATACAAACCTCTGAGGGTTGCATCAAACAGATGGACTTTTGAGATTTAATCACAAACTGATGGACTCCATTTGTCCATCCATGATCTTCTGCTTAACTCAGGATTGGATCATGGATGCAGCAGCGTAAGCAAAGAGGCTCTGAGAAAACTGTTGTTCTATAATTAGATGATTTCTAAAGGCAGTTGGTTTGGCACACTGTTTTGGATTTTTATTTATTACATTTTTAAAATCACACATTGTCCTTTCACTTCAGTACCACATGGTGCTTTGTGTTGATCTGTTGCACAAAACGGCAATAAACTACATTGAAGTTTCTGGTTGTAATGGAACAAATGTGAAAAGTTCTAGGAATATAAATACACAGCATGTGGTTTGTTTCACCAAATAAGACCTAATGGACACCGCAGCTTCTGAGCGGTACCGATTTGCTCAAACCTTATTTGAGCAAATCGAACACTGATTTGAAAAGCACATTTAAATATGCATTTAAGATGTTAGTGCACCAGCTGAAGTGGTTAAGAGGTGGTGGTTGTATTCCTTCCAATTTTATGCACCTGTCAAGGCAAGCCCAGAGCTGGAGTTGTGTCTCTTATCCAGGTGCAGAGTTTGTAACATCTGACCAATTAAATCCTGCCACATGCAGAGTAAAAAAATAGCCCCCAGATGTTTTCCCTGAGCTGGATGACTTGGTAGGATGCTGAAGTGACAGAGAACCTTAGAATGTTATTCTGGGTGTTTCAAGTTGTCAGTGATGAATTGTGTAGCTAGCAGAAGCAGAGAGAATGAACAGAATGATCATATTCATAACTCCTTTGAGTGGTGTTGTATTAAAATTTGTCTGTGAAGATATGCTATTAATATTTTAAGACATACTTTACACAGTGCAAAATTTTTAAATCACACCAAATTCCCTTAGGTTTTGTTTCAAGGAATCTAGAAAAAAATGGTATAAGCTGTTCAATAGTTTCCAATCTTTGGCTTTTCATCCTTTTCCAGCCAAATGTTCCAAGAGGAATGCAGGCATTTTGTTTAATAAAAGTGAAACTTCTCCTTTTTCAGAGTTTCTCATTAAAGTCAAAGCAGTAATCTGAACAATTTTCAGGACATAGACTATTCTTCAAGCTCTCAAATGTGAAGTGGCTTAATTCTTTGAGTGGCATATTAATTGCTTCATCTTTTGGTCTATAATTTTTTTTGTTTTGCTTTCCTACAGTTTCTGTTTTCACTTAGGCAATAACTTTATTGTGACTGACTTCCCAATAAAGTTACTTTCATTCATATGAAGGACATTTCATTCATATTGACACCCCTGGTAAAGATCTGTAAAATGTATTTTAAAAATCTATTTATTCTTGCATTTGCATTATTGCATTTTGAACAATTTTGTATTTTCTTTATTTTTACAGGTGCCAAATTTATTGGCTATTAATAGTTTATTCAAGCCTGTTTGCACTTATAGGATGCAATCGGACACATTTCAAAAGGTTATAACACACAGGGAATAAAATCTTGGTACAGTTGCTCTTGACTGTCCAGAATCCAAATTCTTCATTCACCCTGCAGACTATAGATGGGATTCAGGTCTGGGAACTGAGAAGTTTATAGAAAAATATTAATTTGTATCTGTAGAGTCATTTGTTTATTGTCCTTGCCGTATGGTTAAGCAAACTGTTCCCCTGAAAGATCCAATGCCAACCTATTTTCTGTTTTCTGGTGCCATATTTTTACTTAAAATGCATTTCAAATGATTTATTTTTTGTTCCACAAGATTTCTTAAGTTGGTCCAAGGTTTAACCAAATTGAAACAGCTGCTCAGTTGCAAATATAACCTTGCTTGATGTTGCCGCAGTAGTTTGGAATACATTAGGTAAAAACTGCCTCATTATATCCAAAATTCAGAAAAAATGCTAAATTAGTTTATTTCAACGTGGTTTTGAACTCCAGAAGTGCCAGAAACAAAATATTTAGCAGTATCCTATGGGAAAACGCTGCCAGTAAAGACTTAACACGGGTCAAATTTTCAGCAGAACTTTAGATCAAGACCAGATGAAACTCTACAAGATAGTCTGGCTCTTTGAGAGAATGACTGAAGATTTTTGCACAGTTCTGTATGTTTATACCTTTTTGTTTTTGCTGCTAAGTGACTGTCTGCTGAAGGTGTTGACTTGTATTTCCAAGATGCAATCCTGCAGCCTGCCCTGTTTCACCAAACACATTTTGTAACCATCTCGTAACTCTTCCTGTAGATAAAAGTGAGTGCTGCTCATTTGTCTCCTGGATTCCATGGCAACAGCTGCAAACCTGGACACAGAGAACTGTCACTTTAACCTTGCTGAAAACCACAGCTATTACACCTCTGTTCTCCTGATTCCCCTCCTTTGTGTTTTCTCAAAGTCAACTGCTTTCTGTGATTTCATCACAAAACCACTCATATATAAAATTCCATTCTCACCCACTGCGGGTGGTTCTTATCCTCTGAGCTCGGGTCCTCTACCAGAGGCCTGGGAGCTTGAGGGTTCTGCGCAGTATCTTTGCTGTGCCTAGAACTGCACATTTCTGGACTGAGATGTCTGATGTTGTTCCTGGGATCTGTTGTAGCCACTGCTCCAGTTTGGGGGTGACAGCCCCGAGGGCCCCGATGACCACAGGCACCACTGTGGTCTTCACCTTCCAGGCCCTCTCCAGTTCCTCCCTGAGGCCGTGGTATTTCTCCAGTTTCCTGTGCTTCTTTTTCCTGATGTTGCAGTCACTCGGTATTGCTACATCCACCACAACGGCTTTCCTCTGTTGTTTATCCACTACGACAATGTCCGGTTGGTTCGACCTTACCATTTTGTCTGTCTGGATCTGGAAGTCCCACAGGATCTTAGCTCGGCCATTCTCCACCACCTTTGGGGGTGTTCCCCACTTTGATCTCGGGGCTTCCAGTCCATATTCTGCACAGATGTTTCTGTACACTATGCCTGCCACTTGGTTATGTCGTTCCATGTACTCTTTCCCTGCCAGTATCTTGCACCCTGTTGTTATGTGCTGGACTGTCTCAGGGGCCTCCTTGCCCAACCTACACCTTGGGTCTTGTCTGGTGTGGTAGATCTGGGCCTCTATTGCTCTGGTGTTTATGGCCTGTTCCTGGGCGGCCACGATGAGGGCCTCTGTGCTGTCCTTGAGTCCAGCTTTTTCCAGCCATTGGTAGGACTTTCTGATATCAGCCACTTCAGTTATTTGCCGGTGGTACATCCCATGAAGGGGTTTGTCCTCCCATGATGGTACTGCCAGCACCTCAACTTCTGTTCCCCGTTGTCTGAGACATTCACTGAGCACATTGTCTGATGAGGCTTTGTCCCTGATGTATCTATGGATCCTGGATGTTTCGTCCTGGACAGTGGTTCTCACACTCACTAGTCCTCTGCCTCCTTCCTTGCGGCTCGTGTACAGTCTCAGAGTGCTGGATTTGGGGTGGAATCCTCCATGCATTGTTAGTAATTTTCGTGTCTTAACATCTGTGGCCTGTATCTCCTCCTTTGGCCAGCTAATTATTCCTGCAGGGTATCTGATTACTGGCAAGGCATAGCTGTTTATTGCCTGGATCTTGTTCTTGCCATTGAGCTGGCTTCTCAGGACTTGCCTTATTCGTTGGAGGTATTTGGCTGTGGCTGTTTTCCTTGTGACCTCATCGAGGTTGCCATTTGCTTGTGGTATTCCCAGGTACTTGTAACTGTCCTCTATGTCTGCTATTGTTCCTTCTGGCAGTGAGAGACCCCTTCCGTGCGAATGACCTTCCCTCTCTTTGTGACCATCCGACCACACTTCTCTAGTCCGAATGACATCCCAATGTCTGTGCTGTAGATCCTGGTGGTGTGGATCAGTGAGTCGATGTCTCGCTCACTCTTGGCGTACAGCTTGATGTCATCCATGTAGAGGAGGTGACTGATGTTGGCTCCATTCTTTAGTCGGTATCCGTAGCCAGTCTTGTTGATGATTTGGCTGAGGGGGTTCAGGCCTATGCAGAACAGCAGCGGGGACAGAGCATCTCCTTGGTATATGCCAATTTGATGGACACTTGTGCAAGTGGTTTGCAGTTGGCTTCAAGGGTGGTTTTCCACAGCCCCATCGAGTTTGCAATGAAGGCTCTCAGGGTCCTGTTGATGTTGTACATCTCTAAGCATTCAATGATCCAAGTGTGTGGCATTGAGTCATAGGCTTTCTTGTAATCTATCCAAGCCGTGCACAGGTTGGTGTGTCGGGTTTTGCAGTCTCAGGCAACTGCGTGGTCTACAAGGAGTTGGTGTTTGGCTCCTCTGCTATTTACGCCAATGCCCTTCTGTGCCGTGCTCATGTATTTATCCATGTGTTTGCTTATCTTAGCCGCTATGATGCCTGACATGAGCTTCCAGGTTGTGGAGAGACAGATTATTGGTCGGTAGTTGGATGGGACTGAGCCCTTTGATGGGTCCTTCTGGATCAGGATTGTGCGCCCTTCAGTTAACCATTCAGGGTGAGTCCCATTTTGTAGCAGCTGGTTCATTTGGGCTGCCAGTCGCTCATGGAGGGCAGTGAGCTTCTTTAGCCAGTAGGCATGGATCATGTCAGGCCCTGGTGCTGTCCAGTTTTTCATACCTGAGACTCTTTCTTGGACATCTGCCACAGTGATGGTTACCAGGGCTTGCTCAGGGAGGTTGCTATGGTCGTCTCGTAGAGAGATCAGCCACAGCCATTGCTGTTGTGGGACGCCTCCCTTTCCCATATGCCTTTCCAGTATTGTTCTGTCTCCAGCCTTGGTGGGTCTGCTCTGTTGTTATTACCCTGCCATTGAGAGTACACTTTAGCTGGTTGGGTGGAGAAGAGCCGGTTTATCCTTCTGGCTTCATTCTCCCTTGTGTGTCTCTTTAGGCGACTGGCCAAGGCTTGGATCCTCTGTTTGGCAGTTTCGAGTGCTTCAGGTATGGGCATCTGGCTGTACTTCCTGGGTACTGGTCCTTTCATTGC
Source organism: Poeciliopsis retropinna (assembly GCA_010277075.1). Lineage (NCBI taxonomy): Eukaryota > Metazoa > Chordata > Actinopteri > Cyprinodontiformes > Poeciliidae > Poeciliopsis > Poeciliopsis retropinna. The sequence continues at coordinate 1,332,119 of VMRM01000007.1, read as the reverse complement.
ACCCCTATGGAGCTCTGATAGTTGGCTCACTTCCCTCCTTGCCACCTTGATTTTATTCTCTAGCCGTCTTTTCCATGGTGGGTACTGTCTCTCATGGTTGCTCTTATAGCCAAGCAGCTCAAGGATCACTGATGCTGAGTTGTAAATCAGCTCATTGGTTTCCGTTATGGTGTTGCTAGGGATCGTTCTCAATGCTGCATTCACGTCTTCAATGAGGCTTTCTGATGGTACTTCACTCAGCCGTTGTAATTGGCGCAGAGGAGGTCTGGTTGTCATTCGTGCCATGATCCTATCTCTCAGGTCAGCTGCAGCATTTATGTTGTACCTTGTCAATCTCAAGTTGTGACAGCAATTGCCGTTTGCGGATGTTGGAACACTGAGCTACTAGTTGTTTAGCACTTAGTGTAGACTGGGGATGTCGAAGTAACCATTCCTCCCTCAGTTTTTGCATATAGCCTCTCCGATTAGGGCTAGTTGAGTAATAGCATTCCAAAGATCGAAGTTTTCACCTCTCGCCCATTTCCGTCTTGTTCCAGTAGCCCATTTATTGTCAAGGTGCTCTGGTTCCCCAACACCTGACGCAGACCTTGTTTGGCCAGGAGACGTCTGAGCCGGCATGTTTCCTTGCTTCTCAATGTCTCTCATGGTCTGAGGTAGGCAGTAGCTCAAAGGGTCTTGCCTAAGGACCCACACGGGATAGCGCAATTTTTTGCCGGTTTTGGCCTGGATTCGATTGCAATCGAGCTGCGGTGGCTTTATTTGCACTTCTGATCAATGCGGAGCTGGCAGTGTGTGAGGTTAATTCAGCTTTACTGGTGCTCACTGACACAAAACTGATTCAGTCACGTTAGCACAGCGCTTGGCTGCAGAGGAGCACTAAATAAAAGCTGTGCAAACTGATGAGACTTGATCACAACTGAGACAAATTACTGCAAAGATTTGTTTTTTCAGGAGGTTTGAAGTGTGATCAGGTCAGTTTATTTTCATGCAAATCTTTCAATTGTTTAATCACAAAGAAATACAAATACAATGACCTTGTTGCACATCTTAAGCAAGTAAGGGACAATTAGAGAAAATAAATTAACATCTGGTGATGCAATTGTGATAGGTGAAATAAAATAGGAGGCTATATGGCCTCCTATTTTTATATATATATAAATTCATATAAATTCTGAAAATAATTGAAAAGCAACAGCAAATTTCTAGGGATTCTAACAATTCTTGAAATACTGAGTTATTTACATCTACTGTTCAGTTTTGCCCAAACTAAGAGCTTGAAACACACAGAGATGTATGGGATTTACCCTACATGTTATATTTTTGCTTCTTAAGGCAAAGTGAATGTATCTATATTAAAACTATGTTATTTTTTTTGTTTGTTGTCAGCCTAAATTGTCATGTCACATTTCTTTTAGTACACTAAATAAAAGGTTTGTTTTAAAAGGTTCAAACTAAACCACCTCACCTTGAAAAATCTAAGAACATCAGTGAAGCAAACTTATCTTCAGACCTAAAAGGAAATGTTTTCTGAGATTTTAAGCTCTATAAAAGTATGTAGCATTTCAAATATAAAAAAGGTTGACTGACTGACAATAAAATCCAGTTTTGGAGGCTGCAGGGGTTGCATGGTGATTAAACAGAGTAATTTATGGCACAATTCACAATTATTTGCACATGCTGTAAATATATTTAAAAAGCCCTAACATAAAAATACATTAGTATTTTTATTGCAGTAGCAACTTCTCACATTACAAAAGTTTTTTTAGCTCAACATTTCATTCAAGAACTTATTTTTCCAAAATCTCGAGTGACACATATATTTACATCCTAATATTCTGAGATATAACTCAAGTATTTCAGTTATATTTACATCAGTGGCAATACCAGGTTGTTGATCATGTGACTCGCGTGATGCAGAAAAAGTGATTCCATCGCAGTTTTATGACATAAACCAATTTAAGAAAAACTGTTTCTCATCTTACCACCAAAATCTTTTATATGCCCAATGAAAATGCAGCTTAGCTAAAGCAGAGAAAAATCTGCAACATGCAGGGCATTGAGGTGGGGTCCACTGCTAGTAAGCAATTGCAAGAACTGTGAACAAACATTGTTCCTGTACTGTGTAAAAAGCTGGGTTAGATTATCAGAAGTGCAAAAAGTTGATGGATTTTTGCAGATTGAAAAGACTCGTTTGGTGCACTTTCGATTGAATTTTCTCTTTGCTAAATATTTTCTTTAAGGTTCGCTTGAAGATGAAAAGAAACTTTTGCACGTTACCAGAATACTTAGTAGCTGCTGAAGGCAGAGGGCAAGGAGATTTAAGCATTCTAAAATGGATGAATCACTGAGCTGCAGTTTTAGAGAGCAAATGTGAAAAGTGATTGGTCATGTTAAAATTTATTAAAAATGAAATCATAAAAATTAGGATGCTACTGTCATCATGCTATCATAATGCTACTATCATCATTTACTGAAATATTGTACACTATATGGCCTCATAACGAGGAAATAAACATCAAACTAACTCTCAATGCCAAAACTTTGGCAAACCTTCTTATCGTGCAAAAAGCTCCAGCACAAATCTGTTCAAGTTCTGTGTATCTGGGCTCATAAACAATGGATGCTTCTTCATATATTTTTCATCAAGGATGTTGTTCTGAGATACTATCATAACATGCATAATGTTATTTTCCAGAATGCATGCATGTGTTTGCACAAGCTCTAGATGTATGTACCAGATTAAGCTGAACCAAAAGAGTCACAGAATGCTCCTGCAGTGATGAGAAGCATCTTATAAAGCTGCTTTAACTCAGCACAGTACAGAATGTCTGCTCTTCCCTGTCTGCGGTTGTAAGGTCAATTCAGGGCTGTGTCTGCATGAAATTCATATGTTTTGAAAGATGAACACACAGGGGTTGTTTTCCTTTTATCTTAACAGAACTGCTTTGAAAATAAATGGCCTTCTTCTGTCTTGAGGGACAAATGGCTCAGCGTGACCTGCCAGCGTCCTTCACTGCTGCTGGATTCGCACCAAAGACCCCCAAGCTGCACTACCCTGCACTGCACTCTGCAGCCAGCACCGCCCTCTGACACCAATGCTTTCATGTTACACACACACCGCATCAGAACACAAACAGGGCTGCTGCTGTTTCCTCTATTGATTTTATGCCACTAAGTAGAGGACAGTGGCTGCACTTTGAAAAATTGAAGACTGAACATGGTTTTTATTCATAAGGACTCTGGCTGGATTTCCTATTTGTAGTCAGGAGGTTTCATCAAGAACACTACTTTAATTCTGACTATTCTGTTTTGTGATGGAGTAATTGCACAGCATAGGTGTGCAGTGTTTTTATAGCAAAATCTGAACTCTTAAACTTGAATTTATTCAAAATTATGCATGAAGGCTCAGATATCTATGAACAGGGTTTGTACAATATCTGGGTCTTGAAATATTTGGGAAAGTAGAATTTGCTTTTAATTTATTATTCAGGGTTTTAAAATGGGCCTGGGGTTAAACAGATCACCATCAAAGGTGGTGCAGACGCAAAGCAAAGCACTGAAACAGCTATTTTCTTTAAAAAAAATAATAATAATAACTGCAAATATATAAAAGTTCACAAATTATGCTTTAAAGAACCAGATTTGAATCAAGTCAAGAATCAAATCTGTGGTGGCTCAGATGTCAAAGAAGCCATATTAGATCTACATAAATCAGAAAATTGAGTCATTTGTTGAACATACAGAAAATAAAGCCTCACGACTGTACTTGTGTTTTCAAGGCAATGTAAAAGATGCTGATTTGTGTAAAAAAAAAAAAAACCTTTTAAAATGTAGAAATCTGTGCAGATTTAGTCGATCTTGTTGTCAGAATTTGGAGCATTACTTAAACCGGCTTTGTTTTGTGGCTGCATACATTAATAGATTTGGCATTTTTGTATTGATATTTCAGGAGCCTAATGTTGGACTCTTAAAGTCAACAGGATATCTCTTAAAACTATCAGATCTAAAATTTCTCCCTCAGTTCACAGAAAATCGGTTTATTTAGATTTTTTTGCAATGTCACAGCATATATAGCAATTATGCTATCTGCGTCATGGTGGTGGTATCATGCTGTGGGACTGTTTTGCTGCCAGTGGTACATGTGTATTGTAAATGGAGTAATAAAGGACAAAGCTTGTGCTTAGATTATTCTTGTTTACCTCAAACAAAAAATAAGAATAAAGCTAAGTTTATGCAAGACTGAAGCCTTAAAACTGTTGGTATTTTCAGATGTTGATTAGGAAAAAGTTCCACGTTTGAATTATTGTTGATTCACACAATGAAGAGAAAATCCACAATAAATTCAAACTTTTTGAAAATCCTTGCTTTTGTGTGAGCCTTTTCTGCTTCAGCTAGAGCTTTGTCATATTTACAGTGAGAAGTCCTAGTTTGATCATCATAAGTTATTTATGGAGACTACTGAGAGTTTATTCAATTGTTTTCGGGATTCATATTTATCATGTAAACATATTTTTAATCATACTGCAGTTAATTACTCAATTAAATGTCAGGAATAAGATGATTATAAAATAAGATCAGAAAAATTATATTTGATAACAGAGAAAATAAAGATGTTTGCTAGTTATGTGTGAAATTGTTAATATCTCATTAGAAATACCAATGGGATATCTGATGGAAAGAAGATTTATAGATCTTTATTGTGCAGAACATGCCATATTTTCTGGATGTAACTCAGAAGTTTCATAAGGTTCCAGTGTTTCTGATTAGACCTTCACATTCTTCCATTTGTTTTCCCACAAGTCTCACTTTTATGAATTTGGGGACTATGGGGCCAAACGTGGCAGCCTCTGTGATTTATTTGATCTATTTTTATTTTCTTTGCTTTCTGCAAATTTAATGATGCTGCTGTAACTCTCCAGTGTCGAACTTCTCATTTATGGTCTTCCCAACCTCAAAGGCACTTACTTGGCATCGATCATTCATTAGTATATCATAATATTGACGTGAATGTGTAATGTCAGTCAATTAAGGACAGAGCCAGCGCAGCAGTTTTCCAAAGCAGAAAGGGGAAACTTTTGTAGCTGTGCTTTATTAGTGTGCTCAGAAATAAGGACGCAGCATTTATAGAACTTTTTTATATTGACTTTGTGTTTTGGGCCTGCAGGTACACCCTTTGCTGATGCGTGAGAGGCGCTCAGAGTCCCACAGGACCAAGCTACTGCGTCGGACAGTCAGCGTTCCTGTTGAGGGAAGGCATCACCCCGAGATGGGTAAGTAATCGTTTCCTCCAATGACGCTCCAGCCGAACAAAACAGCATTATTTCTTGAAATACAGCAACAAATCATATTCAGGGTGAGAAGTTTTAGCAGTCTGAAGTAAATGTTGAGGTCTTTAAAACATTTCCTGTTCTTCTGTGTTTGAGGGAAAGTGACAATGATGTTTTAAGTCCATTATTCAGAGAAAAAACAGAGTAAATTTTTGACAAAAAATTATCAGAAATTTCCCCCCCAAAAAATAAAAAAATTATTTAGTTTGAAAAGTCAAAAATAGCTCAGAAATTGTGGGTGCTCTGATGGGACAGGGGTAAAGCACAACCCATCTATGTAAACCTTATTTCTCAATGTGACTGTCACACCTTTGCCCCGTGTCCTCCCCCTCTCTCATTACCCACCTTCCTGCCTGACCACTCTCAAATAATCGCAATAATCTAAAAAATATTTCGCAAAAACTTAGTCCTCTTTTTTATCTGTCTACATTAGCCCTAGTACGGCGCTGTAGATTGCAGCAGACAGAAGGAACACACAGTTACTGTATCCATTTTTGTTGACTTCCTCAGAATGCCCATGACATTTTTTCCTGGGAGTGGGACTGTGGGTTTTTCTATCCCATTGCTTCCGATAAAATCTCCTCAGACAGTGCAGAAGGAATCAAGTGTTCTGGATTGTACATACATTTCTAAGGGATCTTAGCATGTCCATGCTTCACTTCTCCACAAAATTGATGTTTCTGACATAAACACATTGTTCAGCTGTCACCAACCTTACTGGGTCATATTAGATCTTTTTCTTCTGTATGTAATGCCTAATTATGATTCTTTTGAATACTTTGTTCATTTACAAATAATTATTTGATTAATTCAGAATGATGTGATCCAAAGCAACCATTTCGCTTTCTTTGTTGACTGCAACACTATCCTGAGGGTAAACATTACGCAGAGGTGCTTCATGGAAATGTTTTAAAGAAGATTAAAACACTCAAGTATGCATGAGGAGCTTGAGGTTACTAAGCATCCTTCTGTTTGAGAAAAAAAAACTCCCTGTGGTGTTTGATTTAAGCTGAACCATCTTTTTAGACCTTGTACAGTATACTTACAAAAACGTACTCCTACCCTAGGAATCCTTCTCAGAGTTTCATGAGAGGGAATATTTCACAAACCAACAATTCTTGAGAGTTTTAATGGAAACAATTGACCATTTGCATTTAAATTATACTTTAATGTCATTTCAAAGAGTACAATTGCTTATTGTACATAAACTGGATTTTTATTAGCTACAAAAAACATACTGGTGGCAAAACATTGAATGGACATCTTACTTTCCCCAAAGATCCTGCTTAGGCAGAAAAGTTGGACATATCAATAAAAGTACAAAGGCGAAGGGGGGAGATTTATCTTTATTCAAGAAAAACACAAATGCAGAGCTTTTGCCACAAGACTGAAACAAATTGTGTAGCTACAAAACTTTTCTTTATTGGAAAGAACAACTCACGGCTACGGGGTAGGAACACAATACAACTCATATTCTGTTCACAGAGCTGGAAGTACTGACGGATCAATAAGAATATGGGTCAGAAAGCATGGCTTTTTTAAATATCATTGTCTACTTATTTTGATGGAATATTTTGGATGGTCATTTGGCTAATTTTATTTATTTTTTAAACCATTATTGCTTCTGTTCTATTAGGTTTGGCTGCTTAAAATAGGTTAGTTGCATAGCAACAAAATGGTGCTTTTTGTATCTTTTGAGCCTTTTCTCTTTCTGTATTTAGCAGCACTCGCAGCAGCACTCCAAACCTGACCAAAGATAAAAGCTGGTTTCAGCTTGGAGCTCAAAGCGCTGCTTTTCTTTAGATTCTCACTTTTTTATTGTGTAAATTTTGGTGAGCTTTTTCTTTTCTGTCTCTGGTTATCAAACCGTGTTATAGCTGCTTCTCTTCTTGCATCTGCATCTGTTGTGGGTGAATGTGAGTTTCTTTAGGTCAGTTTTTATCATTCTCTCCGTGGTTTTTCACCTTTTGAAGCATTTTGAAACTGACCCTTTTTCATCAGCCCTTTCTGTGTTTGTCTCCGCCATCCACTGATGTCTTTCTCGGTTCCTCCCACTTCTTTCACCCGGCACCTCTTTGTCTCTCAGCTATTTTGTGTCTCTCCCCTGTGACGTCCTCTTTCTGTGGCTCCGCCGGCGCTGCCGCCTCTTTGCGGCCCAGGAGTGCTGATTCAACAGGATAAATATTTCCCTTAGTTGTTGTATGATTGGCTGTCTGGTCACAGAGCAGCCACACACTGACACATTTGTTGACACAGTCCTTCTGCATTGTGACACACGCTGACTTAGCAATGCCAGTTTAGATTACCCACATGCACAGCTGCTATGAAAACAGTCACATACAGTTGTGGGAAAATTAAGACACCCCATTAAATATTTTAGTCTCTCTACATTAAAGTAGACTTATTAATGTCCAATCGTTTTTGTGTTTATCTCCATAAAATTAAACCATTTAATTAAAATTGAATCAATTTATTTCCATTAGTGCTGATTGACTGTACAGATGTTAACGCCTGTCGTAGTGCAAAACAAATGTCCCCTGTGTGTATTAATGCATATATAATACTGAAGCTGTGATGTTTTAATCATAATTTTACTTGGCATTTTGATATTTCCAACTGAAAGTTAAAAGCAACTATGAAAAGTCAGAGGAAGAAAACAAACATTGTGGCAATAAAGCAGTTAACTTCCCAATTCCACATCTGGATGAGAGAAATGAAATTTTGTTTCAAGGTATTTTTAAACTTGTGCAAATATCTTCATGCAGAAGCACAGAGCAATGCAAATATTGTCCAATATTAGCATAAATTGCAAGAAAAGGAATGTGTTTCTATTATGAGTATATTCATTGTAATAATGTAATATTATTGTTCAAAAGGGTAAGAATGGCAAGAATATGAAATAGATTTTTATAGAACTGGAAACTTTTTGCATAAAATTTTGATCTAGCTTTATTACTTTGTCTCAGGTGGAAGCTTTATGACTAAATACTGTATATATTTACTATCAAAATGAACTTGTCTTGTCTGCATAAAGTCGTTTCTCCTTTAATTTTGGTCTAAATTTCCCTCTAACGAGACAAGGAAACACATTCTTGTGATCTTCTTAGATCTAAAAACTTTTTAAAAGTCTTTAACAAATTCCCTTTAATTTGTAACTTATTTTTTTAATCTAGAACATAATTGTTTTTTGAGACACTTGTGAATTATTAAGGCATAACTGATACCAAAGGGATGAACTACTGTCACTTTTAAGCTGGGTTTGTTTCCAGTGGTCTGTAGTCAACACAATAAGTTCCCATTTATTTTGATTCATCTAGTAATATTCCAAAATATTGGAAGAAAACAGATGGCAGTAAAAAGTATTTTCTGATCAAGATCTCTCTGGCTATTTGAATCCAGTGCATTTTTGTGAGTATGTTGTGATTTATTACTCATTTATAAATAATATAATCTAAATATGAAGCTTTTGGGGGAGTTCTGAAGCTTTGCTCACCTCATCTCAGAAACAACTTGAAGTAAATGGATAAAAGTTGAATGAGACCAGATTGATATTTTACCTACAAAAACTAGTCTGTCTGGGAAGTTCTTTTTGATTACCACAGATTGTCATCATAATGTGGCACAGAGCAAATTTTCCTTTTTATTTTCATTTGTCTAAGAAAGCATTTATGGCTTTTTCTTACTCTTCTCAAACTGATTATCAGAAAAAAAAACTACAGCGACTGGATTAGGATGGGCATGTCCAGGTGGAAATTTGTTGTTTGTTCTTGAGATCTGTGCAGACTCATTCATTGACAGCAAATAAACCTATGATTAGCTGCTTGGTCTGTCTGGTTCCCAGGTTACCAAAATGTCAGAGGCTGAAGCATCGTGTAAAAGCTTTCAAAACAGCTGTGCTCTTTCCAGATATCATCCTAGGCATCACCCGCACAGGCGACCAGGCTGCACCCTGCCTCTCACAGTGAACGCTGGAGACATAGTAAAGGTTTTTCTATAGATAAGAAACATAAAAATGAGGTTGAACACAGCAAATCATTTTCAGTTCTTTGTAAGATTCAAAGTAAACGTAGTCAAATTCAGAGGTGGTAGTGCTTAATATCTTTATCCTTGCTGTGTTTCTACTTGGTTCACTATATTTCTGAAAGGCTAAGACCAATCACCTCCTCTGAAAGGATGGACAGCTTAAGTATTTCCCACAGTTGAAGGACATATATCGCCCTAATCAGTAGATCAGAAACAGCCATTCAGAAAACCTGCTGGAGATATTTGAGCTGTTGCAGCTCAGCTTCCATCAAAACCGTCACTTTTCTAAGGGTACTGATAAACCGAGACATGAAAATGTTTGATATATTACAGACAGATTGTTCTAGTTCTGTCTGTGTCTGGACACGTTGTTTTGTTTTTCCTTAAGAAATTAGTTTAATAGCTTATGACATTTAAAGGGAAAAGGATTCTTAACAAAATATTTCTCCTTTTTATGTACTTACTGACATAAAATAGTGTCTCAAGTATTTTGCACTTACATTTTTTAGAGCAGACAGATCCCCGCGAATATTGTTTTTATAGCAAATAAGAGCATTTGCCTTGGAGTCCCAAAAATATATAAAGTAATATTCTAACATTCCCTGAAAATATCAAGTCAACTAAAGCTAATTCCCTCATGTTGTTTGAATAGTTACCAGTAATTAATGTCAGGCTGCAGGATTTTGGTGAATCTGAAAGACAGCAGTTACTTTTTTCCTCCAGTCTTGCTCATTAACCTCTCCACAATGAAGGTGTTGGACCCCACTAATAAATGCAGTTCTCAATGTTTCGTGTTTAAATTGTAAATCGGCTTTACTTCAGCTTATTGTGTTTTCCAGAAAAACCCTTATTATGTGATTGAATCAGCTGCAGGGAAGGAAAAACAGCACAATAAAGCTGAATGGTCTTTGGCTGAACAATTTTCAACAAAAGTAGTTTATGCGCTCAGAAAATCCTTTCCTTTTGTCCTTGTGGAGCTCACTTAGTTTTCATTACACACAAAAGAAATTGACTTGTAAAATAGATTATCATTAATATTATCCATAAATATGTTTTTGGTTTGCTTGTTTTCTTAAATGTATAAAATTTGGTGTGGATGGTTGATGCAACAACAGTGGATCTCTAATGTATTGTGGTGCTAAGCCGTTCAGTGATTTATACACTTCCAAGTATTTTTTAAAGTCTGCTCTCTGAGCTACTGGGAGCCAGTGTACGGACTTTAGAACTGGGGTGATGTGCTCTATCTTCCCGGTTTTAGTGAGAACACCAGCAGCAGCGTTCTGAATCAGAACTCCAAGATTACTAAGGCCTTTTTGACACACGTATTTGGCTATGTCATTTATTTAAGCGTGAATTTGTAACCCACATTTATTCTCGCACCTATTATTTGTGGTCAGTCAGTGAAAATTGTTAATTTAGACAGGAACTCCTATGTACTTTGTGTTATGATGTATTTTCTGTGTGTTCACAGCTCCATCGACTAAAAAGAGAAATAATGAAAAACAATACATCAAACAAATCCAAACAACTCTTCTGTTATCTGTTTGTGTAGCAGGTTTGTGTAGCTGTTATGTCTAGCTTCCACCCAATGGAAGGTGTTTGCGTGCATCACCTGGTCCAGATGACCTCTGAGCCTGCAAAGACCATCCACATACTGGCTGTTTAGTTATATTTTAGTACGACTTTAATCGTGTGTAGAGGCCCTACAATTAAAGACTTTATCATTGAAATTTAAAAAACAGTTTGCAGTTAGAGTGCACGTTAACATTCATAACTTGCACTCTTCCTTTACAGGCAGCAGCTATATAAGAATGTTTTCGTTCACTTTAACTTACTTAGTTGCAATATTTCCAATCCACAATTAAGTCTTGCATTGTGTGACGGATCAATATTTGAAATGATGTCCCTCGCCTTCAATTATTGTGCTTTTCTGTGAAGTGGCTCCTTGGCCCATTAAATCAAGATGACAGCCTTGCTACCTAAAATGAAACCAGCGAAATATGAGAGAAGGCATGAAATTAAAATGCCACTGATCCTCCGTCTCCGCTGACAGTACGTCTAACACAAGGCGACTAATCTTATGCTGCAAATTTACATTCATCTCTGCATCCCTGACTGAGCTTTTTTTCTGATCTTTGATTTGTGACAGTTTGCTACAGTTGACCTTTACATCAACGTTTAATGCGAATTTAAATTACACCAGAGAGCAACCTATATGCTTACTGTCTTTTTCAGTCAACCTTTTAAATACCTGCCACCGTGAAATAAGTCTCCTTCATCAGAATTTTCAGCCTTTCAAGAAGTCAGTCACAGTCAAGCATTTCACTCTATTCCAAAGAAAATTCCTGTAAAAAACCTTTAATAAGCTAGAAGTAAAATGAATTATCATTCCATGTTTTAATATATATATTTTTAATTAGAATTGGAGAAGAAAAGTTGCATAGTTAGAGTTCAGCCCAGGAGCAGCAGGGTGCGTCACTGTGCGCACTCTGCTGTGCAAGTTGATACTTTATTAACCTTGTGCTCCAATTGCAGAGAAAGTGAAGTTTTTTCCCCCAAGAAGCTCAGGGGGGTTTGTGTTCAGGGAGATTTGCTGAATCGTCGAGCTGTCTTTGTTTTGCAGCGGGAAATGAATACAAATGTTCTCCTCTGCCGTCTGCTCTGTGTTTGATGGACATGGACATGGAGGACTCCTGGAGGAGAGTTGCAAATGAGTGCTGTGCTTGTCTGAAGGCTGCATGTCCACTGGGCTGTGTCAGTACACTGTATGAGTAATTCTGCGCTTTGATAAACAGTTTCTTTTGGAAATATTTTGCTCATGAATTATTTTGTGGTGGTTGCAAAGTCACTCCTAAAAGGTGGTTATAAAAATAATAATAAAAACTGGGCCATCGCCACCTCAAATATTTGTAATGTGGATGTAAAATGTAGTTACTATATATCAACCTAAAGCAAACCTTAGCAAACCACTGAACAGTTTATATTCCAGATGCTCTGAGTCAAAATATCAACTTCTTTCCTGCTTTGAAATTAAGAGCATACAATTGAAAATCATTTCTTCTCTTAGACATACTTGTAATCTAGATAATTGAGGGTTTTTATATAATTTCTTCTCAAATTGAAGCTATAACTTGTCAATGTACTGAACTCTGTGAAACTTTAGTGAATACCTGGTTTCATAGTTTCATTGTTACCTTCAGTCATTATTTAGGTAAATTATATTTCGGTTTCTTCTCACCACCTGTTTGAGGAGCGGTTATCTGTCTCTTCCTACCTAAATGCGTTAGCTTGCACCTGGCATTTCTGGGTTATATCACAGTCCAGTGATACCAATATCATTTATTTCAATTTTTATTCAAAGTGATATGTAAATGAGGCTATTACATAACTTGAAATGTCTTTCTGAGTGGGTTGGTGTGATGTGGCGGTCAGCTATATCATCCTACCTTATCAACATGCACAGATGGACAAAGAGCAGATAAATCAAACAAGTCCTGTGTCTATTTAAGTGACAGCCAGCAGCTCTGCACACACAGACACAGTTTTACAGCGATTTAGCTCTTGGCCAGCAATAGAAGTTGTAGTCGATGTTTTGCACACACACAGACTGCATTCTGTGAGTTGCACATCTGGTCCATGGGAAATTGTATTTAAGTTTTTAATCTACCAAGCAATGATAAGAGAATTTAAGCCTCTTTGAAAGGGTTAAGAACTAAAATCAAATTGATTTCAAGAAATAGGAGTTTGGACCGTGTGCAAAGCACAATTTCAAACCTGCCGGCGTATCTTTCAGCTGTTTTATTTTCTAAGTTCGGATACACAATAAAACAGTTTTCTTTGCGATCACATAAATGTTTTGCTTTATAGGATTTATTCAGATTGTGCAGAAAAAAACCCTCCTTCTCCAGATCGTCTGTGAACACAAATGTAGATTCCCCGTGCCTTTCCTTCCTCAGATAGATTTGGTTTCATGGATTCTGCTCTGGTGGCTCATTTTACATGCTCATTTCTGCTGTGCAACTTTAGAAGCTAATTAAATGCATCTCAGTAGCTTCACAGCTGAGATGCTGACAAGATGTCAGTTATTGATCTTCGCGGCATATAATTAATATTAGACATCTACTGATGAGCTACATCAGGCATCCATAGACACACATAATGTGTTTAGGAGTCAAACAAACACACAATCAGTGTCAAAGACCCAGGTTGGAAGGCATTCATTGTCATTATAGCTAATAAGCCACCCACTTACTTGACATAGTCGCCAGAAAATCACGTCTTCCTCCTGCATTTTGATTTTTTTGGGAAGAAATAGTAAAAAGGGAGATTTAGTACAATATACTGAAGAGATCTTTTTGGTAAAAGAGACAATAAGTCCAGATTCTGCAAAGTTTCAGTTCTCTCAGAACTTGGGGAAAAATGTCTTGTGATAAGTGAAAAAACATCTGCATGCGGAACTATTTATTTTTATTAATATTGAAGAATTATTGGAGTATAGTAAACTCAAATTTCTTGCTGAAAAGTTACCTTTAAGTTATTTCTGTCCTATTTTAAGTGTGTTAAGATATTTGCCCTAGAACATAGACAAAAATACTTGGTAAGATTTTCTGTTTTTGCAGCGTGGAGGTCTAAGGGCCATAAAAAGAGACTTGGAATATCCATATCTTGTCTTTTTTTAAGGTTAGTCACTTACATTTTGAAGTAGAAACACATAGTATAATCTAAAAAATCCAGAGAAAATGCTTTGTGTAAAAGTTGCACCTGGTATATTAAAGTCACTGAATGAAGTACCCTCAAGAAGCCAAAATACTGGTATCTGCAGATATTGCAATCTTCACTGGAATATCTGCAGAAGTTACATACTTATGCATTATAAAATCATAGATGTTAAAAGAAAAGGCAAGGATGGCACAATCAGGAGTATTTTACCCTTGAGTTTGCTTTGGCAGGTTATGAAGGTCAGAAATGTGATTTTCAGACAGAATCCAGCTCCTGTCAGTCACATCAACTCAGCTGGTGTACGACTAAAAGAAGCGAAGCGTAAAAAAAAAAAAAAATAGATACTGTAGTTTTTGCATATTTCAATAATAAGTTAAGCCATAAACTTTTAAACGGACTATAAATAATATCTTTAATAGGTTTGTCTGCAACATTATTTTAATTTTGTTGTATTTCAATGCTTAGGTCTTGGGTTTATTTGTATTGATATGGTCTGTTAAAGACAACCTCTCTACTCCAAGGGTTAATTATGTAAAAATGTTCTCTTACTAAACAAATCTACTCACAGCATGGCTTCCATCTTTCAGACTGAACAAACAAAACAATTTTCTGCTTCTCCACTTACCTACTTGCTCTATTAAAGACTTTCTATCCCTCAGGCATGCAATTTCGCTCTGTGATAGAGAACATTTACTTGTTTGTAGTGTAATCTGTACCTGTACTTATTACGTGTTCATTTACACCCCAAAGCCACACCAGCTTTCTGCCTCTACTGTCTGCAGAAACAGAGTGAAAATTAGATAGGAAATCATTGTTATAAATAGCAGAGACATAAGTCATGTGCATATGATGTGAACTTCCCTCTGTTTTAAATACGGTCTCCATATTTTAGGCAACTATAATTGCAGAAAGAGTGACGCAAGGAGCAGAACATCCTCACTTATTTCTGATCACGAGTCACAGTGAAACATTTATTTGTTATTCAAATTTGATTTGGTTTTATGTTGGATGACTTTTCTCACTGTTTTGCAAATTGTTTCTGAGAAAAAAATAAAAGCATTTATACAAGATTTTTTCTACAATTTGCACTTTGCAGCAAACAATTCCTGCCCTAAGGTCCGGTCTTTGATATTTTGTGAGATGTAAGTTTTTAAATGCTGCTCTAAACAAGAGGAAATTCACTTTTGCTATAGACTAGACAGTGATACATTATAAAACTAACACCTCTAATGTATGTTTCCTCATGACTAGTGAAATTAAACCTGTTGTGAAAAAGTTGTTATGCTGGCCTTTTAAGATAAAACCTACAAATACTCTTCAAAATAAAAGTCTAGATATTTTAGGCAACAAATTACTGCAATATTAGATTCCAGGTTGCTCATGGAACCAAAAAAGTGACAAAAAAGTAATGTTCCCCTTTTAAAATAAAGTTTAAAGGTTAGTCTTAAAATAACAACCACATTTACTCCAGTACAGCAAACTGAAGCCCCTTTAAATCCTTCTTTGATTTTGTGTTTGACATGATTCTTTTGTGTCATAATCAATTCAAAGATCCTCACAAGGAATGGAAATTTTAAATCAATCCACTAACATCATGCCCCGATGCATCTTGGGAGGAAGTAATTAACCCATCACCTGTGAACTGTAAGCATTAATGTAGGATGAAGAATCGGTTTGACGTACGACAAATCAATGACAGAATCTACAACTGCTCGCAAAACATCATTCAGAGTCCGTCTAATCTGAGAAATATGTTGACCAGCAGAATCTTGTGTAGCATCTTTAGTTGGATTTAAAGCATTGAATATATGTGGACAGTGTGTAGGAGGATAGCAATACAGCGGGGGTTGTTCTTCTAGGATTTAAAATGACAAAGTTATCTACAATAGGAGGTTTATGGTTTTTATTGCACAACTATGATGTGAAAGAAGTTTAAGTTCCACCAGTGACCTAAACTGGACTGGCATAAAAAGTTGTTTGTTGTTGGCCTTTCAAAATAAAGCTAGCAGCTAATTAAATTTAGATTTTTTTCAACAGTGCCTACATTTCTTCAGTAATGTGTGTACTAAAGAATGTGTTATTTTAATCTTAAAGTAGTTGAGAACAAACTGTTCACAGTTGAGGAACATCTTGTGCTTCTTCCCTTGTTGCGTTTTCAAGGAGAGAGAAAAAAATTAAGTTTGGAGTTAAAAACTTCTATATGTTTACCTTGAGGGCTTGAGTTGCTTTGTAGCAGCATTACAAATGCATAACCATCGTTAAGATGTCGAAACGTATCAAAAGAAGCAGACAGACTGACATGCTTTCACATGTGCCACATCAAACGACATCAGCTCATTTGACAGTTTCCCTGCGGCACTCTGGAGGTCTGGCACATCTGCATATGCACCAGTGGGAAATAAACTGCTTCCAACAGCTGTTAAATATGTTTAAACCCCTCCAGGCCTTAAAGTAGTCCACACGAGCATCACCTTCTGACAAAATGGCAGCCATTTTCTCACCATAGTTATATAGTTTTCAAAAATTTTGCTGAGTATGTGCGCTCAGTGACATCCAGCTTCACACTGACTTGCACACATTCACACCTGGCAGATGTCCAGCACAACCAGCATTTTAAAAATAATTAGCATGCACTTCACAGCTCCAGTATTTAGGATGAAGTGTTATGTTCAGGCTCAGCTGTACCTGGAGGTGGAAACAGATCTGATTTGCTGCATTGCCATTAAAAAGAAATTGATTTCTTTTTAAATGGATTAAAAACAAATCCATTTCCTTTTAATGATTTGGAGGTTAAGAAGCTCTTTGTCATTTCCATCAAAGTTCCTCATGTGCATCAGCTACATTTACTATACCAAAGTTCATCAGCTGTGGCCAAGTATCTACAGAGCATAACATGAGATTAAGCTACAGGCAACAGTGACTCAGTAGAAAGGAGTTCATCCTGTAACCGGTGGGCTGCCGATTCAAACCCTTCTGCTCCGTCTGTCTTTGTGTCCTTAGGCAAGACACTTCACTCACCTCCCCTGTTAGTGTGGTCAGAAGGACCAGCTGTGGCTACAATGTAGTTTACCACCACCAACATGTGAATGTGTGTGTGAATGTATGTGTAATAGTGTTAAGTGCTTTGCAGTCCTTTGGACTGAATAAAGCGCAAATCAAGAACAGGCCATTTACCTTTTTTTTTTGTACAAAACAGAGCTTACATAAATTCTGTATCCTGTAGTATGCTGTAGAGCAAAAGTTTGGAAGAAACATTAAATTTGTACAAAATGCCTTCCAGCAAAATTAACATGATTGTTTTATAAAAAGACGGTTAATAGAGCGCATTTTAATCATGTGTAATATAACCATTTGGGAATTTAAGTTTTCTTGCTTAGACTTTACTTTCTTAATAGCAACGTCCTAATGCTTCAACACACACACACACACACACACACACACAGATTAATTTTTCTTTAGCTAACAACTCTGACCATGTTCCAGTTCCAAGAATATCACAAATACATAAAGCACAAGCAGATAAAGTGTTTTTCTGCATTATGTTGCATCAACACTGCCTTCCAGCAATACAGCTTTGCAATATGTTTGGACAGGGAAAGGCGAAAATATGTTTTCACAAAGGTGTTTACTGCAAATGTGTTTGAAAGGTAGTCAGGGTTAATGAAATGGTCCTCTTTGGGACAAAAGCCTAAATTTGAAAAGGACCAATTGAGTAAAAGGTCAACATTTCAAATTTGCGAGATAAAAGACATGGATTGGTAAATCTTAAATAGTCATAATAAGTATATCACAGGCCATCCATTGTTTAGACATGCAAGAAAATGTTTACTATTACAGCCATCGCTACTGTTTTCACGTGGCAGCAAAATGGCTGCCGAACAATTAAAACCAGTTTGGACTGTAGCTAAATAATCTAATTCATTAAGCCCACTTCATTGTGAAGTTAATGGTGACTCAACATTATTCTTGGTACTCCCCTGAAAGATCTAAACGTTTTATCTCCAAAACAATTACTCAGACTTTAGACCTCATACTGACATGACTCTCCATCACAATGTGTCTAAGGACAAGAAGATCACAGCCTGCTTGTACGATTCTGGCCTGTTTTTCACTGATACTCTGGAACCCAGAAATCCTTCCACAAGAAGAATTTCCCCAATGGAAATATAGTTCATGCTCAAGACAATTGAGTAATACTTACAATCAATAGAGTCTATTCTACTAGGTTCCTAATCAGAAAAACCTCAAAAGACTTACCAAAGTACACCCAAGTTAAGTCATAAATTGAAAGTTTAAGCAAATTATCTTAGACCTTTGAACAAGACTAACGACTCACTTTTCCAGCATTTAACCTCTGTCAAATGAAACTGTCTCCCGGGTGTGAAACGCAGGTTGAGAACTTCTGCAGTTGGTATAAGTGCAGAAGGACAAAGTAATTTACGTGGTAATAACAGTTACAGAACTGCTGGCTGTAGAGTGTTTGAGCCATCAAGGTAAGCTCTGTGGGGATTTCAAAACACTGCAGAAGCTGTTACAGAAATAGTATTATGTTATTTGCAGCCATAGCAACACTGAAGGTAGTGGATAAGCTGTGAGAGAAAAACTGAACTAAGGACTGGCTCAGTCTGAAGTGGTCATTTAATTTTCCCATTGTTACTTTAATGGGGTGCTTTAATGAGAAATCCTCTCTGATAATTTCAGAGTCAGATTCAAAACTCTTTTCACATGATAGAAATAATAACTTACTAATTGCATAATTAAATATCTCTACACCAGTTTATAAAACAAAATTTACAGTTTTCTATGTGCACTGTGTAGTCTAAGTCTTACATTTATCTGCATTAAAAATTCACTTTTACTTTTGCAAGAAGTCTAAATCTTTTTCAAATGTAGAGGTTGGCTAATATACAAACAGGTTCTGAAACAGATCAATAATTGCTGCTCTTTTTTTTTTCGAATATTGCCCATCGCCCTCTCCTAACAAACAGTCTGCCCTAGATGGTTTATCCTCTGCATTCGTGGAAGGTAAAGCAGATTAGTAATCTGAACTTGCTGCTGCTTTAGCTCACAGGTTTCAAACGTCTAGTACATGTTCTTAGTGCCTAAAGAAACTTTCTGCATGACAAATAAATATAGAAAAAATACAGACAAAACTGACTAAAAAAAAAGAAATTGGACTGGAATATCTGCCATTGGCTGCCCAGAGTTTAAAAATGGACCGACATAAAAAATATCAGTATACTGCTGATCAAAAGATTAAAACAGCATTAAATGTAGAGTAACCATTGTGCATGAAGCCAATGCTGACATGGCACAGAGGCTCATTGTCACATTTTACACTCACCAACCACTTTATTTGGTAAATACCATCAATAGCTTGTTAACACAAGCAGCAAATATACTGAAGTGCTGCCATGTAGCAGCACTTCAGTATATTTAGACAAGGAGATGAGGAATTGTTGAAGTTCACAAGTATGGGAACAAAAAGAGACTGAAGCGACTTTGAACCTGAGATGGTTGTTGGTGACAGACTAGGATCCACTGGGATTTTTACACACAACCATCTCTAAACACACAAAACATCAGAACTTAATGTAGATGGACAACAGCAGCAAAATGTTTTAACAAAAAAGTTTAAACATTTTGTGTTGACAGTGATTTTGTACTTGGCTGACAGAAACTGTTTCAAAGAGCAAATCTTACATTTTCCTTTTTTCGCTTTGTTTGATAAAAGAAATTGGCACCATTTCAGCACTGGTGTCAAATCAGAAAGCAATGACAATTAGGTCAATGTGATCAGTGACCGAATTGACTGTCACTGATCAATGCAAGCCAGTAAAACATATTTCTTTATTATTTTTTGCACACTAAAGCAACCTGTTCAAAAATAATAAGTTGTGTTACTCATTTAGGTTGATTAAAAACTGTCAGACATGCAAATAAAATTTTAATTTCTGCAACTTCGACTTTGGTTTTTATGAGTTTGTCAAGGACATTCAGCCTTTGTGAGTAAAAATTCCATCCTTGAACTTGGAAATCCTGACGTAAAAGAACAAATCAACTGCACCATTGGAGAGTTAATTTCTTTTGCAATACATTCAAATGTCATACCAGCCTTTGGCCTTCCACTGCCTTCGACTTGTTGATTAGTTTGTTCAAAAAATGATGCCTCTCAAAAGAAACACACTCCAGCTGGACATGTAATTTTTTTTTCATTTTCAAGGTATCTCATTATTTTGTTGCATCCTCCGAATGTGATTTCCTGCTCCGTTAAGTTAAGATGACAAACATGCCTTCTAAACTCATGCTGGGTTCCGATTTTTACACATGTAGCCAGAAACACCTGCCAGCAGAGACTGAATCAAATACAACTATTGTTACTTATGTAAGAGACACTGTTAATTAGTTTTCTGCCTTCTGTCACTTCATGCTGTGTCTACAATTTAAGATATAACACTCAGAAATAAATGACTTGCTTTTCTATTTTTGCTTTCCGTACACAAAACAAACTTTAATGACAATAAGATGAAACCCAGTTCATTTTAAATACATTTGATTGATTTGCTTTATTGTTCTTAAATAAAATATTGTGACCTTTAGTTGAGCTGAAATGTGCTTTGCATGTTTTCCAACTTCTGCCTGGAAACTCAGGAAGTTTATACTCTTAATAATTTTTTTTGTCAATTTGGTTTTATTCACACCAAAAGTAGATGGAACAGTTAAAATATGCTTTGAATTTCGTCGGTCTGTCTAGATAAAAGTAGAAACTGAATATCTTAAAATAAGGTTTTTTTGGAGACATGATAATATGGTATGTTAATATTTCACCTGGCATTAATTGGATAAATATTTTTATTTAAGGTTATATATACCAATGTAAAACAATATACAGTGTCCTCAATTTTTATTTTGACCCTCGTACATTAAATATTTAGTGCAGTATCATTTTCTTACACTAAAGATACAATTATGTTGGCAAGTGCAACAAATGTTAAGACTTAACATTTTTCATACTTTATAAAAAAGCTTTGGCTTTGTCTCAGACCTTTGCAACTAAATCAGCATCATTCAGTGAGAATTATTCATTTGATTCTGCAACCAGTGAGAGTTTTACTTATTTCCTTCTTAAAAATTACATTTCAGGTAATGTATGCACATTTATGATCTTGAGTGTCTCTGTAAAGGTTTAAAGGAGACGGCTGGGAGGTTCTGTGGGCTTCAGCTGCTCCATAAGTTGTTTTATAGCTCAGCTTAATGAACAGAGCGGTGGTGGATCAATAATGGGCCTGGAAGATAAACTCTGATAGTTAATGGCTGTTAGCACAGCCGAAAATCTTTAAGCGATTTAATTTCTCACTCAGCCAGAAAAAAATGAAGTCGCCCATCAGCTTTTTAATTATTTCGCTTCAGTAAGAGATGAGTCATGTTTGTAATAATTGGCTAGATAAATGTATACAGTGATTCCTCGCTATAACGCGGTTCACCTTTCACAGTCTCATTGCTTCGTGGATTTTTTGTGCAATTTTTTTTTTCCCACAGTGCATTGTATTCTGCGTCCTGATTGGCTAAACAGTCTCTCCGCTTCTTCTCTACCTGTGTGTCAATAACGTTGCGGTTTAATATGTACACGTACGTAAAACAGCTTGCCAAATATACGTTTGCAAATTCTCTTGCAATTTCAAGTTTCTCTAAAACCCATAATGTCGACAAAACGTTCTGCACTGACAGAGGCACTTGTGGTCTGTCCCAAAAGGCAAAGGAAGATGCTAACTATCGCAGAAAAAGTTAAACTTCTGCACATGCTACTCAAACATAATCGATGGCGGCATGTCGGTTTATAAGAATCTTTTTGTCCACAAGATGCTGATCTCCGCAATTTGAAGCCTGCAGTTTTTATTGATGATTAAAATTATTATTTTAGAGTACAGTAGTTATTTGTAAAAAAAAAAAAAAAAAAACGTTTATACAGTATTTTTATTTGTTAAACAAATGCTTGGGCCTGTGAAAAGGTTTTATTCTTTGGTTTCAATGTATTATGGAGTATTTCATTGTATAATAATTGTAAACAGAAAGAAAGGAAACTACTTCAAGGATTTCGCCTATCACGAGTTCTTTTTGGAACGTAACCCCCGCGAAAAACGAGGGTTCGCTCTATGTAACATATTTTGATTCTTATACTTACCTGTTTTCCTTTACATATCCTACATAATGCATAGAGTACATTATGCATAAGGAATTATGCAACCATGTATGTATGGTGGTGACTATCAAGTTTATCTGAAGTCATGAAGATTATATTTTGGTTAAACCACAATTACATTGTTTGTTATGGAATAAAAGTAATATTTTTTGTGGCATAAGTTTTTAGTTTCCAAGCTCCTCTCATAAAATTCAGGTATTGGCAAGATCAACAACTTCTGACTCATAAATACAGATAACTTGTGGAAACGGTTAAGGCAGAAAACAGATAAAAATGTATAAATATCTCTGCATCTTTTTTGCAGCTTCTTCGATTATGTATCACGTTGATAATAGATAAATCAGATTTGCTGGTTAGAATGAATTAAGTAATAAATAAAGACAGAAAAATGTTGGAAGATGTATTAATTTCATCAATTTGCTAATATAGCCTGGACCATTGGGTATGTCAGTCTTGTAGCATTATTGAAATTTTCAAGACGTAAAAGTACCCCTAGTCCCCCAAGCAACACACACACACACCCACCCACCCCCACCCCCCTACACACACACTCACCCCCCCCCCCCACACACACACGCACGCACACTCCCTCCCAGCAGGTCTGAGTCAGGTTGCTTACATCGCGGCATTCCTACAAGGGGTTTATTTCCAAATGGTGTGGGTGGATGTGACAAAGCTAACAATATGTTCATGTTGTTGTGCATCTTTAACATATGTTACAGTGAAGTTCCATGTTTATGTCTTTGATATTCAGAAATATAAAATCCTTGAATTTTCTGTATGTGCGTCTCTGCTTTGTTTTTGCAACGGAGATCGGGGAATAATTTTGGTCTTTTGAAGTTCAGTTTGGATGCAGCATTCTTCTACTTACCATCTGCTTGTCTCATCATATGTTTTTCAAACTTTCTTGGCTGAAATTATACTAAATTGCTGATGATGATTGTAACTGAAGGAGAATTACAGCCATGATTGTCTCACATCGTGGAATCAGACTTCTTTAAAAACTCTCCTTCCTTCCTCTCACTTTGGGTGGAAGTACATTACCTGACTGTTCATTGATCACCATCTCAGCTGATTATTCCACATGCTGAAACACAGCAGCAGTTGACAAGTATTGATGAGTCACAAATGACTTTGCAATAACTGGAATCCAGAGCTGTGATGGTGTGGGCGGATGGTGCACTGTTTGCAGGTTTCTGTATTTTGATGGTAGGAAATGTGTGATTTTAAGAGGAAGAACTCTGATTTCAACCTGTAAAAAACATAAAATTATGGACTGATAATGTTGTGATAACATGTAATAAAATATCTTACAATTTTTTAAAATATCCTTTTAATTCTTTATCAGAGTGTCTTAGAACTTTTAATTAATAATTTATGACTTCCTGTTTTCATATTGTGTAAATATAATGTGACATTATATATATATGGTCTGTTATTTTTATTTATTTTTTTATTTATCAATATTTTTCAGAGTTAAAACAAAAAGTTTACTTATATCGACTAAGAGGACAATTTTTTCCCCCCATTTATTCCAAACTTTTCTTGCTTTAGATCAGTTAGAATTGCCAAAATAATTTCTACTGGCTTAATGCCACAATCATGAGTTTACATACATTTCTTCAGTATTTGGTAGCAATCCTGTTGAACTTTATGATTTGGGTCAAAACTTTTGGCTTTCCACAAGCGTCTCACTATAGTTTGTTGTAATTCTGACTCCACAATTCTCTTCATGAAATATTGGATAATTTCTTTTGACTTTTCCACAAGTTAGAAAAATTGTTGCCTTGATGCATTTTTCACTTCATAAAAATCAGCATTCCAGGTTAAACATGTTTTCTCTCCTAAAATGTCACAGGCATACTGCAGCCATGCTGAGTCCCTGTTGCAATTGGCATTTAAATACGACACTCTGCTCTCTAACTACAGTGACCAACTGAGAAACTTTTGGCGATGTAAATTATATAATCAGTGCTTAGAAAAACTCCTGAGGGTGGAATGGGCTTCCAACAAATGAGAATCTAACAACCTTTATTGTATTTTCACTGGACTGTTGTTTTATTGCAAAGTAAATTTCTGTCCTAAGTGCCACTGCTCTGTGTTCTGTGACTACATTAAAGCAGTAGCATTATGTCTTTTCCAGGCACATGGAGACATTTTATAGCTCAATCAAGTAAATATGTTATAAAAATATATCAAATATGACTCAAAAGACATTTGACTTTGGATTTTATCCCCTGGAAATTGGACTTTTGTCTCTTTAAAACCTCCTGCTCTTTCTGAAACTCTGACTTCACAAAGACATCACATTATGGCTCCTCTATTAACCCTTTAACAATGTTTTTAGCAACGGTGCACTCATAAGTAGCTCCTGCAATAAGCTCAGTGGATGTGCAGTTGCACCAGGTTTTTGGTAATTGCTGTTGGCTAGTCTGAAGGAGCTGATTTGAAGGCGGGGCTAGGTCCACCCAGGCGTTTTGCATAGCTGAATGGTTGCCCTGGGAGAGTGTTGATCAAGGCAACACAACAGTTGTGTTTTTGATAACATCATAAGAAATTTTAAAGCTAAAACAAGTATATTTTACATATTGCTGCCCCTGTAAAGACCTTGTCAAATCCCCACAATGAGTAAAACTCTTGCTGTTCTGCTGATTTTGAGCGAAAGGCCATATAGAGGTGAAAAAGAAGAGAAACACTTTTCTGAAACTGGCAGTCTATTTCACAGCAGCTCTGGCTCTCATTGTCACCATGTCTTGGCGTAAGGCCTGGTAAGGTGGCTCAGTGCACATGTAGAGTCCTGTCCTCCTTGTTCAACCATCCGTCAGCCTGTCACAAAATACAAGAGTTTCTCAGTAGAGCTTTCTAAAAGCCCACCACTTGGTCCCCTTCCTTCTTTTCATTTTCTCTTCCCGCTTCTCAGGAGTCTGGCTGTCACGCTGTGATTCCTGTTACTTCTCCTCTGCTTCATTCCTTTCCTGTCAGCTCCAAATCCCCCGTTTCTATCCATCTGAAACATGGGGTCTGACATCAGGTGGTGTCTGCTCAGCAGTAGTTCCCCTGCAAGTGGAGCCGATCCCTCAGCCGGCGCTGGGATGACAACAGATGGGAGGGGAGTGCACGAGATAATGCATAGTCATGCAACCTCAAAAATAATGTGGGTCCAAAGGTTTAGGGGAATATTCAGGGAGAAAGATGAAACAATCTAGTATAGGTGCATAAATATATGTATTTTATTTACAGTAAGCTGAGCCAGTGTGCACCAAAAGTAATCTCTTGGTTCTTAAAAAAAGAAATTCAGGGTTAGCAGCTCATTTCAGTTAGAAGTTAATCCAGTGCAGTGAGATTCAAATTCAGTTTCATTCCAGTTGATGCCAACACATTCTCTTAAGTACTTTCCAATTTAATCAAGTTGTAACCCAGTTCAATACAATCAGCTTGATTAAATTAATTTAAATTGAGGATATTGACTTCCATAAGTATGATATTTTTTAAAAAAGCAAAGAAAGATTTTCTGAATCTTTCTTTCGCAAAATGACGACATGCTGATTCCGATGCATGTCACATAATCTAATTTTCTGCATCCGCAAAATGACACAAAGGTTTATTGTGTTGTTTCCGCCGGTCCAAAGGATGCGAAATATTCACCCAAAGAAAGCAGACACCTTCCAGCTCCAGATGTACGACAGGCGGGACAGAGACACTAAAGAGTCTCATTAATAAAATAGTGAACTCTGTGTTAAAACCCGTATTGAATTTCAGGATAAAGTTTAAAGTCAGTTTCACAAAACCGTCTGCAGTCTTTCAACTTTCATCTTTGTTTCTAATTATGGTAGAGATAATTCTCAGTTATGCTTATCTGTGACACAGAGAAGTTTTAGCTTTATAATCACTGAAAGAAAAATGTTTCTTTCATCTGATAAGAAACAGATAATACTCTTTTGTCAGTATAACTAACTATCTGTATCATTAGGAGACACAAAGATTGAATGTTTCCAATAACAGTTTGGAATCATATCATTAATTTTTAATTCAAGAAGCCGTTCATTTAATGAATGCAAACAGAATGTGTCACTAAATTTGAACAAGGGTTTTATAAATATTTGCCACTGTTAAGGTCAATTTAATTTGAGAAATAAATTGAATTAACAGCTCGTATAACTTTCCACAAATAACGGAGTGGCAAATGTATTCCGTTAGCTTGGAGGTAGACATCCTCCTTCCTCCACAGGAAACTCCTGGGAATGAGCTACATGCAACATCCAACAACTCCCTCAAACACACAACCTTTTCCTCGAGGAATACCACTCTGAAGGAAGAAGCGTATGAGTCTCAAATCCTTTGAGCCATAATCGTACTTATCTATTGACCAAGACATCTTAGAGTTCTATTTGCCTTTGCCTTTTTGATTATTTGAATTTTTGCCTTAATGCGGCACCTCTTTGGTGCCAACAGTTTGAGCGGCTGAAACATAATCATTGTTTCTGAAATTAAACTAATATGATTCCTTTTCTGTTCCATTTTCATTTTCTTTCTAATTGGTTGACTTTTTGCCACTCATAAACGCTAATATTGCTTTGCCAGCAATAAACCCTACGCTGTCAAATTTTAACACAAAAATTATATTAAATCTAATTTTTATTTAAGGTATTCATGTTTTATGTTAAATTATTCTGTATATGTACATCTGTATGGTAAACTTATTGTCAGTAAATTGGTTTTTATAGAGTTAAGAATAAATCATACATTTTCTATAATTTGCTTGTACTTGTGGGGTTTGTAATCGAAAGAAAAAAAAACAAAAACTGGCTGGTGAAATGTTTGAGTGGCCGGTAAAAAATGTCCACCCCTTATTGTGTATCAGAATGACAGATTTTTTCTTTGCATTGTTGAGGTAGTTTACAAATCAGCTTGTGAGCTCACAAGCAGGAAAAAAAAAAAGGAAATATGTGGAAGTGGAAACAACACAACAGGATGTAATCTCATGTTGGAAGGTGCAGTTTGTTACAGATTTGTGAAACTGTTGAAAACTCTCCAAGTTGCTACTTGTTCCACTGCTGAAAAACATTATTTCTAAAGCAATGTAGGGCCATGAAAAAGTGTTTTAAATTAATAAATGAGGGAATGAATGCAGCTTCAAAACCCCAAAACCTGTGTTTCAGCTTCTCACATTTTCTTGAAAAGTAAAGCAGTGTAAGCACAACACGCATAATGTTCTTGGAACAATAAAAATGTTGACAAACTTACATATGGATTGCATTTGTGGAAATACTGGAGTTGCATCAACTTGCAAAAGAAATGCTGGTTTTTAGTAGATTTCACATGTAGCAGCAGAATCGTGCTGGGAAGAAGCAGAAGGCTGCAGAGAGCCGTAGCAACGCAATACAGGAAGAAGAGGAAGAAAACGACAGATGATAGGAGAGGACTGAAGGAACAGGCGGAGGAGAGCAAGAGATTACTACCATAGTACGTCAGGCTAAGCTTGCCATCTTTATTGGTAACCATGGAAATAATTATAGAGCAGACAGACAGACTGTTCGGAGAGAGTGAGGTTTGGCGGAAAAAGAAAAGAAAGGGAGGGGACAAAAGACAAGAGGGGAGAAGGAGAAGGAAGAACCGATGGGGGGGTAAGGTAGGTGAAATGTTTTGTAGGAGTCCTGAAACTCTGCAGATGTTATTGAATAAAAAAACGTGTAGAGATGAGCTGAGAAGCGATTGTAGAGGCGGTTTAACCAGATTCTTCATCGAAGCTGCTGCGGAGTACAGTGTTATCTTTTCTGCTCGGTTTTCTTTGTCATAAAACAACACAAAGACAATATTTAGCTGATTGAAGATGCAGTACTTCCAGTACCGTTTGAGCGTTGAAAGCAGCAGTAGACATAGCAGTATGCTATGTCGTCATAGCATACATCCACCTATAGGAGGGCATTTTTAACACGGTGAGCAGTTGATTAAGTTGACATGGATACTTATGCATTGCAACATTTTTGCACCCAAAATGAGAGTGCTATCGTTTTAGTCCTGCCATCATGTAAATATTGACATTATGTCTTTTTGCTGAAAAACTTTTTTGGAGTGGACATTTAAATGCTACGATCTCACTGTATAGGAACAAAGTTTGGGATGTGCACCTTGGGAAACTCTGAGATACAATGCCAATTATTTTTAAGACAAAGTAGAAATATGCACCATTGTTAAAAACAGATGTTGATATAGAAAAAAAAATAAACCTAAGACATTAGCAAAAGAGCCTAGAAACAATTATATTGAAAACATTAATCTTAAGTTATTTATATTCACAACAGTGCACTCTTGAGGTTGATCTGGATATTGTGTTTGGTTTAGTTTGATGATTGGCAATGTTATCAACGTATTGATTCAGGTCCCTCTAGTGACTCATCAAAAACACAACCAGTGACAAATTTATTGAGTCTGTTGAGACTCTTTACTGAAGTTAAACATTTCTCATCATATTGGACACACATTTCTTATGTGATTTGGGAACAGAGTCAACACAGCCAATTGTTTGTTGTGTTAAATCATGCTTACAATAATGCAGTTTATCAAATTCTTTAACTAACCTATAAATTATTTTCTTTAAAACTACATCTTTTTAAATATATTATGACTATGCATACCAGTAAGCCAGGCATAAGCTATTTAGCAAACAAAAGTTTGGCAGCTTGATGCAGTTTAGTTGCAAACTAACCTGCGCACTGTGACATCTGCATATAATTCACTCTAAAAACTAAAAACTAATACAATAGTTATCTAAATTGTTGCCAAGGCTGCATGGTTGGAAACTATTGTGCTTCATTTAGAAGCTGAAAGTAGAGTTATTTTAACTCTACTGCTTTGCTTGAAGAGGATGAGACAATATATAGCCTATCATTGTGTAATTATTAATGACTATGATAATTATTGTTTCTTTGGTAAAAGTTCCTTAAAATTTGATACCATCAAGACCAAAATGGTAAAACTCTTAAAGCTACCAAGCCTACATCGCAGACAATACTGCATGTTAAACATGAATAGGTGGGCTGAACATTTACTAGATTTTAGCACTTACATGTGTTTGAATGAATGCGTCTGTTAGAAATATGGTCTTGCCTTTTCCGAGGATTTAAATAATGTGCTTGCATTCCTCCCACTCAGCTGCCCCCAGCCCTGAATTTCATGCTGCTCTTCCCATGCTTGTGACAGCAGAAGGTGAGAGGTAACGAGTAATGATTAAGAGGCTGTGCAGAAAGGAGAGGGAAGGAAAGAGAGAGCTAGTGAGGTAAAAAAAGGATGAGTACTTAAAAGCACTCCAGGTCCCAGCAGGGATCCATGCAGCCCCACCCCTTCTGAACATCTCTCTCTCTTTGGCTTCTCTCTCTCTGTCTCTTTCTGCTGGAGATTCTCAGAGAGAAGGAGGGAAAAACAGAGAGGCGCAGGGCATTTCGTGCACTGCCGCCGCCGCCTCTCCAAACTGTCCTGCTGTCTACCTGTGCAGGAAAATCTCCATCCATGCAGCAGTCGGGACACACAGCTTTCTGGGTGGATTTCCTAAGGATGAGCTTTTTTAGAGAGAAGGAGGACGAGGGACTAAGTTGTGATCAGCATCTGCCCGCTTCTGGGATGCATCCACTTTGTTTTTAGACTTCCTTTCTGACCGATCTTATCTACTTCTCATTTCTGCACAAGGTGGAATGTGTTGTACTTTTTTTTCTGCACAAGGAGCCGAAGGTCCCATCTTAATTGTTCTGATTGCTCGTTGGCTGCTTCTTGTGGAGGAGTGGAGCTCTCTGGTGCACTTCACGCACGCTCTCATGCATGCACTGCATTTTCCCAGACATGCGCCTCCTTCCTCCGTAGCTTTCGATCACAGTTAAACTCCGTCATCTCCAACCCCTCCATCCGTCTCTGGCCACTTTATTTCTGACATGCACAATAAGGCGGGAACGCACTAAGGAGACGTGCTCAGAAAAAACATTCCCGTCTAAAAGATGAGAGGAATCGTCCTCAGTGGATCTCCTGTCGGACACCGGGATTACGAGCAGAGGGTCTGTCCGGAGGGCACGGGGGAGAGAGGACAGCAAGAAGCCGGGGAGGGGGCTCTCTCATCCCCACTGCGTTCCGCCGAGCCGCCGATGCTGCCAGCGCTCAGTCAGAAGCAGTCTGCTGGTGCTGGAGGGAGGCGGGGGGAGGATGAACACTGCCTCAGTGTGAAATTATAACAGTCAGCCCGCTCTGGGAGTGTTTGTTTCTCTGTCGTTTTACCTCTCACTAATTAATCTGAGGATGCGAGGTAATGAACAGTGGCCTATTTAAAACTGTCATCCTGCGTACACTTTGCGGTTTGGCACTTTTGGGCCACATCAGCAGTAAATTTAGCACTTTAGAAAAGCACAGGCCCACAGTTGGGAGTTTACCTTTGCAGTGACAGGACATCCTTCCACCAACAGGTCACTCTGTTGGTGTGTTTATGTGTGTGTGTAAGTTTGTGTTAGTCTAATCGTTTATACTCAATAGGAAAAAAAAAAAAGTATAATCTTCTTATAGGAATGTTAAGTGAATCTGTGATTATTATATCGCGCCTAATTATATTTTGTATGTATTATTCAACCAAGGAAATGCCATCTTCTTAACAAATATATGCTATAAAGAAATTTTATGGGATGCTTGTAGAGTATTGGACCTAAATATTCAAGAATCTAGAAGGAGCCCTGATTATAGGTGCCTTTGTGTTAAATAATTAATTTTTTATCCATCTGCCTATTTGTCCATGAAATATTTAAAGGTCATGGACTGATTTATTTATACATTTTGCACCTTCTGAAGCACTGAGCTTTTGTAGTGAAATTGCTTTTTCTTTGCTCTGCTTCACTCTTAAGATCCCCTGATTCCTCCCTTTGTTCAGGCTGACTTTTTGAGCAATACTTTTTTCTCTGTGGAACTTTTTTCTATGGCCTTATAAACCCACCGGAGGATGCTTCAGCTGCTTCATCAGACCGGCCTGTGTTTCATAACACCTGTTGGCAGGTGCTGATTGCAGACACGCTCAGTTATTTATAAGACGTCTGTATCACTGTGCGCTTTCGGAGCTCAGAACAATCAGCAGCACTTGACGGGATGTGAGACAATCTGCAGAACTGAACAAGTTCTGAGCCGATGAATAGAGACTCTGAGGCTGAAATCATCTCCTGCAAACAGAGGGGTCTCATGCAGTAAGCTGGAGGCTGTCTGTCTGTACAAGTCTGGACAAAAAGCACAAGAGCCCCACCTGATCTAGGTAGGATATCTTCATCTGTCTTGGTTTGATTTTTCTTTCCATAATTTTTCATTTGCAGCTTTTATTTTGAAGCTCCTTCTGTTTGATGCTCAGAAAAGAGCTGTTGTCATGGGCACCGTAGGGTATGCTAATTGAAGGCACTGTTCTTATTTTCTGCATCTTTCTGTTGACATCCAGCTGAGGAAAACAAATATTTAATTGTTTTTCTGCTGCAGTTTCCTGATCAAACAAAAGCTCTGCATTACATTTAGTAAAGATTAATGATTGCAGAACAGTCAAGTCAATATTTCCCTTAAAGAAAAACCTAAGCTGAAGCTCAGTAAACAGAAAATCAATGTTTTATCTTTAGAGGCAAAATTTTCTTCACTGTTGTAAGGAATAATAGAAGTGGTAGAAAATGTAAAGAACACTAAATTATAGAACATTTATTCTGAGATTTAATTAGCTTATTGATTATCTTTTTGTATATTACTCTTATTTCCAATGGTATTCCTTTTTTATTGCGTCTACGTTGCATTTCCCTGTTGTTTCAAAGGTTGTTGCCACTGTTAAA
The DNA here is from genome assembly GCA_010277075.1 of Poeciliopsis retropinna. Classification (NCBI taxonomy): domain Eukaryota; kingdom Metazoa; phylum Chordata; class Actinopteri; order Cyprinodontiformes; family Poeciliidae; genus Poeciliopsis; species Poeciliopsis retropinna. The sequence goes on along the minus strand of VMRM01000007.1, from coordinate 1,300,026 downwards.
GCTCCAAGTGTGGAGAAAGAGATCATAATAACATAGAAATGGCAGAAATAAATCCACTGCCAGCGCAGTAAACAAATAATAAACCAAAAGAAAAGTGAAAATAAGTTGGGGAACATAACAATATCAAACAATGGTGCCTGTTCAAAGTTGTTGATGGCTTTGGGGTTCTGATTGTTGAGTCCGGATGGGATTTGTCTGGTGACGTGGAGAGCTGCTGAGCATGATTTACCAGATTTTCATCCGCCAGAAAAGATATTTATGTATCTGTTGTACAAATTTCAGTTTGTTTGCTGGCAGAAGGTTTGAATTGTCAGCAATCCTCTGTATAGCATGTATGGCCTCGGGTCTTCATCAGATATCTGCTTTGGTCAATGGTAAGCTTTCATTTGGGCACCATGCAGAGGTCCCCGCCATGGGTCACTTACTACCTTTCCTCCGCTTCTCTCTTTGCCCTCTTCTCTAGACAAAAAAGAATAGCCAGATATTTATGATGTGGAGTAGACAATAATATATTTTTTCCAATGTCCACCTTAAGTTTCACATTTCTCCTGGATGGCTCAACTCAAAAGCAAACAAATACATTAATGTGGAAAAATACAAAAAAACAAAAATGGTTCAAAAGTTTTGTAATGTTATTTGCAAACTCTAGCCAATTTTTATTTTAATCACTTTCTTATAGACACCGACATTCGAATTAAAGAAGTTAAGGCGTGATGCTCACACCATAGTACTAGAAAACACAACATACATTCACCATACATGATGTTTGGTCATAATGTTATGCCTGATCAGGGTATGTTTACAATTGAGGATTTTTTCCTAAATCTTCTCCTGACTGATACCTTTACACAATGAGATCCTTTGTGACCTTTAAGGGATTGTGAATTGGATGCAAATATTAAGAAGTTCCTGCTCAAAGCTGAACTTCAGTTGAGTTTAATCATTCACTTTGATGTTGAGGCGATTGAGAAAACTTAACACTGAACCTGAATCCAAAGCTGTTTCAACAAGCTATTAGTTTTACCTTGTTTATTTTTCTTTTTTAATTTGCCCCCTTACAGAATTGCTTAATTTTTCAAGTGAATTTTATTTCTGTTTATTTCTCTTTTATTCTTGTTCTTTTCATTTCAATGCATTTTGCCCTTACCCTTTCTTTGTTACGACATTTTAATCATCTAATATTCACAGTGTAGGATCCAAAGTGAGTGTTAATATTTTATTTGTTATGGTTGCACAGGTATGCAGATTTTCTCAGGAGTGTGGTTGTACGTTATTTACCTGATACACGTATTTGGATGAGTTGGAGTTTTTTGCAAACTTTTCTGTTAAACATCATTCTTGATTTTCCTTTTTGCTTTATTTTTCCGTCCTGATCATAACTGACATATGTGTTTTGATTGAAAGCCAAAGCTTATTGACATAAGTTTTGAAATAAATATGCAAAATGCATCGGGGACTCATCATGGTTTATTTCAGATGTGTGAGAACCAAAAAACACTCAGCCAGGAGTTGCTTTATTGTTGGATTGAAGTTGTTGCATAGAGAGATATTTTAGAATAAAGAAGATTCCACCTACAGTAAGGTAAATCAGATCAAACTGTATCTGCTGACCTTTATTGGAAAGAAATTGAAGTTCAACAACAAAGAAAAGAAGCTAGACAAAATTAGACCTTTCATTTCTCCTTTTGAAAGTTGCAGGAAGTGTGTTTGCTGAAAAACAAGACACTCACTCTTCACTTCCAGTGAAAGCACAAAAGACAAAAAGCAATCAGTGGGAAGCTGACTGACAGTTCTGTATGAAGGTGTGCTTCTTGAAAGTTACTCAGATCTCTAAAACACATTATTAAAGGAGGCAAGCAGCATCAAAATGGAACTATCCTTAAATCCAATGATCTGACAATTTGTTACTCACTTTTGTTCACCCAACACAAGAACATCTATTTTTCATTTCAGCAAAATCAGTAGTGAATTTTAGTGCTTTGTTTGTTGCAATGCTATGTTTTGCACATGGCATATCTCTACAGAGTTTGCATCTTGAACTTGAGCTTGCTTGAGTTTCCCTCCCACACTCCATAGTCAGACATATTTGGTTATTTAAGGGATTGTGAATGCACAATCTGTGCAGCCGATTCGGGGTGAAGAGCAGTTCTCGTGAATCTTGATGATTTCAGGGAGCCTCTTCATTTAATTGCCTTGACTGATTTAGTATTCGATAAAAGAGAAAATTTGACTTTCCACATGGATTAAGTTCTGAGACTGAAGTAGAAGTTGCTTTTGATCAAATTACTGCCTCTTTTATTCTCCACGCTGCAGCTGATTTGGCTTCATAAACCTTTCATTCATAAATACTGGAAAAATAAATCTGAAGGCAGGGAGGGAGAGAATGACATTAAAACATTAAAAATGATGTTTATCTTTCAGAGACACCACCCAGTGGTAAAATGTTTTAGATTAATATTGCCAAGCCTTCCTGTTCCTCTCCAGAGTGCGCTCTGATAGATGCTGCTCTGCTGTACAATAATTTATTGGTATTATATACACTGGCATTGTGAATTAAATTGGTTTTGTGTAATTTACACTTGCCTGAGATTTTTAACCCCTTATTATACTCATAAGAAAATTATTTGGCATAAGTTTTCATCATGATGACCAGGGTTGTATCACACTTTCTTGAAGTGCTATAGACTGATATCTAGTGTTCTTATGTTTTGTAGCCCTTTTTGAGGAGATTGCTGTAGAAGTTTAATGTGCATCTAATAGTCTATAAATCTGCACTGTAGGCGTAGGAGCTCCTCTGAGATTTATTTTTTTAAAATTGGAAAAATAAATAAATTTCCACACTCAGCTCCTTCAGACTAGCGGCAACAGCAAATATTAAACACCTAGTGGAACCGCACATGTGCCGAGCTTGTCATGCAATCTACTTCTCAGCCCATCTCTCCTAAAAACAGCTTAATGGAGAAGCATTTTTGTGAAAGCGGCAAGTCAAAAACAATTAGGAGCTTCTTAAAGAGACAGAAGCCAATTTCAAGGTGTTTAGATTTTTTAAGGTATACTTTATAAATATTCAGCATTTTTTAACAAATAAGGATGACATAGTTACTTGCTTTTGTTAAATAAAATTGTACTATTGTCCTGAAAATACTTTAACTACTGGAGGATATTATAAACTGGAAGTAAGCAATAATAACAAAAAATAAAATATTTCAACAAGCAATATATTGACATAATACTGTTTACAATGACAAGTATGTTTAATGTGCATTTAATAATCTATAAATCTGCATAACAATTATATAAATGAAGTTTGCATTCCTTTTGTACAACTGCTTCAGTAATGGTGGCCTCATATTCCTTTTTGGTCAAATGTAGTGTTTGGGCTAACTTAATTTTAAAGGGTCTATTATTGTTTTAGATCTTTTTTCTTCTTTGATTAAATATTCAAAGTGCTGTATCACCCAGCACTTGTTAGAAACTGGAAAAAACCTTTGGCTGATGTGAAATGTGTTCAAGAAACAATAGGAAACCTTCATTTGCCTTGTATTCAAGCATTTAACGTGTCCTTCAAGTTCATTGTAATTTCTTTTTATAGTGCCACTAAAAAAATCAACTGAATTGTTCCATTCTCAAGAAACGTACCCTTCAAGACACACCTTGTAAGACAAATTAATTTATTCCAGTCCAAAACATTTAGATTCAACATAAAAGATAAATGAGTAAAAAGTAGCTTTTTAACGAACACATATTCTCACTTTGCGTCTCTGGCCTCTCATCCCAAACCAGACTCGAAAAGGCAACACAACTATTGTTTCCTGCCAAATAGTGCAGACTGGCTGTGTCTGCTTGTTGTCCAGTGCTCCACTGTGCAACATCCATCTGTCCTTTTCTGATAAAACAATCCAAGACACAATCTAAGGTGTTTTAAAGGCACTGGGTGATGTTTGCTAATTGGTAAAAAAGATGCAGGTTCCTCTTTCCTGGCTGGGAGTGAGTCTGTGCCTGGAAAGAGGAGCAGAGGAATCTATTGAGTAGATAAAACTTCAAAAGTTAACATATCTTGGTATCTTGTTCTCAACTGATGGCAGAATGAAGCACAAAAAACATGCACAGATCTCGGTTTCATCCACAGTGCTGCAGGAATCGTTCAAGTCTCCCACTGTGAAAAAGATCTTGATGCAAAAAGCTCTTGATTTACTGGTGCATCTTCACTCCAACATTCATATGTTATCATGAGATGTGGATCATTACAAGCAAATGAGATTCCTCTGAAAGATGGCTGAGCTTCGCCTCTGAAATAGGTTATATAGGAGTGGTAGGCAGTAATTTTCCTGTTTGATCTGTTCCTGGATAGATGAGTTGGTAGTCATTATTTTTCACTATCCAGCTAGTGATTGTGGACAAGGCCTCAATTGAATTCTTTCTGAAATGTCTAAATGAATTTCAGCAAGGGACTGAAATTCTTGCTCCATAGACACCAAGTAGGATGTAGGTTCTTTACATGGAAATACTTGTTCCTTCACCCTCCATGAAGTGGTTCTGTCATTTTAAGGGATCTACTAGGTAGATATGAACCCAGAAGGAACAATTTGCTTGTCAGAGTTTTCTGTCTGGTGTCGGAGCATCAGTGGGAAGTGCTCTGTAACCAATAGAAATCCTTAGCAAAGCGATCTTGACACTGCTAGCATCTTGGTACTAAAAACTACATATAATATTTATAGAGTCATGCTGCAGCTTTTTTACTTTAGTTGTTTGTGATGTATGTAAGAAACAAAGTGGTGTTAAGGCATCAAGTTTTACATGGAAATACATAGGGATGCACCAATCACTTTTTTTTACACTTTTGGTGCTTATACAGATATCTGAGGTGTAGTATTGACCGATGCAGAGACAATCACTGCTGAGTTGACTTAAAACAATTTTAAAAAAAAACCCCACAGAGGTCAGAGTTGATGGGAGGATGGGGGGAGTTTGAAATAATCCTGGAAGAAACTTTGTTACAGTTCTCTCCATCCAAATGCAATTTGTTGCTGTTTTCCAAATAAGAATGGACAAAAGCTTACATGTATTTATAAGCAAAGCTGGTAGAGTTGTAAAAGCAGTGGTTTTTTTAATGTATGTACTCTACAGTTTCCATATTTTTACTTTAAAAATTGTGCACCAGTTTCACAGAATCCCTATAAAAGATGTTAGGTTTGTAATGCAACTAAATAAGAACAAGTTGAAAGCATCTGAATACCGATAGAACATATTTAATCAATCCTGTCTACCAAGCTAATTGTTAAAACATAAAACATTAATATGTTGTTTTTTCCATTTTTTGTTCACATTCTGGCTCTGAAAATGTAGTCAATTCCTTTACTTTAGATGTCTACAAAATTGAATTCATCTTTTGTTTTCATGTGACTTCAGATTCATTCATTATTTTTTACTCTTCCTTTATAAAATAATCCATAACCCACTTTTATTTTCCCTTCCTGTACCATAATAATATAATTTATCTGTCAGTGTATGATTGATTTCACCGTGTATTGCTCTATGTCTAAAAACACAGCAGTGACTGCCTTGCATTTGTAGTCAGAGTTCATGTATCAAAAGCAAACATAGAGCCAAACAGCTTTCCATCATAACAAAGGCAAACATACAAAAAGCCCTGAGCATTTCAGCGCTATTAAGACACCCACTCCCTCTCCATCCTCCATCTCTGGTTCTTGTGCTGTCTCCATCCAACTCCCCCTTTGTCAGTCCGACTCCCAGCTCCTACCTCTTGTTACCACTCCCCCAGATGCACTTCCTCCTTTTCTCTGCCTCTCCTTTTTTTCCTCTATTCAGCTGTCATCCTGTCTTCGTTCCATATAGTCCTGCTCTTGCACTGTCTCTTCTACTCCTACACGAGCACTTAGCACCACCACATCCGCCCCCACGCGCACAGTTTTTTTTTTTTAAACCAACCTCTTACTCATGTGTGTCTACATCCCTCCCTCCCACTCTTTTAACTCTGTCTCTCTTGCACTTCTCTCAGTGGGTCTGAGCTGGAAGCGATTGCCACCCACACATTCCCTCTTCAGCGCTCAGCCTGACATCAGATTTACATTCACAATGAACAAGAACAGCATCTCTCATGTTTCCTTGCACATGGCTGTACATACAGTGTTTGAATGCCGGAGCGGCTTGCTGCCATATGAAAACAAATGTGTCTATTTTGTGTTTGACATGCAAGCTTTTGTTGCCTTTCTGTGGCGGCTGATAATCCTGTTTTTAGCATTAAATTGAATTGTTATGGATGTTTAAGTTGAGATTAATGAAAAGATCAAATCTGACTTATTTTCAAGGAGCAGTTCTCTTGTGCATGACTAGAAAATTAGAAACACCCCATCTCGACGGAATAGCTTAGCTTAACTTATAATACAACAGAAGATTTTGCTAACACACTGCTTGCTATTGTGACTCCCACCTTTTACTTTTTTTTGTGGAGCAGAGATGGAGGAGCTGCTTTATTACATTAGACTGCCAAACAAAAACATAAACTTTTTTTTAAACAAAACAAAGATTCTGTGGAAAACTAAATTTTATTTTTTTTTAATTATTGAATTGTGAAAGGCACAATGCTGTGAATGTAAAAATGTGTTACGCTACACTATTGTAGTTTTGAGGAAAAAATTTTGAAAATTAAAATATTTATTAACATGTTAATTTTATATTACAGCTTAAAATAGCAGCACTGAATTGGAGTTGAGCGCTTTGCACCCTCAGAGGGTTTAAGAGAAAATCATAACTCCTTCACCAATGACAGAAACACAAAGTAGGATTTGACACAATTTCCTGAGTCTTGATGTAGAAATGATGCACTGGAAAACGAAGGGCATAAAAGCAGTTTGATTAACGGGGAAATTTTCAAGTTCAAAATCTAGTGTGTGACATCATAATAAGCCGTTACATTTAAATACATTCAAAGAACTTATCATTTTTCTGGTGTTGTAATATTTTACTATGCTTGCCTTGCAGCATTTTGGTTATTCTCATTATATTCAAACTGCTTCATAAATCAATTTAATTGGATATCCAGTTGAAATAAATAATAGTAAACCTTATAATGGCTTATTTACAGTTGAATCCAGATATTTACATATGTTGAATAATAAGATACATACACTCTTCTTCTCATTTCAGAAGTCATGTCAGACCAGATGTTTCTTGTTTTATCCTAGTTAGAATTACCAAATTATTTCTATTTCCTAAATATCAGAAAACGTTGTGAGAACGATTTTTCAAATTCTTTAAGGAAATTTTGAATTTCTCAAAGTCAAAATTTGCATACATTTGGTCATTATTACGGATAACTGTAATAGGAGGGAAACCTTGTGTCCCTCCTTTTCTTTCATGACATTTTCACTTTGTGCTGTTTGTGATTGTCTTGGTTAGAATTTGATCAAACCTTTTCATTATTTCTTTTGCAAAGTTGATGTTGAAATTTAGAAATACTCTTCTTAGATCTGCCTGTAAATATATATATATATATATATATATATATGCATACATATATACATACATATATGACAGACTGATATACATATATATCAGTCTGTCATAAGCATAGAAGGAGACAAGCTAAGAAAAATTAACTTCTGTTTTAATATTTACAATTTATTCAACTGACTTTAAAACAATTTAAAGTTATACACATTTACCAAACAAAATATGAAGCAAATTGTTACAATTTTGCCTTTTTTGTACATTATACTATTTGTAATTCTGTTAATTTGTTTTTTGATATTTTTTTTAATTTTATTTTTTTTGTCTTTGTTTGAATCTATATGCCTCAATGTTTTGTCATTTTTTAACTGTTATACATGCATTTCCCCAGTATGGGACAAAAAAGAGTGTTTCTATTCTATTCTATTCTATTGTGTTAATAGCAAATTTTTAATTGAAAAATGCTTGGTTTTTTATTAGTTTTTTTTATTAGTTTTTATTTTTTGACGAAGCAAAATGTACATTTTCACCCTGTAAATCTGCAATGGGATTTGAGGATGATTGACAATGTCATCGGTTCTCACTCTTAATGCAGGAGATCATTTGAAAGAAGAAGAAGAATGACGTCTTTATTATGAGATGTCCCTCCCGTCCTTTCCAGGGGCCATTTAATCTCCTGCCATCTGCTGAAAGATACTGCTTCAAGAAAAAAAAGAACGTGCAACAACTCCACTCATGAATGCTCTCTGTAGGCCAAGATAAAGTTAAAGCACTATTATTATATCCCTGATTACTTCGTAAAGAACAATTTCTTTGACATTGTTCCTGAAATTATGATGTTTATCAGTAAGGGAACAGATTTCAAACAATGTTCTTAGAGTTTGACACCACCAGTAATTTAGGAACATTCGCTTAACAGTGTAAACTGCTGCATTAGTGGGCAATGGGTGGTAATTATAATACAGGACTAGGAACATATGAACGGCCTTCAAGATGTCAAATTAAGCCTGTCTAATTTACAAGGTAAATTAGAGAGAAATGGGGCTATTCTTAGTGCAATCAGTCTCAGACAGAGAAAAGTCGATTCAGAGAAAATTGGCTTTAAAAACTGAAGAACTAGCTGACCCAGGGGCACTAGTCATTAAGTTGATTAGCACTGTAGCCTGCTTTCACCTCATGCTCTTCAGTGAACTAAGTTTCTTTGCTATGCTTTGAGTAGTAACTCCATTAATGTGAACAGTTTGTGCTTTTTCTACAGATGGGGAACTGGTAAGCTCAGCAATGAGCATCCTGTCCAACATATTTCTCAGATTTTTCCATCAAAAAGAGTTAACAATAAGAAATATTGCATTTTTATAGAACAGGGCTTGGATTGAAAGCAGGTTTCAGAGGTAAGATGATATATATATTTAGATATATATTTATATTGTACAAACTTCACTTTATTATGGTTTGTTTCAACAGTTTTCCAATTTTCATGGAATTTATGTCCAAGCAAATCCATCCTTAGGCAAAAAAAGAAATCTAAGCCAACAAAAAAAAAAAAAAAAAAGAGATTCATCTCATCCTCTAAAGGACAAAGTTTCCATGATAAATGTTAAAGTTCAAGAAAGGACAACTGGAAAAGGACTGAACAATTACAGGCTTTTTGGAAAGGTTGCAGGAAGAAAAAGCCTTATTTATCATCTGATGTAGCAGCCCAGCAAATAAGTCTATTAGTTGTTTGTGATTAAACTCCTGGAATGCCACATTTATCTACACTATGCCGTAGTGATGCAGTTATGCAAGCAAAAGGAACCATAACCACGTATTGAGAAATGTTTTATATTCTTCAATATGGTTACATTTCTGTACTAAAAATCATTTTAATACAGTAATTGAAAAATATGTTGGTGTGAAATGATTTTCGTTATTCTAAAAGATATACATTTTCGTTGAAGTCTACCTGTACATTTTGGGAAGGATGAAGATAATTTCTAATCAAGATCTTTACTTTGCAAAACTAAGGGCAATTAATTGTCAAAAACAAGACAATAGTTTGAAGTATTATCAAAACATAATCAGTCATTCCAAATCCAGGTGAAGTAATTGGTTGGTTTTAGTTTTTCAGGGTGGCATTATTGTGTCTGCTTAAAAACTTAATTCAAGCTTTATAGCAACAATAAAAGAGCTTTGTTGTTGTTTATTTATCAAGATCTAAATTCCTAAACTTGGCCTTCTCTTAAAAACAAGTGGAATGTTTTGGGATTGTGATTGCAAAAAACATGAACAAAAAACAAGCGACTTAAACGACACTGTTCCGGTGTGTGGGTGATTTATTGAGCGGCTAAATCAAAGAGGCAGGGAGGTCTATTCCACATGACCCCAGTAAGGCAGAATCACAACCTCCCATGACATGATAATGCCTCTGCCTGCATTTTTCTGCTCTGCCTTTCAAGCCTTTACATCATCCATAAACGCCACTTATGTAAGAGTTTTAAATTAGGCCCAACAAGAAAATGAATGTAATTGTCCTCATGCATCCTCATCATCTGTTAATCATTCTGGGTGTCATTAGCACTGACTGAAGAGATCAAAGGATTTATTGATTATTTAGCTGATATCTCGCAATCAAATCTCACTGTTCAGCTGAATCTATTCATTTATGCATATTTTTCTGCTGCTGTAGTTTCTAAAGACCCTTAATGCTTTGGGCGTTTTTGTGTTTTGGACATACTGTGCGTCTGAAAATAAAATGCAAGGTGCTTCAGGAAAAAGGAAAAAAAGTTTCCATGGTAACGGAATACAGATCCAGAGTAAGGATCAGAAAGAGAGTGAGTGAAAAAATAGATTCCAGTGAGTCTATTCAGAGTTTTCTATCATCATTATTATTCTGCTGTCAATGTCTTTTTAAAAATAAAGCCAAATGGCTTTGATTAATTCAGACGGCCATTAACGTGTGAATTAATTTATTGGATGAGGCTGAAAAGACAAAGCCTAGCATGCATGCTTTGGTTTGAATTTTGTCTGAGGCTAGCACCCTCTGCTGACCTCATCCATCTAAAATCTATCAGGAGTCTTTGGAAAAAGACTACAGAGCAGATGATTTTTATACTCAGCCTGAATGAGTTTTCACACATGATGCCGCCTACTGTTCTTCTCTCTCTGCATATAGAACAGGGTACTTAAACTGTATTATCTTCATAAAAGTGAATTGATGTTCGTATTCACCCTGAATGGTACATTTTTATTTGAATTTAAAATGCCTGCGTGGATTATGTGGACGGTTTGTCTAAATTTTAGAGTATAACTGTCTCTTTTCTACTTTATATGCAAAATAATTACAAGAAACTGAAATTATCGATGTAAGGGAGGCCTATATGTGAGAAGAGGTTATTTTAAAGTTCTTAATGAACTCACATTCAGTGAACACACCCAAAAGCCTTGCTTCACTGAGGGTTTGCACATCTTTTTTGTACAAACGAAACAGGTACAAAACATTGATTACTTTGTCCAATCCACAAAGCTGCCACAGAAGAAGATTTGCACCTGAAAACACACGTAAGCAAGAAGCCTCTTATTGTATCAATGTAGTTTTCACACATTATACGCAAAACAAACCATGTGTTTGTTTGCCATAGAACTTATAAGCAGGTTGAAAAGTGTTGTAGTCTAAAAGACAAGAGTTGTTTGCAGCTCACAGTTAACATGGCGCATTTAGTACAAACCGATGGTTCTGCTTGGTCAGGGGTGAAGCTTCCTCAATCAGTTTTTGCTCTGACACTTTGAATATTGACTCATTAAAGCACATAAAACAATTGTTCTAGATTTATTTAAACAAGTTCCCAATACTACACACTCCATCTACAGTACACATAAAATACAATATATCTTGTAGATGTAGACGGTTCTTAAGGGTAATGAGACACAGAAATGATCTGTTTTAAACCTACAGTTACGGATGTTTTGGCGCTTTTTCGGTTTGCTCTAATCAAGAGAAACAAATAACAAGTAGACACTGCAGAAAAGATTTGGTTTCATTTATTTAAATTGATAAAGGATAAGTGGGTATAGCGGATGGACGGACGGATAATAAAACCAGCTGAATATGCTCAATGTTGTTTAGGAATTATTTGCAGACGTGGGAATTAAAATAATAGTTTACTTTGGAACTATTTTGACATTTAGATGGTCCAGTGTCCGAGATGTACTTGAATGCACCATAAAATCACAGCTGTTGGGAAATCCATCCTGTTCATATGGGACAGAACGAGTGTGTTGTCCCATTCAACAGCTGGATTTGGACAGTAGCTGATTTATCACCATTAGCCTTGATGCTAGCATTGAGCATCAAGGATAATGGCTAATTGTTTGTTTCTGCATATGACATGCTTCAACTTATTTTTGTTTCAGGTGAATGAAATCTGTTAAGCACAGAGAGAGCTGCAGACCTTTTTGCTATTTGGTCCAGAGCAAATCTCAGCAGAGTGACAGCGATCCTCTTTGGGTTTTTGTTTGTTTGCTTTGGCAGGACAACTTTTAATTGTGGTATTGATTTGTAAAGTTCAGTGTTGGTCAACTTCAGTCTGCCTTGTGTGGCTACTTACATCCATAACAGACAGATTATTGTTTCCCATTCAGAGTTGTCTCTTTCTCTGCCAAACCATGAAAATGTTTTAGTGGAAAATAACAGGTCTTAAGGTTATATCCGAACAAAATGTCAACACTGTTCAGCCTGTGGTGATAGAAATGAAATGTTGAGTTTCTGGTTCAGTCTCACTGAAGCTCACAGCTGCATTTGGTGCTAAACTCAATATTTAGTAACGCAGTTCATGGCCTAGAAATAGTGGTTATTGTGGAAATTTGTTGGCTAGAGATCATTTTTGAAAATTAGAGTAACAATATTTCCCATAAAAACATTAAATTAATTACTCTATCTTGGGCATTTGTTTGTTTCTGCTTATGACATTTGCTGTAACTTATTTTTAGTTCAGATTATTTTGATATCATTAAAACTACTTTTTATTATTTCTCTACTCTGCAGCGGCTGTAATTATTTCAGCACCACACTTTGTTTTATGGAATAATAGTAAAAATATAGAGCGGCAACAATTGTGATAATTGATATGATCGTCTCATTTGTTAGATCCCAAATGAGGTTGTTCCCTCAGTAATAAGTTGTGCAGAGATTGATCTAAGCAAATGCTGTGGCTGTAATGGAAAATCTGAATATATGAAATAATGAAAGTCGGAATAATCTATTTGCCAAAACATTCTGGTGTCAAATGTGATCCCATCAGTCTGATTGAGCTGGAGACAGAGAAAATGTTTTGTCTGCTGTAATGAGAGTGTTCCTAAAGTTACGATAAACTAAATGGTGAAGGAGAAACTGAGCTGAAAGACAAAGCTTTAGATTTTCTTATTAATTACATTTCAGTCCTCATCATAGCCATGCAATAATAACTGAAAGAACAATATCCTGGGTAATGACAAGAGTTAAGCCTCAGAAATAGAGTAGCTCCATTTGCTGGGATGATTCCAGAGCATGAAGAGGCACTAAACCAAACTTTTCAATTTTGTGTTGCTGAAATGTTCATGCGTGTTGCATTGAAGGCCACACTTGCTGTTATGTAATCTTATCATACTTTTTTACATCAACGCTGTCATTACAGAAGTGTTACTCCAAGTCCCAGCTGTCATACAACCTCAAGCCATCAGAGAACCTTTGTTTATTTTAGCTTTAATTACCTTTAATGGGGACGTTTAAGATATGATTGGTAAAATTGCACTTCTGTAAGCCATTTTTCTGTGTTTTATACTCTACAAAAAAAAAATGTTAGCATGACATGTTGTTGTGGGAAACATAACATTTAATCCTGGAAGTGGGTGGAAGTTTGTGCAGATGGTAATGGGGAACAATGACAACCAGCAGGACTAAAAGCAAACAAACATTTCAGCCTCAATAAAACCCTTCACTGGAGGATGTAATAAGACACAAGCTCACTGATGTTCTTTTATAATTACCCTGAGGCTTAGGATAGCACACTTCTTGTTTTTATGATCTCACTTTCTGAAGATGAACCCACAGAAATGATTCGAACTGTGGTTTATTTGGGATGAGGGGTGCAACATTTTCACAGTGTGTTCTTCACCTTATTATATTAACATGTGAGAACCACATGTTTCTCACAGTGTTTCTTTGTGGGGTTTTTAATTGATATTAGTTATGATGTGTACATGCTGCTGGCAAAACCTTTAGCGGTATTTATTAACACTTCCAGTAAAGTAACAGACTCTGATTATTGCTGCAGGGCAACTATAGAGAAAGTTCAAATGAATCCTTACCATGTGTCATTCATGCTCTTTAAAGTAAACTGTGTATTTGGTTTTTAAAAAACTTTTCTAAGGGTTTTACGGCGGCTTTATAATCAGCTTGTGTCCTTGACTTTGACTGGGCCATTGCAAGAATGTCATTATTTTCCTGTTTTTAGTCCTCGTGTGCTGTTATTGGTGCATGTCTGATGTCCAACAACTTTTTATATCTCAACTCTGGAGACCGAAGAACGTTGTCAGCAGGCTTAATGACGTTCAAAAGGGTGAAACTGAAAACAGGGCAAACAATATAATCTAAATACAGAACACTTTTATATTTTAATTTCTGCTGAATAACATCATAACTACATCTATTTGTATGAACATGCACTACTGACACCATCTTGAACAACCTCGCAAATCGGCGGTAATTTGCATAGCAAAAAGATTAATTTTACAGTCAAATAACACATTAGTGGGCTATATCTAGCACAAAGTAATGTTACAAAATTATTCTCTTAGTACACACAGGCAACATAACCTTAAGTAAAAGATAGATGCAGTAATTTTCTCCGAACAGGTGCTGATGTCATCAATGTTTGGCTTGATGGCTACTGCTGTTCAATAAAGTTTTGGTCCAGATAAAAAATTGTTGCAAAGTTGCAATATCTGAAAAAAAAACAACAAACAAACAAACATATGAGGGCAGACTTTCCCCCTGTTGTGTCCTACCTGTCTGAAATTAGTTTCTAGGAGCATATAATTTGAATCTTCATAACAGAACACTTCCTTCTGTGTTTAGGATCACAGACCTGCTGTTGACCCAGTTTGGTCCAAACTTCAGAATTACATTTAACTAAAATATTTCAACATAGAGAGAAATTAAAAAATTATTCAGAAGCTGCAAGGGGCCAAGGTCACGTGGCTGTAAAATTAGCCCAATCATCATCCCTCCATCACCGTGCTTGACAGTTTGGATGAGGTGTTGATATGCTAAATTTGGTCTTCAGCAAACACACCACTGTGCATTACGGCCAGACACCTGGACTTTGATCTTCTGTCTTGAGGACATCAATCCAGAAGGTTTGTGGTTTTTCCAGATGGAACTTTACAACCCTTAGATTTTAAAGAGAAGAAAGTTTTGCCTTCAGCCTCCTTCAAACAAGCTGTGCAATACTATTTACTTGTTGGAAACTATACTTTGATTAGATTTAACATTTAGTGTGAAAACACATAATTTTAGGGTAATTTGCCGCTGGAGGGGTTAGCACTGCATGGTCTTACTGGGGCTTGCATTCTTACAAAGACTTTGTTTCTGCATTAGCTGTCTTGTTCTCTAAAACTCATTTTGCTTTATGGAAACAAAATTGAAATACTCATAAATAAATATTATGAATAATTTTGTAGCAATGTTTAGTGTTATTTTTAACAGCAGTACTAATAGTTGCTACAATTGAGTATTCAATTAAAGAAATTAAGCTTTTGTTTTCTTTTTTTTTTTTTTTAATTTGCAATAATCACCTTTTTTTGGTCAAGAGAAGTCTGTTTGGTGGGATTGAGATGTGATGTGATTCACTGGCACAGACTTCTTTCATAATTTCATAATTATAATTTACAGCCATTGTTTACATCCAGATTTACTGTTTGGCTTTTCCTGTGGAGAATAACGCCGTAAAACTCGGATGAAAGTCGTTCAGACTGCAGTTGCTTTGAAAACTATCAAATAGTTTTTCTTTTTAGCCACCTTGAAAATGATACAAATGTTTTTGGATGTCTAAAGAGAGATTTGTTGCAAAATGTAATTGAGAAGCTCTTTCCCTGAGATATAACTCATTTAGTACAAATTGTAAGAGTAGTTATGTATTTCATTGCAACCTCCAGCAATGACAGCAAAAACTTTCCCCTGAAATATTGTAGCTTTTAAAGGCTGTTTCTTGTATTCTGCATTTCCACTGAAGGTGTGGGAGGGCAAAACATAGTGCTTGTCATCATTTGTTGCACATTTTTAAAGAGGAAAGTCAAGATTATTTTAATGTAAAGACCCGCTTCATACCTGATGTATTTATATGTAATGTGTATTTTACAGAATTTTCCTTCAATTGCCGATTATCCGACATTCAGGTGGCAATTTACTGCTAGGCTCTGAACTTGGATAAAGAGGCATTGGCACAGTTACTGCAAACTCTGTCATGGTAGATTTTTTTTTTTTTTTTTCTCCCCGTGTTTGCGTGGGTTGCAGAAAATGTTAGAACTGCAGACAGAGAGAGACCAGCAGGCTCTCAGTGAAAAGATTGCCATTTGGACAGGTAAATGAAAGGCAGAGAAGGGAGAGGGCCGAGAGGATAAATGAGGACTACAGATAAAGGTAAGCATGGAGAAAATGGAAGGCTCTTCAGTCCGAACATATCTGAGTGGGAGGGAACCAGATGAAAACAAGAAGAGGGCAGAAAAAGGGAAAGAAATTGTTGGGGAAGAGAGTCCGAGGAGGAGAGAGAGATCAAGGACTGAGGAGAGGTAGAAGGATGAATGCACTGTTTGAATTATGTAAAATACCTGCGTGGGAGAGAGGAGGTGTGTGTTTGAACATCATGACGGAAAAGCAGAGAGAGCAACAGAGCAATGAGATGGATGGTGAGATTTAGACGAGAAGTCAGATCTAGAGTCTGAAATGTAAGAATAGGAACAAACAAATGTAACCAACCTGTGTGCAGGATTGATCTTTGGGATAGAAACGGCAGAAACCTGCAGAATGTGGAGAGATGAAGCAGGCTTTCATTCTTTCCTGCTGGATTCAGGAGACTGGAAATGATTATTCAACCGGGGCTGTTAGCATGCCACCGTGTGTTTATTAGACAAGACAGCGGTTTGTTCATATGTGGGGGAATGTGCCACGACACGCTGGTTGCTTTTCATAACTGTTCATATTTAAGCTGCTCTAGCAAAAGCTACAATAATTTTGGGACACTTTTTTTATAGCAGGCTGGGAATTTGTCAGTTTATTTGATTTTTTCTAACAGCTGTTGGACAAATTTACATGGATATTTGCAAAAAGATATTTCTGCTTCCAAATGATGAACATTAACATTTCCATTATCCAGTGCAAACTAACAGATGGCTTCCAGTCAGTGAATCATAATGACTGGATTTTCCTTTATTGCTCACATTTGACCACATTTGCAAAGCTGATGACATTCTCAGCAGTCCATTACTTATTTTGTGTTTGTCTCTCAATATGACTACTTTAGAACATTATTAACAAATGTTAAAAATATCTTATAGACTATTATTGGATCATAATTATGCCCGTGGCAACAAACACATCTGTCCAGTCTAAAAGAGATGCTTACATAACTAAACGATGAATATATACTGTCAATATAAGCATTCCCTCAGGAGAAATTAGCTAAAACCAATATGTTCGCATAAAGTAACCAATTGTTCTCTGTTTTTGACAACTTGCATTTTTGTCTTATTTCAGCGTGTAAGTTTATGGGTAAATAAGTACCCACTGTTGCCAACTTGACGACTTTTAGGGACGTTTCAGACAGAAAAAAAAAACTCTTCTCGGTCAGAATCAGCAGGTCTGGATTTCTAAAGCTTCCTTTAAAGTTAATGGGCAGGAAACTACAGTTGTAACTTTAAGCAAATCAAACCTCTGAATACTAACTTTTTCCATGTTTTGCCTTGCTCTTTTTCTCATGTCTGTTTCCATTCAAATTATGCTAGATAAAGTTGTCCGAGTTTTAAAATGTGTGCTGCAAGTTTGAGTTTCAAAAATGGAGAGTAAAATCATCAAAGTGAATCAAGAGAAAGGGGGAAAAAAGACGTATCTGCATAGTTGCACTGAATGTACTTTGAGACATCAAAACACTGTGAAACTAACTCAAATATGCTCTAATCATATCTTAAATTATTGTAGCAACCTCATATTTATTTATAAAATGTGTGTAATGGAAATGTAGTGGTGGTGCTGCCTTGCACAAAGAAGGTTCTGGGTTTGAACTCCGACCTTATTCTTGGGTTCTCTCCAGGTACTACATGATAGCTTGTCCTGTTTTTCTCTTGTACTGATACGGTGACTTGTCCAGTGTGTAGCCCACCCCTCAGTTTGTGATCCCGCATGGATTGTAGAAATCAGATAAAAAAAGGTTCGTTCAACTAACTTTCTTTTATGCTTTAACAGAAAACTCATACTGGTGATAAACATATAATTTGTGGATACTTTCCAGCACAGTCAAAACACTCAAGTGAGGTAAAAATATAGCAGCTGTGAATTTGAGACTCCAACATTGTCGACGGTCAGCTTAGTCATTTATTATTTATGTCAGAAACTCTTTCCATTTTTTTTCAGTGAAAAACTAACAGTCACCTTGGTTTTGCATACATCTGTCCAGAAATGACATATCAGAATACCAGAACCAAATTTTAAGGCTTATTTTTACTCACAAGAGAGGCTGGGGTTGAGTTTGCATACAGATAATGAAGGATCTAAACCTAAGGTTTTATTAACCCTGAATGCAAACATTGTCCCTGTTGTATTTCTTGCAACAGTTTCTTTTGTCCTTTTCGCTTATAAAACTGGGAATATGTCTTATTATAAGTATAATTATCTGCCAGTGGGGCCATTTTCCCCCACTTTTTTATCAAAATTAAATAATCAACTTAAAACAAGATCTTAAATCTTGCTGAAAAGTCACTTATAAATTCATGTTGTCTCATTTCACTAAGATATTTGCACTAGAAAGAACAAAAGTACTTGACAAGATTTTGTATTTTTGCAGTTTATTGGAAGTATAATGATTAACATGAACACAAATTGTGATGGTTTATGACATGATGCACTACTAAATGATATTACAATATCATTTCTAAAAAGCAAGCTAATGATCATTTTGTGATAATCTGTGTTAAATGTAATAATGTTAGTACATGTGCAGCAACTAGTCTTTAAAAATGTAATCAAGGATTTTATTGTGTTGATTATTACGTGTGATTTAATTATGTTTTATTACGTTGTTATATTGCAGCATTACAAAGTTTTTGGATATTTGAGTTGGCCAAGTGGTGTGATTTTTATACTTGACGCATCTTTTGGTGCAGTATTCTCTGAAAATTAGTCTTCATATTGGGATTAAATAAATGCAGGTGGACATCGCAGTATTTGACATGCACACGCTGCATCAAGTTACAAAAATTACAGCACAGTTTGGGTGTGTACTCTTTCTTCCAGTTCAAATACATAAAGTTAATCCCTCTGTTTTGATCTTAATTGGTTTCCATTACATTCCTCTATTCTACAGTTTCCTTTCATACAGTATGTAACACCAGGGGGTTTGGCATCATGGCACAAAAAATACCTAAACAACGTCAGAAGGTTGAGTTTTTACTTGTCACTTAGACGCTGAGCCTGGTAGAGCTATTTCTCATTCTTTGCTGTGACACATTTACTGGTTGTCATAAGAGTCACTTAGCTTCAGGAAACTGATATTCAGCGCTGACTTTTCATTGACCTTCCCTGTATTTTGTGAACTGGGGATAGAGGCTGGTTCAGTGATGAAGTTGCAGCTGTTAAAAATTCACCAAGATTTGGACAGAAGGTCATTGGTTGGCTGTGGGTTTCTGTGTTTGTTCTCCAACCACAGATTCACGCGTTATCTCCCAGCTGTCTGACAGCACAGTGCATTATATTGTGACTACCTGAGGAAGTCGATGAGTGCTGTGTTTGTTTGATGATCCATTTTATTCATGCATCTTGCGTTTCCTCCTCACAAAGCACAGACTGTTAACGTTCGCTTTATCAGGCGTTCAGACAGGAAATCTATCGCTCTGCAAGTCCAGCACCTACTCTGTCAGTGTGAGATGGATGGAGGTGTGTGGAAGTTTCTGATTCACCCTGCAGTTTGACCTTTTATGGTTTTTTCTCCATCCGCCTTACCTTTGCACTGTCCAGCTCTCATTTTCAGGTGACATGCGTTCCTGGAGGTGTTTGTTTTCACACTGCCTCTGGTTTTCCGCCGTGTTTGCGGTGCATATTTAGCACCCTGTCCTGTCGACGTCAGATGTGCTCTTACCTGTTGCTAAAGGTAAGAGCACATCTTACCTTTAGCAAGATGTGGTCTTACCTCTGCTTCTTCTTGCAGATCACCGTGCCCGGAGGAAGAGCATAGCCACTGGGAAGCAACCCAGCATGGAGGTCCCTCCCACTGCCCCCCTTCAACCCTTCCGACAATCCGTGAGTAACCCTCCCTATCCTCGGCCTCGCTCGCTGCCTCCGTCCCTCTCGCTCTCCCTCCTCCCTCCTCCCGCTTTCGGCCCATCTCAAACATGTGGCAGACGGGTCAGCGGCACTCCGCCTCACCCCTTCCCTCTGTCCCTGGCCGTCTCCCCGTCCATCACCTTTTGCCCGCCGGCGCAGCCGCAGAAAAAGGGCTCCAAGAAAGGGTCGGCCACGCCCCCGTTGCCCCGCTCGCTGCCTCTCTCTCCCTCCCTATCCTTCACCCTGCCTCACTCGCCTGCCGCCTCCTCCTCCCCTCCCTTCTTGTACTGGGGAGGAGACTGGAGGGCTGCCGGTTCAAGTCCAGTGGCGGGAGGAACGTTTATTGAACCGCTGCCCCCTGTTGAGGTATGTGACACTGAGATACAGGTTGTTTTCATTGCAAAGGCAAAAAAAGTTATTTTAAAGGTATTATTACACGCTGGGGGAAATGCATATTGAATATTTCAAACATATTCCAACATATTTTGAGAGTAATTTACCATGTGGCCACAAACAAAACAGCGCAGTTTTCTAATTGTGTCCTCGCTTTTAACTGGAATTGCATCCTTTTGTCCAACCAACATCAAAGTTTTAGGAACAGAAATATCTCACTAGACGGGTTTCTACTGAATTAATGTGTTCAGATTAATCTGTATTCAGATTAAAACATAGTCTGCTCTGTGATGATGCGTCTGTAATAGAAGACAAATTTATGTTTTGCTTTTCAGATAGCTTCAGACTGCTGGCTTGGACACTTCTGTGATTCTTAGCAAGCATTGTTTACTTCAGAAATTATAGAAGACAAACTTTAATTTTTTTGGCAAATTCAACCAAAAAGAAAAGGAGAAACATAATCACAACTTATCTTCTGATTTTATCACAAATGAATGTGTTTAAATGCTTCCCCTGTTGTTTAAATGAATTATTGTAAAATTATGGGCTAAGTCATTTGTTTTGCCAAAAGTGCTTTTTTGTTGTTGTTGAGGTTTTTTTTTTTTTTTTGCCTAAATTATCTTTGGCAAAAAAAAAAACCCAAAAAAACAAGTGGTGGTGTTTTTTGTGTTGTTGTTGCCAAAATTACTTTTGGCAAAAAATGACTGAGGGAATTATTTTAGGAAGGTGACAAAATATAATTGTAGATATTTACTTTGCTCATTGACTAAATTAAGCATGATTGGTCATAAGTCTCACTGCCAGACAGAAGCAAAGTGCTTCCAATGTGATGCTTGGTATGTGTGGGATATGCATAATATGGGAATCTCTTATTAAAAATCTGCTAGTTCTCTTTTTTTTTGCTGCACAGAGTTTGCATTTATCTCATTAGAGAGAATTTTGAGCTTTAGGCTCAAACCAGGACTTTAGTTTTTATTTGATTTATCATTATCAAACCTGGATGAAAATGTCTTCAGGACCAACTAAAACATATTTAGTCTAGGTCACAAAGTCTTTACAGTTCAGATGAGTGTGTGAAAAACATCCAACCATGTTTAGTTTTAAACAAGCAGGGCTTTGCACTGTAAGTGTCAACAGATCATAAGTGTTACATCAGACTGTACAACCAAATCCTAAAGCCTGTGCAGTGGAGAAATGTTGTTTTATTTTCATTTTGTAGAGTAATCAAATGCTAATTACCGGTAGTTCATATGCAGCAATATGCTTTTGATCTGTTGTGGAGAAAGTCAAAAAATCTAAACAGGGTGATGAAGAAGACTGGATATGGACTCTTCATAAAATATGGATTCTTCATAAAAATGAAAATTATCATGTATTAAATTGACCATCCTCCTTATGAGACTGTTACAATAACGGAACGCGTTCAGTCAGTGTATTCTTTAGAATCGCTGTAATTCAGACAGGAGCCCTTCCTGCCCATAGACACAACATTTAGAGTTATAACATTAAATTTTCCTTTGGATTGATAAAGTGTTTTTAGATCAAATTGAACTATGTCAACAAGTTATCTGCCCAACAACACTGCTGTGAATAAGGAGTTGGATTAAACTTTTACTTAAAGTTTAACATCTTTCATCAATCCAGGAGCAGTTCACCATCTGTCAGAGTTAAAAGATGGTTCAGCTCTTGCTGTAAACTTTCATTTAAAACTTTAAATAATTAAAACTGCAAAACACAGCATTTTCCTGCACCAAAAACTTTAGATTTTATGATAAACGCTGAAATGAACAAGAATGAAAGCAGCTTGACTGGTTTTAATGCAACTCTCCTGACCCCAGCTTCAAAAACGGGTCACAATTTCACCACGAGTGTTTGTTATTGCTCTTCAGTCGGGAGATGCAATTTTAAAAATAATTTAGCGGAGTGAGGATCCAAAAACACATCAGAGCAAAGACAAGGAAGAAAACTGTTTTAAAGCGCGAAATAATAAGCATAAAACTGTCACTCATCCATTTCTGTTCCTCTGCTCCATATTAATAAACCAATAATAATTTTTACAGGGAATTTCAGTTTTATTAAAAAATGTCTTTGTGATTGTTTTTTTTAAACATGATTAATAAAGTAAATTAATATTGTGATATTAGATAAGAATACAGCATATTGGAATTTAATCAAATACACAATTTAGTCCAATTTATCAGGGGTGTGTAATTAAAGTTTTATCTGAAACCGGTTTGTAGGGAAATGTTGAATGCCTGGAACTCTGTGGAAATCGTGTTGCAGTTCGCAGAACAGCAGCCGGGCTTTTAAATGCTGATTTGACGTAAATGCGAGTCGTAGTAAAAGTCAGAACATAGACCGGTTCTTGAAATGTCAGCGAAGAAGGGAAGTATTGAAACACGACTTCTTATTTAGCTTTCAAATTGAGATGGAAGCTGAGTGAAAGGTGGAGCAGGAAGCGATGTGTCTGTGGACAGAAATAATCTGTTTTGTGTTTTATTCATGGCAGCAGGTATCACACATGAAGGTGCTTACAGGAGCGGTTTAAGTTTTTACGAGCCCTCCGTGTCGCTCGCATCCTCTCTCTGTTATCCATCCTGCTGTTTCGCACACTGTTTGTATCTCAGAATAGGATAACTTGTTTGTTTCCGTTTAGAAGCGTCTATTTGCTGCTCATTCATTGTGGCAGAACTGAAAAGGTTTTCCATGCACTTGAAAATCGCTGAAGCTGGATAATCCATTAAATGAAATGCAGAGCCTCAATTTGGCTGCAGAGTTCGGAGTGTTTGTCATTATTTCACACTGGTTTAGATGAGTGTTTGTTATATAAATGTTTTAGGTTCTGTGAATGGGGTAATTTAGCCCTGAAGAGCAGCAGGAGGATGACGAACATGGCCCAGGAATCCTCTCTCTTTGGTTAACACCTTGTTCTGAACTGCTGTGGTAAATACAAAGTGCACCCTTTTTCTATTGGTTTAACTTGGAAATTGCCCGCTTTATTTGACCCGAATTTCACACTACTTATTTAACAAAGAAGAAGACAAAATGGAGATGCTGTGTAGAAAAGTACAGCTTTTTTTACAACTTCATGCTTTGCGTAGCCTGGTTGATTCGCTCTAAAGCACTACATGAAAAAACATCTGATTCACTTTTTTTCTTTTATTTTTTGCCGCATTTCAAAATTTTGTTTAAAATTTGCATGATAATTGGATGGAAACATGACTATTATGTAAAAGCTTATTCAGTGGAAAACTTTTAAAACAGCGAGGTCAGATTATGCACAGTTCAGAGAAATTAAAAATGTCCATCTCAGACTTTAAAGGCCTCAATTAATGTTTGGACAATTTGAAAAAAGTTTGAACAACTATATGGCTGATGTTGAAGAGTTGAAGGAAAAAAACGTATCACATCAAGATTTACTGTAGGGTTACAAAGTTCCATATGGGTAAATCAAAACAGTTTTCACTCTCTGCTTTTCCATTTCACACACGTGGTTCAGCGTAAACGGTTTTAAAACCTGCTAAAGACCAGATCATTCGTTTTGTGCTTATACATAAAACACCACTGAAGAAAGGTGCACCTTTTATTTCCCTTGGCTGTAAATCTTATGGTGCTCACAGACTGAAATAAAATGCTCGAAGTAAAACCCCAAAGTGTGCTGCTGCACTCAGAGGAACTATTACTGCCTCCTCCCAACCCCTGGGCAGAGGGGTTTACTGTATATCTAACTAAAAATAGCCACAAGGTCCTGTATTATCAATTTTGCTGATTAGTGCGGCCTATCATGTCCGCGGTGGTGTTGCCACCCAAGGGGTCTTTCTTTAGAATAACTTTTGCTGGTAATGCAGCTATTGTCTCTTTTTTTTCCACATGACATCCCTGCTCTGAAGATGAGGGGAAATGAGGACAAAACAGTAAAAATAGGTCAAACTAGAGAAGAGCAGCAGGATTAATGCATCTTAACAAAGTAAGGGTATAATATCCTAAAAGCCTCACAACTTAGAGGCAAATAAAATTACTAGAAATATTATGTGTTAGAGCTGACATAAATGTGACCTAATTAAAAGTAAAGGGGCTTTTGGGGCATTTTTAGTCCAGGAAACCTGTCAGAAACCCAACGCTGATAGAAATGACCACTGCAACTTTGATTCTCCTCTTGTTACTGCGATTTGTTTTGGTTTTCAGTCTCTTTCTTTTACCTTTTGACACTCAACCTGTCAGATGGAGGAGCAAATCAAATCGGAGTTAGTCATGCAGACTATTATTTTGAAACCAGCAGATGGAGCCAAGCCTTTAGTCATATCCTTAAGACAGGCTTCGAAGCCGTTTGACTCATACCAGATGACAAGGTGTCATTTCCCTGCAGTCATTCTCCTGCTGAATAATATTGTTATGTGATAGGTATATAAATGGTCTTTCTGTGCACTTCTTTGTTAAATCAGCATAATATATGTTTGATGCACTTATTAAATAATTAAGGCTAATTAAGGATAAAAAATGTCCAGGTTTCGCCCAGCATATTTTTTTCTCTTTTCCACCCATTTTCTTGAGGTTAATGTGCGCCAGCCAACAAACTGTTATAATCAGGGTCAATGCTAGTTTTTATTGCAAGGTTTCATTCCTTTTCAGAAAGAAATTTTTAAAAAATACGAAGGTTGTTTCGCTTTAACAATTTGAAAAAGCACATTTTTGATTCCATTTTAGCAATTTTTTCTGTCAACCAATCAGTTTTCACCCATTTTACCAGACACAAGTTGCCCAAATTTTCCAGTTTTTTTCATTACTTTTTAGTTAGTGGTTTGGTATCAAAACTGAATTTAGCCAATGATATGACCCCCAAACCCAATTATGTAGCCTGTTGGGAAAAAAACTAATTGTCTATACCTGCTTTAGGAGAAAAGGTCTGTCTCGCATTTCCACTCCTTGTTCCTTAGAACAGAGAATATGTTGAGAACCCTTGTTGCATCTGAAGTGGATGAAAATATTCTTCTATTTAGCTGAAGTAACATCAGTGAAGTCACTGAAGGGCCTCTAAGTAACAAAGAGCTGAAATAGAGCTGAGATGAAATATGAATGTGATGGTTCTGCTCCTAATCTTGATCGTGCAACAACCTGGGACTTTTCTAAAGATAAACTGAAGACATATTCGATGTGAAACTCTGTATTAGAAGTTTGCACAGTGGCTTGCAAAAGTGCTAAATCTGCTTGAATGTTTTTTACTTTCTGTCACATTACAACCACAACTTTCATTGTTTTTTTATTGGTATTTTATGAAATACTAATTTCATAAAATATTTGAACTGAGCATTTCTGAGTCATTACTTTGTTACTGCAATCACAGTTTCAAATGTTTTGGTGCTTAACTCCATGAGATTTACACGTTTAGAGACTGATTTCTTTTTGCATTTGTGACTTCTCCAGTTTTGCCACAGCTCCAATTGAATGTAGGTCTGCTTTTAAGAAAATATGTTGTAGTTTGTTTTTCTTACATGTGGTTTAACCTGTAAGAAAGCCCATGCAGGACAAACTGTCCCAACAAAAATCTTCACGGTCCACTGCTGCCCACTACAGGTTCTCTGGTGGCACTGCAGGTCTTTTTTTTTTTTTTACCAACTGGACATGTGCAGCAGTGTGATTTCTTTTATTAATAAACTTACTGTGTGCTTTCCCTCCTCATGTGCCCCATTTTTTCATTTGTCTGCATTTGATTGTGCATAACGTCTGACACAAACCACTTTGACCCTGCGCTCATCCGACGTTTAAACCCCACCTGACCACTGTGTCCCGCTCCTCACCTCTCCATCACTCATCTGCTCCAACATGTTTGCGCCACCTCGCTCGTCATCCCTCTCCATCTGTTTATCCCCGTCGCATCATCATCGTCATCATCGTCCTCCTCCGCCACACTCCAGAGTTTCCTCAGTAAGAGGTTGAAGGGCTCCATCAAGAGGGCTAAGAGTCAGCCGAAACTGGACCGAACGAGCAGTTTCCGCCAAATGATCCTCCCCCGCTTCCGCAGTGCCGACCAAGACAGGTCAGTGAGAGAGATGACGCGCAGGTGTGTGGATGTTCTGGATGTGTTTGACCACTGCTGAACACAGTCATACCCTTGCATTTTGTTTTTACCTGCTCCAGTCTTTTGAAGAGGTTTATTAAATTAAATTAAAATGAAATAAAAAATTATAGGACTTGTCTACTAAAGTGGTTGGAGTGATTGAAGTTGAAATACTCCTAAGTCCAAACATTTTGTCATTTGGTCCAAAATTGTCCTTCCAAAAATATTTGGAGATAAAAAGAGAAAAGAAATTAAAAATATTTAATTCAACAAAACATTGTGAATTTTTATACCTGCTTAAGAACAAATTATGAATGCAATATTTACTAAAACAACATAGTCCTTTGGTCTTTTTTAAAGGAAAAAGAGATGTACATTATTGTCAATTCAAAACTTTAAAAAAGTTTTACATGTTTGCCTTATTTGAGACAAACATTGCTGTCCAGTTTGTAACATCCTCTGTGCTCAACTGAGAAAGAAAATGATCTATTTTCAGCTATAAGAACAGGATCTAGAGTAACTGTTGCTGGACTGATTAAAAGTAAAAAAAGGTTCATCTGCAAGGACTGCCTGTGCTTTCCACCATTCTTATTTGAAGTCAGGATCAGCACAAAATTAGTACGAGGGTTGCAAATGGCCCCCGGGCCACAGTTTGTACAACCCCGTCCTAAACCCTTTCTGGATGCATTCACTGTAATATTTAAAGCTATTTTCCTTGATTCACCCAGAATATATATATAAGAATCAGGTTTGAATGAGCCAATAATCACTAAAGTGTTGTCTTTGGGTATGAGAGAGCAGAAGAGTCTAGCTACATCTTCTTCAATGAGAAAATAAATTCACTTTCCACTCTCACTTCAGTATCACTTTCAGCTGAACTCATCACTGTTTCTCAGTCAGCGCGATGAGGGAACTCTCACCATGGTAACCAGCAGTCAGCCATAATCCTGGCTGTACAGAAGGAAATGAGTTAGTGGGAGATTTGCTTAATTACACCTCCTCTGGATCCTGGACAGACGTACAGTAGAGCAAAGATTCCTCAGCAGCTCAGGAAACATGAATTTAATTCTGCTGGACTAGATGTCTCCCAATGACTACAGAGAAATAAGTTATTTCTTTATTTGATTTCAGATTTTTTTTTTCTACCATAAACCACCCACATTCAGATGAGAAGCAGCCAGATTAAAAATAAATAAAAGCATGTGATTCAATCGAACACCAGATGAGAATTTTACATTTGGAGTCAAACTTGAGATCAGAAGTGAACTCAACCGAAAGCTCCAGCTGTGAAACAAGGATCTGCCAAGACATTTTCAGATTGATTTATTCCCCCCAGAAGGCCACTGAGGGGACAAAACGACCAAATTCTGTTAAAATGGGCTTCTTATCGCAATGTTTATTTCAAAAATCCATTTTCACAACTTCTGGACTTCATTATAATTCAATGTTTTATTCTGAATTTCTACGGGAGGATTTGCATTTTTTTGTTTTGGGTTACATTCTTGCTCCTTCGGTCAAAAAACATGTTGTCATGTAGAACTCGGTTTTAATTCCAATAATCATCTAGTTTTTCTACGTCTCTGTTTCACATAGATACCAGATTTAAGTTCAGAATCACAACTGTGCTGTGCGAAAGTCACATTTTTATGTTTTCATAAGACATTTTGGTAATATTTTTTTAAAGATTTTTTTTTGAAGTTTTTGTTTGTTTGTTGTTTTTCTCATTTTGTTTTTTGAGGTCCAACCAGCGATTCTCAGAGGAGTTAATATCTAGGAAGTTCAGAACTTTGACCCACTTTTGGTTCTGAAGTTTTCTTTGTGATACTCTTCTTTCAGCTGTAATATTCCCAGCAGCAACTTCTTGCATATTAGGCCAATTTAATCCAAAATGTTGGCACCCTGTCTGTCTGTTTGCTTGACTCCAATTCTCCTATTTTCTGAATATATTGTAGCGAATAATTATTTGACAACTTGTGGGACCCAAACACTGTGTATGAATTGATAAAATTTATGACTTTTCTCTACACAGCAGTATTTGTTAAGGGTAAAATAATTTATCGTCCAAGCCGATTTTTAGGATTGAGTTCCGTAATTTTTGGGAGATTGATGATCCGTACATGTGAAGCCAATCTTATCCACGTCAGCAAATTTGGTTTTGCATTTGGCAAGCACTTCAGACACCAAAAGTTACACGTCCTGAGTTCATGAAACTAAACCTGCAGAATGTTTGAGTCGGTATTCGTTGTGGTAATCATGTTGTGTTGTCTTCTTGCTGCACCTGATCTGACGTGTTGCAGGTATTTGAAGACATTTTCCAGCCGTCTATGTTTTGAAGTGTCTCTGCTGAGAGCTGGCTCAGTCCTCCGTTTTTCCTCCAGCCCTCCTGCTGTTTCTCCAATCCCTTCATGCTCCCCAGTCGCACGCATCCTCCTCTTCACTCTTCTTCCTTTCAGACTCTCATATCTTCCTCTCTGAAGAATCCAGTGTTTACATAATGAACTTAATTTGCACTGAGAGGTCGTCTTTACCCCCATCCCCCATTCTCTCTCACATTTTGTCATGACTTCCTCCAGTCTTTCTCTGCTCTCTCTGTCCTCCCTTCAATCTGAGTCATTCTTTTAGGTCTATTTTTATCTCTCCCTCTCTCCATGAGCCTCTCTCTCTCCCCGGTTCCCTGTGCGATCAGTGCTCCGGTGATGAACGTTATGATTGGTTTTAGGCACAGGCAATCGTGGGAAAAGTGAGCGCAGAGCCGAGGATTTAGGTTTTCTTCAGATCCATCCTTGTCTTTTTTGTTTTTTTTCTCCTGGGGGGTTTCCTTGCTCCTGACCAATGCTCCTCACTCTGGTTACATTTATTGTGTCATCATTTATCTGTCGTAATGGATATATGACTATCAGCTTCTTCTGTGTGTGCATGTGTGCACTATAGTAAAGGTGAGCACGATGAGCGGTTTGAGTGTTTGTTACTGTGAAATATTTGCATAAATATGTCAGAGGACTGATTTTCTTTCCTAGAAATCATTTCAATATATATTCTCTCTAGAGCATAAACAACTGTAGAAGAAAAAAAAATCTGCGAGAGCGTTATGGCATCACATAAAGTAACAGCATGAAATTGTATTTTCTGCAGGATATTCCTTTGAATTTAGCTAGTAAAGCTAATCACTGGAGCTCGTTTCTTTCTGCACAGCCTGCAGCTACCTGGTGGAGCTTGAAAAGCAGATTTTCACTTTATAAATCCCATTTTGGTGATAATCTATGCATTATCTTAAAGCACCAGTGCAAGCAAAGCAGCAAATGTACAAGTGGTAAAAAAGTTGTTCTCATACAGTCATATGACACAATATTTATGGCAAAAGTCCATTTTCATAACTTCTGGAGCTAATTAAATAAAATGATCGTCATTAGTGTGAGCACTGCAATAAAAGCAGAAGCTTTGGTGTTTTGCGGCTCTAAAACCTAGCAATGTGTAGAGTCATTTTCAAACTATTTGAAGTTCTTGGTTGTACTAGAAGAATGATTATTCATATGTGGAAAACTTTTTTTTTAATTCTTAGGAATTTTCCAGCTTATTTAAAATAAAATAACTAAAAGTTATTTTAGTGGCGTCTGGGGATTTTACTTCACCCAGACGCCACACGGCTCAGTTAGCATGGAAAATTGTAAAATTGTAAAGTTAAAGACAAAAGACTGAAGAAGTGTATTCTGTCTCCATCTTCTCTCTAAAGAGAATGTGGCAAAACAACTTACATTTTGCAAACTTGCAACTGAAAGAACTATAAAATTTCTGGAAGTACGGGGTTCAAGTAGAGATGTTTTCACATAATGCACAGTACAATGTTTTAAAAAATCTAACAGATTTCAGCTCGAATGCATGATGCCAACTGTCAGGCATGGTGGTAGAAATATTGACTTAGGATAGTGGCACAGCCACAGAATCTCCCGCAGTCACTGAGAAGATCATGAAGTAATCTGAATACCAAAATATTCTAAATTTAAATGTTAAACAGGACGGAAATTCCAAACAGGAAATGTACAATAGAAATTATAATACCTGATTGAAATGTGGTGGAAGGAACTCAAACGATCTAAGCGGAAACAAATGTTTGCAAATCAAATTTCTTTAGAAATGTGAGAGACTGATAAACTCAAAGCAACTACTAAGGTGTTTCTGATAAAGTTTTACAAGTTTTTAAATCATAACTGCCATCTTCAGATATTACTGGTTTTTTAAACACAAAGCAGCCATGTTGCATTTCATTGCCAAGGTTGGAGAGAAACATCACACTTTGCACATCAAAGTTTTGACTTCAGGAAACCTTTTAATGTGATTTCATCCAAACTGGAGCTACAAAAAATGATCACGCTAGAATAGAAATGGGATACAGCTGAAGAAGTTTTCTTTAAAAGAAAAAAAAAACAAAAAACATTTAAAGTCTGATTAAGAATCTGTTGAAGCCTGTTTATTAGTAAATAATAATAATAAAAAAAACTGATAGTGTAAATACTAAATAAGAAATTCAAGTCAATGAAGTTTATTTATATCTTGTCATCTCAATGCAAATAATTTATTGTGTTTTTATCTCAATCTCTTGATGCAGTTTAAGATTATAATACATCAGTTATTCAAACTGGTTTAAATTGAACATGATTCTAGTTTCGTCTGCACTTATCCTATATTATATTGCATTGATAGTCAATTAAAATGTTATTTTTATATATTTTACTTTCAAGATGAAGAGAACTTCTGCAACTTTAATATTAATAAGCGTTACTGAATTGAATTGAATATGAATGTAAAATAACATGAAAGTATGTTTGAATCTGAAGAGCTGTTACATTATCTCCCTCATTCACATCCCATCCAGTTTGAAATGCAGAAGAATGTAAATGTTGTATTTGGTTCAAAAGAAATATCTGCATGTGCTACCTCCAGTCCTAATGTATTACTTGGAAAATTATGAGCTGGTTTCCATCTATCAACTGGTTCTGTGGTTTTTGATTCAATAGCAGAAAGATAAAAAGAATGAAATGCATTTTTAATGTTAGAATTAACATATAGATGCTGACATGAAGGGTTCCTATTGCTGAACCATGATGAAATGACCTCCTCCCCCTCTTCCCGCTCCGCTCCCACATCTGACTGACTATCTGTCTCCCAGGACCCGTTTGATGCAGAGCTTCAAAGAGTCCCACTCCCATGAGTCCCTGCTGTCTCCCAGCAGCGCTGCCGAGGCGCTGGACCTCACACTGGATGAGGACGCCATCATCAAACCCGTCCACTCCAGCATCCTGGGACAGGAGTACTGTTTTGAGGTGAGAGCTGAGCTGCATGATGGTCGAGCAACGGCACACTCCCACTGTTAGTGCAGAGAAACAGAACCTGACAAAAACAAAATAAAAGTCTGATGATCAAGGTTATAAAATTTGCATTGGTTTTGTAAAGTTTTCCATCACTTTTTATTAGTGGAAACTGATAAAAATCGAGGTTGAGACATTGTTTTGGCGCCTTAGTTGCTGTCTCCATAGTGACTGATGGCTGTGGTACCATTGGCTATAACCTCAGGTGACAACGGCGTCAGGAACCAAGTGCTTTGCGTGTCGCTCAGCCGCAGAGAGAGACAAATGGATCGAGAACCTGCAGAGAGCTGTCAAGCCCAACAAGGTGAGGGGAGAGAAAGGGATGCGGATGATCCCTGTGTCTGTGTCTCTCTCTCTCCTCCCCGTCTCCTGTTGTTGTTTGTTTTCCAATAAGAGCGCACCGCTTCATTTCTCTGTGTGAACTCCATCCCCATGTCTGTGTGTGTCTGTGTCGAGCCATTTAGTGGCGTCTGCAAGCGAAGTGTTAAAGCCTCACGGGGGTAATGTTTCAGGGCGGAGGGTCCCGGTTGCTGTTTTTGAAAAACCACTAATCGGGTAATGTGATTTGGGTAAATTGTGCGCAGCAGGTCGATGTGCACCAGCTCAGCATGTCTGTGAAAGCTGATGCTCACTGATACCGAGCAGCTGAGAGGAGAGGAGCAAAAACAAGCCAACATGACTGATTCCAGGAGTTTCTCACGGCTCTGTTGGCCTCATGAATGAACCGGCGCAGTCGAAAGCTTTTCTGATTGGGATCTTCACCTTTGTGTGTGGCATTTAAGTGGTGCTAGCTTCTTGAGCACTTAAAAAATTGATTGCACAGCACTGGAAAAATATTAACAAGTTATTTTGATCTAGTTTCTAGTGCAGATATCTCAGAACACTTGAAACAAGAAAAAACTAACTTACAAGCAACTTTTCCGTAAGATTTGGGAGCTTGTTTTAAGTCAGCAATTCCTTGCTGATTATTTCACTGGAAAAACTGTCTTGTTGTGAAATAATCTAACTAATACTTTTTAATCAATATCAACAAATTATTGCAACTAAACAAGCTTCTCTATTTTGCTGAAAAGTTACCTGTTAGTTAGTTTTGTCTTATTTCAAGTGTACTAACATATTTGCACTAAAAACTAGAGCACAAAAATACTTGGAAATGTTGGTGTTTTTGCAGCGCAGAGGAATGTTGACCCAGCAGACCAGACTAGTGCTCTACGAGGAAATGACAGACTAATGTTGAAAACTCTGATGTGTTTGCATAATCCAAAAGCTCAACTATTATTATGTTGTTTTCTGTAGTATTTTATATCTCCCAAATAGATATGATTGCTCTTGGAGATTTGAAACATGTAATAAACTGAAATGTCCAAGTTTTGAGTCTCTATTTTCTTCATAATCTTCTCCCAGCCAGCCTTTAAAATTTTAAGTGGTCCTAATCAGTAGTTCTACAAAATTGCTCAAAGGTCTGTAAAAAAATTCTTTGGACCTTGGTTGTTTTTTTGTCCTGCTATGTTTACTCATAGCAAAGTTAGTTTTTTTTTGTTTTTTTTTTAAGGCAACTTTTTGGAGTATTTTTCTAAGTTGTGCTTATTACTTTTACTGGAGTAATTTTCTTACCAAGTGTCGTCACTGTTACTTGACAGTAAAGTTACTGGATACTCTACCTACTGTGAGTAACTTCACTGAATGGAGAACATCTTGTTTTAAGGAAAAAAATCACCAGACACAGACATACACCTGGAGTTTTTATTCAAATTTTATATTGAAATATTTTTTTTTTCTTTATTTGCCTGATTTAGTTGTTTTATAATCATGTTATCTATTTTGGTCCTTAAAATAACAACATTTCCACATAACTTTTGTATTGTAGTCGATCTGGTGATGTAATTTCAAAATCTTAAATGATAGGCATTTTCATTAGTTACAGTACCTGAATAGCCTTTTATCAAATACATGTTTACTTTTACTTTAGTCATTTCCTGGATTGCTACACTTTACCTCAGCAAGATTTGCGAACATAAAACCACCTGCTGCTCCAGAGTCAGATATCTAATCTTTTAACATTTTATGAAAGAAACTGATTCATCTGAATCAATTATTAATTGATTATTTCTTGAACTAAACACATCATCTGTTAGTGTGAATCTTTAGGCATCTTATTGCCAACAGTCTGTCACAAAAGTCAAGTTTCAATTTCTTGCATTGAATTTGTGAAGAACCTCAAAGATAACACAGTCTAAGAGAGAGAAAACAAGATTTTAGCTCCAGCAAGAGAAATCTCAGCTGAAAACTGACAGCAGGGTTATGCATCTTATGGCAGGACTTTTTTCAGTTTGTCTGCATGTGGTGAGGGAGAAAGCAGCCAAAGTCCAAAGAAAACCTGAAAAGAATGGAGTAAAACTTGATCATGATCTTTCAAGAGATTACAACAAAGTCTTTGAAGTAAAATGTTTTGTTTTGTTTTTTTTTACATGGAATTAGAGTTGTTTAAAACTTTTTTACAATACTGTAGAATATAAGCAGTGTTTTCTGCTGAAGAAATAAATCAGTTTGATGCAAGCTGATCTGGTGGATTAAACAATATTACTAAGTCTTTTTGTTTTCTGAGGATAAGGGACCCTGATATTTCCTGTCAGTTTGACCTTGTTACAGTTATCCAAATACTCTGATGCGACTTCACACTGAAGAACAATTGTGATTCTTACTTTATCCCCTTTAATCAGGAGGTGTTAGATCTAATCCTAAAATCTCCAAAGTGTGCACCTCAGCAGCTGCTAAACTAGATCAAACTGACATCAAATCAAAGCAAAATACTCGATCGTTGTTCTGAACACAAACTGCATATTTTTGCAGCACTGACGTGAAGTGCTCCCTGTGCAGTGAGATCGTATTTTCAGCCTCACATCTTTAATTGAACTAATCTCAGCACCAAGTAATGGCAATAATTTCCCTGCGGATCTGATAGTTGTGCGAAATTGTCCCGTGCTTCCTCCTGTCGGTTGTTAAAAGTGAGAAGACACGTGAGACATGCGGCTTTGATAGCATCCAGGGACTGGAGACAAATTAAAGCCGTCTGAGATGAAACATCATGCGAGCTGGATGTTCTCCGTCCAGATGCTCGGGCTGCAGGGGTCCTGGCTGAGTCACGGCACTCTGAGGATCCCTAACGGATGTTTTCACAGATAAATCTCTCCCCTCCTACGCCTGAACATTGGGAGTCGTGTATCTCAGACCAGACGTACTAGCAGAGCGAAGGATTGCCATCATTCTTTTTAAAGTACCTGACTTTGATTCACTTTGGAAGTCTTTTTTTTTCTTTTAAGCAGTCAAATCTGAGATATAAAAGAAAGACAGAAGCCATGTGACGATTTCAAGGCTGAGAACCCGCTCCCATACTGGTTTCGCTGCTCTGGCAAACTGAGACACCAGATGCCCAAAAACATTCAAAGTCACGGGTTTGGAAATAATGATGCCTCTCGTTTGACACCAGAGATAAAAGAGGACAAAACCCGTTGGTTGTGAAGATCATGGCATGTGTCGGGTTTAAAATGAGATGCTGAATAGTATGAGGCTAACGACAGTGATTCAGCAACCAGCAGGCCCCTCTTTCCTGCAGCAGGAGTTGTCAAATATAAAGCACGCTTTGTGATCATGATAAGAACAGAAGCATAATTACCATTGTTTGTGTCTTTGTTGCACAGATGAAATGCAGGATTTTTATTTTTTTTAATTTTTCATCATTTGTCTTTTGTGTGTCTGTCATGCAGTTTAATGCCTCTGTGTGATGAATTTAAAGCTGCTTTTCAACTTCAAGACAAATCAGTCATGTCTCTCCTCTGCAGGATGACCTGCTGCTGCCCATTATTCACCCTCTCTGTCTCCTCTTCTCTGTCCTTGACGTGTTTTGTTGCATTTTCGTGTCTTTCTCCCGACATTGTATCGTCTCTCTGCAAAGATTTTTTAAAAGCCTGGTATTAAGTGCTGTAAACTGGGTTTGAACTGGTTTCATCTTCATGCAGGACAACAGTCGGAGGGTGGACAATGTGCTGAAACTGTGGATAATTGAAGCCCGCGAGCTCCCAGCTAAGAAGCGCTACTACTGCGAGCTGTGCCTGGACGACATGCTGTACGCCCGCACCACCAGCAAGCCCCGCACCGACACCGTCTTCTGGGGAGAGCACTTTGAGTTCAACAACCTGCCGGCCGTCCGCAACCTTCGCCTTCATCTGTACAAAGAGACGGACAAGAAGAGACGGAAGGTGACCGACCGATCCGAGCAGGGTGGAGGAGAGTTTAGTTTGAAAACTAAATATTTTTACTAATTTTACAGAAAATTTAATAATGTGTCTTTAATAATTTAACAATTGTTTAAATAGACATTAAATATTTAGTTAGATGTTTAGCTTTACACTAAATATTTTTGCTCCAATCTAAATATTTAGTTTGCAAGCTTTAAATAAAGTTAGCGAGCTAAATATTTAAATTCAAGTGTTCAGTGAAACTAAAATGCGAACTAAACATTAAGCTTCAATGCAAATAATTTGTTCCAAACTAAATATTTAGTCTGAAGCTAAACTTGCTGATCAAATCTTTAGGTTCTGAACTAAATATTTGATTTTCTAGCTAAATATTTGTCTTGAAAACATTTTGAAACTAGATATTTATCAGTCTGCAATTATGGCATCCATATTTGGTGATTACGGTAACTATATAGACAGCAAGCTAGACTAAATGATTGCCTTGCAAAATAAATATATAGATTGAAACTAAATCTTTAGTTTAAATCAGGTTTAAATTTAACCAATTTGGTGCTAAATATTTAGCTTCAATATAAATATTTATTTGGAAACTAAATATTACATATTTACTTCCATTGTTTAATATTTAGTTTGAAGCTAAGTATTTAATTTGTGAACTAAATATTTATAAATTAATATAAATTGGGCTAAATAACACAAATTATCGCTGTTATTTATTTCCTGTGTAATTTCACAAACTGCATCGCAAACAGAACTACTATTATACACTAGACAGCAAAATGCAAAAGTAAAAATTCCAGCCAGTTTTGGGAGTTTGCAAACATCCTGAGTTAGATTTTATAGTTATGACCATAAGTTACAGTCACAATTTTTTTTTTACAGTTTGGTGTTTTTCCTTCATCTGTGCAGATACAGTTTACATGCTTATGAGTATATTTTCTGTGTATCCTGAAGGAAAAGAGCACATACTTAGGACTGGTCAGCATCCCCATCTCGAGCATCACCGGGCGGCAGTTTGTGGAGCAATGGTACCCAGTCATCCAGCCCAGCGTTCTCACAAAGGGAGCCGGCGTCGGAGGAGGGAAAATTATCAACGCGTCGCTTCGCCTCAAATCCCGCTTCCAAACCATGAACATCCTGCCCATGGAGCTGTACAAAGAGTTCGCCGAGTACGTCACCAACAACTACCGCACCCTGTGCGCCGTGCTGGAGCCTGTGCTGAGCGTGAAGAGTAAAGAGGAAGTGGCTTGTGCTTTGGTGCATATCCTGCAAAGCACTGGGAAGGCGAAGGTAAGGGCCACCGCTGTTTGCAGAAAGCTCTGAATCGGATTGAGGAGCAACGGTTGACTGCAGTCCTCCTGTGTCTGCAGGACTTCCTGTCTGACATGGCCATGTGTGAGGTAGACAGATTTATCGACCGAGAACACCTTATATTCAGAGAGAACACTCTGGCCACCAAAGCCATAGAAGAGTACCTCAAACTGATCGGACATAAGTACCTCAAGGATGCTATCGGTGAGTCGACCCAGCCGTATCTTTCATTTTCCAAATTATAACTGAAAAATAATCTTTCAATACTCTTTGCTCAGATCAGCTAAAACTTGTTTCTTGGCTTAATTTTTATAGCCATAAAAATGAAAACCATAAGAAATATCTGTCAGTATTACTGAGGGGAAATTAATCATTTTTAGTCTGAATAGAATAGTATAAAAAAAAAAAAAATTCTTTCAAATCATGTTCAGGATTCTACAAATTGTATTCATATTTTGGACGTTGCAAACAAAACTGACTTTTTACCTACCTAAGATAAAAGAAATGTTTGTTGTTAGTCTTGATGAACAATACCTTCGTTTATGTAAAGAGGAAACATTCAGTTATATAAGCACAAAAAATAAAATCAACAAAAGTCAAAAATAATTCCTAAAAATATGAAACCCAATATTTCAAAGTAAAGTCAAAAATGTGAGGAAGATTTTTGAGAAGTTTCTCTTTTCCTTTTTAGTTCTGATAACCAGAAGCCTTCACTATTTGTCTGACACATTTGATGTTGTTTCATAACATGAAGCAGGTATGAGAAGATAGAAAAATTTAGGCCATGTTCTCAAAGCAGGTCTTCCAAATTTTTTGTTGAAATCTGAACTTTTTTATTTTTTATTTATTTTTTTTTTGCATGGTCTTTTGTATTACTAACTAGACTTTTGGGCCACCAGAGTGCCGTAAAAAAGTCGGACATTGGAAAAAAAAAAAAAAAAAGCAGATTTGGGTCACATTTGCTTGCTGTGTGAACACAGCCTAAGAACAAAAAGAGCTAACACATCTAAAAGAACTGAGGTGGAAAATGCAAGTCTTATTGTTGTTTTTGATGCCAGATCATCCCTGACCTGACAGCAGCAAAGTTTATGCCTTCTGCCCTCTGAACAATCATTATGCGTCTTCTGTCTTTCTTGAATTATTCTGTGATTGTTTTCTAACTTTTAAAGTTAAGCTGTTTAGAGAAAGCTCTGGCAGCACGAGCACAATTCTCCTGCTAAACCCTAAATCTGTTCATCTCTCCCAAACATCAGGAGCATAAACTGATTTGATGAGTAAATCTGATTCATGGGAGGGCATAATTTCTGCCTCAGTTGAATCATGTGATACATAATAAGTAGATTTTCCCCAAGCGTGGTTTATGCAAAAAACTGTGACCTCGGCATTTAAACCATGGATAAACTGGAAAACCACACACGCTCAACCCAACGGGTAATAAACCAGGAACAGCTGAAGCGCTCGAGGGAACATTGAGTTGCCCATTGAGTAAAACACCTAATTTACAGCTACATGTTTAATATACAGCTTAATACACACGTTAGCCAAACCCATATGTAAGATCTAAATCAGGTTGACTTTGTCTCTGTTTAGTGTCAATCATAACTTTGACACTAACATTTTTACAGTTCTTAGCTGGGAGGTGGTGCTTTTATTTTCAACTTTAAAGAGTATTTACTATTCAGCATTAAAGTTAAAATGATTGATCAGTACTTCTTGAAACAGAAAAGAAAAACAAGCCTTTTACTTTTCCAAAGGGTTGGGTTGCAGAAATGTTTGATTTCTGATTTATTTTCTGTAACACTTGAACCTTGGTTGATGCTGTTATTTAAAATAATAACTCTGGACTTGTTACAAATTAAATGTCATCTGTAGGGGAGTTCATAAGGGCCTTGTATGAGTCAGAGGAAAATTGCGAAGTGGACCCTATGAGAATACCACCCTCAGTGCTACCAGACCACCAAGCCAATCTTCGAATGTGCTGCGAACTGGCTCTCTGCAAAATCGTTAATTCCCATTGGTAAGCCTCTAATTCCTGCAGAAATAAACAAAGTTATTTATAAAGGTTGATGGGCCTGCAGATTTATTTTCTCCTAGCGAGCCGAGGAAGCAGCCATGATGTTACTGTTTGATTCTGAGATGCATGTTGTGTCCTCACAGTGTTTTCCCTCGTGAGCTAAAGGAGGTTTTTGCGTCCTGGAGAGTGCGTTGTGCCGAGAGGGGTCGGGAAGACATCGCTGACCGCCTCATCAGCGGATCGCTCTTCCTGCGCTTCCTGTGTCCCGCCATCATGTCCCCGTCACTTTTCAATCTCACCCAGGAGTATCCCGACGAGCAGACGTCACGCACGCTCACTCTTATCGCTAAAGTAGTGCAAAACCTCGCAAACTTCTCCAAGTCAGTACTACTTCAGTTTTTAAAGAGAATGTGAACTTGTAACTCCCTAAATCTTGTCATAGATATCATCTGATATGTAATAGATACACATCCTTACACTTATTATGATGAATAATTAGGAAATTATATTTTTATAGCTGATTTTTGGCCTTGGAAAACACAACCCTGACAAGGGTTGTCACAATAGCAAATTTTGCTACAATAAATTGTCCCAGTAATTATTGCGATAAACATTAATATTGTCATTTTGGAGAACATTTTCACCTAATAAATTGGTAATGACGTATTAATCTAAGTTCACCCTCTCAAATATCAATAAACTTTTGCAAAGAAAAAATAAAACCGCTAAATAAAACGGAAATAAAAACCAGACAAAGCAAAGCCATAAAAAAATGGATTATAAAGTCTTTGTAAACAAAGTTGCCCTTCAAATAATATTATCATCAGAATGGGAACGTTTGAGCTCATTTTAATTTATCATGCGATTAACAGCTTACTGCGACATGCTGAAGCAAGGTGAGTCCTGACTTAGAATTGAACAAACTAAATTTATTTTGTATAATTATTCTTTGCTCTGGTCTCCAAAGTTAGCCTACTTTTAATTAAGTGAAATTATTTCACCTAATATTGAGTGTAAACCCATACTTGAATTCTCATGTGAAATTTCAGCACCACAATACAGAAGAATTCAGAAGATTACATTCAAGAAATTATGACACAAAGCAAAAGAACCTAAAATCCACTTATACATCATTTATTATTTAAATCTTGTTTGATTTCACTCCTCCTTCGTCTCTGGTTTCTGTTTCTGCTCCTCCTGCAGGTTTGGCAGTAAGGAGGAGTACATGTGTTTCATGAATGAGTTTTTAGAGATGGAGTGGGGCTCCATGCAGCAGTTCCAGTACGAGATCTCCAACCTGGACAGCGTCAGCAACGCAGGCGGCTTTGAGGGATACATCGATCTGGGCAGGGAGCTGTCGATCCTGCACAGCCTCCTGTGGGAGGTTATGGCTCAGCTCAGCAAGGTGAAACTAGATCAGTTCTACCGATATAAACTGAAGTTAAACGCTTAATATATCAAACATCAAGCTCTTACATTTTCAGAGCAGGATTGCATTCATCTGCAGTATTTGTGCTCAAAGCGTCTGCTGTCTTTCAAATACAATCTGGAGTTTTATTATAATTTATTCAGGCAGCTAAAAAAATCTTACTGGAATAGACACTTATGCGAAATTAAATACCTCAAACCTGACAGATATGATTGAATATTAACTACTGAAGGGAAAATATGAATCCTATTTAGTGTATATACAGAGGACACAGACTCTTATTAATAAACAATTGCAACCAGTAGAAGTTAATTAGGGAATTATTTTATTTCTACATTGTTTTTTGTTGTGGTTAGTTAATAAAAAGACTTTGATTTGCCTAATGTCTTTGTCCTGTGTCTTATCAAAACCATAATCAACTTGAAACTGAAACACCAAATTATTCAAATATTGGTTTTGTCGATACCAATATTTACTTGGTAAACTTCCCAGTTTTGCCTTGTGGTAACAACAAACCACCACTAACTTTAGCCTCAAAACGTGGATAAATGCATTTCCGTCCCACATCATTACTCTCAACTTGAGGTGGCTTGTTTCATTGTTTGTATTTTCTCAACACTACAACATATAAAAGTACAAAGGAAATGTTTGTTTCTCCATATGACTTAGTTGTTTGTTTTTTGTTTTTTTTATAAATTAATAAGCCACAATGTTTTAGAAAAGCTTCTTCGACTTTCTGAAGTTTTATTTCACTTCTGACCACAGGACGCCATCATCAAGCTGGGCCCTTTGCCCCGCCTCTTGAATGACATCAGCATGGCGTTGCGTAACCCTCACCTCCAGAGGCAGCCGAGCCACCAGACGGACCGGGTGCAGGACAGACAGTCGGACAGGCTGCTGTCTCGACCAAGCTTTAACCGGGGAATCTCGTCAGAGTTTCAGAATCTCATGATGAGGGATTTAAACAGGTAGGAACATCAATGCAAGAGCGTCCATCATTATTTATGAAGACTCGAGGAAGACATTTTATTTATATGGTACTGTTTCAGCAACAAGGCAGTTTAAAGTGCTTTTCATGAATTAGAAGGAAATACAAAAACAACAAAAAAACCTCTTGTTGTCCAGCTCCATAGACATCACTCGTTTGCCTTCCCCTACTTCCACCGGAGGGGTCATGCCATCCCGCGCCCAGCTGAGCTTTCAGGACCGCGATCACCCTCATCGAGCCTCCAAAGACATGTTCTACGTTTCGCGGCCGCCCCTGGCCCGCTCCAGCCCGGCGTACTGCACAAGCAGCTCGGACATCACAGAACCAGACGCTAAGGTGAGTCCGGTCACGCTGAACCAGGGGAATCATCATCCCATCCGCTAGTTTTTCTCTCTGGTTAGTGAGGTTAGTATGACATGCATGTTAGTCATACTTGACAGAGTCTGCCATCGTGTTACTGAGGTTCTAGTTTATCATGACATTTGCTTTTTTCCCACCGATTCACCATGCAACTCATCCTAGCGGTATTTCCTGGGAAATACTTTCAGGCATTCCGATTCCCTGACAGACCTCGTGGTAAAAACACCCGCACCACCCTCACCCATATCATCCGTGCCCACCTAACATTTATTATCAGGGGGCGCATTAGCCTCTCATATCCCTTACTATTTAGGGTGTCAGTGTAAATAAAAGCGTATCTATGATGGACCTCCAGGATTCCCGAATGAACAGCGTGTCTAACCTGCAGTCGGTGGACATGCTCAACTCCTCCCAGGCCTCCATCGCCGGTATGGGCAGCTTCGGTGGGCTGAGCAGCGGAGGCGGTGGCGGCCTGGGGTCGGGCCTGAGCAGCCAGCTGCGGGCCGGTGGGAGGTTGTCAGCTGGCTCCGGCGGCTCCAGCATGTCAGGCGGCCTCCGGCTGAGCCAGCTGAGCCAGATGGGCACCACCACCGACTCGCTATCCCAACAGCAGCAACACCAGGCCGCCGCCATGCGCTACCCGCTTTCCTTCCAGAATCCTCTCTTTCATCTGGCGACGGCTGACGGGCCACAACAACAGCTCCATCACCAGCACAGCCGAGCTCAGCCCCCAGCGCCCCTGCTCCT
The DNA here is from genome assembly GCA_010277075.1 of Poeciliopsis retropinna. Lineage (NCBI taxonomy): Eukaryota > Metazoa > Chordata > Actinopteri > Cyprinodontiformes > Poeciliidae > Poeciliopsis > Poeciliopsis retropinna. The sequence goes on along the minus strand of VMRM01000007.1, from coordinate 1,257,093 downwards.
GGCCCCCGACCCCGAGCCCTCTCACCAGGCCTACATCCCACAGTTCGCCCACGGGGGGTTCTCTCGCAGTGAGGATCTGTCCACGCTCAGGACCCGGGATGGTCACCTGGGCCAGCCCAGCATAATCCACTCGCACAGCTACAGTGACGACTACAGCAGGGCTGACTACGGACGCAGGCAAATCTCCATGCATATGCAGGTAAAAGTTCAGTGTTTTTAGACGTCTGGCTGCTGCTGACAATTATTTTAGTAATTCTGTTAAATGTTTTGGCAATTCATTAATCTGATATGAAAAAAAATTATCACATTGTGTAGATTATTCATTTAACTACTTGAGCTTATTTTATATTATCTTAGAAATGTATGATAAGAAATTAACTTTTTTGATCTTTACATCATGTTGTAATGCTATTCCCTCATCAAAAACACACCTGGAGAGTTGCCTTGACTTTTTCATGCTTGTTTGAGAAATCCTTTAGTCTCCATGGCAACCCTTCAGCTGAGCTGAGGCTTTGCTCCACCTTTGAGATGCAGCTCCTCCTCAGAGCTGCACTTCCTGAGCTTCTGCCCGACAGAGCAGCCATGTGTTGTTCTTTCAGTAAATGGGCTTTTTGTGAAATATCAATCTTTTTTACAAGACATCAGAAAAGACAAGCTATAATGTCAATTTTAAAATCACACTAACCTATAATTATGACTAAAGTGCTCAGTTAAATTTGAGTCCTTAAGTACAAAATCACAAATTGTTGTAAAGTATTTTTATTCTAGTTTCTACTGCAAATATCTTAGTACATTTGAAATAAGACTAAACTAACTTACATGCAACTTTTCAGCAAAGTTGAAGCCATCAAACCATCAGCAAACTCCCTGGACTCTGAGCTCCTTTAATAGATCTATAGAAACTCTGACATCCCCCATGGATTCACCTTCAGTTCAGTTTCAAGAAATATGAACTTTTTTTTATGTCAAAAAATCCTAAATATTGATGAAAACATACTTGTTCAGATTATTTCACTTATTACATGAAAGAAATAATCTGCCAATGTAACAAGTACTTTTTCATCAATATTAAGGAATTATTTACTTGAAACTAGTTCATATTTCTTGCTGAAAAGTTGCATGCAAGTTAGTTTTGTCTTATGTCAAGTCCACTGAGATTCTTGAACTAGAAACTGGAATAAAAATACTTAGCAACAATTTGTGTTTTTGCAGTGTAAACACAAGTAGGCTATAAAAATCTAAAAATAATTTCCACTTGTTTTCTTTCCAAGGATAACCTCCAACAGCAACATGAAATGATGGGAATGGCCTCCCAGACTGGAACGTCCCACTCCTCCCTGGCCACCACTCCTCCCTCCACCGTTCAACCTATGCGGCAGAGCTCTGTTGCTCCGCCTCCCACCCAGCGGGTCAAGTCCCAGACTTCCCACCAGCTATCCGTCAGTGCGGCGGCCGCGCCCGCCGCCTCTGGTAAAAGCCGTCCGCAGAGCGGGAACCTCCTCCAGTCTCCAGAGTCTGGCTACGGCGGCAGGCAGCACGGGCCCCGGCAGCTATCGGTCAAAGACAACACTGCCCCGGGTCTTCCCCACCAGCAGAGCTCTGTCAGGGAAAGCGGGAGTCCACAAGGGACCACCAGTCAGAGCACTCAGCAGTCACCACAGCAGTCTCAACAGCACCTTTTAAAACCCACCATGAGTAAACAGGTAACAGCTGCACACTCTCTATGTCTCATCTTCTCCGGGTCATCACGTCTTCTCACAGCTTTCGCTGGAGGACGACTGTGCATGGTTTTTATATAATAACTATAGACACTTTGAATAATTTCCTAGTGGCTATGAAAATAATTTACAACCACTTCAGAGCTTACTCTGAATTTAGTAGTTATTTTTTTACGCATTACATTCATGTAATTTTGTACTTTGTTTGAGTTCTGTAAAGTATTTTGAATTCCTTCAGTGTACACTGCAAAAACACAAATCTTACCATTTATTTTTGGTCTGTTTTATAGTGCAAATATCTTAGTACACTTGAAATAAGACAAAACTTACAAGTAACTTTTCAGCAAGATAAAGGAGTTAAAAAAAATACTTCTAACATCAAAATGTGAAAAGCTCAGCCTAATGATTCCTTAATATAGATGAAAAATTACTAGCTTCACTGGTTGATTATTTCACTTTATAGCAAGACAATTTTCACATGTTACAAGTGAAACAGTCTGCCAACAGAACTCATACCTTTTATCAATATTAAGGAATTATTGACTTAATACAAGCTCCTGTCTTGCTAAAAAGTTAGTTGCAAGTTTTGTCTTACTTCAGGTGTTTTAAGGTATTTGCACTCGAACCTAGATAAAAATACTTGTTTTTTTGCAGTGATACATGTGAATAGCCTTTCTGTGCCTTCTTGTCCCATTGTAAGCCTTTCTTCTGTCTTCCCAGGGCTCCCAGTCACCTACCACCCTCAATCCCCCCACCCCAGCGAACGAGCGAACAGTGGCCTGGGTCTCCAACATGCCTCACCTGTCGGCCGACATCGAAAGTTCACGAATTGACCGAGAGGATTTCAAGCTCAAGGAGTATTCGAAAAGCATGGATGAGTCGCGCATGGACAGGGTAGGCGTCATTTTAACACCAGTGGTTCTTTTCCTGAACCAAATTCAGATAATATCAACACTGTCAAGAGACACAATATAAACACAATTGAGCCTAAGTTGTAGATATTGTTGTCTAATTTAATTCAGAATAAAAAACAACATGTGTGTTAAGAAGGATTTTTTCATAGAAGCTGAATGGGTCTAATAACACTTGCATGAATCTTTTGTTTTAATAACCTAAATAACACATTAGAAATCATAAATATCTTTGTTGTAGAGCTTATATGTTTACTGTAGCAGAAAAAGGCCTTCATGATTTGAAAACATATCTTATTTTGTTCATATACAGTTTCAATTAATTGTGATGAATTAATGATATACTCTGCAATGAACTCAATTTAAGTTATTGATCAAATCCCTCCACTATATTTTTACATTTCTTAAACTGTATTTCTACAAAGTCTTGACTGTTGTCACTTTATGTTTTATATGTTGCTTCCGAAAAGCAAGATTTTTGTTATAGAGTTTTTATTTCAGCTTTTATTACTTTTTCACTCTGGTTCAGTTTAGTCTGACTGCATGCAAGAAACAAACTGCAAAGAAATTTAAGGTGGTTCAGAACTACGCAATGTGTTTGCATTTACTTGCACATTTGAGCCCTGTTAACCTCCAAACATGTCAAACCAAGCTGTTTCCTGTCGCTGCCTCAGGTCAAAGAGTACGAGGAGGAAATCAACTCTTTGAAGGAGCGTCTACTGATGTCTCACAGAAAACTGGAGGAGTACGAGAGGAGGCTCCTAATGCAGGAGCAGCAGACCAATAAGATCCTCCTACAGTACCAAAACCGTCTGGAGGACAGCGAGAGGAGGCTACGACAACAGCAAGTGGAGAAAGACTCCCAAATTAAAGGAATAATTAACAGGTAACTGGAGGCTGTTTTTGGGATGGAGGGCAAAAGACGGCTCTGTTGTCTTTCATAGGCAGATCAAACACTTTAATGGGGAGCATTTAATGGAAGAAGACATAATTTTTCCCCTGACATGTGGTAAAAGTGGCAAATTCTCTAAATGCCAAATTGCTAAACATAATTTAAATTATTCTAATCTGAGAAGTGTGTTAACGTTGAGGGCTTCCACCATACAACATAACTGACAAGTTAAATCATAAACCTGTAAAAGTACTAGATTTATTTCCTAAAGAACAAATTACTCTTTTTTTTTTACCAGATATCTTGCTCTGCGTAGTGCAGTGTGGGAAACTTTTCAGATTTATTCAACCCTGTTAGACAGGGAACATTACATCGACATGCACGGCAGACAGTTTGCAGAGAGACACAACTGAAGTGAGATACTTTCCTATGGAGAGCAGAAATCTCCGTCTTGTTAAATAAGTACAAAGGTTATGTTGCCCTGATTGTTGTTTCTTTTCAAAGCAGAAAAAATTAGTCTTTGATTTCCCACTTAGGAATTGCTCCGGTAAATCTGTTGTCAGATCCTCATGATGCGGTTTGTTCTTTGTTACAGCATCATATTTAGCAAACTGCAGAGATCTGGAGCGGAGTCTTAATTTATTGGGTGATTTTGTGAAATATCAATGAGGCCAGTCCGCGAGAGCAGTTCTTAGTTGTTATTGATCTCCACCAAATTAAGTGCTTCATGAGTAAGAAGTGGAATATTGATCGCTTCTCAGTTGTGTTCAGGCATGAAACCAAAACAGTTCCTGCGTTTTAGGATTTAATGTGAGGCTGCATTAGCAGTGATTTATTGTGGGAAAAGTTTAGCCAAAAAGAAAACTCTGCCATATTTTCACATCTTGTGAAAGTCATCTTGTGGTCTGCAACTGAAGGGTAGATATCTGTGACAGAGAATATTGCCACTTCTAATCCACTCCAGGAAAGAAGACTCGGAATGAAGACAGGGAGTCCCGCTGGCCCGTTAAGGAAAACGCATCTATAACTCTCTAACTGAGCTTATAAAAGAACCTTAAACCATCCTCCCTCATCCCGTGCTGTTGTGCCCACCAGCAGCCATTTTTTTTATGCTCCTTTACTGGATTTTGGAATCATATCGGATAATTCCACCTAGTTTTCCAATATTCCAGAGGATTTCCCAGTAAAAGCACAAAAGGAATGACAATTTATTAACTCAGAAAGGGGGGAAAACTGCACTTTTTAAATGATTGTTATGGACTTTACTGCACAGGACTCTGGAAGACCGTGGTTTGATATTAGCTCTTCCATTCCTAACGAAGGTGAACACTGTTCACTGAAGGACTGCTGATGTTTCTCTCTGCAGAAGAAACATGGGGACTAATACCTCTCTCCTTTTTTTGTATACATAGTATGAGGAGGACAGAACATCACAGACAAAACTTGAATCAATATGATGTGAAGATTGTGGCAGAAAGGCATAGAGGAACAATGAGAACATTAGAGAATAATCACCTTGATTATCTCCCTCTGGGGTAAAAGCTTCAAATGAATACAGACTTTATCAAGGCCTACTTATACCTTGACCTTGGGATGAATTAAGTGACCGGTTGCTTCCGAGTCAGTTTCTACTCACAGATCACTGAGCCAGACCGCGCATTGCAGGACTTGTGCATCATCTGGACACATTAGGAATTTGAGTGCACATAAGAGCAATGCAGACAGAATTCATGGATGCCAAGAAGCAACGTCTCAGGCCATCCTGTTGGGTTGACTGGACTCCAGAAGCTAAGTGAATTAACAAGTGCAAGCATAGCCTTATGTTCTGTTTCCTCCTCAGTTGACTTTTACATTCAGCTGACACCTTATGGCAGATTATTTATAGTAGAAATGCAAGTTCAGGACCAATATGATTCCTGGGTTGGCTTGCAAAAATCTTGTCTTTCCCTGCAGGACTAAAAACAGTCTGCATTGTTTTCTCTTTCAGAGAAGCCTTAATGCTCTGTGCGTGAACTTCACTTTAAGCTCAGAGTAAATGTCAATAGACCAGGCCTGGTCTCAGCAGTCTCATTTAAACCAAAGCCAAATGCTCAAGGAATAGTTTGGATTTCGTTTTGATCAAGGTTCTGTGAAGAGGTTATGAGTTGTTGGTATCTTCTATCATACAACAGCAGCATGGATGAGGAGAAGAAGTTTAAACTATAAAGTAACAGCCAGACTAAAGCAGATTTTTGACATCTTAGAGCATCTTCAGCCTGTACTCATGGATGGGTACAAACCTTTGTTCGACACAACAGCAAAATGCTAAAATGATTGACATATTTTTCTCTATTTTAATTTAAAAGATATGCCTCACCAGAGAATAAAGCATGCATGAAAACATGACAAGTTCCTTATTTCCACCACTTGCTTTCCACATCTGCTATAGTTCATTACAAAACGTCTGATAGGTGGGTCTTCAAGCAAAGAGTCATAATTACCAGCTATTCTTGCATTGTTTTGGTGTGGAATGCTTTCCATAGTTTCTTCATCTACTCATTTCCTGAGTCAAAAACAAGGAAATTGCGGATTCTTTATGTGATTTAATGTGCCAGACTTTGAGATCTCTTACATGATGACTTGGGATGAACAAAAAAGCAATATATAATTTTCTTACAATTATGTTTTTGATAGTTTCAGTTTGGCACAGTGATCTTCCCATCAAACATAGGTAAGGATCTATTATGCAGATGTTTTAAAAATGGGAAAACTCTAATGCAAACAAGATGGCCAAAAGTGTTTTTTCAATATAATTTGCCTTAACTGCTAGGAAATGTATGAGAGTAAAATTTTTTTTACGGTAGGAATCAATTTTATGTTCATTGTAATACTGGGAAGGCTAAAGAATCTTAATTTTGATCCAAGATTAGTTTATTTAAGGAGATTCCTGTCAAGGTAAGATATGACCTAACCTCTTAACAAAACCCTGCGTCCAAAAGTCAAAAAGAAAAATCCAAACTGTTCCTTTAAATTTAAAGGTATGCTAGTTTAAATCTACTGAATCCACTTTACCTGTAGCATATGTATTTATAAATATGTATTTTTTTGTTTTTAGGTTTAATATCTTCTTAGTTGGCTACAAGTTTTAGTCACTGTATTAAAAGTATAAATATACATTAAATTATTTATCTTTCTCAAGCTGTTTGCTTTCAGTTGAAGAGATGGAGCAATGCAATGGAAGAGAATCAAATCTATGGTCTGTATTGCACCTAGTAATAATCTATTTTTTAAGATAATCCATATCATATTAAACACAGTGATGCAAGAGCCATACCAGTAATGGTATATACAGATATATACAGAGTAAAAGTATATGACAGTGAGATATTTTAACCTTGCAATAGCTAAGTTTTTAGTCGGACAAGCGCAATAACCGATACGATATGTCCAGATGTGCTGTTTGTGTAAGTGCACATGCAGGACTCTGATATATTGTATGCATTTTCTGTACATAAAGAAACAGTGACTACCTGCCAAACTCTTCTACCAGGTGCCATTCATGGTGTCTGAATAAAGACAGACTGTAAGGTGCAAAATGCCACAGAGGCAACATGACGACCATGACGCAACTTTATGACAAAATGCTAGTTCTGCAATGTGTGAACTTTAAATTTGTTTTTCTTTTTTTTGTTTTGTTTATTCTGTACAGTGTTTATGACTTTTTCCTGCTTCTTAATTGAAAGCCTGGAAGGAATATTATTTATTATTGAAAGCAAACATGATTTTCTTTTTCTCTGTATGATTTTGCTGTAAATGCTCGGTATGACTTTTTGACCTGCAGTTTGTCATTGGTGGTGTCCAGTGACATGGTGATCAGAATAGATGTTTGAGAAAGTTAGTCAGTACTGTCATTGAACTTATGCAGTCATATTATTATTATTATTATTATTATTATTATTATTATTATTATTATTATTATTATTATTATTGTTTTAGAAACCACATTGCACTCATTGATAAGAACAGTTATGCAGCTGGAAGGAATGGCCTAATTTGGACATGAATTGTCACCTATTCAGTAGGAGTGCACCGATTGCAGTTTTCTGGACAATCAGTGATCTTTTGAAAGTTTCTGATTTTGGCCGATATTGATTTTTCTTTGAATACAGCAATAAAGTCATTAGGTCGGCAACAGCGGGGTGATGTTGTGAACCACAGCCAAAGTGGGCAGTGGCAGATTTACTGACCTTTGCAAAAGTAGATAAAATTGGTTTCTCATGTCCGTATCAGCAAATCGCAGATCACCTAAAGTCAAGGAAATTTATCGGTGCACCACTACTATTCAGTCAACTTATGAGTGTGTCATTGGTTCAGTTGCCGAGGAGCTGGCATGCCTTCGAAGGAAACTAGAGAGCACAAGTTTTGTTTTTAGCTTTAGCTTATTGGAGTAGCATTTTCCACCTGAAAGAAAGGTAAACATTCATCCATGTTCTTATCCATTTATGGCTGTATAATATTAGTAGAATATGAGCCAGCTCCTTACGAACTGATTCATTAACATACCCATTGCTGGTCTGCATGTGGTCCATACTCAAAAGTCCAAATCAAGCATTCCTTATAGATGTTCATATCAGTGAGCGTTATTTTCTTTTTGTTTCAGAGTTATAGGTAACTTTCTGGTGTTCATATATCTGCCTCTCTTTTGTAGCAAGAATATATTGATAGGCTGTATAGCTTGTACTACAGCATATCTGATGTTTTAATCTTGCAAATGAATTCACAGTGGTAATGTGTGCGTGTGCTTGTGTGTGACTGACATGGCTCATAGCAACAGCCAAGGGTTTGTTTCTCAGTCTTTTTTCACATTTGCAACAGATCTGTATAAAGTAGCTGCAAATATTAAATATTTCTTGTTCTAGAATGAACACCAGTTTGTTTGGATGAAAGGCAGTTTTTCAATCAAAGAGTTGAAGCTTTTGTTGCACATGTCGGTGAAGGAAATGAAAAACCAGTGTATCTGCAGCTGCTTTTTGAACCAGGTCTGTCGTTTCGTTGACTTCACATCTTCTACATTTTGTCTCCTGACTTTTTTCTCTGTAGCACAATATTCCTCATGTTTGGTAGATGCATTGTTTTTATTTTTCACTAAATGTACGACTTGACCTCAAAAGCACACTACTTGAACTGGATTTTTTTTGTGACATATCACCCACACAAATCATTGTCTGCCTTTTGAAGTCATGTTGAATCTTAATGCTGTATAATCATGTTCCATTCCATTGTTCTCTGGGACGGTGCAAATATTTCTGTCTGTGCTGATGGTTTACCTATTCTCTTCTTCTTTTGTAAAATAACTCTCAACTCTGTACATTGTTCATGGAATAAAACATCCAAACACTTCTGTTTGAAACTTTACCTGTGGATTTTCATTCTTTATTGTCAAATCTGTCCTCTGTGTTCTCAATTAAATCATATGAATGTGATGAAAGGCTTTGATGATTAAACCCTGATTTGATTAATTAAAAACGAATGAATATTAATTGAAGAACTGACCTGTTCATTCACTATCATGAAGACCTAGCCTAACACTAATCTCTTTGTAATGGTAAATATGAAGACCTTTGCTGATTTGAGAGCGAAGTGAAGCCTTGAGAAGCATAAAGTCTTTATTTATTCTCAGTAACTTTTCTGGGCTCGCATCACCAAGCAACAGCGTTTCAGCCAGTTAGTTATAAGACAGATATGTGTGAGAAATATCATTGGGTGACTGTCTGGAGTAAATCCCTGGCTCATGGATAATCACAGGAGCTGGGAAACATGAGCGGCCGCTGGCTCATGAAAACTGCAGCAACGTTTTCACTCATATCAGTGAGAGGAGGCTTTGAAATGATTAGTCAAAGGATTTTCTACCCGTGACTTGGTCAGTTCCTGTTACATAAAATGGGACAATTCCCTAGGGATAATTGGGTTTTGTTCGCCTCACCGGAAACCAGGCCTAATTTTCCACAGTTGGCCTCGGATTGCACTTTGTAAACACCTTAAATTGGACAGAAACACTTTGATAAACCCCATGGCGGCGGGAAGAGAAAATGGCTCCATGAGATGAAAATTGGCTCCTGAGCATGGTTTGGGTGACTGCTGCTCTGCTCTTATTGGCAGCTTCAAATGTGTTCAGCTTGTCAGGTGTTGGGAATCAGATATGAGATGCAGGTGACCAGGAACTTTATCACGGTGGCTTTGTTGAGTCAGAAGTTAGAGATGCACCTGCTCAACATCTTGTTAAGCTTGAATTCCTAATACTCCCTCTCTTTTTTCCCCTCCACCCTCTCTTTCCCTCCCCCCAATCTTCTCTCTTTCTCTCTGCTTCCAAGACTCATGGCTGTGGAGGATGAAATAAGGGGAGGAGCCATTTATGAGCCAAAAACCAGGATTTTCGCTGATCAGGTCTGTGAGACTGCTTCTTCTCTCGTCGAGTCCGTACGTTGGCCCGTGTTTTCCCCCTTTCTTCTTTTCCTGTACTCTTCCTCCCCTTGCTGTTGCTATGACCTGGTCTACTGTGTGTGTGTGGTCCCTGTTCTGACTGGATTGCCCTGTCCCTGACCTGTCCTTTATGTTTGGGATTGAAAGGCATCCGTCTGCAAGCAAAACTTGGAGCTATGACAATGAAAGACTGTTACTGTTTGCATTCCTCAGAGCTATTGAAAGTCTGTCTGTGTCTGTGGTGATGTTGCCGGATCCGCAACTCTTTCTGAGCAGGTCTGGGTTCAGAACCGCCTGAAATTAGATGATGCAGAACCAGGTTAAAATGAAACCTAACTGTGCAGCCTGGTCACGATCCTGAGGCGGCTGTGTTTTCAGGAGCTTCGTCACTGCGATGCTTCATGGTCTCAGGCCCCCTCCTTCTCTTGCGCTGTCAGATTATACCAGGCTCCTTTAGAGAATGAGTCATTCTGTAAATATAGTAAGTCCATGTTAGCATAACAACTCACGTAATGTTCTGCCATCATGTTGCTAAGAAAAATACAAGAAATCAGAGTAATTGTTCCTTCATTGACGTCTGCATCTCTTAACCATGAAAGACAAAAAAGTAAAAGAATCAGTAACACTAAAAATAATATAACATTAATGTCCACACATTGTAAATATTAAAATTATGATTGCTATTTATGCATCTTATTCACAGTTGTATTTAAAATTTGGAGACAATTTTAGCATTTTGCGCATTTTATGGCTGTTACAGTCTCTTTCTGTCTTAAAGTTCATCTTATTTCCACTGTTATACTTTCACATTATCCTGTTCAAACACACCTACAGATAGCCCCACTTTAAAATGTCAGTATTTATTAAACAAAGACAATAAAAGTAAATAAAAAAAGGAGAAATCAAAACTTCCTATGACTTTATTTATTAAGGGGAAAGGCCTATCCAAGCTGATGTGTGTGGAGAACTCAACCAGTACTTGCAAAATGTTTACTTTTTCAGGTGAACCCTAATTCAGGTTAATTCAAATCAATATAGTTGATTATTGTTATGAATGAGGAAGACTAAAAGTTAGCATTAAATCAACATAAACGTATGTTGCATTAAAGGTGGAAAAGGTTCAGGTCCAAATGCATTCTGGATGTTAAATTAAAACTCTAGAGATGATCCGTAATGTTTCTCATGAGCCTTTCTGCTTTGGCATGTCCTAATGCGAACAGTACTTTCTTTCTTTGGACATATTTTCAAAGTTAACTCAATTAAAGGCTGGGGAGAAAAAATCAAAGGAAATTCTCAGAGGAGATCTCCATTAGTTTCCCTTCAAAGCAGCAGAAATCAAAAAGTTCATTAAGCATGCCATGAGAACAGAGGATTCATCTGAGTGCAACAAAGATCTTTATTACACACTTTTTAGCTACTTCATTAGAGCATTTCAGTTGAATGTGATTCAACAGGATGAAGTACAGTCAGTTTCTGCACTTTGTCCAAACTATTTTTTAAAAGAAAAAAGGTATTTGTAGCTTTTCATTAAATCCTAGAGTTAGAATAATGTGGATTTTTGTGCAGAAGTAGAGATTATGATTCTGTCAAGTGGGATTCAGTAAAGATATGACCTCAGAATGAGTTTGATTAAAATAACAGGTGTTAAATGTTAGTTATCTAAATAAAAAATAGCTTTTGACACAAGTTTTCTTAGCTTATAAATTATTTATGATTAATTCAGTTACTGAACAAAGATTCCTCACCTGGATGAAGGTCCCCAGTGGTACTCTTATGTTATTGGATTTTATTTACCATTTCCAATGGATCAATATAAGATTGAACATTGACAGATTATTACTAAATGTCTTGCAATTTTTAATAGTGGCTTAATTAAATAATTTATTGTAATAGGAGAGCTATAATAAGAATCAAAGAAACAGAAAACATCAATTAGACAGATGAACTTAAATAAACTTGTGCCTTGGGTGACCCCTAGTGGCACAAATTAAAAAATGCATCCAATTGAATATTTTAAATGCAATCCAAGATGTTAGAACTTTACAGCAACTGTTTTGACTGTTTAAATAACATGTTAGTGCAACAATGTAAATACTTTATGGTATGCTATTAAAAAATACTGCAGTTAGTATTTTTATAGTATTTTATATACAATACTTTTAAATAGCATTTTTTAAATATTCATATTTTAAAATGGTTTGCTTAGAGGGAAAATGGTTCTGTCACATTTGTTTATGAGTGTTTTAATCCAGATTAAACTTTAGCTCTTCCTCTCACTGCCGCATCGTTTATGAGTGTCTGAATCGTTGTGTGTGCAAGGTAGTTACGTTTTGAAACGATTATTCCTGATCTGTGTGTGATTTTACATAATATATGATGAAAATATCTTCTGGGTTTGTAATCTGTATTTATCTCTGTAGAGTTGATGCATGATTGAAATAAGCATGTTGTTCAAGCTGTATTTTTCCCTTTCTGAACCAGGGAATGTTCCAGATTCAGCTGTGAAGCCAGTTTATCAGCCGTTATCACATCCAGATGTCATTTTGGAGTTGCACGATTTAACACCTTCTTGCTTTCTTATTGCATGACTTCTGCTAATGATGAACTGCATGGCATGCTGCTGGAAGGCTTTCAGGCTGTTAAGTATCTGAAACTGTTTGGTGTTTTGGCAATTATGTTCTGTATCTGTATGTAAATGTGCTTCAGGAAGGATTTTATCTGTATATTTACGTTCTTGTTTTCTGTTCACCTTGTGTTGTGTATTGTATGTGTTATGTTTTGGTGGCCCTCACTGCCCTTCTGAATCCTTTCGTCTTGTACACCAGCTTTCCCTCCTGATTTTGGCTCCCTCCTCCCACCTCTTACTTTTAGCCTTCCTTTCCTTTCCTCTCCTCTTCTTTCCTTTCCTTTCCTCCTATGTTGATGAGATACGGTGATTTCTCTTAGGGGAGGCGTCAGTCCATCCTAGTGCAGCCCCGACTTGCGCCTGTCCCACCCCGAGTACCCAGGTAATAACCCTAACCGCCAAACTTTCACTCCATCCATAACTGGTGCCTCTTTTCCACTTCTGCTGTTTTCTCTGTGTGCATCCCTGTGCAAAAGCAGCACCTTTTAAAATCCACTGCAGGTTAACACACTTTATTTTCCCTTTCATCTTCACCTCAAAACACAAAGAGGTCTGTCACAGAATATTTGCACACATGCATTTTCAAATAATAAAATGTGTGATAATGACAGGGGGAAAAAAAAAGCCCAAATCGAAACATTAGTTATAGTTCTTTTCGTGAAACTTAACAGTTTCTTACCAGCTTTTAAAAAGCAGAGAAATTGTTAAGTAGAGGACAAAAGGAAAAATATTAGACCCACAATATTTGTTGGAGCTTAAATCCCATTCTGTCAAACATTAACTTTGGTATTTTTAATCAATTTAACCAATGAAACTCAATGACATGGTCTTTCTTTGTTACAGACTAATTTCAACAGAAAGGCCAAATATAAAAAAAGTAATTGAATGAATAAGAACAAAAGGAGATAACAGGCAGATCCAAGAGCTTTCACCAATTAGCATGAACAAACAAAACAGCTACAAACCGAGACATGGAACCAACAAGGAACAAATAAAACTATCAGTAATAAAAACAATCTCATCCCAGGTGTGTAACAAGAGCAAAGAGAAAAAATTGAAAATATGAGAATAAAATAAAAATTCTGAAAATGAGAAAACTTAAAAGAAAAGTTATGTTGGACAAACTTAATAAGAAACATATGATTTAAAGTAAAATAAGACTAAAAGGAAAATGGGACTCATCTTCAATATATTTATTGAGTTAGGTAGAGTTTTGTTTTCCAAGCAGGAAGTTACTTTTCCTCTGTTCTCAATAATGTGTTGCATTCTTTCTCTGACAGACCTCTAGCAACACTTCACTTGACTGACCTCAGAATTAGCTATTTATGTTTGTCTTAAATGTTGACAAAATCAGACAAGCAGGTTTCTACAAAAATATGATAAATATTCTGTCTGTACTATATACCCTTTACTTTATACTATTTTGCTAATAATCAACAATCCAAGGCCTAACTGTCAATAAATATTAAATATCCATTCCAGGGGTATTAAGATTATCATGCATTAAGTAGCTATATGTTTCAGCTAAACTGCAGTCATGATGTTTCTTTTAAGAACGTAGATGGAGAAATGCTACAGCAAGCCAGGCGGAGCTGTATTGTTTTGTGGGTCTAGAGAAAGGACATGAGAAGACAGAAGAGGAAGTCAGAAAATGTGAGGGTAGACAGCTGTGAGGGGTGAGTTTGGGGATAGATAAGGGAACAGGGATTAGCTCTGAGAATTACTTAATGACAAAGAAGTTCAGGAACACTGGAGTGGTTTAACTGACAAAATAGTCTCAAGATTTTCTTTTGGAGTGACTAAAGTAAATTGGAGAAGGATGAGTTTGGCCCAAAACCCAGATTAGGTCAGATTGGAGGCATTTATCCCTCTGGGTCATGTAGAAGAGTTTAATTGCTCTTATCTTGGAGAACAATGGTGGGATAGAGGATGAAGCACATAGACAGACTGAGGTTTGTCTGCAGTAATGTGAACATCTCTTATGTAAGTGAACATCACTTATATCCACATGCTGGAAACAAAACGTGTAGCTGAAAGTAGGATACAAGGAGGGATCTGGAAATAGTGACATCTTGGACATATCAGATGGATTATTATTCCATTATTAGGTTATTTTACCATGTTTCATGGCAAATTGTCAGATTTTGAAGTTTGGCCACAGCCACATTCTTTGATGCAGCAAAAACATTTTGATAACTTTTGATAACCATCCTTGGATGGATGGATGGATGGATGGATGGATGGATGGATGGATGGATGGATGGATGGATGGATGGATGGATGGATGGATGGATGGATGGATGGATGGATGGAAACTCAGGTTTAGCAGTTTGCATTGAAAGTTAGAGAAACAAGAGATGGTTGAGACATGTACAGAAGAGAGTTAGTGAATATATTAGTCAAAGAATGATGAAGAAGAGCTGCCATGGAGGAAGAAAAGAGGAAGACCACAGACAAATATCATAGAGAAGACAAACATGCAGAGGGTTTTTGTGTCTGAGATACAGCACAGTTTTTCTCTTTTTTAAATTTTTACAAATTTAAAAAAACATTATTCATTTGATATGAATGGTAAGAGTTTTTGACAAATACAATAAAAAGAAAGAAAAACAAAACCAAACGGACACTGGCACTTGTTTTGTGGCTCCACGAACTTCAGTACAGATTTGTGAGCAAGACATGTGAAATTAAATGTTAACATTATTGGGCATTTTTTTCTGGCCCAAAATGTAACTTTTAAAACATTCCCATTCCTGTTAGTGAATCTGTCTGTAAGTTATTAAAATTCCTATATTAATTGTCTTTTAACTGTAGCTTATGTCCTGAAATACCATGTTTTTTTTTGGTTTTCTTTTAGTTATCATGCTTTCCTATACACACATCTGCTTACATTTGCCGTCAGGGTGCATCCACCTCCTCTACACCCCAGCACCCCATCTCCATCACCCCCACTGCCCCTGACAAACACTGGGAATTATGTGAAATCTCCGTATCTGTCCCAATCCTTCCCCAAAGAACACTGATTACTGTGCACCTGTTTTCTGTGTTTTCCATGTCTTTCAGTGAGTTTGTGTTTTGAATATTTATGTGTTTTGTGTTTGTGTCCAGCACCTGATTGTGTTTGGTTGATTGTTGATGTAAACCAGCTGTTACTGTGTCAGACAATGTCCAACACTCATTCTGTATTTTGATGTTCGATTCTTTTGCTGTGAAGTTAAAGTTCTTTACCTAGAAAGCTTGTTGCTCCAAGGCAAAGAGTTTTAAGTCTTATTAGTGATGAAGCCCATAAATACAACAGGTTTTAAATTCAAACATTGGGGTGAGAAAGATTGAACACTTTTCTTTAAATATCCTCCTTCCAAATTGGAGTAGACAGAGGTGATGTGTAAGATATGTTTTTTTTTTTTTGTGCACACTTGTGTCCTTATATAAACCCTAACATTTCAGGGCTCCACTAAATGTGCTGTGTTTCTGTCTCCAGTACTGAAAAGCTCATTACTATTAAACAGAAAGACCACAACACTCTAATTAAATGCATTAAGTAGTTAAACGAAACAGCCACAAAGAGCCAAGCAAGTTTGGTAAGTTAAAAAGGATGTCAGTCAACATTTTGCCATGCATTTGCTCACCTGCTTGATCTCTGGGTTTAATAGACATGTGTATCAGCCTACGCATGGGTATTAAACTAAAATGTTGGTTGTGTTTGAGAGTAACTGAACAGTTGTCACTCAGGTTGTGTTACTGGCATCCTATTACTGTTCATAGCACCAGTTAGCAAAGTGTTTTCATTCATTTGGTTCTGATTGAGAAGAGAAAAGGCCTGGTAGTTCACATTAAAAGAAATTGGGGGGCAGACTTAATCTCTTTTGTTGTTGTTTTTTCTCATGTTTTTAAGCAAAACAGAAACCCTTCCACTCACAGCGATCACAACCACGAGATAAAAAATTATCTGCTGATAATTTGCTTTTAATCTTTTATTTTTTCTACTGGATGCAAGCTGTTTCTCTTCCTTTCTGTCTCTTTAACAGCACTTCATTCCACTTGCATTACAATAATTCATGTCTCTTCTATGTAACATAAAATTATTTCATGCATGCAGGTTTTCAGGGGCTTGGTAAAGAAATTTCCAAACAAATCCATGCCAGATAATTTAAAGATGTACCAGCAAACAAGAAATAGGAGTGTTTGAAGTGGAGGAGGGATTAGATTTATTATTTAGTATCCTAACTGATGAATGGCTTTTGAACCATCACAGGTTGAAGAAACAGAAATTCTGAGCTGATCATAAAGCTAACAGGTCCTCATATTGGGGCTGGTTCCATCCTTCCATGATTTGTTTAACAGATCAGCGATTAAAACAGAAACCTCTACACCTTCCTGTCCTGCTTATGTACTCCTTTCCTTCTGCGGGGAATCTGAGGTATTCCCAAGGCAGTTGTATCATTCAGCTGAGAAAAAAAAATGTTACTGTTTTCCCACAAAATAGCTATTTTATTAAAAATATCAGTGTCAGTATTAGCCAAATATAAGTATTGACCTCCTTATAGAGTCATTGCATAATCTACTGTTGTTCAAATAAATGCTTTAACATCAAAATTCTAAAAAAAACTTCAAAATAAGGGTTAATCTGAGAGGTATACCCCATTTTACAGTGTTAAAACAGTAACTGTTTGAGCTTTCGCTTGAAAAAGCATAGTGCCAAAAACAAAAACAATAATTTCATGCTTGATTATGTTCACAATGTAAGAGAAGGATGTACAAAGTTACAACAGAGTTCCCAAGTGTTAAGAACTGCAGAAGTATCTTGATGAAAGTACAAATAAAGGTGAAGTCTCTCAAACCAAAAACCGTCTTCCCTGTGGGAGACAGGTTTTTTTTTCCAATGAATGAGTCTGACTTTTTACCAGCAGTTCCAATCATTCTCCTGGTACAGAACCAAATGTCGCCAAGTAGGGGACCTAAGACACCATTCTTCTTCTTCATATAGTGCTAAACATTCTCTAAATTAACAAAACCAAAAACTGCTCATGAAAACATTAACACCCTCAATTTTCCTTGCAAAGTTAGAAGCTCGTCTAGTGTTTCATGGCCATTTTGAAATCTGCATTGAAGCTCTTGAATCTAAATTATAAATATAAGTTAGATGAACTTTTTAGTTCCTCACAACAAACTTTAACTTGGAGGTAGAGAATTAGGATTTTCTCATAGTTAAAGCATGCAGTCCCTTTGCTTTATAAGACCAACCATTCTCTGCCACTCTGCGTTGAGGATCTCTGCTACCTTTTTGTCCTTTCCACCACCAGGTTATTTTAACTACATTGAATCCCTAAGTGCCAGCGACAGCCGAGTTGATATATTTAAGACTAAAGATGTATCGGCCTGGTTTTGTACAGCCACAAAGTACTTTTTCTTCAGCCTAATTCACTTTTCAGTCAAGGTCAATATTATCTTTCTACGTTTAAAGTACCGTTGGAAAAGCCCAACTTCCGTCAGCTGATATTGCTTGAGGTAGACCAAAAGGCATTTTTCTTTCCCATTAGCCTGCCAATGCTATCCAGCTTCTTTTGAAGCTGCACAAGCTTAGCTTCAAAATTGAATAGGTGGCTTAGCCTAGTGCTCATCTTTACATTGGGTGTTTAACATGAAGTTTAGGTAGTAGAAATAAACAGCATTATCAGCAATAGCATCCATTAAAAAGGAACGGTATTCTATAACATTGGCCACTCATGCTTTTTTTTATTCAGAAAGACAGATTTCCATCACATTCATTAATTACAGTTTTACCCATTTAAGGCCATATATGAGGATAGAAGCGGAGAGTGCAATTGATTTTGTCCATACTGCCTTTCTGGTATCTTCTTTTATAGACTATTACTAAGTTTAGTTGTGAACAATAAAAAAAATGAACAGAATTGAATAAAAAATGGGGATTGCACCACCTCAAGTAATAAAAACCACAAGAACATAAAAGGGCTGGACACCTGATTCACAAGCTCAATCAAGTTAAGTCAGATCTAATTGGTTTTACACACTCAGTCCATTTGGTCCAGATCTTATCAAATTTTCCTTTTTCAACTTGGAGGGAAAATGAAATCTTCTCCTTAGCATAAATCTGGCAAACAATTACAATCCATTTATCAATAGTGGGTGGATCTGGTTTTAGCCATTTCCTTATGATGGCTTTCTTACTGGCTGCCAGTTGTACAGCCAGCAGTTTTTCATCTTTATTGGTCCATGTGTCCAACTGTAGGTGCCCAAGTTCAGCGTTTCACATTTGAATGGAATGTTTACATTGAATATTTTTTCAATATGTTTGTGGAACTCTTCCCGATATGGTTTTATTACCTGGCAGTCCCAGAAAACATGGACGTGGTTGGCTCCCTTAGACCCACACAGTCTCCAGCAGATGTCACCGTTTCTTTGATATCGTCTCTGAATGGGTGTTACAAAAAATGGTGCACTGTTTTTCCAGCAAAACTCCCGCCATGTGTTTGATCCAGTCGAGACCCGCTGCAATTGACATATTTCCGCCCAGCCTTCTTGTGAAATTATTACCTTCATTTCGTTTTCCCATTTCCTCTTTATGTATTCTGTATTCTCATCTTTAGATAGCTGTATGGCATTATGTAATTTAGAGATAATTCTGCTGTCTGATCTGGGCTTAATTAGTGATAGAAATACCCCCATGAAACTTGAATCACTTTTTCTCAACACCTCTTTAAAATTTTTATTAAAATAATATCTCACCTGCAGGTACCTAAAATAAAATAATCTTTTTCCAGTCCATGATCCTTCTGTAAGATTTCAAAACTCTGAAATATCCCTTTGTGGGCAAATAAATAATAGATAGTTAACCCTTTTGAGGTCCATGACTTGAATCTGTTATCAATTCTACTTGGTGCAAAATCTGAGTCATGGGCACACCACCTCATAATTTTAGATGCGTCTCCTATTCTGCAAATTGTAGCCACTCATGCTTTATGTCTCTTACATTCTGAATAACAGAATATCCTTCTCAAGGTAGGAGTTGAATGGAATGATATCTCTCCAAGACATTTTAAGTTCACCTTGGCTGTACGCTTTGGCACACTGAATCTCTCCGACATAATCCCTGCCAGATGATCCATTTCCCTACCCAAAGGAATAGGGAAATCACTTTCTGGACCACAGTAGAAAGTTAATGAGTTGGGAAATTGTAATTAAGCTGTTCCCTGTTTACTGACTATATAAGTTGTAGTATAGCCACACTTAAGAATGTGGTTCCACAGTCTATACTCAGTGATATTGCTGCTGTCCGCTCAAACTTCTGCACAAGCTTCGACCAATGGAGCTTCCATGTATCTAATTCTAGTTTAAGCAACATGACATAAGACCCCGTGCGCTCTATACTGCTCCTCCTGCTGGCCCCGTAATTTGGCCCAGGTATTCTTCACCCAGACTTGTACTTATTGTGAATGGTATTGAACTGCGCTTAATCTTCCTTGATATCTAACATTTGCCATTGTAGCAAAACTGCCCCTGGTAGGGTATCAAAACGTTTTCAAGTTTGCTGCAGGGGAGATACTCAGGGCTAACAACAACTCAACAGAACTCCACTTCAAACAACTCAAACTACCTCTTTAAGACCCGTGTAAGGAGTGTCCTCACCATGATGTTTTTCACTTCTACCATTGTTAGAAAAGGGTTCGCTTTAAAGTTCCCACGAAATGTATACCAAAGTTGAGTCTGCTCACACAGCCCATCAGTCTGACAGCAGCTGAATGTGTGCATGTCATGCCTGAATGAAAACCCTTCTGTCTTTCCTTTAGGTCACACCATGATAATTTTACATGTCATATCTGACATGTAAAAATACTTCAAGGAAAAACAAACAGAAAAATTAGTCCAGAATAATGATGTACCTGTTTGTGTCAATAAATAAGTCATATTACCGTTCGAATTTTACCAATAAATTTCTCTATCATAATAATTATATAAAGTTATTGAGCATTTTTCCAAAATGCCTGAGCCAAATGAATGGGAGCAATAATGTTAAATGGTCTGTTTCACATTTAGACTGCAGTCTAACCCAAAAAGCTGGGTAAACACTGCAATCACTGTCAAAATGCACCAAAAAATGTTATTTCCCTGGAGCTGACAGTAATCGTCTTTGACATTTTGAACTGGCACTTTGACACATGTTAAAATTGTTACATTGAGCTTGTCTGAGAAGCGCAAAACATAATGTATCCAGTCATTTTCATATTATAGCACTGATTCATAGTAACACTGAGGATCCACTGAGCCAAGCAGGTCTATTATAACCTATCAGCTTAACATTATGACCACCAAGATTCATCATTTTCAACCACAAATACTGCAGTCCTGCACTGTTGCAGCACATTGTGGTCCAATAAGCGCCAGTGAAACAGGAGTGACTGTTCATATATGAGGTCAATATATGTTAGCAAGACAAATTTATTTGTATAGCACCGATAATACTCAGAGTAATTCAAAGTACCTTACAGAAAATAAAAGAAATAGAGATAAAAACTTCAAATGCATCAAAACCCAAATGAAGCAACGCATAAAAGCGTAAAAACTTGAGAAAATTTGGCTAAAAACAGTAACACTGAAATTACTAATCTGATGCAAAGCAAGTAATAACATAATGTTTGGTCTTTATGGGTAGGCTCCAGTAAACAGTAATGTTAAACTGGAACTGGCTCACTAAATGGGCCACATACATCGTGGAGGAACACCAGCTCAGCTATGCAGCTAGTTATTTCAGTAAAGAACTAAAGTCCCCAAAATTCACTGTAAACATAAATTATCTCTAATGACAAAATCTTGGCAACCATAGCTGCCGGTATTTTAAAGAAAATTAGAGATTTTTGTATTTATTTTTTATTTTTTTGCAGTGTAATGTATTAGTCTTGTCAAACTCTGCTCAGTGCAGAAGTGAATTCAAACCTGAAGTTTGGCTAAACTTTCTTTTAGACCATGTTTAGCTCGAGTCAGCAAACGACTGTCCTTTTGGTAATTACTAGAACTTTCTCAGAACATTAGATGAGGGAGAGCAAGACATTTACCAATTAAAAGCAGTTTCATGGGAACTTTAATATGATTTTTTTATGGCATTGTATCTTCTTAAGGTTTTAAGCTACTTGGTGAATACATGCAGCAGTTCTGTCAACTTTAGGTTGCTTCTGTTTGGTCTTTATAATAATTTTTGGGATTTTATGCTTTATTGCTTCTTAACTCTGGCGCTGGCATCAATGTGGCTTGCATGTTGATGTACTTGCAAGCAAGTATAAGCTAAGCCTTTAGTGTTTTAGTACAATTAAGATTTTTTTTTTATTCTGTAGTGATGAAGTTTTTCAGGTCATGTAAGAACTTGTAGATGATATTTAGTGGATTTTGCTCTCTGGTATGGAAACCTCCTGGCTTTGCCTGATGCCCGTCACACGACTCCTCACTTCTCATCCCAGGAGAATCAGAATCTTTTGGCCGTGAAGAATTTTAATTCCCCTTCATCTCCTCTTTCTCTGTGTCCCTTTTCCTGTGCTCCCATTTCTATTGGTGTTCGTCATGCATCAACCTTGTAACTCATTTGGCTCTTTCTCTCCTCTCTCTGTGTCTCCTCCTCTGACCCCTAATCATTTCTTTTTTACTTTATGATTCCCTCTTGGTTTCTGCTTTGATCACCACTTTTACATGTCTTCATTTCCACCAACTCTCACTATGTTTAAATGTTGACATTTCACTACTTCAAATCACAATCTTTCTTTTTTCTCTTCCCATTTTCGTCTGATTGTTCCTGCTTTTCTCCTCCGGTTCTAAATATTATTTTCTCAACATGACTTAATTGGACATATCCTTATAATCCATCATCCCTTCCATCGTTCATTGAATGGCATTTCTCCTACGACCATTTCTCCCTGCTCCCACTCCTCTTTTCCTTCCCCTCTCTCTCTATCTCGCTAGGAGGACCAGCTTTCCTCCCTGGGTTCAGCAGACCCCGGTGTGAAAACTGAAGGTGGAGGGGGAGGAGGAGGAGGAGGAGGAGAACAAGGAGGAGCGGTTACCAACGATCAAGGCCCCACAGTCTCTTCCTCTGGCATTTTCTCCAACACATCGCCCCACAATGGAGTCCTCCCCCAAATTGTAGACCTTCCCTCCTCACCCACTCCTGATTCACAACTTAGTCAGATTGAAGAGCTCCGTGGCAATCTAAAGACAACTTCACAGGCAACTGGAACCACAGCAACGGCAACTACGGGAATCGCAGATTAAAGGGGGGAGTAGGTCAAACACAACAGCGAAGAGCCAAATCAGAGAGAGATGGCACAAAGGAAAAAAAAACTGTACCCCCACTCCTGTTTTGTTTCTATTTTATACAAAAAAAGACACTTTCTTGAAAACATACATGTCCTTATGACCTGGGCAAGAGAGAGAAGAACACTGTGAGGGAGAGAAATAATAATCACCCTGTATGATGCATAACACATTAACACTAAGGGCTCTTCAATGGACTTGATGCTCACATGGAGCTTTAGACAGTATTGGTCTTGCAGGACAAGATCACGATACTTTGCACCTACTTTGAGTCTGTCACACAAAGCAACCTACTATTTGAATCCATCGCCTCTCTTTGACTCCATCACGTAAGGATTGAGCACTAAACTCTTGCACCCCAAAGACTTCAGAGTAGCCTTTAAAAAAGGAAGCAGTACAAGCTGTAAACCCAATGGACCAGCAGTGCCTTTTAAAAGTATTTATACTCCTTAAACCTTTTTCCATTTCATTTCGTCACAACAACAGACTTAAATGTGTTTTTACTGGAATTTTATGTGACCAACACAAAGTTGCACATAATTGTGAAGTCAAAAGGGAAGCAGACATATTTTTTTATATATATATTTCAGATCGATTTGTAGACAAGTCCCAGAGTTACTGTTTAGCTGAGTCATTTTAGCTACACTTACAGCTGCAAGTCTGGTGGAACATCTCAACCAGCTTTGCACATCTAGAGATTAAGATTGTTGAGAACATCTGTCAACATCAGCCTTTAAGTCACAATTTCCTAGAGCCTGGACTTTGACTAGACCATCCAACACATGACTATGCCATTCCATTCATGCTCTGGCTGTATGTTTAGGGTCGCTGTCCTGCTGGACGATGAACCTCGATGCATGAAGCCCAAGATCAAACTTAGTCTGACCAGATCCAAATGTTTTCTGTGAGCTTTTCATGGCTTCTGTCAGTTACTTACTTCCTTCCACTCCTCCATAAAGGCCAGATTTGTGAACTGCATGACTAAGAGCTGTCTTGTCGACAGATTGTCCTACCTGAGCTCTGAAGCTCCTCCAGAGTCACCATGGTGCTCTTGGCTGCCTCTGATTAATGCTTCCTTTCCCGACCTGACATTTTAGATGGACATCCATGTCTTTTGTCATCCTCTCTCCATCTTCAGAAGATGGACTAAAGAGATGTGAGATGTTCAAAGCTTTGGATGTTACTTTATAACCTAACCCGCCTAAACTTCTCCAGAACTTCCTCACTGACCTTTCTGCTGGGTTCCTTGGTCTTCATCTTGCTGTTTCCAGAAAACCTTTGAAGACTTCGCAGAAAATCTGGATTTATCCTAAGATTAACTTGCACACATATGGAGTCTACTTATTATGTAACTTTTAAATGTAATTAGTTTTGTTTGACTTTATTTAGGGGCATCATTGTAAAGGGTATGAATGCAAATGCTTTACTTTTCAGAAGTGTTACTTTGGTTTTAAGGTTTTAAAACCACAAATCTCCAGTTTCCTTAAATCTCTACTTTGTGTTGGTTTATCACATAAAATCCCCAGGCCATGCATTAACTTTTGTGGTTGTTGCATGAGAAAATGTAAAAAAGTGCAAGGAGTATGAATACTTTTTCAAGGTACTAAAGGCGCATCACTATACTGAACAGCCAGCCTGCAGTCTTTCACAGTCGAGACATGGTGATGAACTGGCTTTTTTCCTAGTGCCTTTGAGAGTTTTTCAACAGGGTTTAACTATAGAAGTGCACATCAAAGCTTAGAAGTCTCCTTCTAAGCTTTGTTAGAAGGAGACTTAAATGATGTGCTGAAAGGGTCATGCTCTAGGATTTGAGTTACAGAAAATCATTTTGGGAAACTTTTGTTTTGCTTTCTTCAACCTAAGGGACTACTTGTTTCCGAAATGAGCTTGTGCATTTTTTCTCTTCTCAATCTCAGAACTGATACATGATAAACTGGTGCTAAACAGAAACAAATGGTGCCATTTTACCAAGTGAGCTGTCTGTGTGTCTGCCATGCCACTGCCTCGCTGTCTCCCCCTCCCTCTGCAACATGTTCTTGATGTGCCTCTGTCTCTGTTTTCTGTGCATCCTGTTTTGCTCCAATGTCTAATGGGGTTGTCCCCCCCCCCTCTCTAGAAGTGCACTATTTAAATATCTGGTTGTATTTAGGGTCACTACAAGCAGTTTCTTAATTTAGGATAGAAAAATGAGCAAGTTATTTAATTTTATGTTAGAAGCTCATTTAATTCACTTTGAGTGACAGCAATCTAATTTCTCCTCAAACTGCTTCTTTAAGTGCAGATAAACACAAGTGATGCTAATGGTTTCTCAGTGGAATGTATTAAATAATATTTTTCCATATAAATAGATCATTTATAACTATATAGATTGTCTTAGATTAGCCATTAAGTGCCTGAGATAAATGTGCTTAGACGAGCTCAACCAAAGGGTTGATTTGTTTCAAAATATTATATTGCACCCACATTTTTAAAAAAAG
Source organism: Poeciliopsis retropinna (assembly GCA_010277075.1). NCBI lineage: Eukaryota > Metazoa > Chordata > Actinopteri > Cyprinodontiformes > Poeciliidae > Poeciliopsis > Poeciliopsis retropinna. The sequence continues at coordinate 1,231,693 of VMRM01000007.1, read as the reverse complement.
ATTTTAAAATGTTCTTATTTTTGATCAAATGTGTTTATTTAAAAGTAAAATAAAATCTGAAGTTTATGTCATGGTAACAATATTAGATTAACTTGACATGATTTTGAGAATAAATGTTGTGTGATATGTGTAAAATGCCTAAAAACACTATTGTTGGAAGTGTTTCTGACATGCATTCATATTCATTTTCATTTTGAATTGTCTGTTGTAAGATTTGTGTGTTTTCCCAGTCTGCTTCACATTCTGTTTAAATGTGGCGTGTGATCCGAGAGGAGGTCAGAGTAATTAGTTTAGATTCATCCTAAAACCAGTGAATGTTAAACCAAAACGTAAACACACTAGCAGTCTTAACGCAGAGACACGTAGGGCTACTTTCTCCTTTCATTGTGAAATCTACCTGTGTGATGAATGATCCTGAATTAACATTGCTGTGAAAATACCTCAGTGACTCAGGTAAACAAGCAATTGCCTCAGAGCTGAACACTAACACACACTCAAATAATTAAAAAAAAACAAAAAAAAAAACAGGATGAGTCCAGCTTTGGAGAGACTGCCGCTCAATATCTATGCTTTAACAGCACCTGATCAAGCACCTCTGCCCCGTTTCTTCTCTCTCTGTGTCTCCCCTTGTTTTTCTCCCCCTTCTAGCCACTCTCAAAGCTTCATGGAGGACAATGTGGAACCTAATTGGCTGATGCACCATCGGCAGTCTTCGGGGTGGCATGGCCAAATGTCCAGAGCCCTCTCTCGTGACGCGATTGGCTGACAAAGGGAGAACTTGGGCCGTTGGTCCTATTCTCTTGTCTCTAGGAATGGTGCAATCCCCCAGCGGACCATGTAAGGAAATGCTGGGATTTCTTTCTTTTTTTTTTCACTTTACTTGGGCCCTCTCTCTCTCTGATTTGACAAAGGGATTGAAAATAATGTGTTTGACACCTCATTGTTGGATCCATTTTTCACCTATTTAAGGTGGGCTGGACATACTTTGGTGTTTGTAAGCCCGCCGCGCATGCAAAGAACAGCTATGCAGTCTGATCAATTAGCAGAACGGAGGAACGCACAGGCCAAGGACAGCGTGGTTCTCAAAGTAAGAGAGAGAGACCTAAAGTGTATTTCAAAGGTGCTTGACTTCTCTTGTTATTTCAGTCCAAGCTGACTCATATTTGAACCTTTCATTTCCCTCTCCTTAGCTCTATTACTACAAATTTTGAGTCTTTTTTCTTGATTTTTGACAGACTTTATGTTTTAGTTTTTCCTCTTTTTCGGAGTTTTAAAAAGAAATTAAATATGCACAGCCTATTTCAAAAACTGCTGAGGAACAAAAAAATCTTGCTTCAAAGACGACTTTGGAAAAACTGGACAGAATGTTATTTATATTTCTATAACGGATTACTCTTATTATAGTATTTAAAGGAAAAAGAAATTCTTCATCAGACATCTTCTGGAGGAAATATTTATTTCTTGATAAAAATCGGATGGAGCGATCCATTTTATATGAACCAAGTTTTCATACTGAGACAATCAGATGGAGAACAAAGTTGCTCTAAAGCACCGGAGGGACGAACTTGTGTTCTACCTACTCCCCCTATACGACAGTTTGCACGTTGCTGTGACCAGCCTGCTCTTTATTTTTGGGTATTAATATTTAAAAAATATTATAGAAAGACACGGCAGCGGATGTTTTTTGTCCAACAATCGCCGAGGAGCTCTCCATTTATGGACGATTTGAAAAGCCGTTGGATACGGACGTTTGCTTCACGCTGACTGTGTATTGTGTAGAGTTTGACCAGAGCAGGGGGGATGAACTTGTTGTTTTCATTGTGGCCATATTTCCAGTCGAATTGCTGTAAAACTACTCATTTATTTCTGCAGCTGGACTCCGCTGACACCAGTCTGACCTGAATAAAAAAAATCCCTGCCATTTCTGCCTGACATGAGAACAGAGAGAGATATGTTAGAGGTCCTGCTGAAACGAGTGAATGTGTTTGTAAATACATAAATGTATAAATGTGTGTATGTGTTGGCTAAATCTTGTGTACATATTGGACATGTGTGTGTATATATGGTATGTCTGTGTGTATATAGTTTGTTTGTACATGCAGAGTGTACAGTTATTTTTTTCCTCTAATGTTTCTCTCTCTTTGTATGACTAGGTCTTCTCAAGTTCCAAACACCGAGGCATGGAAAGGTTTTTACACGTTATACTGACAGCTATCAGAGGCACTTTTTACTCGCAGACTTAGAATATCAGCCAGGTCTGTCACTTCTAGCTACGTTCTCAAATAAGAAGCTACTCACATAATCTTAAGCTTGCACTCACTTTCTGACCAACTCAAAAAGATTTTTTGATAAGATTTGGGTGAGCAAGCATTGTTTGTACATATTATGGTCAAACCGAAACCTTTTTCTTTTTTTCTTTTTTTTTTTTTTTTTATTTCGTCCTCCTGAAATCTTCATTTGCATTTATTTAAAAAGTTCTCAACTTTGCTTTGAGTTTTATCACTTTTGGTTTCTATGATATATGTTTGAGGGTGGTTGTCATTCATAGGTATATATTTAATCTGACAACCCTTATATATGTTTTTTGAAATTTTGCTCCCCAAATCCTGCGCTCATGGAACCATTTTATGCAGGCAAATCTGTCCATGAAAGCGTACTATTATTACTTAAAACTGCTTGTTTTTGTATAGGTCTAACTAAATAAGTGTGCCTCCTCCATATACTCTTACTAACCATAGATCCATTATCTCTGCTGGTCACACATGTTCACTCCCTCCTTTACAAGCCATAGCCCCTTTTCCCCCTCAGATTTCCTCTATTGTTGTTTTTCCAGGACAGACCTTTGGGGATTTTGTGTATATTAATGGAAGAGTGCTGTTGAAGAGTGTTTTGCAATTATATATGGATTTGTTATGAATGTGGATATTCTGCTAGTTGAGTTATTATTGTAATAATGATAATAATCATTGCCTCTTTGATTTTGTTGATTAATGATGCAGTTGAAGAAGATGACATTGTTTCTTTTCTTCTTTTTTTTTTCTTTTTTTTTGGACACACCACAATTTATATTTTTCGGGTGCGTGACAGCGGAGATAGAAATACATAATTAAATTAATAAATAAAAAAATATTTGAATTCTTACCTTGTAGCGTGTTGTTTTTAAATCAAGAAGTTGAATTGAAATACTTTATTTTTCCCAAGGGGAAATTCAAAACATTCACAAAAAATATAATAAAAAAACTAAAATGAAATAATAAAATAAAGAGGCTGCACAGCGGCGTGGTTATCAGCACTGCAAAAAAAGTCCTTAGCTCTTACAGTGTGGAGTTTGCATGTTCTCCCTGTGCATAGATGAAAATAAAACAACACACAATAAAATTATATCAGCACTCCAGGCAGCACAAACCACCTAGAATAATTTAAAAAACAAAAACAACAGCCAAATGGTTAAACAAAAAAACAAAACAAAAAACTAAAGTGTCAGTTTGATCTTGAATTTCATGATATTTTATGTTTTAACTGGCATATCTGAAGAATAGTACATAATACATGTACAATATTATTGATTGAACTAAAACAAATCCCAAATCAAAATCTATCTAAAAAAAAAAAACTAATTTCGACCTTGTTGCTTTCACTAGATTTATGAGCGAAAGTAGCAACTAGGTGAAAATTACCTGATTGTCACCACTGTGACCAACTCTACAAAAGCAGTTTGCAACTCTGAAGCAGAAAGTAGAAAGATACAATAATGCCAAGTTGTAGACATTTAAAGACAAACATTTTTTAACAAATCCCATGAATCAGGATTTTTTCTTCATGCCGACTCATTCCATCTGGTGTTTGGATGTGTGAAAACCTCACAGGTGAGTTTCTCCTGTTTGGAGCTGCACAACGATCCTCACTCACCCGTAGCAACAGATGTTTTTTTTCTGTAATTCTGCTCTCAGATGAGCAGATCGTTTCTTCATGCTGTCCCCAGCCAGTGTACCGAGGGTGATGATGGACCCAAGAAGAGGGGGATTCAGCAGAACACGGCATACTTGTCAGGGTGCTGGAGTTCTTCAGGCAGTCTGGCAACACGTGTCTTTAGAAAGAACTGAAAGAATACAACACAGTGGAAGAGCATGATTCACCCAGCAGGAACACTTGCGACATGTTCAATCTCCTTTTAGGGGGAATTTTATGTCCTGATTTTCATATTAGATGTCTAATAACACCCAACAGTGTAACAATGTTACCGTTTTTTTAATTATCTCCAATATCCTGAAATTATGTGATGTTATTTTTTGTTAGTTTTTTTTAATGGAAACATAATCAGGATTATAAACAGATGCACATATCAAGCAAAAGGAATTATTTCAGTCTTCAGTGCAGAAATTATTTTTATGTTTTATTACTTTTTTTTTTTTATTGTAACTGGTCAAACCTTAAAGGAAATCATGTCTCCAGCTCTAGCAGTGGATTATAGGCGTGCACAATAATGCATATATTTGCAGACCTGTGCTGACAAGTAGGAAAAATTACAAAGCAATTAAAAACCTAGAAGCAATAACAGCTATCAACTTATGCATGTTTTTAGAGACATACAGCTTTTTATCACTGATTTAAAAGCTCTACAGTGAAAATGTCCTGCAGTTTCTTTATAAGAAAGGTTCAGATGTGGCTTACAAGATTATCCCACTCAGGTATACTGAACTACATAGCACCAATTATAACATATACATTGTCAAAACTGAGTCACAGTAACTGAAGAAAAATCATAAAGTATGTTAGAGGTCACTGAATTAATTTACAAAAACTTATTAAAATTTGATGTAAAGCAGCTGATGGAGAATTTCACGCAGACCTTGTGATTGGCCAGTTTTTCAAAATATCACTTACTAAAACACGAATAGCAAAAATATCATCACTTACTAAAACACAAATAGCAGCAAGATAGGAAACCTTAAATCTTTCTTAGCAGTTAGATGAAACTAAGCCACTGCAGCACCATGGACAGCTCTCCATTCCAGTATCTCTGTTTAGGTATGCATACTTAATAGATGTTAAACATTCTTTCAAAATGCCTTCTTGCTGAAGTGTGCAATGCATAACAATATAACATTGTATATTAATGTTAATATAACTTTAATATAACAGCTGCATTGTTATATTGTTATTAACATAACAATTAAAATTAATATTAATTGTTACGTTAATAACAATTAACGTAACAATTAATGTTATGTTAATTGTTAACATAACATGTTAATTGTTATTAACATAACAATTAATATAACATTGTTATGTACTTTCGTTGTCCAGCTGTGCAAGGACAACGGAAGGAAACCCGTGTTTGAGTAATATCTTTGTATTTTTACAAATATATTTGTTAAAAGCGATGTGTGTCGCTTTACACATTCTGAACTTTGCAGGAATTTTAAAATTCACTCTTGACCAAATAAAATGTGTGTGATAATTCAAATTGTATCATGAAGTTTATGTGGTTTAATGGCTCAACCCACTATGGTATCATGTACTATATATCGATACAATTCGTTGTATGTTGTTGGAGCGCTATACACATCAAAAATGTAGGCGTCTTGACCGTTGTTAAAGGCTAACGCAAGTCTTTTCAACTTGTTTTTCCTTACCAATATGGCGAAGTTGTTGACGTTTCACTCTGTAATCTCGTAATTTTGTTTTTGAACTCTCGCGATATTCAGGCGGTCAGTGCCTGCTATGAATAATGGCCGCCTTCGTAGCGATGGCCGGAACGGAAAATAACACAAAAGGGGTAAGAGAGCCTTTTAGCTGACTGGAAGAACTGTAAGGCGCCGGGGACCCCTTCCTACCCACTTTTAAGGACGGATGGGTGGAGGGGGGTTGGCCAAAGGATTCAAGAGACAGAAAGAGACTCTCAGGGAACACAGGGAAAGCTAAGCGGGGAGCTAGCGCTAGCTGGCTAACAACACAGTTGTCACTAACGGGGAACAGAGCCGAGTAACCGCGACAGCTGTTCCGTCGAGAGGCCCGAATGAAACGGTGACCCCGCGGTGTGGTGAATCTGCCGGCCTGTCGCTAATATGAGCGGACCGGGTCAGGACAGCGAGCCCGAGGCGAAAGTCCTTCTTATCAAGCGGCTTTACAGGTGAGTGGACGAGGCCGTTTTCGTCGAGCTAACTGATGAGCTAGTAAAATGTCTAAAAGAGTCTGATGGTTTCTGTTGTTGATAGTAATGTTTAAGATACCTTTATGCTAGTAGCATAAAGGTATGCTACTAGCATACTAGAAACTACACCTGACTGTCATGAGGTTCTTTTTTTCATCCGATGAACGCAAACTAGCTGTCATGTGTCATTCATCCTGTTATAGAGAAATGAAACAGAAAGGGTTGCAGCTTTTTAACATTTCAGGACATTTGTTGCGTGACAAGCTGCTATTTATGGTGATTCATGTGGTCAAAGTAATGCTTTTCATCTAGGGCTGTGGTGGAATCTGTGCACAAGCTGGATGTCATCATCGGCAGCAAGTCATCCTACAGAGAAGTCTTCAAGCCGGAGAACATCAGCCTGCGGAACAAGTATGTCCAGATCCTTCCACTCCTCTTACGGAAACTTTACAGACTGAATGATGACTGATTTCATACAGATGCACCGTCACTCTGCAACATTTCATGTTACGAAGGAGTTCAGACAGTCAGACTTGTCTTATTTATTCATTAGACCAACAAGATTTACAGTTCTACCCAGAGACATTTGTCATATACTTAAATGTTTAAGTATCTATAGATACATTTGGGTGGCAATCCCCTTATGAACAAGGTCTAATAAAACTAACAGATCTATTGAGTTTTTATTATTTAATGATTTGTTTTTGTTTTAATTGTTTTGCCTTTCTGAATCACTTTGTGATCTATATGACTGTGAAAGGTGCTACAGAAATATAATGTTACTTACTTGATGCATCACCATCAGTACTTGTCATTATAACTTTAAGCTTATGCACTCTTAGTGCTGTTGTGGTCAAAATCCTGACTGAAAAACATTAAAGATATATTTATTATTTTTAAATTTAAAAAGATAGTTGGCTGATATTGCTTATTGTTGAGGCATCTAGATTAAGCTTATCTAAAAGAGGTTTGATGCAAAATAGGACTGCAGCAAGTTTTGGCTAATTTATGGCTCTTTCCCCAACATACCACTTGTTTCTAACTGCCTGACATGTTGACTTCTTCTGTGGATAGACTGAATTTTAACAACAGCTGTGTATATCTTACGTTGCCTATTGTTCAGCCTAATTTTTGTCTCATAAAACAATAAAATAATGATAATTAAGAAAATGGCTGCATTTTCTTGTAGCAACACCTCCAGCTGTTGCATAAAGCTTTCCATGAGTTAATCGATTGGATGTTTCTGTTTTTCCTAGGCTGAGAGAGCTTTGTGTGAAATTAATGTTTCTGCATCCTGTTGACTACGGCCGTAAGGCCGAGGAGCTGCTCTGGAGGAAGGTTTACTATGAGGTCATCCAGGTTATCAAGACGAACAAGAAGGTGAGATGGCAAATAGTCACTCAGCAGCTGTGGAAATGTGTCTTTGGTGTCAAAGCAGCCGTTGGAATTAAATAGATTGACAGAGCGATGCACAGGATTCCTACCCGGTTTGAACAGATCTGGATTAAATCTGCACTAAAATGTATTCTAATTCTAGGTTTAAATCTGTGCCAGGTCTGGGTTAAAACTATTCTTGTTGTAGTTCTAGATTAAATCTGTTTCATATCTAGATTAAATTTGTTTCTTATCTGGATTAAATTTGTTCTAGACCTGCATTGAAGACTGTTTCAGATCTGGATTTAAGTGTGTTCCAGCTCTTTTGCAAATCTGGATTGAATCTGTCCCTCATCTGGATTTAAAGTTTGTTCCATGTCTGGATTAAATCTGTCCCAGTTCTGGATTAAATCAGGTCCATGTCTAGATTTAAGTCTGACATGAGAAAACACAACAAGAAGTATAAACTTGAGTTTGTCAATTGTGTAACCCATTAAGAAGGATGTTTTGACCTCAGTATTAAACATATCTGTATATGACTTTAGCTTTAGTAACTTTTCTCCCTTCATTTTACATTTTTAGCTCTTCATGTTGCTTCTACCTCATTTTTTCCAGCACATCCACAGCCGCAGTGCCCTGGAGTGCGCCTACAGAACGCACCTCATCGCCGGCGTGGGTTTCTACCAACATCTGCTGCTCTACATCCAATCACATTACCAGCTGGAGCTGCAGGACTGCATCGATTGGACGCATGTCACTGATCCTCTCATCGGTGAGATCTCAAACTTTGAATCTTTCTCTAAACAAAAACACATGAAGCTTTAGATGAATTATTTCTGGCTGCAGTTTGAGTCCTTTCAGAAAAACCTAGACTAAAATTCACCACAAACACCAGTGTTATTTAAGAGTTATTTTACTTCTCTCTTGTGTCATTTTAATGTATCTTTTTACAAAATCACTACTTATAAAATCTAAGAACCATTAAAATCATCTCATGGAATACATTTTTTCAGATTAGGTTTTTTGCTCTTTCTTTCTGTATGATAAATTTATATAATATCTCAGTTCAGATTTTTCTTTTCCTGATTCTATAAGTTTGTGCTTTGCTTTGAAAGGCATAATGGTTGTTGTTGGAGTTCAGGAGCGTTGAAATTTGTCCCTCCAGCTTCAGCTGCATGTCTGCTGACTCATTTGCTGAATCCTTCAGACTTTAAAGTCTGAATCAGGAATTTTATTCCTCTAAAAGCTTCTTCAGGTCAAACTAACTTCTGAAGCAGGATTATGTCTTGTACGGATTCTGATCATTTTTCTTTCAGTATTTACAGTTTTTATTGCTCAGCAAGCCACATTTTTTTATTCTAAAACCCACTGATGGGGTTTTAACTTCTTTCTTTGGAATTAACTTCACATCAGTTTGACTTGAAGTCTAATTATTTCCAACAGGTCGGAAGAAACCCATGTCGGCCTCTTCTAGAGAGATGGAGTGGGCTCAGATGGCGTGTCATCGCTGTCTGGTCTACCTCGGAGATCTGGGTAATAACATGTTAATAGCAATTTAGATTGACTCATCTCTATTCCATGTTTGTAGAGGTGTGAGGCAGCCAGTGGGTGTCATCGCCAGTGCATGGGAAAATTGGCCTGGTGTTGTGGAAGGAACTGAGAACAGGCTGTGTGAAATGAGGACATGTTGATGTTTCCATCATTTAAGATCTGAAAACTGTTTTCTAATAACTTTTATTCAGTTATTAGGAATATCAGAACTTAATAAAAGTAGAATTTTCACAGTTTTGCTGATTTGTTGTCTATATGTTTTCAATAATGTTTGGCAATCTGGTTTGGTCACCAGCACGCTATCAGAACGAACTTGCTGGAGTGGAAGCTGAACAGCTGGCAGAGAGATTTTACCACCAAGCCTTGTCTGTCATGCCCCATGTTGGTGAGTCCCTGTCACGCCATGATTCATGATTTCTGTCTTCAATTCCTCTGCATTTGTTCATTTTACTAATTAAAAACTTTCTGTGACTTCTGTTTGAATGGTTTACGACCTGCCTGCGCAGAAGAAGAATGTTGACATCACACAGCAGCATCAATCTGTTTATAGAAGTAAAAATAGACGCCACCATTTATGGATAGTTTTAAAGTTGTTCAGCAGCGGGAGTCGATAGGATAAAACTTAACTAGATGAAGGAAGGTAATAACAAAGAAGTACAGCTAATGGCAGCAACCTTTAGTGGAGCATTCACTGCAACTTCAGTAGAGAAGACTGTTTGGATGTGGAGTCGGACCAAGAGTGGTGGGACTGTAATATGATGCGCTTCAGTTCTTTCAGAATATCATAATTATAATTTTCAGCTTTTGTTTCCGTCGTCTGGCTAAGCTCATCACAATAAGCAATTAATCAATTAATGACATGATAGATGAAATTCAGATTGATCATTTCCATTCTGATGAATATTTTTTGAAGTTTGGTTTACAGTTGGATGTTTGTGGTTTTTATTTCCATTTTATTTATTAAGTTTGTTTTTTTTACTCTGGATATTTAAAATGTCTTCTAGTTTAAACTATTGTTTGATATAGTGAACTTGCACTATTATGCCATTATTAATACATACATCACTTAAAAATGGTCTCAAAACAACAAGATTATTATTGTTTATTGCAATAATTACACATAATTATTGCTGGATTTAGTAATTATATCTAGCAAAATTTGTTGTCCGTCCTTTTCTGGTGCAGAATTATGGAGCATGTCTCACATCAGAGCCATAAAAATTGGCACAGATCAGATTTTGGGGGGGTGAAAAGATTAGAGTAGGGCTGTTCTGACTTCCATGAAAAAGTTGGATTCACCTGCGGTGTGAATGTAACCTTTGACTTGAGTTGACCTCAAAAAGAGATGAGCTTGGGTCCATTCGTCTGTTCGTCCATGTAGTTGTGTGAATAAGGGCGAATAATGACCAGTTTTATGACTGTAGCATCAGTTATGAATCTGAACCACCTTTCTGCCATTCTGCAGGGATGCCTTTTAACCAGCTGGGAACACTGGCAGGAAGCAAGTTCTACAATGTGGAAGCAACCTACTACTACCTACGATGGTGAGGGTCCATAACCTCCGGTTTTAAACAGTTCTCTTTAACTTGAGGCTGAATGGATATTTATTCTGTCCTCAGCATCCAATCAGATATTCCGTTTGAGGGGGCCTACGGCAACCTGAAGCGTCTGTTCGACAAAGCTGCCAAGATGTACCACCAGGTGAAGAAACAGGAAATGAAGAAGCTGTCTCCATCTCGGCAAAGGTGATGACGAGTCCCAAGATGCAGCTTTTTTTCTTCTTTTTTTTCTGACTCAATCATTTTTGGTTTAAAGTTGCAGCTCTTAATGGGCCTTTTCTTAAAAAATCTGTCAAAATAGCAAAGCGTTTGGGGAAAATCTATCCTTTTCCATCTTCACTCTATCAGCAAAGAAGTTTTTAACAGCTGAAGGGAAAAAAAACAGCCCCTCATTGTCATTGTGCAAGAAAGCAAAATGAAGTTTAGAAAAATAGCAACTCTCAACGGCACTGCAAGTAAAGTTTATTTTTAAGTATGTATAGTAGAAACAACCTGGTTGTTAAGAATGATGGAAAGGGTTTGGATGGATTTGCGGTTTTCAGGGCAACTCTTGGGTAGAAACTGTTTTTTAGTCTATTTGTTCTGATCTTTATAGGGTCTTATCCAAATAAAATTATATTCTTTTACCACCTGGAAACATTAAATGATGATTTTGATAATCTAGCAGTTAGTATGCACTTCTTTGCCATCCTTTCCTCTTGTGTGCACGAGGAAAATCGACTTTTGTCTCCTTTTTGGTTTTCTTGGATTATTCTTGCCTTTGTGTCACTAAAGAGTTTTCTGTTTAAATCAGAATAATAAAAACTGTTATGTTAACTCATAATATTGTATTTTTTTGTTTCTCCATAGATCCAAAGACATTAAGCGTGTCCTGGTGAGCTTCATGTACCTTCAGAGTCTACTGCAGCCTAAAAACAGGTCAGTCTCTGAGTTGCTGTACGTTTTATTTCACTCCCTGGATTTATTCTCTGTTTTAGCACTAGTTAAGTCTTTCTATAGTTTTTAACCTGCCATGTGCATCAGAAAACATGTTCTGTAAGCTGTGACCCGCTCACCCTTTGCTTTTTGTTTTCCCTTTGCTTCCGATGAAGCCTGATGGAGACAGAGCTGACTTCGCTCTGCCAGTCGGTGCTGGAGGACTTCAACCTGGTTCTGTTTTATCTTCCGGCTCCGACGCACGGAGGCGCTCCACCCTGTCCGAACGAGGAAGAGGAGGAGCAGACGCAGCACAGCAACAGTTCCTACCCCATTCTGCCCGACAACCTCATCTTCAAGATGGTGGTCACATGCCTCATGGTCGTACACAGCCTTAAGAGAGGAGGTGTGTTTTTCCACCTGGTTATTTTAATTAACTTAGAGTTAGTCATTTTTCAGTTGAACAAAATAAGTAGATATATATATATATATATATATATATATATATATATATATATATATATATATTTCAATTTGTACTTGCATCTCTGTGCAAACAGTCCTAAGGTTTTAACTGAAAAACGTTTCAGTTAAAAACATTTCAGATCAAAAAAAGTATTTAATTTTATGTCTGTATTTTAATATTTTGTCCATTTCTAAACATTTGTTGTTGTTTCTTAGCTGTTTTTGAAAATGGATCCATTATTATTTAAATAATCGTCAACTAATTTAGTAATCAAATCGTATAAAGAATCTAAAAGGACAAAGTACTCATACAGTAACTAAGCCAAACTGTACAAAAAATATATACATTTTTTGCATTTAAGATAAAAACATTTGTCTGCAAATATGTTTAACCCAAATCTCCTCAAGTGACATCGATAGTAAATCAAGTAGAAAAGACTGAGCTTTTTTCATGTTGTTGTTATTAAGTGTTTATTTTTTCTTTTGCTACAAAAAATCTGGTGTTCTCTAAAATAATTATGTCGTTGCATTTTAGGCAATAAACTATTTATTTTTGTTATTTAAAAAATTAATTAATTTCTTTTTTTTTAATTTTTTAATAAATTTTAAGAAAGAAATTTTTTAAATTTCTTTTTTATTTAAAAAAGAAATTAATTTCTTATTTAAAAAAGAAATTAATTTCCACCAGTGGGGGAAATTAATTTCCAGTGGGGGAGCCTGAAGCTCCACTCCCACATCTCTGAAATTAATTTCTTGTGTATTTTCATCTTTTAATGAAAATAAAAAATGAATTTTTTTTATTTTGTATAAAAACGTTAAAGTGGTTTAATGAAAAATCTGCAGTATGTGCCAGTTTTTCATCTGATTAATAGGCCTTAGTTGCAGCTCTAAATTAAAGTTGTTCCCTTTGCAAAGCTAGAAGAGGAAGAGAAGAGCCTCAGATATGCAGAGCAAACTCATTGTGTGCATATTTGAGATGTTTTTGCCACGTAGCAACAGAGAGCTGCAGATATGATAGAAATGTGTGCAATAAAGTGCAGATTGTTCTAGACAAGTAAAATTCTTCTTTGTATCGTTAAGAACAAAATTAGCTACAAAATGATTATGAACATTAACTTGGTCAAATTCAACGGTTCATTATACACGGTTTCAGTTTTGTTCACCTTTTCACGTCTAACAAACCTTGTTTTGTTTAAGGATCTAAGCAGTACAGCGCATCCATAGCGTTTACGCTGGCTCTGTTCTCCCACCTGGTGAACCACGTGAACATCCGGCTGCAGGCTGAACTGGAGGACGGGGAGAGCCAGGTTCCTGCGCTGCACACTGACGCTGCAGGTGAGTCAGAAAACATCCGCATCAGGGTGTTGGCTCAGCTCTGTGGATTTAAAGCCTAGTTATATTTGAAGTTTTTCCTTGGTAGGATCCCAAAATAGCTTATAGTTTCTTCTTTCTTGAAAGGTGACAAATTCTAGACACATCACCAAACTAAAATAGAGCATATTTCTCCTCTTACCCAGATGACCTTGAAATGAGGGATATCTCAGCTGCAGAAGTAGATCCGTCAAAGGAGAGGCCACTGCAGAACGGCTCCCTGGAGCAGGAGGATGAGGAGGATAAGGATGAAGATGGCTGCGAGCGGGTCCGAGTCAAAAAGCAGAGCAGCGAAGAAGATCAGCACAAGGCAGAGCAGGAGAAGCAGAGACAGAAGAAGAAGTACACCCGCCTTTCTCGACTGCGGCGCCGCCGCTGCGCGCATAAAGGAGGACAAGGGGAGGACGAAAGCGACCTGAGCGAAGGATTCGAGAGCGAAGAAGATGAGGATGACGATGAAGGAGGGAGGGTCTGTGCTGATTCCACAGGTGGGGCGCCAATAGATGAACCGCTCAACCCTTCGACTGTGAAGAAGGAGACGAAGAGGGACGGCCTGGGTGAGGAAGGCAGCTGGGAGAGCGGCTCTGAGGAAGAGGAGGGAGGGACTGCTTTCGACGTGGAGACCGACTCGGACATGAACAGCCAGGAGTCCCGCTCAGACCTGGAGGACATGGAGGACACAGAAAACTCAGACAGCACCGAGGGTCAGGCCCGGGAGCAGCAGGAGGAAGAGGAGGAGCAGCCCAAGGAGGAAGGTGGGGAGCGGGACGGCGAGGCCCCGCCCAGCACCAACGGGCCCCTCACACAGAGCGACTCTAGCATCAGCAGCAACCTGCAGGCCATGTCTTCCCAGCTCTTCCAGTCCAAACGCTGCTTCCGCCTCGCACCCACCTTCAGCAACATGCTGCTGAGGCCTCAGGCCGCCTCAGGCTCCACCCCCACTGACATCTCTGCCCCACCCTCCCAGGAGATTCCCCCTCCGCCTGGAGACTCACACTGCGACCTGAACCCCGGTACTGCCAACGGAACCAACGACAATGGTAGTGTACATCTAGCCTTCTTAGTTCAGGCACTGAGACTTAACATGCCTGATTTTAGAGGGGACCTAATATGCAAAATTCACATTTTCCACCTTTTTGTTCTTCCATTTGTGTTTCTACTGATTCCAAAAACAGCCCAAACTTTTAAGAATAAACACTCGGCCATTTTTTGGCAGTAAGTTCATATTTTTCTGTGTCTGGAAAATTAGTAATTTCAAAAATATTCAGATTGTTGAGTCACACTGTACCGTTACTTTGCAACCCCAGCCGAGCCCAGTGTGACGCCAACTAACTGCACAATGGCTGCTGGAAAAAACAATTGCTTTTTTTGTTGACTTACCATCCAGAAACCACTTTCTGCATTCTTGTTGGTTGTGCAGGAGGCTCCACTTCTGCTTCTCAAAGATGTCTGGTTGTATAATTGCAGATCTGTTTGCAACCATTTTCATGTGTGAGTGTAAATGTTGAGTTCAGGGTGCGTGGCCAACAGCAGATCTATATTATATTTGGCAACATTTTATTTGACGGGTTGTGAATAAGACTGTCATGAAATCATCATAAACATGATATAACGTGTCATGAACAAGTCATAAATAAGTCTTCATGAATATTTATGACTGTTGTTATAAAGTGTCATTCAGTAAATCATGACACTTTTAATACAAAGTGATATTATTCAAAATATCTTTGTTATGACAACTTGACATTAACCAAGAAATCATGATCTGACATAAATTTGTTCTAAAAGTATTACTGATTAAACTTTAGCTTTAATACCATAAAGCTACATAATTTTTAAAGTTTAATGAGTAATACTTTTATAACAAATTTATGTCAGATCATGATTTCTTGGTGAATGTCAAGTTGTCATAACGAATAATGTCACTTCCACTTCACAGTTCTGAAATACATAATCCAAATAAACCATGTTTTCAATCATATCTTGACAAAAGAATCTAGTTTTATTGTTCTCTTTTGTTTTCCACTAGACTTGGACTCGGACTCGGAGGAAAGTCAGCACAGCGCCCACAGTGAAAAAACCCTGCTGGAGAAACTGGAGATTTTGTCCAATCAGGGATTGATGCAGGTGGTGAAAGTCTTTGTTGATTGGCTCAGGACGAACACAGATATCATCCTCATGTGTGCACAGGTGAGCCGACACATTGACATACCTGTTTTATTATTACAATAAAAGTGCTTGTCTTTCTCACTGGGATGATCTGGTTTCTCTGCAGAGTTCGCAGAGCTTGTGGAACCGTCTGTCGGTTCTGTTGAACCTTCTTCCAGATGGCAGCAAGTTACTGGAGGCTGGTGAGACTGCAACTAACAATTATTTTATTTACTCAAAGACTAAATAAATAACATAAAATTGGCCTCTTCTGCTGATTTTTCATTTAACCACCAAAGCCTTTTTGTACAAAATTAGAAATGCATTAAAAGATGCAAGCAAACAAATAATTCAGTTTCTTTTTTTTTTAAATAAGAAACATTTTACTGTCTAAAATCCAATGACGCAGCATTCCTCTAGTGAACGCTTGATTATTTGTAGCAAAGGATGCAAAAATACTTTTAACATGTGAAAAGCCCAGCCCAATAATCAGATCACTGATCTGATTATTAATTTTAGGATTAGCTAATTGATCATTGGATTCTGTCCAAAGGTGTATAACAGGAGCTTTTTATGCAGAATTTGAACCAGGTGAAAATTAAACTGTCGCTGGATATTCCGTAAATTAATACTGGTAGCAAGTGACTTTTTTGCGTCTTCAAGTTAATTACCATTAACTTATTATTTAATTAATTAATCACAATTAATCCTATTAGTCGTTTCAGAAATTTCTCATCACAGCAGCTAAAAAGGTTCACTTAGCTGAATCTAGTTGATTTCTGTGTTGCTGTGGCATGTATTTTCAGCTGCCTTAAAAACACTAATTAAATCTGGGAACCAAAGTTAAATCTGTGTTTTTATTTTGTTGTGTGTGTGTGTGTGTGTATTGTGCAGATTTGGGGTTGAACTCGGAGGTCATAGAGATGCTGAAGGAGTGCGAACAGCCGGGTTTGAGCCAGACTCTGCTGCTGCCTGAGGATGTGGCGCTGCGGCACCTGCCTGCGCTCAGCGTCGCTCACCGCCGCCTTGATTTCAGTCGCTGCAACGCCTCCCTCAATCCCCTGCAGGAGGTTCGCTCCAGATATGTACAGAATATTTGCAGACATTTTAAAGACACTCGAAATGAACTGCCCAGGTTGATTCAGTTTAAACCAGCGATCTGCATGTTTTTATATAATCAAGCCCAAATTGCATATTTTAGATTCATTTATGTCGACTGTTGGGAACAGATTCTACTTCACAGAAAATATTCACCATTTTTACCGTCTGCACTGTGAAGCTGTGACTTTCTCACAAGTATTCAGTGTGAAGAATCTTCTGTTCTTTTATCAGGAAAAAAAAATGCATCAAATGTTGCAGTAAATACTGAATATGGACAAATATCTGCCAGCAAGAATCTAAATGTTAATCTAAGTGTGTTTCAGTTAATAATGTGAAACAGTAAATGCAAACTCTTTCCTTTTCTCTCCTTTTTTCTTCAGTGTGTGTTGCGAGTGTGTTGCATTCGCAGTTTTGGCCACTTCCTAACAAATCTCCAAGGCAACGTGCTGCACTTCAACCCAGAGGCGGGAATCTTTACCAGCATCAGCCAGTCAGAGCAGGACAATCTGGTTCAGCAGGCCAAGGCCCAGTTCAGGATGGTGAGCAATGGCTGAACACAGCCCAACCCTAAAATAATGCAGCAAATGTGTAAATGCTTATTTTTATTCTATAACATATTTTTATTTCTGATTTGTCCAGGCGGAAGAGGAGGCCCGTCGGAATCGTTTGATGAGAGACATGGCCCAACTTCGACTGCAGGTTATTTATCAGCCTCTAGCTAAAATCAAATTAGGATTGCGGCACAGCCACCGCGGTTTGTCAGCAAAATATATGTTCCAACAATATTTTAATATTGTTGAATTAGTGCCAACTTATGGAGGTCCTTTTCAGCCAGGAACGAAAAAATAAAAGCCCCACGGGAAGTCCTACTTTTGAGTTTTAAGGTTATAATTATGACTTTAAAGTAGAAATTGATTTTCAAAGATGAAATTATATCTTTGAATCTCATGATTATGACTGTGAAAGTTGACATTGTAACTTTAAAAGTCAAAGTAATGACTTCTGATCTCGTAATTATGACTTTATTCTTGTAATTATGACTTTGAATCTCATAAATTGACTTGTATCTTAAAATTATTACTTTGAAGATTATGACTTTAAAACTCCAAATTGGCTTTTATTCTTGTTTTGAGATTTTTATCTCAAAATTATGACATTTATTCTCTTAATTAAATCGTCCTGTGTAGCTTTTATTTTTTTTCTTTCATGGCAGGAATGATCTTCCATACAAATTCAAAGTAAAACTTTCTTCTTTTTGGTCCTAATCTGCAGTTGGAGGTTTCGCAGCTAGAGGGCAGCCTTCAGCAACCTAAAGCTCAGTCATCCATGTCTCCCTACCTTGTTCCTGACGCTGCCGCCCTCTGCCATCATCTGAACCTCATCCGACACCTGGCTGGCAGCGGCTGCTTCATCATCATCATCCCAAGAACAGGTCAGGAAGTCGCAGCCAAACGCAGCGCCAATAAGTTAACAGATGTTTACCCGTGTCCGTAAATATGTCATAGGTTATTTCCAGTCTACTTTCTGGGTCTCTGAAAGCATGATTTTTTTTTGTTTTTATTAATATTTGCTCCATTTGTGTTGCAGTTATTGACGGACTGGATCGGCTAAAAAAGGAAAACGGTGGTGCAAGAGACGGGATCCGCTTCCTGGAGTCGGAATTCCGCAAAGGAAACAGGTCAGTGTCTTCAGAGTGGATCTGTCACCTGTGGCTGTTTGGACCCTCCACAGAGGGTTGCTGAGCAATGTTTTTAAAATGAAATGATATAAACAAATTCCAGTTTTAGCCATTTTTTATGTTTTCATTCCAATATTTGCAATGGGTTTAAGCAGAATTACATAATTACTGCAAGTTTTGTCCTTTTTTCCACATCATTTTCAATAAATATTGAACAAATATGTAAATAATAAAGGAAAAAAAATCATCCTCCTTTTAAAAAAGTTAATGTTTTCTTTATTTTCTAATCAAAAATAAAATGTCTCAAAACTATCATAAAAATATGTTTTTACAAACATATTAATATAAGTTAGTGTTACAGTCGCATGCTAATAATGTCCTTCCTCTGCGTCTCCTGTCTGCAGGTACATACGTTGTCAGAAGGAGTCGGGTCGCACTTTTGAGAGAGATAAACTGAAGCGGCAGGACATCGAAGCTTGGTGAGCTTCGCTTCATCCCAGTCGTCTCTCGCTGAGTGAAACCTCTTCGCCGTCTGACTGCTCTGCTCTGATCCGCCTCGTTTTCAGGCACCTGTATAAGATGGTGGACAGCTGCCGACAGCTGACGGTGTCCCAGAGCAACGGAGACGAAGACACAGCCGGCATGGTGACCATCCTGACAGGACATGAGGTGGACGAGCTCTGCGCTCGGTCTGCCGCCATGAAGGTCCGTCTCTCTTTGTGCTCTTTAACGTTTTTGGTATCAGAATTTCCAAATTGTCCACCAATTCAATTTCTGGACATCTCACATTTTGATCTGCTAATTTTGTCAACAACATATTCAGTTTTTAGTTTTTATGTACAAAAAGCTCAGAGGTTATAAGTAGCTTTTAACTGCTGCCATAATTTCCTCTGATTATTATTTTAAAAAGTCTTAGCGGCTTTGCAGCACGCTACTTTACAGAATGAGGGTTAGGGTTAGTTTGTGGTTTCGAGGTGATAAAGTGAATATTTTTCAGGTAATATTTCTTCATCCAAAGCTCAGATCTGGTGTTTATTGTCTTGCTGTTGTCGCTGCCAGTCGGCGACCCAGGCTGCGTCGTCTGCAGGCATGGAGCTGAAGAACATCGTGGAGTTCTACCGCCAGTGGAAGGAGATCGGCTGAGAGCGTACCGGGGGGGCAGCTGTCGGTGCTGCGAGCAGCTGATCGGTGACAACACTCGCTCCCTCTCTCTCTCCCACTCTTTTGCTCTGTGTGTATCTGCGTCTCCAAAAAGGAAAGAAAATCAACTCAAAAGAAAGCTGGATCGAAGAGTTAAAAGTTTTGAGGGCTTGAAACGGAAATAAAGAGGAGGTTAAAAAATAAAATATAGATTAAAAACAAAAGAAGAAAAAGCAGGCAAAATGAGAAGCAGCAGATCTCCCACCTCTCAGTTTGTTAAACCTAAAGCGTGAGTGCGGCGGCGGCTGGGGGAGGAAGCGGTGGGAGGGCGTGCCCCTGGTTCACCTCTAACCAGGAATACACTGTATATGTTAGTAAACGAGTACATTTGTGTTGAGAGAATCCACACACACAAACTCATTCACGCCGAGATGAATCCATATAGATATTTAGGGCAGTGTTCTGGATTTCCCTTCCCTCTTTCCTTCAGTCTGATTTCCAGAAACGGGGTCAGGAACGCGAGCCGAGAGGCGGAGGAGGTGCCGCCTGACTTCCATCTGTCAGAACCAAACCAGGCGCCTCGTCGCTCAAAGGAAGACGGATATGTGGTTTCTCTAATGTCTTTTTTGTTTAATTTTATTTTATTTGGATTTATTTTTTCCTTATTTTCGATGTACTTTTGTGACCAGTGACGTATGTATTGTGCTATTTGTCTGAGAAAAGAAAGAGAAAACGCAGCAGGCCTTGACCTGTTGGAAGATTTTCATTTGGATTTTATTTTTGTACCCAAATGATGTTATTTTTCTTTATTTTTTTGTTTTGTTTTTTTGTAAGCTGAATCTGAATGATAAACACAGGAATGTCTAAGGGAAAGGGGAAGGGCTTGTTATTGTGTGTTGATCCACTGAACCAATCCTGAACAGAAGCTAAGGAAGCAGAATCTATTTATCAGGTTAGAGGGAGCAGGTAGGTGGAAGCTGATTGGTGGAGATCAGTGGGCGGGGCGGGGGTCTGGGTTGTGTCTGGACGTCTGTAAACTCCTGAAATGTATCCCATCGACATCACCATCTCCATAGTGACTGTCCCATCATGCACAGTGCAGAGGAGAACCAGTTTATGTGGCCATGCAATGAACAATAAAGAGAAACTAATGCTGATCTTATGACGGTTTTTCTTTTTTTCTGCACAATTATAGTAAAAGAGATTACCTAGAAGTAAAGTACAAGTCTAGAAGAGATTGCATTCACTTTTTAACATGCATTTCAGCCATTTTTTATAGGGTGAAATGATTATTCAGCAAACAACTTGAACAGGAATGAGGTTGGTAATTTGTGATCTGTCCAAATTAGACATTTATGCTCAAAGGTTTGATTTGAGTCTGATCTAGGAAATTGACTTAAGATGAGGGGTAGAATATGAGATGATTCTCGTTTTCATTCAAAATATTTATTTAAATCTACATGTGACATGCTTATTTTAAACTGTGAAGGAATGAAATAATTAGATGTTTTTAGCTACAACTACACAGCTTTTTTATCCACCAACAAGCAGCATAATCCAGATTGGATGTTTAATCACTACAATTACAAATAAGAACTTCATCTTTGAATTGGTGACATCATAGGCAAATAATAAACCACACAAATAGAAAATATAGCTAAAGCAATAATTTTGAATGAGTAAAAGCATTAAAAACAAACTATACCAAGTTCACTATATCATTAAAAACAGATACAATCATCTATGAATGTGTCTGTTTAAGAAAAACATGATATAGTTAACAGTTGTGAAGCTCTATAACAGACGCTGCATTTTGTCAAGTGGCGTCATTAGAATCATCAATAAACATCAGATATATTGGTTAATGTTCCTTTTGTTGTGGTCAAAAGCAGCTCTGAGCAGGTGGGTTTTTAGTCGTGATTTAAAGGATCTCAGTGTTCCAGCTGTTTTGCAGTTTTCTGGAAGTTTGTTCCAGGTTTGTGGTGCATAAATGCTGAATGTTGCATTCGTAGCTTAAGTTGCACATTTTGCAAAGAAACAACAAAAACATCCGTTAATGCAAAGTTATTCCAGAATGATCAATGTCCACATTTATAGTCTAGTTCTCCTGTGTTGGAGGAAAAGGGGAAAGTTGGGGCTGGAATACAGATTTTCCAGCAGACTGAGCAGTTTCCAGAGTAAAAACTGAGCGCAGCTCTGACATTCCTCCAGTAAACGTGAGTAAGCTCCTCGTGTAAATTCTCCCAAAGGCCCCTTTCCTCTTTTCTCTGAATCTGGGTCTCTCTGTGCCATTCCTCCCTTTCTTTTCTCCGCTGCCCCTCATTGAGCCCCTCTGTCCCTCTGCAGGCCCGGTGCCCAGCGCTGACCGAGCACACAGAATAAATAACCATCCCCTGACAGGCAGCAGAGACACAGAAGACGGCTGGCACCGGTGCTGCTGGCCCAGTTTGGGAGTTTTTTGTTTGTGTGGGGTTTTTTTCTGGGTAAGTGGGTTGGGAAGCCTCAGTGACCCAGCTTTTGGGGTCTGCCGGGACTTTTGGTGTGGACGGACCGGACTCGGATGCCACTGGGACGGGATGAGAGATTATTAGAGTTACCACCCGGCCGGGGGCAGCCCGTTTTCCGCCTGAGAAATGTCCACGCAGGGGTCGGTGCTGGCGCTCGGGAAATGTCTCGCCTGCTTGGAGTTCATGCGTAAGTAACTTCTCGTTTTTATTTTTCTGTCTTAACTCATTGTTTATAGAAAATGTAGAAACTTTTCTGCGCCCGATCGAGAAAAAAAAACCCAGCTTCCATTTCCCCTCGCATCCAATGGAAGAAGATTCCCAGCAGGGAGGGAGGATCCGGGCATTTGGGTCCAGAGATGTTTCATTTGCAGCTGGAATGATCGGGGGAAGACAGGAATGGGTTGGGTTGTTTTGGATGAAGGATGGAAGACTTTGAGATCAGAAAGTCTACCTTTTCCTCTGTGAGCTCGGATGAACAGTTCGGACATAGAAACTGACAGATCAGACCAGACTCCTGAGTTCTGATCCCGGTTCGGCTGCCGAGCCGCTCTCTGCTGTTCCCTTTCTAAGAGCTGTGTAATGTTACAGGGAATTCACTCCCCTGTTCTCCCACAGGCCCCCGCAGCTTTATCTTCCCCTCCGAAGCGACTTTGTGTCAGAACAGGAAAGAACTACAGAAAACAGTTTGGCGCAATCTTTGCGCTGCGCGTCCTACTTTAGGATTTGTTTACGCAACCAGCTTCTGCCTCAGAACAATAAGTCAGGATGATTTGGTTTCTCGCAGTTGGACATTGTTTGATTAGACTTTTACTATCCAATTATAGTCTTAAAGAATAAGCCGAGCAAACATTTTTATGTAATGTGAAAGTTTACCTTGGCAAATTTCTTAATTATTTTTACCACATTTTTTTTGCACTTGATTTTATATTTTTTATTAAATAACATTAGATAGAAAAGCTTAATAAATACAAAATGCTGGTTTCAGGTGTTGATTCAATTTGTTAAAGGGAAGAAGACATAAGACATAACATGTCTGAAGTAGGAGAGATCTAAAAAAGAAAAGAAGAAGAAAGGAAGAAATTAAATTCAGATTATCTGCAAACACCAATATGCTGCAGACTTGTCATTTGATTTTGGTTTATACTTGCATCATTTTGCATATTGTAGCTCTGGCTGTTTAGTGTCCTGCTGGATATTTGAGGGATTAGAGTTTATCAAACTTTTGATGCACAGTTTGAAGCTAATTGGTTGGACTTTGCAGCAATTATTCCTAGCATTGTGGCAGTGGATTGTTGTTTTCAACAAGTTAACTTTGCAACAATACTTCTCACAGAACAAGCATATGGCGACAGAGGAAAGGAAAACAAAGCTTGATGAAGCTTTAACAGCAACAAACCTCCAGCAGAACCAGAATTAATAATGAAGGAAAATGTTCAAAACTATTCTTTTGTGATTCATTTAAACTTTTGTAATTCTTTTTTGTTTATCCAACATGTGTGGTGTGTTTTTACTCTCTGTGGGTTTTTACATTACAATTTTAAATTAACAAAGGAAACAGGCTTAATTGAAAGAAGTTAGGCAAAAATAGCAGTTTTTCCTTCTGGAACAAAGACATGAACTCAAACAAGACTTCAGAAATATAATAAGAGGAGTGAGAGCTGGAAGTTTACACTGCAGTGAATCAAACAGGATGTCCTCTCTGGACAAAAGGAGCGTCCCCTCAGGTTTAATGTAAACGCTCACATAGTGACAGAAAGACAAAAAAAATTCAGACAATGAAAGTTCAGTTAAATTGTAGCTGTTTACGTCATCTAATCTCAAGATACATAACAAAACAGACTAGTTCCTTCAACAGCTGTTGATGAAAACTCTAGCTTTATGGTCAGATTCAGATAAAGAGGAATCAATAATTATCAATATTGATATGAAATGCTCATATCATAATAGGTTCTTCAGTCACATCGTCCATCTGGAGGAATTTGACCTGTAATCTCATCACAAAGAAACTGGTTGTTTGGTGCTCTGTAATGCAAGCATTTAAGATTTTAATTTGAGTTAACCATAAAAAACTTTATTTCTTATACGTATTAATTCATTGTATCATAACAGTACTTTCTGAATGGCTGCTGTGTTTTTCTCTAAAAACTGATTGTTGTTCCCAGTAACTGATAACATCCAAACAGACATTTTGTTTCATTTTTGTGTTTTTTTTCCCCATCCTCGTTTGCAGAACTGATCTAGCATTGAAGTGACCTATTGAGTTATATTCCTCACGATCCGAGCAGCACTCGCTCTGCCTTCTCCAGTCTGCATGCCATCCTAATGAGAAAAGGAGAACACGTTATTTGAAAGAAGGTGTTACTTTTAGAGGTGCATGTTAAAATGAACAGCTGTCTTTCAGAACCAGCTTCCAGGTTATGTTTTTTTATTTTATTCCTTTATTTAAGCAGGTAAACCCCGTTGAGATCTAGATCTCATTTTCAAGAGAGATAGAGATTTCTGCTAGTTTTATAGAGTGTGAAAAAAACATTGCTTTTGCCTTATCCACATTCAAAACCAGTTTCAGAGTTTGTAGTGGGTTTGAAATTGGTTTGTAATTGTTTACCTGCGATGATTCCCCACCCTTGAATTAGAGGCAAAACAAATGCTGATTTCCAGACACTAGGGATTTTGTTAGAAATTAGATTTAGATTCAAAATATGAGACAATGGCTCTGCTATAAACTCTGCAGCCAACTTTAGAAAAAAAGGATCCAGGCTATCTGGCCCTGCCGATTTTCTGGTGTCTGTGTTTTTCAATTCTCTGAGAACCTCAGCTGTACAAATAGGAGGAAAGTTAAAAGGAGTTACAATCATTATTCAAAAATAGCTCAGCAGTATTTACATTTAGGCTGAATGAATTTAAATAATCAAATAGAGATCCTGCAGAAATTAAATGCTCATTAAAATAATTTAAGGTTAAAACTCAAAGTAAAACTTGATCACATAATTAACATGCTTTTAAAATGTTGAGATACTCAGTAGAAGGTGAATTTTAAGTCAATAAAAATTAAAAAGTTGACAATATAGAAGGATATTTGGGAGCAAGTTCCTCAAACAATCTGGACTAATTTCGATAGAAGAAACATGGCGGAACCAAACTCGAGATTACAATCGATTGGACTACCTGAAGAACCGTTCAGGAGCGGAAAGAACCGGCTCTTTTGGAGTCGTAAGCCAGCCGAAAGTTATGGATCCTGGAAGAGTGCTGGAATTCCCATCGCTACTGGAACACATGGCTCTTGTTGTTGTTCCTGCGGAGATCCACGTGAGCACCGTACGGCGCTTCCTATTGGCTGGGCCAGGACAAGAGACAAAAGAAAAGCAGCTGTGGAGGTTCGGGCCTTACACAATTAAACAGAGACACGGAGAGCGGAGGACACCCAGCTCAGCCCAGCCCAGCCCAGTTCAGCTGTCTGAAGGCACTGTCAAACCCAGAATGGAGGAGAAACGCCGCGGTAAGTCGGTTCACCTAAAAATAAAGCTGAAGAGTATTTTGATTAACTTTATTCTAGTTTAAGTTTTCCAGCTGTCAACTCTCTGGAAGTCTGTTGCTCTACAGAAACGCCCCTGTTTTTCCGCCCAAATTTCTTTAAATTGCAGTTTAATAAGCCATAAACACATTTAACTGGGTTGAGACAGTTAAATGTGTTAGTTTGAGCTGCATGGTAACTCTTTCCAGATGGTATTTTTCCATAATTGTAGAAGTTTGGGACATTAGCTTATCTTTGGAAAACTACATTTCTAAGGACTTTTTTTAAAAGTTACATAGAACTCTAAATTTAAAGCATTAACGTGATTAAATTACCAAATAAAAGTGCAGTAGAATCTCTTCCACATGAAGACAAAGTTTTGCTGTTAAATCTCTTGAACTCTCCCAGTTGAGTGTTTGTTACAAACTGACTTCATGGATGTTGAGCAATAAGCAGAGACTTGTTTCTTTTTGACACCGTGTTCTCTGGGCTTACTGACTCCCTAATTACGTCATTCAGTTTTCATAGAGGCCTTAAATGAAACAGAAACACAGAGCTGGTGCTGGTCTCGCGGATGAACTCACCTGTCCAGAAGAGCTGGTGCTGTTGCATAACATTACTGTGAGATGCTGACAGTTTGCAGGAAGGTGGTGAACAGGAAGGAGCAGCGGTTGGGGAGTACTCCTGCATGACTTCAGCCTGAGTAACAGGGAACTGAAGATGGAAACGTCATCTCGTGACTCGCTGTCATGCTTGTGATTATATGTAACAGCATGTCAAAAAAAGTCAGGGTTCAGGGGTTTACTCTGTATTATTTTTCCTCATTAGGATATCTGTTCAGATTCCAATGTGTGATTAGATGCCTTTCAATGCTGGTGATTTTAGTGTAAAATGACTTTGTCAGGTTATGAGCTGTTTGTGTTATAAAAGGAATATTGCACTTGTTAAGTAAATTTCAGATTTTTATTTTTCCTCTGTTATTTTGGAGGTTTATTTGGAGAAGTTCTGAATAGTCACCATCTTACCAGTTGTAAATAAATCTCTTTTATCCTTCAGGTTGCATAAAACTCGTAATACACTGATCGTGCAATCTACACCAAAAATTCCGACTTTTTCTGTTCTGTAAATGCATCAGCAAACACCTTTTTCTCTAATAATGTTTGTGTTGAGGTTAGTAAAAAGCAGTTGAGGGGTAGTAATGTGTTGAATTCAAAACTAAGGTACATTAATAATCTGCACATTTTTTTCCACATTATGTCCACATAAAATGAAACAAAATTACTTTTTTATTTTTTTGACAAATTAATCACTTTTTTAAATTCAAAGTAAGCAGAAAACTCATCCAGTTGTTCTGCATTAAACTGATTTACTAAACTTTGTTAAATTCAAACATTTTTTAAAGAGATTTACTCAGATTGTATTTTTGTTCTACAGGCAGTCTCTGTTTTCTGGCTAAAAATGTACGAAAATAAAAATGGGTTGTCTCCTCCTAAAGCAATATTTAGTTAATTAAACTAACCATTTTTTTGCATTTTAATATGAAACAACTATTTTTGTGTCACACAGAAGTTTTTTATGATGTGATTTGATGCAAATTGTTTGAAACACATGAGCTCTGTCGTCCTTAGGACTTTCTACCTGAATGCAATAATTAACATTCAGCTCTCCTGAGTTCTGCTAATCAAAATAAAACAGAAATGAGAATGACTTTTGTCTTTAGAAAACGATTTTACAAGGTTGTTTTCAGACAAGACATAAATTAAAAAAAAAAAACCAACGTGGAAACTTTGTGCCCGGCTTGACAATCAAATTTGTTTTAGAGTCAGTTTTTTCTGTTGACTTCCTCCACTCACCTGCTGGGAAAACACAGGTTAGTGTGTGTGACCTGACAGCTGACTGCAGCATGTGGAAACACACTCCCGATGGTGTTAACTTAACGGGGTGAGGTTACTGAGATGCACATGCAGTAATCGTTCTGCTCCAGACTGGACGTGTTCCAGCGGAACGGTGGAATTTTCCAGACTTCCACCCATGGATCGAGACGAGGGAGTTGTCCTGGCAGAGCCAGTGCGTGTGTGTGTGCGTGTGGGCGTGTGTGTGGGCAGCATGCTCTCTGCAGACCCATCTCTTTGCCAGAATCAGACCCATAAAGACGTTCATTGAAGGAGGTCACATGATGAGATCATGAGCAGGGGAGGCGGAGGGTCTCAGATGGAGGGAGACAAACAAAAGAAAATGTATTGTTTTACTCAAGATGTGCAACTTTGAGATGCACATGATGGATTATCTGAGTTAATTTAACCTCTTTAGCATAAAATATCACCTGTGTTGACAGAAAACTACATTTATTTTGATGTTTTTCGCATAGAATTCAGTTTATTTTAGAGATGAGAAATTTTAAATCGGATTAAAAATCACAGAACCCGCCCATATCTGGGTTGTGTGCTGCAGAAACTTTGATTTAAAAAAAAAAAATCCTAATTTTCATGTTTTCTTCCACTTTTAGAAACTGAAACGTCTCCCTGAATCAGAAAATCACCAAAATTAAAACAGAATTAATTCCTTAAATTCAATTAAGGAATTTAAGGAAAGATTAGAACCCTTTTTTTGTGGGTTATGTGAATGTTTGAAAAAGGTTTAAAAATGATTAGAATAATTCAGTTCAGGTTTAACTAGAGCTGGACAGTAAATCAATAACAATATATATTGTGATAGACACTTGATCAATATCAATAGGTAATGCATCTGATAGAATATTCTCTGAAGTCTGATTCAGAACCGCACAGCACTCTGGGAAATGTAGGCAGAGGAAAAACCTTAGCTGCTCAACCTCTTACAGCTAGCTTAGCAAGGTTGGTAGCATCAGCTCGCTCTTTGGCTACCTAGCAACAACATGTTGAGCAACTTGTGTTTCAGGTTTCTCCATCGTTCCTCTTAACCGCTTAAAAACTGGATAGAAGAGGAAAAATCAGGCCACCAGTTTGGCAGTATTTCCGATATCTAAAACTAATAAATACTTATTTATATTGACTGATCTGAAACGTCTATATCATTGAAGCCCTAATTTTAACTGCGTTCTATTTTTTCTCGATCAGTGGAAGTCATGGTGTCAAAGTGCATTCTGATAGATTAAGGGTTTATTTTTTACTTCTAAGCCTCTTGATGTCCTCCAATTATCTTTGGATAAATATAATCAAAAACAAAGACAACATTAAATTTAGCAGTATAAATCTGTTGTACTTGATGCCAATCCAGAGGTGAGACTCCTTCCTTTAATTATTACCTGAGTTCTTCATGGCTACTATGAAGAACTCAGGATTTGTGCCAGAGTGTGTGCACAATCTCTTGAAGATGTTTTGTGTTGGCGGAGTGTGTGAGTGTGTGCGTGAGTTGCCTCATTTCCATCCCGTTCAGAGTGTTGCAGCCGTAGTCTGGCCTCTGAAGGCTTCAGGCCACAAAGCTCACTTTGTCCCTGTTAGTAGGCCAGATCCTGCAGCTGGGGTTCTGCAGACGGTGAGGGGCTCCGAGGCCCAGGGGACCCCAGTGAGGAGGGAACTTCAGGAAATGTTTTATCCTGTCAGTCTGAAGACACATACTCTGACGGGTCAGCAAGTTTATTCAGCGTGGGTTCTGGTTAGGTCAACATCAACCAGTTTTCCCATTTGAATATTTCACTTTTGGTTTTGCTGTCAGCTTCAATCGTGAATACTTTTAAATAAGATGTCTGATAGTTTTTTGGGTTTTTTTTGTTGTTTTTTTGCTACATTAGTGTTTCTGCAACTACATTGAATAATAAATAGCAGCTGATCTGTGATATGGCCGTAAAATGTTACCACTGTCACAGTAAAAGTGACAATAAGAGCCATTTATTGCATCTTTTTTTAGGTAACTATGAGTGTGACTGTGTGTCATAGCAATTATATACCCCGAAACACAAATGGTGCTCTTTATTCTTTAGGACACAAGTCACAAGAATAAGTGTGATTTATATCACTAAAACTGTACAATGTAATTATATTTTCAGATTTATTGGCATTTATTTGTTTTTATTGAACAAACAGTGGAGAAAAGAGTAAAGCTGTCAACAATAAGGACAATTTTAAGGAGTTTTAAACATCATTCATTGTAATTTATCATAATGGATTCCAATTAATTTAATGGAATTTATTCATCATTTAATTAAATGATGATTAAACTATCATTTAATTACTAATAAATGATGATGACTTATCATTTAGTGTGATAAATAGGACTATAATCAAAACTTTTTTAGTTGTAGATAAAGTCCGGCATAGATTTGTACATTTTGAAGACCATTTTCTTGGACGCATAATAATTTATTTTTAGTGTAAAAACCAACCAAAAACCGTGCGTGCTGCTGTTTGGTGATAAGTCTGTTAGGGAAGCTCTGTGCAGCAGTCAGACAGCGAAACCCATCTGAGATCCAAGTTTATCTCCTGCTGCTGTCATTCTGTAGACGTTTAAGGAATGCTCCTCGTTGCTGCACGCTCTGCGTCTGATCACCGGCGAATCCTGTTCAACAGAGCCGCTCATTCTTCCCATCGGCGTGTGGGAGGGTCTGAAGAGCAGCCACAATAAGAGATTGTTCTGCTGCAGTCAACAAACATGTCTCTGAAGGACTCTGTCACATGAACTTGAATGCTGGAGATAAGCTGTGCAGCTTGGAGAATGAGGAAGATTTGTTTCTGTTGGCTCCCGTTCATCACAGGGAGGATCAAAACCAACTTGACTGTGTTTGACGAGGAAAACCGGCTTTGATCCTTACTGTGTTCATTGTGTCCTGCAGTGTTTCCCGTGTGGAGGGGGATCGGGGCCAGCAGCGCCGTCGGGTGGAGCCAGGGCTGGGGCCGCTGCCTGAGATGGGAGCCCGGTAGCCATGAGCGGAGCAGCAGAATCCCGGTGTTTGACTACCCAGTCTGGTTGGTGTTCTGCCGCCGGGGGCGTGCCAGGCTCAGGGAGGTGTGTCAGCGTGGCAGGGGAGCAATCAGACTGCCAACAGACCTGCTGAGCTTAAAACTCCCCCAACTCTTCGACATCCATCAGGTTCCCAAGGTAAGAGTCAGGAGTCTTTCGTATCCTGCACCGGAAAAAACTCCTGGTTACTCCTGACTGTCTGGAAACGTCATGCAACTCAAGCACAATGCTGAATCAATCACATAAACCAAAGAAAGTCAAACAATGACACCACATTTACCGTCAAAACATCTAAAACAACTGTTCATCATGTTCCTGTGGTGAACTAAGGAATCAGGTCCATATTTAAGACACACATTATGCAAAACTCACTTGTTTAGAAAACATTTTTCTAGTTCCATTTGGGTTTCTACCATTTCCAAAAACAGCACAAGCACTTATAAAAACCCACCAAGATGTTTTTTTGGCAACAAGTTCATGTTTTTTTTGTGTCTGGAATATGAGCTGTTTCAAAAACCTCCAATATGTAAAGTCACAGTCAGAATCTGCACTTCACTGAGCAACCCAGCAAAGTCTATCCTGTTACCTAGCAACCCTAGCAAAGTCTATCCTGTTACCTAGCAACCCCAGCAAAGTCTATCCTGTTACCTAGCAACCTCAGTGAAGTCTAGCCGGTTACCTAGCAACCCCGGCGAAGTCTAGCCGGTTACCTAGCAACCCCAGTGGAACTCCTGCGTGTTTGGTCAGCTGGTTTTACCACTGTACAATGGCTGCTGGCAAAGACAAGCGTTTTGTTGTTGTCTTACCATCCAGAAACTACTTGCTGCATTCTTGTTTGTGTATCAGCCCCTACTAATACTTTTCACAGATATATGTTGTAAATTTGTTTGCAGCCATTTTCAAATGCGAGTGTAAACATTGGGATCAATTCAGTATACATATATATGTATATACTGTATATATACATATATATTTTTGGTCATTGGGTTCAATAAAGTATTTCTCAATTTTAATTGACTGAAGAAGATTCTTATTGGTGCAAGAAGAATGACTTCCAGATTAAAAACCGGCTTCTGAAGCTCTGCTTCACATAAAGTTGTTTGTTCCCAGAACCTTTGGAGAAAACCAGGAGCTGTTTGGTCTGAAGGTGGTTTTCCTCCTACATTGTCACTTTAATTCTGATACGACTACGTCTCAGCTGAGAACTTCTGTTGACATAATCTTCCTCCCTGCAGATTAACATGCAGGTGGTTTTTCATCGGGGTTGGCGCTCCAGTTTCAGTTCTACTGTCTACACTGGCCGCTGCGCTGCTGCACGGACCTTATCTTTGAAACCCAAATAGAGTTTGGAGGAGTTTTTGCATCAGAGATTCCAGTAATGCAAAGTCATGAATGTCAACAAACCCAGCTGAGATGGTGATGGTTTACGATAAAAAGGAAAAGAATAAGTCCCAATTTTGTTGATAAAACTGAGTCCTTTTGTAACTGAAGCATTGATAACTCATCACCACTGCTAACTATTTACAGAACTCCCATCTGTGTTTATGTTCACATCTTCTCTCTGAGTACAGTTTGATCCAGTTAGACATTTTAAACCAAACAGACGATTTCAGCACTTTGCCAGAGGATACTGTATCGCTGAGATGTTTTTGTAAAGCGTGCTGCTTCTAATCTGCAGTAGTGTCTAGTCGGGGCATTTTGTTTTTATATTTAATAACCCGACGCCTGGGTAACGGCTCGCTTTTCTTTCTAGATACATTTCTCAACTGGCAAGTCTATAATTACAAACATTTGGGTGAAGAAAGTTTACCTGTTGGCATAAAACATATTTAATTTTTAGGAGAAAGTAGTTAATGAACAGACCTGAAAGAAAATATTACTAACAGGTTTGAGTTTGAAAAGCTGTCTTGGTAACAATCTTTTTTATTATTATTATTATTTCATTTGTGCGCAGTTCTGTCCAAAAGTTCTGACTTAGCTTTCCTGTATTGCTGGGAATCTGATAATTTTTGTAATCTCCCAAAGTTGTTTTGATTGAAATTGAACCACTTATTTTGATACAATTTGCTTTTCTTCTGGATTTGTTTGGTGGCACAAAGCATGCACACACATCCATAAAGACAGATCTATTGAGTCTAATTCTGTGCTTTTTTCTTCTGAGCAACGTCATACTTTATTTATTTTACATAAAGTATACTCCTAACTGCACTGACTGAACAAATTAAAGTTTTAGTGTTTTTAAGCTATCTGTGTATCTAAGTGTGCTGAATTGGTGCCGAATTATCAAATACATTTTTAATTCAGTAAATTTATTTCTGTGTTTTTAAAAAGTGAAACGTTTTAAGTCAATTCAGCACAGCTTTTCTGTACCGATAATAAACCTCAGGTGTCGGTATTGAAAGTGGATCCCTGTCAGAAATCATAAAGAAGCGAAGATGAAAAGTTGGATCTGAGACGATGCGTCTGTGTTCAGGTGTTCAGGGAGGACAGCATCATCTCCGGTTATCGTCACCCTCAGAGCTCCGCCATGGACTGTGTCCTCAGCAGCTTCCAGATGAACAACGAAACCATCAACATATGGACCCACTTCCTGCCCACATGGTGGGTGGAAACGCTTCAAACCAAGTTTATATCCACCATCTTTTTATTTCTATTTTTCATATAGTGATGATCTGGTTTATGAAACCCTTCGCTGCAGGTACTTTGTGTGGCGTTTCTTGGCTCTGTGCTCCACCATGAACTTCCTGAATGACAGCTACACCTGGCCGCTGCTGGTCTACATGCTGCTCATCTGTATTTACCCGTTCACCTCCAGCTGTGCCCACACCTTCAGCTCCATGTCGGCAGAGTCCCGCCACATCTGCTACTTCTTTGACTACGGAGCCCTCAGCCTCTACAGTCTGGGTAAGACACTGAAATAACTCTACTGTTTTTATTTTAAATCTTACACCTTTTGTTGTTTTTATCTGTAATTTGAAGGTAAAATGTCATAGTTGATATAAACTAAGATAATTCTAAGATTTTAGATGCAAACATTAAAATGCTAGCTAGCACTTTACCACATACAGAACTGTCAGAGCATTAAGTATAGTAAAAAAAACACATCAACTATTAGTTTCACATTTTTAATTCAGTTCAAACATACTTTAGTTATCACAGGGGAAAACTAAATCTAACTCAGATCATACAAATATTTTCAGAGTTGTTGATGGTAATGCTGCATGCAGAAAAACATGTTTGTAGCAACCAATCTTGCAGCGAATCTTAAGAGGCCTCTGACTGAAGACTGTTGCTGTATGACTCACGACTATAATGACATGCTAATTGCTTGGTATCTGAGCGACTTTTCACAACATACCCTGAAGCCATGGCTTTTGGGAAGCACTTCTAATCCGCCTCATTTATTTTTGCTGTTTCTAATAGTCACATAGTTTCACCCATTTCTGAAGGAAAAAATATCAAAATTATCATTTTATCTGCAGATTCTTAATTACAGCAAACTGTTGGATTATATTAATCGTTCATGTGATTGAGTTAAATGTAGAAACCTCAACAAATCCTCGGACGCATCTTCAAAAAGTCTCTTCAACCGATGAACCTGTTTAATCTTCATGTAAATCAGCGGTCGTTCATAAAACCCACTTAAATTGATAAATAAAATCCTGAAGACTGAATTTAAAGTCTCCGAGTGTTTACTATTGAGACTAGAGGTTCTTTTTTTTTTTTTTTATCAGATAAAACCTCAGAACATGATGAGCACATTATGAAACCATTCCTGGTGCCGAGCATTTCCTCACACAGGAACCCTGAAGCACTTTGAACTATTGAGAAGTCAAGCAGTTCAAGGAATGTTTGATATGAAGCTCTTCAGCTTCTTGAACCTGTTTATAGGATAAATTTCACCTTATTTGAGATGAAGCAGGCTGGACATTTCTGAGTAGGTTTGACAGATAAATATGTTTTTGACTTGCAAATTTTCAGCAGTAACATTCAAATCCTTTTCTTTCCTTTTGTGTTGGAGCTGCAGCTGCTCTGATTTACATGTCCTGACTTTACTCGATAGCATTCAGCATCCGGCTGAGTTTTCTCTGCTCGGTTGAACTCATGCAGACCCAGATCCTGTTCATGCTCACAGTAGCAGATCATATTTTCTCCCTTTAGGGGGTTCAGCACTGCACCATTTGAATATATTAACATTAATGCTGGATTCTTGTTGGTGCAGAGATTTCCTCATAGTAAAACTTTAGTGCATAAACGTTTTTGTTTTATGTTTATATAACATGCAGGACAGAAAAATTAACCCAAAAGATAAACATAGAAACAATATACTGATATTCATTCACTTAAAAATGTCCTAGTTTAAACTAAATGTTTAATTAGCAAACTAAATATTTCACTTGCTAGACAGTTAGCAAGCTATTCAGTTAGCTTGTAGCTAAATATTTTGCTCCTAAATATTAGCTAAGTAAATATTTAGCTTTGAACTAAATATTTTGCTTGCTAACAAAATATGTAGCTTGCAAACTAAACATTTAGTTATCAAGTTAAACATTTAGCTTTCTAACTGTTCAGCCAACTAAATGTTAATAAGCTAAACATTTAGCTGTTGACTGCATGGTGTCTTTTATGACTTTGTATTTTTCCTATGTAAAGCACTTATTAGCAAGTTAAATATTTAGCTCCAAATTAAATAAGTTGGAGCTAAATATTTAGCATGCAGACTTGGATAGTTGTGAAATATTTAGTTTGTAACAAATATTTAGCTTGCTAATTGAATATTTAGTTTTTTACTGTAGCTGTACAAATGGCTCCCCTTTCTAATTACAATATAAATGGCTCTTTTACTCAAAATAAATACCATCACGTTATTAAATATTTTGCACTATGGGGGCCTCTAGTGGTTTAATCAGGAACAACAATGAAGACAAACGTTAATGTTACATCTACAACATTAATCAAACAGATGATGCTATGAAACAGCCAAAAGCAAATATTGAAACTCAACATATTTAGTACCAACAGCTGAATAAAAATTAGCAAAAACAAACATTAAGGTGATTCTCTGAAAACTTAGTGAATCTGTTAACATCCCTGTGTTTGTCTGCAGGTTGTGCCATCAGCTACGGTTACTACGTGATGCCAGACTGCTGGGTGAACAGTTGGCTTCATCAACATTTCATTCTCATCGCCATCGGGAACTCGCTGTTCTGCACCAGCATGTCCTGTTATTCCAGGTAACAATGTCCCAGCTCTTCTGGATTGCTGCTTCTGAAATTACAGTTCAGCACCTGGAGGAATTTTGCGGTTTAATTTAAATGTGTTTTTCTACTTTTTTGCACACATGCAACATGTAAATATGAATATGGCCCTTTTAGCTTTTATTCATTTTGTTTTGAATAGCCTACCATCACTTTAGTCTTTGATACTCGTTCTAGACGTCTGGATACGCCTTTGCAAATCAGATTATTTTCACAGCAGCAGCCAGCCCTCATGTGGCCCAAATTACCTGGGATGTATTTTATGTTCGTGTTTAAAATGTTGTAGATTGTACTGGTGGAACAGGGTTTGAATTTGAAAAGCATGATTCCAGTTTGCTTGAGAAGTTCTCTAGTGTGTTTCTCTTGGGTTTGCATTCTGCCTGTAACTGAAAGCACCTGGAACAGCATTAAGGTTGTCATGCGGCCCTTAAACTCCCTATAGAAACCCAAATAAACTGAATTCTTTTAGTTCCAGCAGCCCTGAAACCAGATTATAAATGCTGCTGCTGAACAACCCGAGCTGCTGTTGAAAAGTGAAACTTTTTTTTTTTTTTTTTTCTCAGATTTGTGGAGCTGCAGTTCCCAAAGAGAAGTAAAGCGTTACGAACCGGAGCGTTTGTTGTGCCGTTTATTTTCGACACTGTTCCTCTGTTTTATAGGGTGAGTCCCTCAGTTTGAACACACACATATTTGATTATGTAATCTCTCATTAGTTTAATAAGACTTTGGCCCACTGACCCAGGATCTGACTTCCTTTTTTTTTAGCTCAATACAAGTAAATTCACACTAGTAGTAATTCTACTAATCCCATAGATGATTAGTCTGTGTTATATAATCTGAAATGCTGTAACAGTCTAAATAACAATGGAGTTCTTTGATTCTCAGGCATTGATCTGCTTTTGGGGCGGCGGCACCCCGAGCGACGCCCTTTCCAGTCACTGTTACCACCTCCTCTTCGCCTTCCTCACCTGTTTCCTGTTTACCGCCCACCTCCCAGAGAGGCTGGCCCCCGGGCGCTTCGACTACATCGGTACGTCCAGATCCTGCGTTGGCCTCCTGAACTGTCTGACTCCTGGAAATGCTGCAGAAATCTGATCCAAAAATTTACTTTTATAGAGGATTTTCCAAAGAAAGGCAGAGGAAGTTCAGGTTTTTCCCCACAAGTTTGAGAATAAATATCAAAAAGTGCAGGCAATTTCTTAAAAAAAACAAAAAAACAATTATACATCCAAAATTAAGAAATTTTTCAGATTTACTGTATTGAAAGAAAGGCATCTTGTTTTCAGTTTTTTATGGGGCTCAAATGAACAAATTGACTTTTGGTAATAAAAACAGGATTTGGGTCAGTTTCTCTCAAAACACTTACTAAATTTAACTTAGTTTAATAAATTCAATAAAAACTGATTTGGGTGCAGCAAAGTTGGCTTATCAGTCAAATATCTGGATAATTGTGGCTCTACTTGCTGTAGAAGCTCAGTTATAAACAGACGAATACTTTGTGTGCTACTTAACATTTTCTATTGTTGGAAAATTATGCCAGTAATAATTTTCGCCTGATTACAAATTTAAAGTCTCTCCATCAGTCACCTGTGCTGGACAGGTCAAATCTGTATTAGTTTTTAATTGTAGTGGGCCGTGAAAAGTCACTCCAAGGGCCACAAATGGCCCCTGAGCCACACTTTGGAAAGAGATACAAACTTTGTATCAATTCCTCATAAAATAAACTGATGTTTGTGATTAAAGTGTTTTTCTGGGCATTTTCTCCTAAATTGGGGTGTAACTATTAAATAATATTCTTTTATCTCTGCCTGAACAATACTGGATCCACATCAGAGGCTTTTGATTGGACGCCATGGAAACTCCTCCGATTGCTTCCTTGCTCTCCTGTTTGTGTTTCATTGTTCGAAATGATAAAGACAAGAAAGCAGAGTCTGTTTACAAGTTATACCAAATATTAAAATAAGCATCAGGAGAGATTTTACAACTCAAACCAGTTCTTTATTATTTAAACCTTCAAGTTCAAAAGTGGAAAAATGTTACTTAACTTTGTATTGATACAGAATCTGGGTGTAAATATTATTTCAGAAGATTTAATTTGAGGATTTTAGGGAAAATATGTTGTATTTGCTGCTTACCTTGTTTTTAACAAGGAGATGTTAAAAAAAAAAAAAGATTCATACCGATATTTTTAAATTTTTTTTATTTAGATCTTCAGTAAAAATCAATCATATATTTGTATGAAAAGTCTGGAAGCGTGTTTGTAAAAAATGAGGTAAAAACAAATATGTTCTAAAGAAGTATTGAACTAAAAAGATTTTAATTTCCATACATAAGAGCAGGGATTAAAACAGGAAACTATTTATTTATTAGGATGGAAATTAAATTTTTTGGTGCTAGTTCAGAAATATTTTCAGTGACTTTTGCTATTTTTTCCCCTCATTAAACCCTTTGAAATCTACATACAGAAGAAAAAACGATTAGAAACAAATAACAAGTAGACAGATTTGGACACGCAAACATTTTCTTTAAAAAAAATGGCCAAACTTTTATCAAATCTTTGTAAATTTATGTATATTTAGACTGCAGTGATTCATAGAAACACCCGGGTGTCGGCGTGCTTCACTAACGGACTCCTCTGCTCGCTCGTTTAGGCCACAGCCACCAGCTGTTCCACATCAGCGCCGTGGTGGGAACCCACTTCCAGATGGAGGGCGTGGTCTCTGACATGACGTCACGGAGGGCGTGGCTCCAGCTCCACGGGGCGACGCCATCCTTCCTGGGGACCATCGGGGCGCTCGCCGTCAGCGTCGCCCTCAACCTGTCCATCATCGGCATCTTCAGCGCGCCGCTGCTGTGGAAACCCCGGCCTGGCTCCGCCCAGCAGCACGCCTGCAGGGAGCACTGAGGAGGCGTTCCCAAAGCGGCGGACTCATTGACTTTCCAAAGGAAAGGTTTCCCAGTAGCGCTGGTTTAACAGTTCCCTCTGTTGTTTTAAGTGTTTGTGTCTGCGCAGCGGCTGAAGACCCAGGTTCGGTTTCTGTAACCTCGTCCTGATGTTCGGGTCGAGGAAGGCTCTGGGTTGAAGGACGCCTGCTGCAAGTTCTTAAACCTCAAACTGGAAACATACGGTTCAAATTGAAAGAAATTCTGAGATTTCACCCAAAGTATTCCTCCTAACTGGACATATCAGTTGGTTGGGTTGTTCTGTGAGGTAAAATAATGCAGATTGGATCGGCAGCTCTTAAACGTCCACCGATTGATTCCGCTCCTCGCTGACTGGAATTGATTTTCAGAGCAGTGCGGTTTCTTTTCCTTTTTCTTTTTTATTTCTCCTGATTGCCCGCCTCATTATAAGCCACACAATCTGCCCTGGAAGAGGGCTCCTGGGGGGGGGGCAGAAAGTGTGGCGGTGATTAAAAGACAGGTACCACTTTCAGAACGTTCCGTTCCCATGGCAGCGGCGGAGCAGCCGCTCGTTGCTGTCTCGGTTTCCCACAGGAAACCGATGCTAATTAGATTCTGACCTTATTGGCGTTCAGAGAACTTTAACATTTGTTTCCCACACGTTGGTGGGATTCAGAGAAACAAAGTGGAGTTAATTTAGAATCATTACCATTCATGATGATTTTTGTAGAAGTGCATTTAAGCAAAAACATTAACGGCTCATTTATGCTTCATAAATGTCAAACCCAGTGATTCTTGTTTACATTATCCACTGAAATAATTTCTTTGAAGAAATTTTAATTTAAGTGCAAAATGTAGTAAAGAGGCAAGATTTTCTCCTATTAATTTATCATTTTTAGAACCGTAATGATCCTAAAACAAGTGGGGAAAAAATCCAGATCATAAAAACTTTTCATTTCAAAATTTTTTCACATTTTTTTTATCTAAAAATAGTTTGCTTGATTCAGGATTCCTGATCCGTGGAAAAGCAGTGCGTTCAATATTTCTGTCTGGATTAGGATGGAGTAATGGGTTAAAAGTGACGGGAAATATGGGTTTGCAGAAATCAAAAACTTTAAAATAAATTTTTTGAAACTCTGTTTCAAATTTTCTATATTTATTTTATCAAAGAAAATAAATCTAATCTAATATGGTCATTATGTGTGCAGAAATCACATTAAGCTATTTGACTGCTTGAATAAAATAAAATATTTTCCTAGCATATTTGTTAGAAATAATGACAAATCATGATAGTGGCTCAAAATTAACCATTTTTTGCGTCGGATCATCTGAATTGTTTGATTGTGGCTGAAAAATCTGGACGAGAATATGCAAGATGGATTCTGGCATTAAATTGTTTTCCCACTTGTTTTAGGAAAAGATTTTGACCTAAATGAGCACAAGTAATTGAATAGCCTGTTCATCCGGCAGTAGGACTAACAGAAGAGGACAGTTAATTGGAAGCTGGATGTTGCAGATGGTTCGTTCTGCAGATGAGGTTTTCTCTGTTCCTCATTTTAACTGACAAACGGGTTGAAATCAGCATAAAACAGTTTTCTTCTCCGGTAGAGCTGCTAACACACTCTCACACATTCACGCACTCGTCATGTTTAGTGGAACGACTCGGTAAGCGGGATAACCGTAGGTGATTTAAAGGGAATGAGGTGCAGTCCAGGTCCGTGTTGGACGCTGAGGTGGAAATGTTGGATGGAAATTGTGAGTAGAAAACACAAAGTGCACACACACTTTTATTTTTTTTATATATATTACCAGGGTTACTGTGCTGGGTTTGAGTGGCAGCATCAGATTAAAGAGCACTCTCTACCCTGAATGTATTTTTTTTTTTTTTTTTTTTTCATTATTTTACCTCAGATTTTCAGCATTCATCATGTTGCAACATTCCCCAGTTTGATCCTGTTGATTTCAGGGATTTTCTGTGGCATTCCTCTCATTATACACACTTAAGGGTCAAAACTTATATATATATATATATATATATATATCGTGATATATATATATATTAAGTGACATAATATGTTAATAATATATATAAATATTTATAAATATATATATATACTTCTTCCAAACTGCATTATTTTGATAAGAAAATCCAACCTGACCGGATCACTGTAACGTCTTTCCGTTGAGTCTCTGGACGGAGTGATGCAGGTTGCACTTACTTTTTTTTGTTTGTTTTATACATAATGTGTATTGAAGGATTTTTTTGGGATCATTAAATGTTAGTATGAAGATTATTATGATGTGAGATGTTAGTGGAGGAAAAAACTATTGGTGCCTCTTTTTTTTTTTTTTTAAGTGTTTTACCCAATTTTTACTTTAAATTCAGAGAGCTCTTAAACGGTATAAATACTTATTTACATTTTGTGTACCATATGTAATTTGCTGCTTTGTTTTATTAGACATAAATAATAAATTAAGGCTTTTATAAAAGTAGCTGTTGTCACTGGTTGTCATTTTATGTACCTGAAAACAAACTGGTTTCATAGTTTTTATAAATTCAGCTGACAGGAGTTGAAAAATCCTGTCGCCACCAGTGCAGAGCAAATGTGTGTGTGTGCGTGTGTGTCATGGTGTGAACAAGGACAGAAATAAATGGTACTTCTGAAATTCAGAGTAAAGAAAAACATCCAGGACGGACTCAGCGTCTGCAGGGATGGAGCTTCCTGATTGGTCAGAACACCTGCAGAAGAAAAGGTGAGAACTGTCTTTGAGTTCTGTGTTACAAACAGCGAAACATGCTGATAAAATCCATGCCTCTCATCCAAGCAACCGGAAATGAGCCTCAGCAGTTCGTGCTTGTGACCACCAGAGGGCAGCGCAGAACAAGAAGCTCGAC
This sequence comes from Poeciliopsis retropinna, assembly GCA_010277075.1. Taxonomy (NCBI): domain Eukaryota; kingdom Metazoa; phylum Chordata; class Actinopteri; order Cyprinodontiformes; family Poeciliidae; genus Poeciliopsis; species Poeciliopsis retropinna. The sequence continues at coordinate 1,190,226 of VMRM01000007.1, read as the reverse complement.
TCCAGGCAGAGCAGCGAAGAGGAAGGAGGGCGAAGATTATTCTGCAGGTACATCACTAAATACTTAGTGTTAAAATCGGGTTTCTGTCTGACAAAAGCAGCACTGGAGTCGCTTTTAGTTTAGTTTTTTTTTTTTTTTTTTTTTTTTTTTTTAATAATTTTAATTAAAATCATTTAGTGAGCTTTTTTATTTAAGCTTTTTATGTTGTTTTACTTGCATTTCATTGGTTTACTTGAATGCATTTAACTTAATATTCAGATTTTTTTGTAATTCTTGAACATTTTTCAAATATTGAGCCCTAGCAGACCAATTAAAGGGCTGTAGGATAAAATACTGGACGGTTTTTAAAAGCTTGTGGATTTCTTGATCAAGTTGTGCAGTTTTATCGGCCGTACTTTTGATTCATTAGCTTCCTTTCTTTTCCTACTGTGAGATCTCACAAGGTGGTCTGCAAAACACACAGAGTGGTTTATTATTAGCTGTGGACACAGGCCACAATGAATTGGCTTTGCCATTATCCTAAAAGAAATAATTATTATGAGGAATCAATATTCTCTGTGCGTACATTATGAGATGAGGTGAAGGACTGAAAAGGAAAGTTTCCTGCTGCAAAGCTCTAATAGGACTTCCATTTTAAAAATGGCCTCATTTCCAGCTCTTATTATCCTCCATATTCCACATCCAACCAGGGTGGAGCCTCGAGTGCTTATTAAAAAAGCTTCATTCTGAAACCACAAAGGGAGCCCTTAAGGAGACCAGGGACAAACACTACACTCTGTTCTAATCCTATCTGGCCTGAATCTGCTTGTAAGACACTAGAAGAAACAATATGCCAGACACGAGTCCTCAAAGTGTTTTTTTTTTTTTCACCAGATGCCCCCCGTGTCTCCATCCTCCCCCCTGTACACCAGGGACGAGGGGAGAAAGGGATGATAGCATTACTCACAATCCATTACCCCTCCCCAGAGACGCTCTGCATACAGTGATGGAGGCGAGATTTTTATTTTATTTATTTTTTTGGAAGGTGTTTGTTTGCTGAGGGGGGTGACGGTAAGGCAATATGAAACATGATTATTTCTTTTCAATAACCGTCTGCTGAGCATCCCATGGAGGCGTCGCAGGTTGCTGATTAGTTCGTCAAAATAAGAGAAGGTTCCTGAATAGCTTGTTAAGATGCCGAACTTTAAGTACAGACAAGAGCACAGATCATTATTCACTGTGAAGAGTATCTTAATGATGGATTGACCGATGCACAGGGACTCTCACGCTCTTTTTTTTTTTTTTCCAAACAACTTTATTTTTAAGGCCAGACAATATACAAAGTGCTGGAGGAACAATGAAGATACAGTCTGAGTCAGAAGTTTACCTACACTCCACATGAGCATCGACGTAATTTTTACGTGTAAACAAAATAATTAATTCTTTAAACAGTGGAAAGATAGTAGAACATGCAACTATCCTGATTTAAATGGAGTTCATTTTATTTGGCTTGGTTTTGTTTTCCAAACATTTTTAGCTTGGAAAATGCTTGCAAGACATTTTCCTGTGTTGTAAGTGAAATAATCTGACAATGGAACTAGTACTTTTTAAAATCAATATTGAGGAATTATTGTTTCTAAATAAGCTGGAAAGTCACTTGTAAGTTGTTTTCTTACTTCAGATGTACTAAGATATTTGCTCTAGAAACCAGACAAAAATATTTGGTGATATTTTGTGTTTTTGAAAAAGATTAGGGTGAATTTCTGAACTTGATTACACTTGAAAAAACACAAATTCAAACATGTGCAACTAAATGTTTTATCTGAGCCAGGGACTGATTTAAAAAAAGAAAAAGCTGGTTGGTTATAATAAATCAAGAACAGCTCAAAATTAATAATGCATGCCCCCATAAAGTGTATGTAAACGTCTGATCTCTTCTGTACATAAATGAGACACTAATACAGAGTATATACATGTAGTATTTACACAAAGCGCTGCAGTGGTTTATTCACCTGATCTTGTTTTTTCTCTCCAGTTTCACTTTCAGCGCCATCTGTCCCTCCTGGAGTCGCTCTTTAACCCATCTGTTGCCTCTCAAACCATCTCAGGCTTTCACCCCCCACCATCTCGCCCTCTTCCCAGGTTTCACTGCAGAGCTTTGATTTTGTTTTGTTTTTTTTTCCTTTCTCAGTCACATGTTAAAATGTTGCTAATTTTGAAGAAAAAGCCAGCGTGGAGTGTGTGTCGCAGGTCAAACCGCTGCAGGCTGGCAACTTAATTTCTGTCCACATTAAATGTAAACATGGGGATTATTCTCTCCACTTCATATTCAACAATTTTTTTTTTGAAAAATAAGTATATGATAAAGACAATTTGACACATGAAAAACATTCTTTCATTGGGTTTTTCTTATTTACATTTACATGAACCCCTCACTCAGATAAGTTTCACAAATACCTTCCTGCTGCATCCAAATCCAGAAAACACTTTTTTTTTTTTTTTTTTAAGCTGCAAAATCTTACGAAATCCTCATCTTCAAGTTACACTTTTCATGCACATCCCACTGATCCCACAGCAGATAAACTTTTTAACACTTTGGTAAACATTTGACATTTTTCCAGAGCAGCTCAGGGGAGAAAGCAGGACTCTGGGTCGAGTAGAAACGGGGCGAAAAACTTCTCTCCAAAATAGAAATAAAGCCTTAAATGAAGCAACATCAGCCGTTTACAGGGACCGACGTAAATCCCAACGCTTTGAGTCTTTGATTTCTGCTCCCTGGCTGCGTCTCGGCCCGCTTCAGCCCAGGATGTCCAGGTAAACGGGCGGGTTCTTGACCAGCTCCAGCAGGCGGCTGTGGATGTCCTTGATGACCATCCTCTGCTGGGGCTCCCGCTGCCAGCAGCCGTGCATCAGCAGGTAGACCTCCTTGGGGCAGGTGCGGGGCCGCTCCAGCTCCCGCCCCTGCGTGATGCATTCAATGGCCTGTTGGGATGGAAATAACATCGACTGATTCAATTAAGCATGAACAGGACAGTTTATCTGTAATATAAATGTAACAAAAGCTTTTTTTATTTTTGCTTTCAATGAGTAATTGTTTTTCACAAACTTGGGACAGACTCGTAAAAGTTAAAACATTCATAGGAAGTTTAGTGGAAGGAAGAAGTGTGTTAGGGAAAGATGCAACTGCAACTTTGAGAAGAAAACCTTTTTACTTTCTGAATTGAGTGAAGTATTTTTCTCTGTATTCTAACTATAAAGCTGGTTCAGTAACAAAAAATATAACTTTTTTAAAAATAATTTTAATTTCTATATTTAGGTTTTAAAATACAGACGAATGTAACATTTTGATAGAAAAACTGATGAATATATTTTCTTCTAAGTTTAAAAAAATGCACATTGTTTCTAGTTTTACGTAAAAACATACATTCTTGGTCCTGTTAATGTCTTCCCATGTTTACATTTGTGATGGTAGAACTTTAAAAAGTCTTTTTGCTGCCTCAAAGAAACAGATTACATGGCGTCCTGGGGTTGCTATGGAGACACTTTGCTGGTAGTAAACCAGCGTCCTGTGTAAAATGGACCTTTGTGTCACGTTATATTTACACCTCAGGAAAACAAGAAGTCATGAGTTACTGATTAAAAGTTCCTAGATAACTGATCGGTTTAAGAAAATTAATTAGAAACATGGAATATTATAGGAATTAATAGGGGAAAAAACTAACAGCAGCACCAGAGTAATTGACTAAATGAGATCAAAGTAATGGTTAGATCATTCCAGTGACATATTTTCATTATTCTTGATGTTTTTTAAGGTCATAAAAGCTTTAAAAACTGGGGTGTTTTCTGTATTTACAGCATTTTAACCAGGCTGGCTGATCCCTAATATTTCCTTGTAGCCCCAGCAGGAATAAATCAGCAGTGCTCTTATGTATGGATCCAGTGAACGTATTGATTTACCCGCTTTTGTGGCAAAAATTGAGACCACAAAGCTCGGTGTCAAAAAGGTGTCTCAATAAGCTCAGTGCCCCACAGGCAGCTGTGTATTCAGGCCAGCACCTCAGCTTCGCTGGTAAAAGCTCTTTATAAGAGCTGAAACAAACAATTTCCAATGTTCACATTTAAAAGAACAAATCAAACACATTCAATAATCTTCATCACTTATAATGTCACAGCTCAACTCTGCCTACAGCAAATGATCAAATCTAATTATGTTTTCCAAAGGAAGAATTCAGTGAGAAAAAACCCCATCATGACTTTGGTCCATAATCAGATTATTTTTTTGAAGAGCTGACAACTTTTGTGCATCAATCTACAGAATCAAGGACTGCGTGGGCAACTCTGTAAGAAAGATAACGCTTCCACTACAGAGAAACTTACATCAACTCTAACTTTAACTGGAAGGAAGTTCAGCAACATCTTTATTTTTTAATGACTGAGGAGAGGACACCTCTGGATTCAGCTACAAAGAGTTTAGATAATTTAGTCTCGTGACAAATAAAAAAATTCCTCTTTCAGTTCTAAAATTTACAAAAAGAGACAAAAACAGCAGCAGGACAAAAACACAACACATAACACTACATTATTTAATAAAAAACTCAAATCCAGCAGCTTCAGTTTGCATGTTAAAGTTCATGCAGGACAGTTAGAAACAGGCAGAATAAGTAAAACTTATGTATTAAATTTAGGTTTAAGTTTGCAAAAGCTCAAGACTTCTAAGATCCCTGGACATAAAACACAGCAACATGTCTGGAGAAAACCAAACAGCCTCAGGCCAAAGGAAAGCACGGAGGTGGAGGGATGGTGATCTGGGCTTCCGCAGCACCTGGACACCTGCAGTCCTCAGTTACAGTCACTCAGCAGGTTTTCTTACTCATTTACAGTACAGTTTTTTGCTGAAATCCTTTTTTTTTAATTTTACATGGTTGTTCAAGCTACTAATTAAATGCATCTGCAATCAGACTTCTCTGTGAGAAGTTTATCTCCCCATTCACTGCGTCTGTTGCTCTCATGTCAGCTAAAAATCTACAAGATCGTTCAAACATCAGACGCTTTGAAATCTATCACATACAATTGAGCTTTTTTTCTTATTGTGTGCATTTGGCAACAACTGAAGGCACTTTTAACTTTGTTGTCCATGTGACAATGAAAAAAGTTTCTATTGTGTCTATTCTGTTCAAGTATCACAAGAGGGACAAATCAGGTGAAAAGATTGGAATTGTGTTGTTCAGACTGCTGTGAGAAAGTCAGACATGGGCAAAAAGAATCGTATTTGGGTCGAATTTCCCGAAACATGAACTGCTCTATAGACCAGAGAAACATGGACTCAAATACGCCACATCTGTGCGACACAACAACAAATCCACAACGGATGAAAAAGAATAGAAACAAGCTGTTGCAATGGCCCAGTCAAAGTCCAGCCTCAAAGTGATTGAAATGATTGGACACAGCTGTTGCTGTGTCCTAACAGATGTTGTTAGAAGTGAGCCTAAATTCCTCCACAACAACTAGAGAGACAAATATTCAGATTTATTCCCCCAGCTTAGTTCTGGTCTCATCTATAAAAACACACATCCTGTTTGATCTCACTCACTTCCTGTCAACTGGAAACTTAGAAAAGTAGAAGAACCTCAACAACCAGAAAACTGTTCATTTCTTTAGGCCGCCTGACTCCAAACTCGGAGCAGAACACACAACCACTTCAGGATTGATCTGTCCTTACGTATCCATTATGAACTGTTCATGTTTTCTTATATGTAATGTTTTGAACAATGCAGGTTTTGGAACAGCACACCACATCCTCTTACTGCTTTCAGCAATGTCCTATTTATCTGCGTCGCTTTGTGCTTCGTTCCGCTCCGGCAGATAAAGCTGCAGAACCAACAGAAATATATCTTTATGTGTAGCAGGTAGCCTGTAGTTTACGAAGTGCCAGTCCGTTTCTGGATCCAGCTCAGTACAATAGAGGGAAAAAACAGAACTGTCTATTTACAGTGCAGACAATTACATTTAAAAGCTGTGAAGTTTTCGAGCTGATGTGTTCTGTAGGAGCTGTGACGATGTTTGTTGAGAGGTTTATTCAGACAGAATAAAAGACTCAGCTTTTTCAAAATCGTCAAGGTTTCTTTTTGTCTTAGTGAGGAATGGTGCAAAACATCAACAGCACACACAAACCAGCAAACATCCCATAAACAGCTGAGAAAACCGACCTTTTTCTGAGCTCATTGAAGGCATCGTTAGTTCTAATTAGCCAATCAAAATCAACAAACGGATAATGTTTTTCTCTTTAGTGTATAATGAGTGTCCAGCACCATGGACAGCAGCACCTCTGGTTTTATATTTTGCTTCCACTGAGGTTTAGATTAAGACTTCTCAACATCTGGAGTGAATTGATTTTCCACAGCGAATTAGCAAATGACTAATGCTACCTTAAACATTAACGCTGTTTCCTTTTGGGGGTTTTTCTCTCCAAAAGTGTCTTTTCTGGTTGAAATTGACTGCAGCACATGTGGGTTCCTGGCTCAACCCATTAATGCAGATATTGCTTCATAAACTCTGTGTACATTTTATTTCCTCACAGAAAGTTGTTTCTTTCTGCTGTTGTGACATTCTTGCATAAAAGGCTGCGTTGCTGCAGTGATTTAAGATAATTTGTTGTGAAATTGTGCCATAAAAATAAATAAACTAGTGGTGGGACTCGATTCAAATTTTTAACCAAACCTTGCAATCAACAACAGTGGACAAAATAAGTAACATTTTTCGATTCAAAAACCCTTTTTGCTGCTAAATTATTGAATAAATAGACATATGAGGTCAATAACAAAGATATTATTTATTGTAGCCATCAGGTTGGTGCAAAGTGTTATTATACCCGTTCAAAGTTCACATGTTGCTGCTGCTACATGTTTAGCATTGAGATGCTATTTTAAGCTTGAATAGCTTTGCTAATAGGCTAATTCATGTTAACACAACAATAGTATTTTACAGCATCCCATCAGATCATTTTCTGAATTAAACATTAAGCCCTAGTGGCCCAAAAGAAGCTGCTCTTTGTTCCATTGCTGCTGTTTGCAGATGTTGTTGTGCATCAAATTCACGGTGGTACCAAAAACACATGACAAAAATACCAGCTTTGGATTTTGTAACTAAAAAAAAAAAATGCAATTAATTGTGCTACAATTCTTAATGTGTGGAAATCTATAGAATTAGTAAATCAAAATGTATGTATTAAAGTCTCTAAAATAAACTGAATTGTGCAGAATAGCAAATTTAAATTTAATAAGTGCTGCATAACTTAACTGTAATCCTCTAAAGCAAACACACTAAACTTTCTGAATCCAGACATCCTGCCTCACCAGTTTAAATCTTTAAAAGCAACATTACTCTGTACAGATCTGTGTCCATTAGCAGCGACGTCTGGGACAATCGAAAGCAGCCAGTAACGTTTGCAGAGACAGTTCACAGCTTTGCTCTGCTCACTGAATAAAGCACTGTGGAGGATCTCCACCTGACTCTTTTTACTGCCGTTAACCTTTGCCTGATTAAGTGAGCAGAAGACGCCCGTCACCAGAGCCACTTCACACCAAAACGAGCCGTCAGTCATTCGGGCTCACAGCTGAACACTGAGACTCCTAACGAGCCACTGAAATGCCTCCTGCCGCCACGTCAAGTTGGGGTGATTTATCTCCTCCTCTCAGTATTTAGGCAACATGATAATTTCACCTGTCCCTCACCAGGCGAGACAGATTAGGATAATGAGGTTACACCTTATTGGCATAGGGCAAAAATGAAGCCAATGAGATTAGAATTGAGTGCAGAGGAAAAGTGATCCACCCTTCTCTGGAAAGAAGAGCGGCTCCTGGCCTGTAATAGCATCGCTGCGGTCACAGTGGAGACCCACTTCTTGGTGCTTAAGCTAAAAAGGCCAGACTGGACCGCCCTTAATTACTATGAACTTATTGATTAGATCAAGAGTGCAGAATATGTAAGGCTGCAATGGGCTGACAGGTAAAACGATGAGAGAGAAACAATCCAGACTCTGGTATCTGTGCTAATATGAGTTGGAAAGTTCATTTAAAGAATAATAAGTTGATTAATTCAAATCAAAACATGTACAGTAGAGGTTAGTCACCATCAGAGTTGAAATTATCTTCCACTGCTAAAGTTACATGGAATTATTACAGGCACTAAGAATGCTTTTATAGGACGCTTCTTCCAGTTAAAACTGTTTTTTTTTCTTTCCACTATCACCATATACTTGTTAAGGAGGAGGGATTGATGCAAAGTGAATAAATGCCTTTTTGGTGATACATTGGACCCCTGCCTATTTTGTGGATTTTTTTGTGCAACTTAATTGAAAATAATTTATATTAAATATATTTCACCAAACTGGACATGAAAAGTAACATGTTCCAATAAAAATCATTTTATTCACCTCACTGTTGGACAGCTGGTACCAGGGTTGTTTGCCATAAGTGAAGATTTCCCAAAGAACGACTCCAAAGCTCCAGATGTCGCTCTCCGTTGTAAACTTCCTGTACATGATGCTCTCCGGCGGCATCCAGCGGATCGGAAGCATCGTACGCCCACCAACCTGAGGACGAGGGCGTCCATCCAACAAAACACTTAACCGCACAGAAGAAACATCAAAGGAAACAGCTGAAATGTCGGTGGACCTCCAGACACGTACCCGGTAGTAGTCTGTGCTGTAGATGTCTCTGGACATACCGAAGTCTCCGATTTTCACCACCAGGCCTTCTCCCACCAGACAGTTGCGTGTGGCCAGGTCGCGGTGGACGAAGTGCAGCGACGCCAGGTAAACCATGCCTGAGGCGATCTGGGCGGCGATCTGCAGCATCTGGGGCAGAGTCAGCTGGCCCAACGGGGGCAACTTGGACTCCTCCAGGATACGAGCATCCGGCCCGTGAGCTCTGTCGGGGAAACGCAGAAGACAGGTTGTTATTCCTGTGTGAGTTGTTTAAATCGGCAGTATTATACATTTTAAACAAGCCTATTCGAGTAACTATGTTAATTTCATTTGCCATATAAATGCTATTTATATTAAATATGACTTAAGAGAAATTTGACTTTGTAATTTAGCACCTTGAAATTGGGTGTGAAATGCTTTCACAGCATCACTCCTATTAAACCTTTAACAATGTTTTTTTTTTTTTAAATCAGAGATTTACTGATTAGTAGCTCGTATAACGCTCGTATAACGAGCGTATAACGCTCGTATAACGCTACTATTAGCAAGCAGCAATTAGCTGCTTGCTAATTGCTGTCGGCTAGTCTGAAGGAGCTGAATGGGGACTCGCTGCTTCATTTCATTTGAAAAAGGTGAAAACTTCACTCAGCTTCATGGATGAGTAATAGTTGAACTGTTTTATTTAAAAGATTTACAATAATTTAGAAAATGTGAAACATTTTAGATTATTCACACAAAGAATGAAGTTTTAAACTCTTTATTGCCATTAATTATGATGATTTTCTGCTTACAGCTCAAGAAAACACGACATTTAAAAAAATCATAAATATTGCTCAAAGGTTGCTCCTTTCAAAATCTGACAAACGAACCTCAGCTGTTCTTCAGTGCACGATGGGAACCTGTATATTAAAACACATAATAGCTTCTGTTATATGTTTGTACTTCAAGAGCGGAACATGAGAGCCGTAATAAATGCAGACAAGGTCATGTGGGCCCACATGGCTGAAGAACCTGCAGGTCCTTGTAGTGATTCAACTTCTATTGGCTGTTTATGATTATGAAAACACTCAGATTGGCCTCTCAGCGTATTTGTAATTACGGTACCAACCTTGGGTCACCTGAGGGATAATGACCTCAGCGAGCAATCTGCAGATTGAACACTTTCAGTCACATCCAGTCCGAGCCCCAGGAGCGCGACAGACGTGGTCAGAACCACCGCGCCACAATAAAGCCATTTAAAGCCAACGCTTAATAGAAAACACGAGGCTTGTAATACGCCCACAATTGATTTGCAATAATGTAATTCAGAGATGCAGAGCACATTAACGCGCTGTTGTTTCTGCGGATCATGAACACCCACTCTGACATCCAACTGGCTAAATGAGCAAATCACAGCTGATGTGTCTCCATGTGTCATCCATCCATCCTAATCTCTCTCCTCTCCATATTACAAAGGAAGTTGTCTATACAATCACTATTAGTTTAAAAGGCAGGTGGCAGGGTGGGAAAGCAGCTGCAACGTGGGGACTCTCAAAGAACTCACCCACTCTGTTTTCTGGAAATGTGATTTCGAACCGTCCCTGAACATATATCTCAGAAAAAGCCTGTGTGAATGCACACACGTGTGTGTTTTTTTTTTTTTTTTTGGCGTGTGTTTTCCTTTCCAGTCTGTCTCCTGTGCAGGACACCCGGTGATCTGTTTTAACTCCGTCGACTCAGATACTTTCTCAGATTGTTTCCAAGGTGCCAACTGAGCTCTGATTGGTTCACTTCCCTTCAAGTCCTTCTGTTGCTTTCTGAATGATTTATCAAAATTTAAATATGAGCTTTTCTGTCAGTATGTAAATCAACAAAAAGTCATTTTTTACATGATCCCTTAGTTCAACTACAGCAGACTTTTATGCTCTGCTCAAATGTTTTTCTTTTTTTTTTTATCAGTGTTTCTTTATACAGAAAAATCTTCTGAAGGTTAAAGTCTATCATTTTTATTGATACCATTTCGCTAATAATGAAACTGCCCTCGGCCTTGACTTGTTCTGAATCACATCCAGGAGCTTCAGGTTTATTTAACTTACACATTATGCAACCTAACATGAACCGAGCAGAGAAAATGATACGCCATCACTCTATCCTTGAAGCATAAACTGAATCTAATTATTGCAAAAGAGGCAAAGGAGTTGAGATCTTTCTGGGCTTTGACTGACCTTCTTCCCATCCAGAACTTGTACATTTCTTGGGTCAAGAAAAAGGCATTTGACATTTCTGCAGATCCCACACATCCTAGACACAGTCTGACGTTTAGCTTCAGGTGGCACTACAGAGACAGTTTCTTCTCCCATAAACACAATAAAAACCTAACAGCCTGTGAAGTCATCAATTCTTTTGGAAAACTAAAAAAAAAAAAAACTTTTTCACAATCTCAACAATCTCTCTCTATTACTTTCTTTTACACAAAAATAATGTCTGCAAATACATACACATAATGTCCCTAAAGCCTAATTTTTATTTTGATGTAAGTTTTATATTTATACTTTATGGATGTACACCGAGTGTTTGAGAACTGATAAATTTCAAAACTATTCTGGGTCATCTGAAAAAAAAAATTCAGCCAGTATTTGGCATATCTTCATTGCTAAAACACAAAATTGACACAAATTCAGATTCAGACACAAATTAGCCTGATTATATTTGATATATTTGTTAGATTTTCAGTTTAAATATAAGATCAATAAACCGGTTTCCTCAGGACATTCAGATTTAACTTAAAAAAAATAAAAAGATGAAAAAATATCCAGTTTTTCTTCCATCCAATCCGGATGTCAAGAATTAAAGAACAGTAAGTAGATGCTGCTCTTCAAGGACTTAAAAATAAGATGGAGGCTGTGCCTACTGTTCAAGAAAAATCTGAATATTACAAAAAAATATGGAAAAACCTTCACCACATATTTCTCAACATTTCTGAGTGTGTTTTTTTTGGCAACTTTTAAAGCAGTTATTTATGTTGAGAATGAGACGAAACGCAGAGAATTTCATTTCAAAGACGCGGTCAGAGGGAACCTGAGTGGATCCGCGGCAGCATGTGGCCTGCCATTACCTGCAGGAGAGTCTCAACGCATGAATCACATACATTAGAGCCGAGAAGGCTTGATATGTTGACGGAGCCGGTGTGTGATACAGTGATAAGTTGACAGGGAAAAATAAGGGCTAGAAACCAGGGAGCTTCAACTTTTGAAACGGCAAAAAGAGCACAGAAAATACAATTTATTTGCAATTGTGCCTAAATGAACCTTCTGTAGTAATTAACAAGAAACGAACAGCCTTTGGAAAGTTTCAAAAATTAGACCTCTATTCAGACAAACCTACTTTTAATTTAGAAGTCTTATTTACAGACAAAGCAAATCAGCCGTTTGACCATTTGCAGAGAAGAAAAGAATCAGTTTGAAAAGCTCAGCAGTTAGAAAACAGAAACAGCCTTCAGTAAAATATTTAACAATGTCTTCATTTCCTCTAAAATTAAAGTTGTGTATTTATCTTTTTTTTTTACCTGGAAATTTAGAGAAAATATAAAGTGGATTCAAAATAATAATAAAAAAAATTAGCTAATATTTCATTTTATGATTATGATTATATGTCAGCATGGTTCCCCATCTAGTGTAACAATCAACAGACACTGATGACATTTTAGAATTTGTTTTATTTTTGTTATTTTTAAACAATAAAACACATGTCTTAATTTTCCATTTAAATATAGATTAAAATGGATAAAACAGGGTTTATTGTCTGCTTCCACTCATGTGGTTTTAATGCACTAGATTGTTTTAAACTGTATAATTATAAAATGTTTGATTTTTACTGTTTTGCACACAAAAAATAATCCTACTGATTTAAAGTGAATTAGAAACCACTGAACCAGTCTGCAGATCACAAAGGAAGGACTTCAATTCCTGTATATTATTGAGAAGTGTGGAAACACCTGCATGTTAACACTAATGCATAAAATATAATATTTAAAACAGCAGAAAAAAGTCAAAACTAATTAATCCTGTTTCTTTTCTGCTTCAACGCTTCAAAATGTTAGGACCAAATGATCCACTATGAGTCTATTAGTTATATTTTGTGTGAAAAAGTCCATTGATCAGATAGAAAACATTCAACCTCACAGCTACGGAAGATTCTTTTGAGCTTTTTTCCCCCTAAAGATTACAGTTCGGGGACTAATTTCTTCTTCATTCATTTAGCGACATTATTATTCCACCAATCCGCTCAGCCTTGCTGTACATGATGAAAGGCATGATGGCTGTGCTCCACTTAGCTGTTTCAGATTCAGGCTTCTGTATTGTGAGAGCAGACTTACTGCTGGGAAACGTTCCTACTGTGCTTTTCCTACTCTGACACATTTGCCATGAAGGCGTTGCTGCTGCCTTTCATGCAATACTTTTAGGGGTCTAACATTAAGCAGCGTGAGCACCAACAGTTTGGGCGGCAGAGACTCGGCGGCCCACTGCAGAGGCGGGATGTGTGGTCTTGTACGTACCGAAGGAAGCGGTTGAGGTCTCCGTGTCTCATGTACTCGAACACCATGGCCAGCGGCTCGCCGTCTGTGCACACGCCGTAGAAACGCACGATGTGTTGATGCTGGAGGACCGTCAGCAGCTCGGCCTCCCGCTGGAAATCCTGCCGCGTCGACTCGTTGGCATCCTTCAGAGTCTGTGAACAAACAACGGTTGCACCAAAACAAGACGCTTTCTGTTACATCATAGTGTTACTTGACCTTTTGCACTTATAGGATCATTTTTTGGGGGGGTTTCAAATACAATTAAATAACAAGCCTGCAAATGTGTTTATGTTTAATATCATTTAAAAGGTTAGTTTGTGTTTTTGTGCAATACCTGACTGACTTGTTACACATAAATAAATACACTTACAAGCTCACTGAAAGATAGGCTGACTTTTGTGAATTCAGTTATGAGAAAGATAAATGAATGCACGGCTTCTTTCACATTTAGTATGAATAACACCTACTTTTGGATTAAACTATGTATTTAAAACGCTGCATTTAAACTTGAAAATTATAATTTTTCAGTGATATTATAGTAGAAATGTGTAAGAACATGCCACACATCAGTGATGGGGTTTTTAGGCATCATAGCAAAGGAAGTCTAAAGAAAAAATAAAATAAATTAGCAACAAAATGTCAAGTGTTTGTTGTAGCGCTTTAATTTCCTTATGATTTATATAAATATGAGCTGTGTTGTTTTGATTTGAAAGCTCAGGTGGAGTACACAGCTCTGGAGAATATTTACTGCTTTGATTTGTTTTACTTTGGGATTCCTCAGGGCTTTATTACTGGAACACTTTTACTTTATTATCTGATCATAAGCAAAACAGTTTGGGAATTAATAAAAGAAACTAACAAAGTTTAAATTGTGCTGAAAATTTGTGATCTACAGTCAGAACTGCGTCCATGGTGGGAGACTAACATATTTCAATTTCACCACTGCTTGTCTTATTTTGATATGATTTGTTGAAAATACGTTTTAACTTATTTAAATTTAATTACCTTCTGTTCTTTGTACTGTTTTTCACCATAACTTGTCCTGTTTCTGAGTCAACAAAGCTTTTAATAAAACAATTTAATTTTTTTAAAAAAGCAGTTAAAAGGTTTGTCTTATAAGAGGAAATGTAGTCTGAACGTTAAGGGAATGTTCCCAGAATGAGGCCTTTCAACACCTTGGCGAAGATGAGTAACGATGTATTGTAAAAGCTTACGTGTGATTAATGCACTGATAAATGTGAGCAGATGCATATTCCATCATCTCCTTGTATAATTTTTTCCCTCTGTGGTTTTCATTAACCTGGTGTAACAGGAGCTGGGTTTAAAACCACCTGACAGCCTTTTAACAACGACGGCTCACTCTAAAACCACCAAGTATTATTCCAACAATGCACTGGAGGAGGAAACGGCTTTAAAAGAAGAAGTTAAAGTCGACTTTTATTGGGTATTATTTTATTTATTTGTCAGTGCCTAGAGGAGATGAGTTCTGTGCTTATCTACGTATGCAAAAAGATATAAATAAAGCAAAATAAGACTAATTTATGAGTTTATTATTTATAAGTTATCCTGTCTCAACTGGAATTGGGAACTTTGTTTAAAATGTTCTACAATGCATAATGACTCTTTTTTGTTGTTGTTTTTTAAAAAAAAAAGGTTTCTCAAAATTCATTTGACAACTGAATGGAAACATCTGACAGTATAAACTTCTTAACTAATGCCCGACTAAACATGAAGACGTTCAGGTGAGGAGCTTTTATCATGTCACTATTTCAGAGAAACTAACAGAAATGAGCCTTTATGTAGCATCAGTTATACTCCAGGAAAACTGGAAGAGATGGATTACTGTTAAAAGATTTACTAGACATTTTGATCAATTTATTCAAAAATTTAAAAAAAAGCTTCCATGCATTTTCTTTCAGGTCTGGAAGAAAACAACTGCACTTTTGCTTCAATAATCCTCTGGACCAGGGTTGCCATTTAGAGAAGAATCAGGACTTCTGAACACTTACTATAGCTTTGTTGCAGCAGGAATAGAAACTTTCTGTTTTCTGTACCACAAACTGCCTCTTTACAGGCGACTCCTCTGCTCGGACCACATACTAACGGCTGACATTTTCACTGCTGCTGCAGATGTTTAGAGCACATTAGTTGCTAAATTGCCTCTGAAGCGGCATAGGGGACGATGTAAGATTTCCTCACCTTAATGGCAACCAGCATCTTGTCGCTGTCGGGGCTGAGGTTCGCACACTCTGCCAGGTAGACTTTGCCGAACGCTCCTTCACCAAGCTCCCACTTCAACACAATGTCCTGCCGCTTAATGTGCTGCACACCTGCAACAACAAGAAAGAGAAACAGCTGTGAGGGAGCCGTTGCTGAGATCTGTTGATCCAAGCCAAAGCAAGTCTTCGTGAGCTCCACTCTCGCTAAAGCCTGGAGCAGATCTGTCCAAATATTTTCAAAAGTACCAATGTATCCCCTAATTGTTCTTATATGTTTATCATCTTTAAGGTTTCAGATTATGGAATAAATTTTAATATTAGATGAAGATAAATAAATTTGTTTTCAATTGATGATTTGATTTATTAGGGGATAAAAACTGATCCAAACCAACCAAGTCCTGTGTAAATAACTTGAATGTTTGTGTCACCTTACCAGCAACAACTTCATCTTCTGAGATCTGGAAATTAGGGATTTCTTTTATCTATGCTTTTTTGCAAAATTATTTAAAGTTAATAACACTTTAGACTTTTTGAGCAGGGCTGAGCAGTTTAGGGAATTGGCACATTGGATTTCCTATCCGATCCTGGGGAAGCCAAATGTTACACACCCAGTCCAAGTTAAAATGTTAAAACATACCACACACAACTAACATATCTAATTATTGGAACAATAATTAATAACATAGCAAGCTAGCAAGCTAAATATCGAGTATTTAGTCAGCAAACTCAATATTTAATATCAAAATAAATATTTATTGGGAAAGCTAAATGTTTAGTTGAGATGGAAAAATAACTTACCAATAACCAGAAGTGAGCTACCAAAGTAAAAGTTGGGTCTTGCGAATCTTTAATTAAACTCCTGCTACTGTGACTGATACACTTCATCATTGTTTCTTTTCCTCTCAACAACAATTACAGCATCTCAGTTTAAAACGCAGGATGAGCCGCTTAAATGGCAACGCAGACGTTTACCAACGGATTTAGAGCAACAGAAGTTTATGTAGGGGTTCACAAGACCCAGCTTTTATTTTGACAGTACAATTCTGGTTATTGGTATGTGAATTAACATATTTGTTAAATATTTACCAAATATGCTAGCAGTTAAATATTTAGTTTGTGAACTAAATATTGACATATTAGTCGTACTGAATCGGCAGCAGTCTAAGTAATGAGGTCCAACTTCTCTCTGCCCAGTCACTTGGCCAGGCTCTCCGGCTCTTGGGTTGATCAAATTTATGTCCACTTCATTATTTCACTCACAATCGCATTTCAGAGCTGATAACTAACTTGGAAAAACTGCAACAAAATGCTAACAAAGGACATCGTGAGTAAAAGGGATCAGGATGTTTTATCTTTTCAAATCTAAGAGGGATTTTTTTTTTCAACATTTTTGACTCATTATTTTTTCTGAAACATAAGCAGATTACATTAAGAGTGAGACACAAACACACCTTGAGAATCCATCTAAAAGCCTTCTAAATATGTCAGAAACTATTTACTAAAGAATGAAACAGAATTGTAATAAGAGCGGATGTATATGGAGCATAAACTACACCGGCACTTACACATGTCTTTGTCCTTGATGATGCCACAGAAGTACTGCGGGTTCTCCACAAAACTTGATAAACCGGAGTCTTCGTCAGAGGAAGGTGGGCTGGTCCCGAAATTCATGAAGCGCAGTGAGACGGCCAGGTCATCCTCCTTACCGAGAACTGATGAGCCTAATGAAACACAAGAGACAAGCATGGTGACGGATACATGACACCTAATCAGTCTCCAACCGCTTTTGATTGCAGCAGCCAACAAAAGAAGCCATTCTGGCCCAATTTTTTCCTTCTGAAGGACAAACATGCTCCACTACCAACTTGGCGGCCCAATTGTTGGTACCATGGTGACAGATGATGACAAGCTCTAATAATCACCATCATCAACCATGCAGCAATCAGGCCACATTGAACTGGGGGAAAAATGACCATACAGGAAGCCTGGATGGTTAGCAACACCTGACTATGGCAAAGTATTAAAAGCCAAACAAGTGGGACCCAAATTGTGAAATCCACTCAGCAAGGCAAACCACAGAACCCCCAGAGTCCAAAACAGAAGAAAATGGAACAACAACGAGGGAGCCCAGAGGAGATGGAGGGAAGGAAAGAGGGAGCACGGTCCACTTAGGCAATCAGGCACACTTAGGAGCTCTGAGTGAGGAGAGAAAAGGGTGGGGTGTCCACACGGAGCTAGCTTTTCCTCCATCCATCCATCCATCAATCCGTCCATCCATCGTTTTTAATGGCTCTCACCACGTGGCGGTGGGCAGCGGAGGTTTACGCTGTAATTAAGGCACTTTGCCCAACAAACAAACAGCAGCTGGCTGTGAGCAAAGTTACATCACAGTGCAAGGCTGTATTAGTCCATTACGTCCCAAAATACACAATCATCTCCGATTCCAAACTGTAGTTTTGTGGAAAACTTGAGGAAAAATTTTAACTTCGAGGGACAATTTTAATGGCAACAGAATGAGAAATGTTCATAAATCTGGTCACTGATCAAAAATTAAACATTGAATTTATGAAATATACATTTTAGGAAATTATAATGTTGACTTATTATTAAAAAATATATATACGTATTTTAAAAATGTTTGTATTTTTATGTGCTTTGGGCTGTTTTTAGAAGCAGTAGAGAAACAAATGGAAGTACAAAATGTGAATTTTGCGTAACAGATCCCCTGTAAGGTGTCAACATCTGGTTTTACTGTCATGCCATTTAAAGAACCCACTTACGGTGAATACCAAACTTGGTTTGGTGACCACACTTGTTAATGATCAAAACTGTGATGAGCAGAAAGATGCAGGTGAACACAGCGAGGCCCACAGCAACAGAGACCTGCCAAACACACAAGTTAAATAAAATAAACTGGCCTCTAAATCTAAAAAGATTCTCAGTGAACATGATGGTGACACATACCACAAACACACGACTCTCTGAATTCTCTGTAACGTCCACGACTGGTTTGTTTGATGGACCTGAGAGATAAAGGAAGTTAGTACTGAGAAGATGTACAGAAATTATATGGAGTCATATTCATTTGAGAACTTACTTGGATACCCATTAGAGACTAGCATGAGGGATGCAAGAGAATATAAAACATTTTTAATGCAAAATAAACTTAGATTGGTAGACCAAAAAAAAACAAAAAACTTAATAAATGGTGTTTTAGTTGGAGGAACAAGATTAAAGCAAATCTATGAAGATGTGTGAAGCTGATTATCATTTTTGTTTGACTCTAATACAGCTGTTAGTTCAGATTGATCATCAGCCACATTTTTTTCCAGGAACTCACCTAAAATGATTCCCTCAGGATCACCGTTATCAAAGGGATTCTCCATAAACATCCCGAAAGCCGTGGCGTTTTCCCCTCCGAGCTCGTTCAGCGCCACCAGAGTGTAGTTTCCGTTGTTCATGTGGGTCGGCTTGTTTAAGGTCAGGCAGCCATGTTTCACTGAGCCGTCGTTCGAGTCCGTGATGAGCTGTATGAAGATGAAGTTGTTTTTTCTGTACGGTTCTCCATTGAAGAACCAGGAGATGGATGTGTCAGGATTCCCGTCCACAGCGAACGGGAAGCACCAGTGGTGATGCTTCACGGCGTCCTTGAAGAAGAGGATTTTGGCTGGAACTGCATGTTTGGAGGTTCAGATGAGATAGGAGAGAGAAATACATTTTACAACTACTTTTATCCACTCATTTCTTTATATTTTAAGTCATTTTGAAAGATTTTGATCAACACTTTTCCAGATTTTCTCATGACGTTTCATGGTTATATTTGAATGTTCTGGCTCTTTAGTTGGTGCAGAATTATTTTTAGATTTTCAGAGTTTTCTGTTTGAGCTCTAAAACCCCTATTCTAATAATTAAACCTCTATTTATATGAATTAGGACTGTGGGAACAGTCTTAGCGGTAAGCTAATGTAGAGCCTTCTTGATATTTATTGACAGTTGTCAATAAACATAAAATAGCACAACCGCCATTCTGGATTGGCTGCTTGGCAGGTTGAGTGGCATTTTGACTTCCTATATCAGTTTCATATGTTAAATTATCTATTGAATATTTTAAATATGCTTTATAAAAAAAATTCTGCAAATACGCAACTTTTTTGCAACTAATTTAAAGTTATGTTGGTCAGAAAAATACTGAACCATGAATTGGTCGAAAAGTGTATAGTGAAATTAATAGTGGAGAACAACAAATTAAAATGTACTAAAATTCAGCATGAGTGTCCTTTCAAAATCAAATAGTTTACTGAGCTTAATATCAATCCCGGATGTCAGTTTATTTATGGTGAATTTACACAAAAAATTTTATTTTATCTCTTGAGGCAGATTGCTGCAGAACATGTCACAAATACATTTTTTTTTTTTTAAATAT
Organism: Poeciliopsis retropinna; assembly: GCA_010277075.1. Classification (NCBI taxonomy): domain Eukaryota; kingdom Metazoa; phylum Chordata; class Actinopteri; order Cyprinodontiformes; family Poeciliidae; genus Poeciliopsis; species Poeciliopsis retropinna. Next base: position 1,170,346 of record VMRM01000007.1, on the reverse strand, counting down.
ACCAATTATTACTCAATTTTAAGGTTAAGAAACACAATTGAAATCTTGTTGAGTTCCTCATGTCCCGATTCAGGTTTCCAGATATAACTGGAAACTTGAATTTTCATCTGCTGTAAATTTAGTCACTGATACGAACGCTTGCACAGAGCTATAAATGTTTCCATTACTTTATCATCCAGAACACAGTTGCGTGCTGTATGTTCCCTCTGAGTTTCCGTGAATCAATGCTCTCCATCTGAACTGCAAACCTTTGACGACCTGCCATGAATAATAAATCCTAGTTGTCGCCGTGCTCCCAACCACAAAAACTACCTGGAAGCTCTATGTCTATGTCTCCTGGACATGAAGTTACAGGAAATGGCCCCATTTAGATCGAACGCAACCCTCAAGTGCAGAGACCCTTCACTCCACCCTGGAGATTGTGCTGCTCTTAACCTGCAACTCTGACCCGGAAAGTGCTGTTAAAAGGGGGATACCGGCCTATGTGCCCCTTTACTTTACTGCGCTGCAGTGGAAATTACTGCTATTTATCATATTGACTAATCATTCACTGGCAGTGATCTTTAGCTACAGGGGATTAAATAAAGGGTATTATTATATTTAATTTAGCTGCTGCTTGTCACACCTCATTTCAGATTTAGACAATGAGCTCATTTAGATGTGCCACAATTAATTCTGGAAAAAGTGAGCACGACTGACTCACTTCAATCTTTGCTCAGGTCAACATTTCATCACTGTTTTTTTTTCCTTTCGACGTTTACAATGTTTCAGCTCAAAACGTACAGCAACAGAGACGACACCAGCTCACTGGCGAGACTTTATACAAAGGCTTGTAAGACACTAACATTTACCAGCAAGCAAATTTTTGTACATTTAACATACTCAATAAATATTTAACTTTAAACTTGCTAGTTGAATGAAAAGCATGGTAAAAATATTCCCCTGTTCATTTTTCCTCTTATGACAGGCCAAATAACCCAAATTATTGCTCTTAACTTCTTAATATGAACAATTTCAACAGACTCGTATTTTTACACCAAATGGTTTCCTATCACAGAATTCACACATTCTGCACAGTTGAGGTTATTTCTCTAGGAATGACATTCCAGAATCAAAATGTTATCCTTCTTCATGCATTCTTCCACTTTGTGAAACCTGGACCAGGGAAACGAACCCACAGCATCTTATATCTGAAGGCCTCACTTCGCTGTCTTATTATTGCTGCCAAACAGTTCAATCTTTGTCTCTTCTAACCATAAACTTTTTGCCCAGAGGGCATTTAGCACGTCCACGAGGGCAAATCATGCTTAGTGGGCAGCCACTCAGACTGAATATTTGTTGTGAGATATTTGTGTCATTTGTGGCAGATATTTTCATATATTTGATCCTGTAAGCAGAAATTCAACTATCTCTATATATTATAACTAAATCAAACTTGTTTTTTAAAAAATTATGAAAGTTAGATGCTGCATAATCCTTCCAAACTGATAAGATGTAGAATAAATAATTAAAACACTAAAATTAATATATTTGTGTCCATAGTAAGTTTGTGTAAACTCCATGCTTTGAAAGTGACGCTGCAACATGGCTGATTCAGAGCAGGGATGCTATGAAAAGAAAGCCACATGTGTAGCATGAATCAATGGCATGAGGAGCCACTCAGCAATAAACTCCCACTGTTCTGGGAGGTAATTAGAAGTAATTAAAGGGCCAGCGGTTAACGAGTGTCTGTCCACCATTGGGGCTGATGTTGATGGATTAGCAGCACTAACGCATTTACAGACTGCCAATCACCGTGGAAGAAGCGGTTTTCCGGAGTTGGGAGGGAAAAGTCCATTAGCACCAGCTTAAATCAGATCTGAGGGCGTGTTATCCGCCCCATTTTCCTGATGTTCATTATCTGTCCCTTGATGCTCATACAGCTGGTTGGCGCCCCCGTCGTTTTGGCTTTATTTTCTAATGAGTGTCATTGAGTTGGAGATGTATGATATTGTTTGGGTAGTATTTGCAGTAATGTATTGCTAATGCACCTGACTGTCTTCTGTGGGACTACTGGCTGCTGTCGCTCCTTCGTGTTGCTCACCGTCCAGATGCACTAATGCATCTGAAAGCGGAAAGCAGCAGCAGACCCTCAGTGTTAAGCTCCATCTGTAATTTAAAAGTGCAGAATAGATAAGGTCGTGGAGTTCTTAAAGAGCAAGATGAGGTAAGTTCACCTTCCTTTGTCTTCTTACTGGATCCCTACATTAAACGCCAAGCTGTATCTGCAGCCCTTCACTCGTATTATTTTAACACTTCTCACCAGTCGCCGGTTTGAGTGGCAGAGGACAGAGAGCTCCATTAGAAGCATGGTGCGTACGTACCCATATTTGTAGAGAGGGCATTTAGAAGAAATCAGCGCAGTGCATTTTTCCTTTCTACAACCGTCCACCCTGCCTGCACAACAAAATGATCCCAGTGTGCTCTCGCCCTCGCCTCCATTAAGGCCGGCGACTTGCATTGAGCTCGTGAGCTTTCAGGAGCGCAGCGCTTTATTTCGCAGGCACTTACACTCAATGTCCAATTGCACCATCCCCTCGTTGGGCCCAGCTTGGTTCTCGGCCTCACACGTCAGGTTGTGCATGTTGTCCTTGAAGGAGACGTTGGTGAGATGAAGCACCAGAGTTAACGTGGAGTTTGTGATTATCTCCTGCAGTAATCAAATGACAGAGTCATAAAGACATATAGGTCACTTTTAGAGAAATGAAAGTTGTTCTAGAGAAATATTCATATGGAAGTGGTATGTATAAATATGTATATTTAATTATTACTGTGAAACTTATTTTGTTATGACAGCAGCAGCAGAAAGAAGGTATAATAACTTTTCCCATGAATGACCAATTACCTTCTCTTATCATAATAGAAACAGTTTTAGCAACTAATCCTAAATGCACCATTCCTCATTCGCTCCAAAATTCCCAAATACAAGGTCAAGATTTTGTGCAAGTGTCTGGAATCAGCTTCACTGAGGGAACATATTTTCTGCACCTTGTATTAGCTACATCCAGTCTGACCAGATTAGGGCTGTTCTGGATGATCTAGAGTCCTGATGAGTCTCATAGTACATACGAGTTCTCTGAATGTTACTTCTGCAGAGACGCTGGGGATAACATAGTTTCTGTGCATCAGGGTTCAGAGTGATGCACAGAAGAAGAGTGGTTGCAGCAATGGCAGCTGATCCACTGGGTCTCTTTGAGGGCACAAGCAAATCTGTGCGGCTTAGTTATCAGAGAGCATAAAACTGGACCAGCCACATTGGCCTCTTGCCAGGGCTACAACCTCACGAGACCCACAATGGGTTGGCAACACCCCAAGTACGTGATTTTACTGCTCTTGGCACCAGAGATGATAAATGCAATATGGCTGGTCAGTGCTCTGACTTCCCCCGATAAAGAATCTCATCATGCAGTTGCAATAAAAAAAGCTATTATGTTCCTGGTGATAAATTATGACACTCTTTGAACATAGAGTCCAGCATATGCTGAAGTCCCTTCTTCAGAAGGGCAAATAAGAGCACAACCCAGAATTGGATGTGCTGGTTGCTGGGAGACTGAAGCTAAGTTTTCAGGCTAGATATACATGCTACCTGTAGCAGCCAAGCTGAAAGTTGGTAGAGGACCAGAAACGCATCCCACAGATTGCTACAAATTCAAGAAAACATTGTTTCTCCCAGAAGCAGCATTATTGTGGTGGGTCTTGGAAAGCAGCATTGTAAAATCTTCTTTTGACTAACATGAAAGCAGCTGCATCACAATTTGTTAAAATGACATTTTAGCCAGGTTTAGCCACATTGAATGGAAATGAAGTTTTCACTTCCAGTTATTCTCTTCAGTATTTGACTCCAAAACTGAATTAAACAAAGCTAGCAGTATTTTGCATGAATACAGACAATGTCCTAAAAGTCCTTCCTACCTGCACTGTAAAGTTAGATGCAAGTTCTTTCGTTTGCCACGTCACTTTGGGGGTGGGACTTCCTGTCACATGGCATTCAAACATGAGGTTTTCTCCCTCTCTGGTCTTCAGTTGTGGTGGGTAAATGGTCACCTCAGGCAAACCTGGGATCAGCACAGAAAGCAGGATGTGCATGGGTAAGCACTGTCGTGGTAAACTGGCAAATGTTTTGAAATGCAAATAGTTATAATATTCTCAAATGTACTGGATTAGGGCTTGTGATTTTAAGTGATGGATGATCAAACCCATCATAAAAGGTTAAATAGCTTCATTCCTGCATGGTGCGATTACCACAAGGAGAAATGTGAGCCATCAGAATGAAAACACAACTCACTGCAATTATCGATCCCCAAAGTACTGAGGAGAACTTCCGTATCGTTGGACAAGCAAAACAGCATTTGGCTGTTGATATCGCCACGATCTTCTTTCTGCCACTGCTGCAGCCAGAAAAGGTCACATGAGCAGATGAGAGGGTTGTCCCTTAAAATCCTGAAAAATAAAAGCACACAAACAGGTGGCGGCTTCAGATTTCACAAATAACTCTTTAGGATTTAAATTATTCAGGACAGCAAAAGCTCAAACAACTAAATGTTTTCCTTCATGTTGAAGTCTTTCTTTCTTTGAGCCATGACCCATAACTTATGACCACATATAACGGTTACACCACAGATTAGCCAGCAGGTTGAGAACTTTGACTTTTTGTGCAACTTTCTTGCTTAATAAAAACCAAGCTGACAAAAAACCTGATCAACACTTTGATTACCAGAGATCAGGCTCCAATCTGACTCACCATCTCCATCCCTCACCATTTATATAACCAATACATCAATATACTCTTCCTCTGCTTGAGGTAGAGACTCATGTCTAACTAATAAGGAGCATTCTGCCTTTATCAGCAGAAAGAACAATAGACTGTAATCCATCGATTACACATTTTCTCTTTGGACTTGTTTGATCAAAGGTGTTTCACAGAATTCTCCAAATGACAGTTGAACCTCCGATTCAGCAGAAGCAACTATTATCCAGTAGTTCAGATCTTTTCGTTGCCTTTTTCATGGCAGTTTGCTCGTCCAGTAAAAGAGAGTTTGTGGACTGGTCCTGTGAGTTGGGTGCCAGATTTGATTTTACAGGTCATCTATGTTTTTTTATGACCAAAGCAAGAGCTGTGACTTGTTGGAGGGGTTGGACCCTTTTAGGATTCCCCTTCATCACCAAGCCTTTTGTGGTGTTCATGCACAGGATCTGAAGGTGTCGCTGGTTTGGGAAGTTTTCAGTCTCATTTAGACTTTTTGCAGATGACATAGTTCTGTTAACATGTTTAAGCCATGACCTTCAACATGCACTAGACTGATCTGAAGTAAGATGCCTTTTTATCACTTAATGATTCAAATGTCTGTGATGAACTCGTGACCTGTCCAGGGTGAACCCCGCCTCTGGGCCAAAGGCTACTGGAAACAGGCACTTTAATGCTGCACGGATAAGAAGGTGTGGACAATAGATGGATGGAAGAAAGTCAAAAGAAACAACGTCTTTGGAAATGCCTCATCAACCAGCAATCCCTTAAAAATGACAAGAATGTCTCACTGTTTGGAAGGAAATTTAAAAAAAGAGGCATGGATAGTATGGTTGAGTCAATTTTCCATTCACAAGTAATAAATGTTCTTTCTGATGTTCTTTCTGACACTTTGAATCAGGTTCAGTTTAGCTTTTGCAGAATTTGAAGATGACTCACAGGTTGAGCAGAGGCAGAAAATGAAACACTCTCCAGCTGATGTGCTCCAGAAAGTTCGATGCAAGGTTCCTGAAAAACAAAACGAAAGAAAAAACGCAAAAGCGTTTTACAGTTTATTAAACAAAACCGCTGCAAGTTATGATTCTGCCTGCACATATCAGTCATTTCAAAGCGCAACAAGAGAAAAAGTTCAACTGAAAGATCCTTACTTTTGTCTTTTTAATTTTTTAACATTCACTTCCTTGTGTGTTTCGCAAGAAATATAAATTTTTCCAAGAAGACAAACGGTCATATTTTTTTAACTCTGGTACTGTGTAGGAGTCAAGTCAAGCTGGGAGCTGATTGCTTACCTTCAGAACAATGTGTACCTGCTTTGAATTACACTCAGTGGAAAACGTTAATGCATCCAAATTGGTTCTGATCAATTACCCCGACAAGTATTTCACACCGACCAGGACCAGCGTTCATAAGCCCACCGCAGCACATCTCTGTTCAGTGCATTAGGTAATTAGCCCTCAGTCACAACAGTTCTTGGTAGAGTAAAGCTGTTCTGCTGCAGAACTGCATTTGGAAAAAAGTCCATCTCGAACTTTTGTCACGACTCAAATATGTCAACAATAACGCAATGAACTGAGTGCAGTTGGTTGTTCTGAGTTTAAACATAAAAATTCAAACTTCTGAACACAAATAAAATGTACCAACAATGTTTTTGTCTAATATGAATTAATAATACCGGCTCTACAATAGAAAATTCATCATTTCTTACTACTTTACTTGTCAATTTGTTTTGTTTAATCAATAAAGATAAAATTGTTTGACATAAAGTTGTTATGCAGCTCAAACTAGGTGATTCCCATGGAGTTACAAACTAAAAACTAGTAGTAGAGGATCGACTGAAGGAAGATAGGATTTATTCAAAACATCCTCCTGAGAACCCAAGAAATAAAGCATCTTCCAATGTCTGTATTTATATGATTTCCTACCTATTTAGACCAAAATTAACACCTTACCATTTTATTTAAAAAAAAAAAAAATTTATTTAATTTCACAGCATGTCCATTGTAGTGGACATCAGGACGATTTAAGCCTAAATTATGATGGAATTAAAAAAATTGAAAACTGTACAGATTAGTGATTAATGAATCACATTAACCAAAGGAAAGATCACAGTTGAAATATACATTTAATAACCAGAAGATATCCATTTCTGGTTGCAGTCCATTGCTTGTTACTTGAAATGAAAATCAAAACTGGCTGCAAACTGCAGGGGTGTCCCTGAACACTATTGCCCCAAAAATGAAGATTTTATTTAGTTTTACTTAATTGTTTTTTTTATTATTATTATTTATTTTGAACATGATAGCAGTATAAAATCACACACATGAACAAGGACTTTCTTCAGAACATCAGCACCAATGGCCTGTCTTGGTTTTCCCAGAGTCAAAACCTTCTGGACTAAAAAAATCAAAAATGGCAGGAAAATGATGACGAATAAGTTCTGCAAACTTCTCAAAGGGTCTTCCAGCAACTGGAACCAGTATGATGAACCAAAGAATACCAAGCATCTTAGCTGACTGTCTCAAAGTGGTTTGACAATAAACCTGTGATGGCCTCCACCATTTATGGGAAAGATCTAAACAATATTTGCAGTCAATGGTCAAACAAAGAAAAAACTCGTGTCCAGGTACGACAACCAGACGTGAAGTCAGGTGGCGTACACCTTCATGACCGAATGTTGAGCTTTCATCAAATGTCAACCAGAAGCAGGAAATGGACATTGCCATGACAAATGCCTGGTCCTAGACAAACGAAGAAATGAATCCTGGCCCACCGAGCAAAGCGACTTTCCCTCTCTGTTTCTGGCTCTGATGATGCGTTCACACTAAACATGTTTTGAACGTCAGGCACATCTGGTTTATAGTCTTTGTGGAGGCATGTTGAGCGCCGTGGAGGCGCAATCTGAACCGTTTGGACCATTTTTATGACTTTCCGGTATGCAAACCTGTCACATGACACATCCCTGGAAAGCCCAGGGTGTCCTCTAAAGAGTACTGTAGGGCTAGAAAGTAGGAACAAAAGATAAGCTTCAACAAAATGTCCACTGTACTGGACATAAGTGTATGGTCTCAGGAGGCTATTTCTGAATTTTTAAGCTGAATCATATAAAAGTACCCAAGTGTTGCTATTTTTTAGCATTGAAAAATATACTAATAATTAAAGCCAAAACATTTGCTTCAAGACTCTTTTTCATATTACAAATGTAAAAAAACACCATAAAATTTGACTTGTTTTTAAAAAATATAAATTGCTTTAAAGCTTATTATGTTAGTTGTCTTCATTACTAAGACACACATTTGTCACTGTTTTTGTGATTAAAAAAAGCTCAACATTTGTGAAGATGGTCAGTGGTTTAAGTCGATAAAAATAAATGCTGGAACTCCTCTTACTGTCAGACAAATATGGGACAGAATCATGGGTAATATTTTTATGTCTATGAATCTGCTATAAACGTCAAAGGAGCTTAAGATCAAATGTTCTTTAGAAAAAATATGATGAAACTGTATTGAGAGCTCTTCGTGTCTCAATTTAACGTTTGAAGTTCGAGATCTGGATTTCTCTCATTAATTTTATTATTAAATTTGTCTTCACAAAACAAGCTTGGGATCCTGGGTCAGAACATGTTATTAAAATTTAAATGTTGAAAATGTTAATTTCTCCATGAAATATATATAGTATATAAAACAGTCATAGTACTAAAACACTATGATCTCATTCATTGGTTATGTGCACTAATATTTCGGTTTAACAGTTTAGTCATTATTTTTGAATTTCTTGTTTAAGAAATCCAAACCAGTAACTGACGTTTAGGATGAGTTACTGAATCTTCATTCTTGGAGTATAAAACATAATACAACACTTTATCCTTGGTTTGCACCTTCAAGTGCTTCAATGGCCTAAAGATTGCAATGTGAGCTTTTGGAAACATCATATTTGAGTCTGAAAACTTTAAAGAGGAAAATTTGAAGGATGCCTGCAGGTGGAAAAAATCCAAAAGAAAAAAAAGCAGAAAAATAATTAGAAAACCTGAAATGTATAAAAAGAAAATCCAATTGGAATAAATTTTTTGCACTAAAGTAATTGTCATGTTTTTGTCTTGCATATACATCATTTGTTAAAATGTACATTTATTATTGTGCCTCTCTGGTGTTATTACTGACACTATCCCACATATTTTTTTGGGTCAATCCTCTCAGGCCACTTAAATATCATCACAGCAGAGCTCAAATGATCCTCAGACTTTGAGAGGCTGTAAATAAACCTCCCTCAGAAGATGACAGAAAGCCACACTAGGGAGCGCGCATGGAAACCAATACATAATCACTGTGACAGGGCCAAGGGTTCAATTATTTGTTTTCCTTGCTCCCAAAAGTTCATGTCAGATGGGTTAGCCGTTGGGGCTTATCCATTACCGGCTCGATTCCTCCTCCAATCCACAGGGGGAGAGCGGAGCCGGGAATAGCAGCTTGATCTCTTTCAGCCACATAGCAGCAGAAATGTTCTCAATCTGGGAGGGTTGAGTGTAGATCAGCACAGAAGGAGAAAATGGTTTAACCAGCTCAATGTTTTTTAGCTTGCATTCAGACCTTCCTAATCTTAGAAATACATCCATCTCAGAAACCCCCACCCTCCAGCCAAGCCTCGCTGGCCCCTCTCCCACAGTGAAGTATTGATTAAGTGATAATGGACCCTTAGTGGAGTGTATTTATTATGCATCAGTTGTCAATAATCCGCCAAAGTGAGCGAGTAAAAGGTGACTGGTGGATGTCTTCTCCAATTTCTTGAGCATCCCAACCCCTCTCCTACACCTCTCCGACCATCATCTGAAAACCCGCTTGTCTTTCAGAGGAACAGAACTGGACATGTTGCACAAGCTCAGTAAAACGATGAGGACAAGATGGTGCCGATAAGCATCAGCTGTTCATGAACACACCGACCTCATGGCTTCATCTGATATGTTTCGGTGAATATGGGAGGCCAGACGGCTCAGAAGGAAAACAAAAGAAGGCGATAATAATGTAGGTTAAAATAAACTGTTTGCTGCAGGAATTTCAGATTATCAGACAGAAACTTAATAACCTGTTTATTTATTTAATGATGAGTAGTGTCCTGTATATTTATAACCGTTCAGTTTATTGTGTTTATCAAATTCAAAGATCTGAGCTACATAAGAACAAAGTGAATTGAAAGAAAACTGATGCATGAAAAACATGTTTTCCCATTTAGCTCCTTTTACTTGGATAATCCTGGATGAAAACACCAAAGCTCTGAAAGAAATGTTTCTGAGAACCTTAAATATCAAGAAACCACTTTTTAACAGGTGACCAGTAGTGACGAACAAGCAGAGCAGCAAGCCGAACAAAAACACATCATTTCTCATCATCAGCGAGGACACTTACACGTACTGCAGCTTCGGGTTGTTTTGGAAAGCATTTGCAGAAATGAACCTCAGTTTACATGATGTGACGGTTCTGAGAAGGAAAAAAAGAGAAAAATAAATATGAAAAAACAATACATGAACTTCAACAATCAGCATTCCTAGCATCTTAATGCAAATTTAAGTGAGTAAATACTGAGTAAACATATAAAACCGGAGTTTTAGTAAGAAGCATATATGGTTTCTCGGAGTTGAATATAACTCAGAATTTGACCCTCATTGTTAGTTTGGAGGATAAAACATGTACTACTTACAGGTTTTTCAGCTCTCTGTAGTTGGCAAGGTTGACCTCTGTTATGTTCTCCAGACCTGCTTGGTTTTCAATGTAGCTAATTAAATGGAAAAAAACACAGGAAGATAGAAAACATGAAGATAAGATACAATTTCTCATGGCCTTAAGCTTTTGTTGTTGTTCTGTTAAACCCTTTGCGAATGGCGGAAAAAAAGAAAACAAGTACAAGACTTAAAAAGTGCAATTATTAAATTTTCTTGAGAAGGACAAAGTACCGTACACACTCAACACAAGAGGCTTTTTTGAGTTCAATGTCTAGTTTTGACAAACAACTGAAAAGCTTCACTTCAAAGTTGGAAATATAAAAGAACATGCAGAAAAATAAAACATCACTTCTCTTGGAGGAAGAAAACACATGCATCAAAACTTTTAATACAAAGTTGACATTATTCAAAATGTCTTTGTGATGACAATATGACATTAACCAAGAAATCATGATCTGACATAAATTAGTTATAAAACTATTACCGTGCCAAGCTGCTTTTTCTGGTCATTCTTCTGACTTTTTTATGTTTCCCGCTAAAAAAATTGGTATTTGTCTTTGAACAGGTCAGTGTTGGAGAAAAGCTTCTGGTCACATTGCCTCTTCACCATTGCATATCTTTGCAGTTTTGATCATTTCATACCTAACATTTCTGTCTCAGAAATAATGTTACAACCATTTTTGTAACAATACATTTCTTTTTTTCCATCAGGGAATGTCCTGTACTCACAGCTTACAATTTACAGTAATTATCTATTAAACACAGATTTATTATAGGGAAATGTAGTTATTTGACTCCAGTAAACATAATGCATCAGCAGGAAGTCTCTAAAATGAATTAGATAGAAAAACTGTGGCGGGCGTTAACATTAGGGTGATGGCAAGGAAGTCTTTGAAACTGAAAGAGTTGGAGCTCATCAACAGAGATAAACCATCCAAAAAAACCCCAGCTGAAACACAAAATGCTGCTCTGCAGACTCACAAGAAGAGTCCAGAGCAAGAAGAACACCCCTCACCTAAAAATAAAACAGTTAAACACATAGAAAACAAGTCAGTCTGATTGCTAACTAGCTACAGCTGACAGGAGAGCAGGAGGCTGACGAACGCTGGCGGTTGTGGCTCTCATGAACCAAAAGCAAAAGACTAAAACTAAAACAACAATCTAAACCAAATACATAGAGAACAAACACAAATGGAAGAACCAAGAAACTCAATCTGAAAGATTGAAAATACAGTCTCATTACAGATTACCGGATTATAATTTTAACCCTAAAACTCTCAGAAATTTTAATATTTTGGGTTCAATCGTATGCAATCTAATTTTTTTTGTAATTCATTAAAATATTTCATACCAATGAAATTTTAATTCATTGAATGGTTTCAAAAAACAGATGGGAAGTGATACAGGGATCATGTTTGGCTATAAGATATGAGTACAAATTGGCAAAGAGGTGAAGAAAACAAAACCTCTGACTCGTCAGATGCAAACAAAGAGCCCAGATATGAAGCAAATCTAGTTTTTCATCCCACAGAAACTGTGGTGATTGTGCAGAAGAGAAACTACAGAATGTTTCAATAAAGCTCATAGTGAGAAAGACGACAGAGAGTTAAACAACTAGAGACTGAATCTCTACCAGAGCTCCTGTCAAGGACACTGACACAACTACTGAGGAAAGCAGAGAGTTTGAGATGTAAAGTGGTTTTATTCCAGATAACAAAGCTAAACATGCAGCAGTTCAAATGTCATTGCTGATGTCTTCCCATCATGGCATTGTGCTCACACACACTTCATTTCAAACACTCCTGTCTTTATGTTCAGGGTAATCTGCTAATTAAAAGCATTTCATCAGGTAGGTTAGATTTTCCTCTTAAATCCCAGGAAAGCAGTTTGGTTTTTCACTACGTTCACCTGCAGAAGCCTCTTTTTTTGCATTAAGTTACTGACAACCAAAATCTGTTGTGCATTTGTTTACATCTGAGGGTAGATTTGTTCATTTTTCTTCTGACTTTAGGCTAGCTTTTGCTGTCAATATGTTGTTAGTATTTCATTGCTACACTTAAATATTGGGTCATTTTTTAGATATTCGTTTTATTTTTTTGCTTGTATTCTTCTGGAACAGTCTTTTTGGGATGTGTCCCTGCTTGAAATGAGCTATAAATAAAGTTGACTGAAGGCGCAGCCTGCATTTCTCTCCCTCTGAAGTGTGAAGAGTGGAAGGCAGATATAAAGGGATTACATGAATACAGATATTTTCTCTAGTGTGCTTGCTGTACTTTCAACATGTGGCATTGTTTCAAGTTTCCACTTCCCTGATCATCAGCTGCCACACAAAACGTTTATATTCATGTTTGATTGACCTGCCCTGCAGTAATGTGATTACAGGGCAGGTGGGCCCAGGATCGCCCATAGGCCTTACTTATTGGATTGAGGCAAGTGGGTTGTATATCATCTATTGTTCCTGGGTGGGGGCATTGACTGGCAATTCACAAAATTGAATTTACAACTCTGCGTATGATAAATTTCGGCCTCTGTTTTGCAGCTAATGGGCCCTTGTTTGTTCCACGCATCGCCTTTATTTCCCTGCACTGCCAGTACGCAGAATTGTTGTTGTTCGCTGGCATGTTGGAGCAGCTCAGTAAACAGAAGCCCGCTCTCTTATTGATTGAACATCTGAGAGAGGCTGTCGGGTCTGAGCTCTGCGAAACAGGCTGCAGATACAAGGAAATACCTCCGAGGCAGGAGGGAGAGGAGGAAAGAGGGAAGGAAAGAGGAAGAAAGGGGCATATAGGTGAAAGAAATTGGCAGCAAATTGACTTGCTCTGCCGAAAAAAGCATTTCACAAATGTAGTTCCTTCTTAACAAGTGCTAATTGCTCCAATCCGGGTCCAGGAACAAAGAGAGAACAGCGTGTCAGTGCAGAGAGTGACATTTAGTTTTCCATGCTGGAGCTGATGGTGGGTTGCTTAATAATACAGCAGCTCTCTCTAAATCACAGGTGGTCACTTTCCGCTGCTTTTTCTGAGCAAAGTTTTAAAAAGCAGACGTTAAATAACAGTCTTCTGCCTGCAGACGTGCTGCTGCTGCTGAGCGAGACGTCTCCAACCTTAGCTAGGTTTTATTCAAACACGTTCCTACTGTCCATCTGTCCATCAGGCAGGTAATTATGGAAACACTGGCATGTTTGATTGCAAAGATGCACCAACATCAACGTAAACCAGCTTTTACAATGAGAGATCATCCTTTTTCTGCTTAGAAACTTCAAAATTCAAATTGAAACAATAGAAATATTAAATATCTTCTTCGGTTTTTTCAAATCACATATTTTAAGACGCAGATAGTTGTGGTTTGTTAATTTGAGAAACGTAATAGCCTTTAAATACAAAGACGTTGTTTATGAATGCAAATGAAGTGCATTATTTTGTCATAATTTCTGTGAAAAGTCCAAATTTTTATACATTTACACTTAACAGCTACGCATTGGCAATAATTTCAAAAGAAAAGTCTGTTCTGAAATACTAAGATCAATCCAACAGAGTTATAGGGGGATTTCTTTAGTAAATCAGAGCTGAAATCTCATTAATATCTAAAAGCAGCACTTTGAAAAAACTCACAGTGAATCATGAGTTACTACAGGTTTGTCCCAACAGCAGAGGGACTTAAGTCAGGACTGAAAGCAGAACTGTTTTCCTGCAGAGGTCAAGGATCACGACCAGGTTGTTTTCATCATGTCTCAAACTCTTTACGTTAAATTTGCAGTTTATAACTTTAATGTTTATTGTTCTATTTAACTTCTGTAATTCTTTTAATCCCATCCACTTTTTGTTTTAATGTTAATCACTTTTACCTTGCCTTTAAATGAGTCTATGCAACCAAACTTTCATTGCATAAAATTCATAGACATGCATCTTGGATAACAAAGACACATGACTATGGTACATTGAGGAAACACAACAATACTGGTTTTATATATGCAGATTAACCTTCAGTCAGATATAAAGAAGCACTGCTGTAAATGCAAGTTGATTTTTGAATAATAATGAGGGTTTTCTACAATAAAAAGTTCCTGGTTAGTGAGAAAACTACACAAAGTAAACATTAAGTCCGACTTAAGAAAAAAAAAAAACATGTCAAGTTACTCTTATTGGCTGAAACTACATCATCTTCTGTTTCCATAATCATTCACCAAGAGTTACTTACACATTATCAATCCATGAAGCTACAAAACAATAAGATTCTTCTTTCTTAAACAACTCAAAACTAAAATATGAGAATCAAATCACAGCTAAAAGTTGCAAAGACAACTAACTAAGGCAACCTGAGCAACTTCAGCACTAACTAGAAGTCAGAGAGAGGAGAAATCAACTTAAAGCTAACTTTAAATCATGTGGCTCCATTCTCCCTCAGGTAGGAGTCCATACTCACATTTCCGTCACGTTCTCACTCTCCTGAAGCGCCAGTGGCGGGATGCTGCTTATCCCATTGGGCTCCAGGCACTGCAGCATGGCAAAAGAGCACCGGCAGGCAGACGGGCATCCTCCCAAGGAGGGTGCAGGCGACAGGATGAGCAGGGCGAGCACCAGGGGCGAGAGGAGCACCAGGGCCCTGGGTGCCACATCCATCTCTTTGAGGGAAGTATCGCCTGAAAGGGGAGCAGGAGTTGGTGTCTGAGGGCTTCACCTAATGAAGAGTTAATGAAGAGTGGTGGAGAGCTTCCCCACACTGCTCTCCAGCTGGTCAGGGTTTGATGGGGAGCCACAGCTGTACTGAGCAGCAGGAGGGGCAGGCACACGAGCAGGCTGTAGGCCTCTGGGGACATGCTGGTGGTGGGCTGGAGCTTCTCCTCTTCACCTCCCTCTCTCCTCGTCTCCTTCGCCATTCAGGGAGGAGCAACATATTAACATGGGCCAAAGTCACCAGACACCTCGGTGAGCGTGAAAGGAGGTGGGAGGGGCTGGAGGTGAGGGTGTGTGAGCAGACCCAAGAAGTCAGAGCTCTTCCTCCTGCTGCAGCAGCAGCAGCAGCAGCTGCATCATCATCACTCTGCACTGATGATCACTGATTGTTTTAGAGTTCACCGCCAAAGATTACAGACAGATCTAATGCATGTGAAAATGGAAATGCCGCTTTAACGACAACAAGCACATTTGGACCTAAAGAGAAACGATCTAGAGTCAGCATGCAGCTTCTGTTATTGCAGCCCTGAAACCTGGATGTAGTGATGAACTCTGACCTGAACCTTCAGAGTCACATAATGTGTGTTAGAAGTCATGTGTTAGAAGTCGGCCTTCTAACACATGAAGAATATTTGTAGAATTAGACAACTAATGCCTCAGCAAGGTCCAGAGAAATGCATCCAGTTGCATTGATTACTGCAAAAGTTACTGCCTAAAGAAAGTAAAAATCAATCCTCTACCTGCAGCTGATCCCAAACACTGCTGGTAGCGTTCTGACTAAAACCAGGAAGACGGAGCACATCACCCCAGCTCTAAAGTCCTTACACTGGCTCCCTGTGGCTCAGTGAATAGACTTTAAAATACTTTAGCTGGTTTTTGAATCACTGATCAGCTTAGCACCACAATACATTATAAAAGTATTTCTGGCTCGAGAAACAGCATTCAGCTTCTATGTACCACAAATCTGGAAAAAACGTCCAGAAAACTGCAAAACAGCTGAAACACAGAGTTCCTTTAAATCTGGATTAAAACTCACCTGCTCAGAGTTGCTTTTGAACCCTAATAAAAGAAACATTGATCAACAAATTTGATGTGTATTAATGATTTCAACAGCACTTGACAAAATACCATTTCCGTTCACATGTTTTCATGATGTAAACACTTTGCACTGCCTTGCTGCTGAAATGTGCCATGCAAAAAAAACTTAAAAAGAAAAGTTTGCTGATGCTGATTGCTGATGTCTTTGTCATCAGCAGCAATCACTGAAACGCATACAATCCATGCTCACCAAACTTCATTTGCTGGAAGCCATGAGGCCTGATATACGAGCGCCTTACTACTGTAAATCAGAAGAAAGCAATCCAACCTGATAAGAGCTCAACCTGTCAGTGAATGTGGCCCAGTGAAGGTGGAGAACTCCAACACAGAGTTGATTGAAAAGGCACATTTCATAAAACATACTTGCAGCAGTGTAGTGAATCGATAAAACAGAAAGAAACTGAAAACAAAGAAGACAGACGTAAGGAGCCAATACCAAGACAAAAGAAGAGACACAGCAATTCAAGAGCGAACAGAGAAAACATGATGCGTTATGTGAGCAGAATTCAGGTGTGAGGAACCAGGACTAAAACTCCTGAACTGGACTTCACTGAAACAGGAAGTACACACTTTTTTTGTAGTGCGGCTGGTTCCACTACTTACATGTTTTTCCCTCTCCGTAATGCATTCTTTGGGTAGAGCCCAAAATTTTACTCAAGAAAGAGCAGCACTACTTTAACATGTCTTTACTTGGGTAACAGTAAAAAAGATTTACTCAAGTAAGAGTAAAAAAGTATTTCAATAAAAGTCTAATCAATCATTTAATATTTAAAAATGCGCAATTGAACTCTGAGGCGGACCAAAACAGTCCTGCAAACCTTGGTCTCGGTTTGGTTGAAGTTAACTCTGGTGCGGTTCGACTGGATATGTGAATGCAAAGCGGACCGAAAACCGCTCCAAAAGCAGGAAGTGGACTACAGCGAGTCGATGGCTCCAGACAAAAGTACAATTTTACAACTTAACCTCTGACTAACTCCGTTGTTGTTTACATTTTGTGAAGAAGGAAGCTGAACTCATTGTCTTCTTCAGAGGTTTCTGTGTTTCCTTTAGTGGTTCTTGGTGCAGCGTCACCACAGGCGAGGAGGGGAACAGTTTGCTCAAAGGATTTGGTTGGTTTGATTCAGTGCAGTATGAAAGCAAACAGCAGCAGCTGAAAATGGAACAAATGGTACAATTATGGTTCCCAGAATCTTATTACATAAAATTTCTTAACAGTTGTTAAAAAAACGTCAACACCTAAAAGAATTAGTAAAAACGCTGACATGCTAATCGGAAAGTTAGCTCCATTATTAGCACATTAATGTATTAGCACAAGTGTGCCCAACACTGGATATTACTAATGAGAAACCAATGGCATTAAAAGCAGAGTAACTGAGAAAATTACTGGGTTACTTATGTGAGACTCACTGGTTACCCAGGGAAGTCCTTATTAAGTCCCCAGGAATGAACTTATTTAGTTACTATGGGGTCCTTACAGTGAGCTGTTACTTTAAATAAAACAAGCTGAGTCGAGTCCATTTGGAAACCTCTTCTAAATTACGCTTTCATTCTATATTTTATTTGATTTCAATAAATCTCCTTTCCACATTGATATTTGAACTCTGCGTGCCTTCACTGACCATCTGTCAACTGCAACTATCAATGTGCTGCAGATACACGCCACTGTCCATCCCACATATGCTTTCTGTATGATCAGAGCAGGTTTCCTCCCCCGGGACACACACTGCGCCCCGCCCTCATCCCTCTTAGTCACTCTGCACATGAGCAGGGGTCAAAGTGTCCCGACCACAATTACTGACCATAAGCCAAATCCTCGTTTTTGCTGCTGTCATCAAAATTATCTGCAGGCTTAATTACGTTTCCTTTTACGCCTCCTTTTTCCTCGGCCTTAGCTCAGCAGATATGACGGAGGGACAAGGCACTCATTCACAGGGAAAGTATGTGAGAGCTGAAGCTCAGCAAATTGAAGCAGGAAAAAACAGCATGGGAAGCAGCGTACCTTGCAAAACAAGCACATGCAAACAACATGCAATAAAAGCAGGATGCATCACCTGAGGGCACTCATGTTCCTCATGTGTTCCAGGCTACATTGGGTAATTCACTGCATTTATTTACTTGTAACATGTTAGCTGATTTATACATATGTCTTAAGGTTTTTTCAAAGCCAGAGAAATGTGTTATCCAGTGTCAGGGTCTCATTGTTTGTACTCTTGATTTGTTTCTTTAGATCATTTTTTCTTTTCATATTCTTTGCTTGTTTGTCTTGCACCTCACCTTTGGCCTCCTACGCTGTGTATCTCTCCCAGCTGTTCATCATCTCCTCATTTGGCCCAAGCTGTTCCTCCCCAGCTGCATCCACTCACCTGTAATTAGCTCTTCTGGTTCCTTTGTCATTTCCACTCCCTCCTCAGTATATTTACCTTCTATTGTTCGCCGTCTCTTACGCTGCACTTCGTTTTGAATACATGACATCCTGCTACGCTTCTGTTTAATTTGTTGGTAAGGTTTTATTTACACTTCTCTTCCCTTTTCCTGTCTGCATTTTGGTCGAGCCATAAACTTATCCAACATAATAAAAAGGTTTGATTTACAACAGTATGAATATGTAAACAGGAACAGATCTGCTTCTTGTGGGTGGCTTTCTGATGAGACGTTGTAAAAGAGACAGAATGGTGAGTGACTGGCAGTACAGTCAGGAAGGACTGTAACAGGAAGTAGTGGTTTTCCTGGCAGAGGCGCTTCTCTTCAGAGCATCAGACCTTGAGCGGTGGGAATTCTTGGAGTTTAAAGAAAGGAAGAGAGAAAAGTGTCTGTTTTCTGGGGTTTGTATCAACAGAATAGCACAATCAATCGATCAAGTTCATTTTCATAGCACATTTCACCAACAAGGCGCTTTACATCATAAAAGCATAATATAGTCAACAGTTGTGAAAATCAGGAAAAGACATTAAAATTTGTCAAGTGTCCTCGTTAAAATCATCACTTCACATACCTGTATGCTGCAGACCAAGGATGATGATGTCATGGAAACCTTGGAAGCTGTTCACACTCACCGCCACAATGATCTGGTTTCACCAAGAGGAAATCAGATCATCCTCCAGAGTTCAGTGGAATAACGGCGAACAAATCCAAAATCTGTGACTGATTCCAGCTACATGAAAGAACAGGCAGTCAAATCCATATTTAATGTTTTGTTTCATTGTTTTATATGCATGATTGTGTATATCTTGCATCACATTAAATTATTATTTCACTTTCTACTAGTTTTTAGATGTAGTGTTTAAAAAGCTCACCTAGGAACAAGTGTTGTGAATTAGCTTTTACTAATGCAGTGCTGTTCAGTTTATCTATGTCGACGTGTGTCTGTCCGTCCATCCATCCATCCATCCATCCATCCATCCATCCATCCGTTATCTGTTCACCCTTTGCCCTCGGGGGGTCGGGAGTTGCTGGTGCCTATCTCCAGCTGCGTTCCGGGCGAGAGGCAGGGTAACGTGTGTCTGTCCCCATCAAATAAATTTAAATTAAATTAATTAAAGCAGTCAGGGAGCATGCAAAGGCAAAAACAGAAAACAGTTGTGCCGTGCTAAAATGCAGGAGTTGACTGCAGACAAGGAGTTGGCGTAGGCGGTGGCAGCAGAGAGCGGCGGAGCAACATGAAAGTTGTCAAAAACATTGAAGATCTTTAAGCTATCTTTAAGCTATTGTAAGATCATTTAATTTTATTTATTTCAAGCTCTTTGTTCAGTAACATAGAAAGATCTTCAAACAAACATATTTTTTATGATTATGACTCTTTATTTCACACCTTTTCCTTTGGCCTGTTCTGCAAAGACGATAGCAGTAGTGTGCAGAGAAGGTTTGACAGTTGCTTTGGTGTTTTTACTTCTTTATGTCTCACCAAAACATCACTGCTTTACATTAATATACTGATCAGTTTTTAAAATGCTACAGAACTAAAATCTGGAGGCTATCAACAAGCTCTTGATTAAAAGGTAGGATTAACTGTATTAGTATTCTGCTGGTGCTTACGTTGAGCGTCCAGCACCTTGGACAGCAGGAGCTCCACAGAGGTCAGCTTAAATTGGAATCTGTCGATGGACGTCAGCTCTGAATAAACTCAGTTTGAAAGAGTTACTTTAAGTTTGATACGAGAAAGAACCCAGCAGATCACATTAAAAGTTTTGTCTCATGTACTATCGCTTTTTTAGGTCAGCAATTCAAATCAGGCCTAACTGGGAGGAAAGTCATTTAGCTTTTTTTCCTTTCTGAAGAAAATCATAATTGAAAACTATTTTTAGATTATTTTTTTTTTTCAGGAAGAAAAAAATCTGGTTGATTTGAAATCTTTCAGTCGGAGAAAAAAAGCAAAAACTGAAGAAAACTTTGGGATGTAAATAGTTAGAGAGAGTAAATACTTTTTCATAGTACCATATATCAATGCTACAATAGGAGTGACTGGTGCTACTGGGATGACTTCAAGAATTTATTTTAAAAATAACTGTGATAACTTGAGAAACATTCCTGAGGAACTGCTATTTTGTTTGTCTGACTAAAAGTTTTCGTAATTATCAGAAGATTAAAAATATCTGATGAATTTACATCTTATGTCTCCCTTATAAAAGAACAAATGTGTCTCAAAAGACAAATTGCCAAACAATAATGAACACTAACAAAACTATTGAAGAATGCAGAAAGCCTAAATTGTAATGCTGATGGCAAGATAATTTATCTGAAAGTACTTCTTTTCCGTCTCTCGCCGCTGCCATTATCCTGAGTTTGAACCTTTTTCACCTCCAGCCTTCCAGAAACGGATTCAGCAAAATGAGGGGGATAAATTTAGTCACACTGCTTTCAGGTGGGAGACAGAGTAAGTCTTGATAAAACAATAACCAATCAGAGAAATTATGTTTACTGCCCACACAAAGTCTTTGTTTCCTTGTTCACAGACATAAAGGAACATGTTGCAGCACATGTGGTGAAGAAAGCTCTTAACTTCTTGCATCCAGTATTTGGTTTGTGATTTTCATTAAGCCAAAATCCATAACATAATCCATACCATTAATTTAACAACAATCTAATTTTCCTCAAGCTGTAACATTCATCCAGTCTTCATTTGAAAACTGTGGACATTTGACAGATAAGCATGGTCTCGTATGTCTCTGGGTTTTTAACTGGATTACTGTTTTTATGATCTGTGTTGATTGATGGACCCAGCAGGGGTTAAATGCAACACTTGGCTGTCAAATCAGCTTCCGCCCCCTTCAGGTCAAAGATAAATACACTGGTTATTAATCCACCCAGAGGGAACAGACATCCTGCTGTGTAGACTTCACCATCTTACTATCTATCTGTCTCCTATAGATATATATACATCCTCAAATGTCAAGTGAAACAAAACATGAGCTGAAAGGCCCCTCAGAGGAAGAGGCAGTTTCTGCAAATGCGTTACTGTGAGTAGCGTAAAAATATCAGTTTTGAATTTAGAGTAAAGTTTTTAAACTGATTTTATTAAGCATGGGCTGAAGGACAAATCTGAACTTGCATTTAATTTTGATGTGAAAACAGCAAACCCACTGCGGGACAAAAATGTTTGAAATTAGGAAGGTAAATTTGCACAAACATTTATTTGACTGTATGATTGTGAAATATTTATATCAAGCATGTTGGAGTCAAATTTACTTTGATCTTCGGTGACTTAAAAAATCTCCAGAGCACATTGTTTATTTTATTTATTAATTATTTGATGTTTGGTTTGCACTGTTCATATTTCTAATGTCCCTTTTTTGTTGTTGCTGGACTGATTTCTAAAGCATTTACACTTCCCAAAATTCATTATTGCTGTTTTTTTTTTTTTTTTTCAAAAATAATAATTTGCTACTTGAAAAAGATTTCATTCAGGAAAAAAACATTTTATGTGAATGTAAATAATAATATAATAATATATATATATATATATATATATATATATATATATATATATATATATATATATATAGTTTTTGAGGTATCAGAATGGATCTAAATGTGTTTTATTTCTTTATTCCACTGCCACAGTGCAGTCTACTTATTAAAACCCTCTTTGTATCCATCCTACTTCTGTATAAACTCATGTTGGAAATAAATCAATAAACTAAACTAAAGGATACTATTCTTAAGTGCTTTCCCCCTGTTTTCTTTTAAATCAACATATATAACATTAGTATCTGCAGAGAGGGCCACATTAAGAGGCTGCACTCGTGCGGACAGGAAGGCTATGAGAGGCTGCACTACTGTCAGATCCTTAAACAATAATCAGTCAGTTTCATATTTAAACCAGCATTGAAGGGAATGAAAGATGAAGGGAAGAGCGGCGGGGGGACAGAGGTGGAGGGAGTCCAAGAAGAGAACAAACGGGTGAGTAAAAGCTCTTTTGGATCAAGTACAAGGAAAGGCTTTTAGACATGAATTGGTAAATGCACATCGCTCAGGCATTTTTTTTATTTTGTATGTACCATGTTTTGCTTCTGCCTGCAGTTTGTTAGCTGTGCATTGACGCACTAACAGAACAGCGATGAAATAATGTACAACAATGTGTAAAAGATAGATTTAACAATAACTATGACAAAAGTAATAAATGTTCCATGACTGATGATTTCCCTTTAATTAAAAGAGCAAAAATGTTCTGAGGAAATTGATTTATTGCCAAATATTCATTAAGCAATTGCTTTTATAAGCAAAACTATAAATATGTTTTGTTTTACAACTGACAGAAATTAATCTGCTTACATTGTTTTTTTAATATCTTGAATCATATTTCAGTTTTTCATCATTTCTCTTGTTGTTTTAATGGTAATTAATTTATTTAAAATTGTATTTTAACTCTGTGTGTAAATAAAAGAAATCTTATGTGCAGAAACCACAGGAAACATAAAACAGTTAAACTGATGTAAAGAAAAAATAGCACAACACGAAAAGATTACAAAAAACAATTATTTTCAATGACTGATGAATACTAAATGCACATGAATATGAAGTCTAAGACATAATATGTGCAGGAGTTGTTTCAGTCTTACCAATTTTTAGGTGTATTAGGTGGACGGACATGTTTTGCTGTGATTCATCCTAAAGCAGTTGTATCTGGTTAATGTCAGGACTCCTTCCAGCTCTTCAACATCAAGCTGATTTATTTGTGTCCTTTTAGAGTTTGCTTTGTGCAGCTGGACCAGAAAGAAATGCAACATCTTCAGAGTAAGCAAAGCCGTGAGCACAACCTGTTCAAACTCTCTTGGTGTGCTGCAGCATCTGGAGTCCCTGTAGCGTCAGGAGTAGAGCCAAAGTCCTGAAAAAACCCACACTATGATCCTCCCTCCACCAAACTTTCCATATGGGTCAATACAGTTAAGCAACAACCAATCTTTTGCTTAGTCCCAATTCATTTTCACTGAACTACAACATAAATAATAGTTCTCTGTTATATATTTATTGTGAGGAAATTTCCCATCTGGACTTATTATAAAGGTATCTTAATGTTAGTCTTCTAAGAATGAAGCTCACATGCCAAGCAGCTGGATTTTCAGTGATGGATGTGATCAGATCACCTGAATCCAATGACTAGGATGTGAAACAGATACATTACGATGTAGTGAAGATACTTTGTATAAAATATTCTGGGATCTTTTTTTATTTAAACGGCTCCACATTAGACTCAGCTATTCATTTCTCCAACTTTGATATGAATATGTTGCACAATCAAACCCAAAGTTACACATTATTTTTGTTCAGTTAAGATTGGACATAATTTACTCTTTCAAAAACAAAACATACTTTTAATGTTATACTAAAACATCTTAATTCCATGAATCTTTTTCTGGAGCTGTCTATCTCCAACCTCGTCATCTCCTGTGGTTCTGTAAAGGAGGTTTCACTCATTTCTCCTCCCAAATTTGTTCATCTAATTTAGTTTTCGAAGTTTCCAATGTCTATTTCAACAGTATCTGAGAGCAAAACAACAAGAACATCTTTGAAGCTTGTGTTTTATGCATCATTATTGGCCTTAATATTTGATTTTCAAAAAGTTTTGTGCAACTACATTAAAGTTTAGAGTGCTGCATGTATACCAATAAGCTGCTTCCCTCATTTAGTTTTAAAGGATGTCCTTTTTTATTTTTCTGTTTCGGAAAGTGGAAGCCTTGGTAAAGCCGCTGCAAGGTTGAGTGAGCCATTTCTACAAACTCATAATTTCAACTAAATTACCCCGTTTCAGTTGGTCTTGAATTCTTTCTTTATATCTTATTTTTTTAGTGGTACATAAGAGGCATGTGGCCCTGCTACATAATGGGCACTTACTGTATATCATGAAGATGATAGTTTGTCCTCTGTGCTCCTTTGTAAAACCTTTCTATTGAAAAGGCCGAATAGCTCACTGATATTTTAGAAACTGCAAGGGTTTTTATCCTCTCTGCTCTAATTAGTTGTTATTTTTAGATAGTAAATTGATTGAATCAATTAAATACTGGCAAAAAAAGAAATACTAGGCAGGAATGACAAACCTAACAGATTAGATATTGTTTGAAAGCACAAACTTTTCTGATTTATTGTTGTAAATCCTTTGAATTGCCATTTCCAGTCATTATGGTTTCCATTGTCCTACTTAGTGGTGAAGATTAGCTATTGTTGAAAGGAGGAGGGAGTTTCTGTACGCTATCAGTTTTGAGGTTTTCTTTATTAGGCAAAATAATTTTTCATTACCCAGACAGTCCAAAATTAAAGTCAGCTCTGAATTAAAAGCAGATATAATCACTTTTCACTCATAATAAAACTCTAATGACATGATATAACAGAGAAGGTACCATGAAACTAAGTAAATGAAGAAAATCGCCTAAGGAAGATAATTCCTTGACGTGTTGAAATATATATTTTTAATCTATCAAACAATGCAACATTTATAAAGTTACTACACAAAAATAGCAGACATGAGGAAAAGTACCAACAGATGAATAAGGGAATAAAATATAGATAGGCATATCCATAGCTAATGTCATATTCAATGTGTTTATTTGATAGATTAAAAGTAAATGTTGAAATTGAGCACCTTTGACTCCCCATGTATGTTTTTATGACGTTACAACATGATGGAAAACTCAAAAAAGCTTATTTTTAGTGATATTCAACTTTATTACCTTTTTCTTCAGTTCGACAGACAAAAAGACAACTCCACCTGAAATTACTCACTTTGTGCAATCTAACTGGGTTGATGAAGCTCTAATCTTGTTGCAACCCTGTTAAGGTTTGGAGAAAAGAGAGCACCAGTTTCAGTTTTTATAAAAGTGCAAAAATGCACTGGAGCTATTTTAGGACTCCATGTTGCACTACAACCAAATTTTTCACGTTTTTCAATATGACAGGCATTTATTGGCTGTTTGAGTTTCAACAAGTGATTTTTCCAATATTTCCCTTCACGACATGAGCAAAATAAAGTTAAATGAAAAGAGAAAAAGTGAATTTTTAGCATCAGTATTAATGTTTTATCAGATTTGTACATCCAGATGGAACAAGATACAGAAACTCGGTTTGCCAAACATGTTTTAATGTCTTTATCTATGAATCTGAACACTCCGGACTCTTACCAGACGCGGTCCTCCCCTCCCTGATCAATACACCACAAAGAAAGAAAAAATGCGACGGGTGCAGCCGTCTCAAATTCTTCATCACTTCTCATATTTATTTACACCCCTCCAGCCCTCACACTATTTTCCATGTCTGGCTGGCCCAGTCTGTTCAGCTAATAACAGTCTATGATGCCATCAAATGTTAAACTTGGCTGGAGAGCATCACTACAAGAGTTGTTCCAGTTTTGGTTTGTAATGTGAATGCAACCCTAGTTATATGTGCAAATTGTTGGGCTAAACCGAGAATCGATGGCTGGAGAGGGCTGTAGTAAAAGCTTGATCAGTGTGTGTAACCGGATCGTCCGTCTCTGCCCCTCATTAGCAAGCAGGCTGTGGACACCAGAGGCCTTTGGAGAGGCTCATGCAGATGAGTAGTAACCCGATCAGCCGGGCTGGGAGCTGGGGAGGAGGCCCAGACGGCAGGAGGGAGGAATGGAAAAGCTCATCAACTGCAACTTTTCTGGCTTTTTTCTCAACATACAAACACAGAAGAAATGCTCACTTCATAAACAGCTCTGCTTTTTCTGGAATGTTTTAATTCTTAAGTGAGTTAAGATGACAAAAAAGTTATTTCACATTTGATTTCATACAGTTCTGCCTGGATTTGTTAGGGGGAATTATACAGTTTGAATATTAGGGCAGGGATTCTTGTTTTAACAAAACGTAAAGTATAAACTTTGTAGCTCTGGTGGTGACTTCCACCTGTAGTCCCAATTAATTTTTAAAAAAGATATAAACAGCCAGATGCAATTCAGTAGCTACGATACATAGTAATGTATAGAAATACATGTTTTAAAACACTTTTCCTTATTAGATCTACTAAATCCTGGTTTAGTTGAGGTAAGTTAAGTTCTTCTGGGTTATTTTTATTTAAATTTTTTATCTCAGAAATCCCGTTTTTCTGCTCAGAATCCCTCCTGATTCTGCTGTAGGCAAAGCTGTAAAATGCCTCTTGCACACTAAGGAGTGACTGGGTCAGAACCAGAACTTGCTGGTCTTTGGATCTCCATGAGGAAATAAAAAGATGAATGTCTTGGTTTCCCTCCTGGACCTTTGACCTGCATGATCCTGTAAGGCAAAAATCAACAGCTAGAGACATTTATTGAAGGATTTCTGTAAACATTTTACAGTATGCCGAGTGCCATATACAAAACTCCTTGCCAGAAAAATCAAAAAAAACCCGGGAGCGTTAAGAGCTGAAGATGTTCTTTGTTCTTCAGTTCGGCCTCTTCTCTCTCTCAGCTGCTGCAGCTTAGAAAGAGCTGCGCTCCATTATACTAATTGAAAAATTAGAGTAAAATGCCACTTTAATAACAGCATCTGATTGTAACTCCTTCAGTTTATCCACACCTCTACTGGTCACCTAGATTTATAAAAGGACAATCAGTTTCACACCTAATAAACAAAATAGTTTGCTTTGTTTAAATATCAACATTCATTTAAGTCTCGTTCATATGGAAGCTTCCAGAAAACACATGCAGAACGGTGGAAACACGTGTATGACAGAGGGGCAGAAAGTGAAGTCAGGATCATTTATTGGGTAAATCGTTTTGGACTCTGAACATAAACTTTGTTGAACCTTTGAAATGGTTGATAATGTTAACGCTGGAAGCATTCTGTGATTCATTCAGAGCACAGAACACCCGATGTCCACTCCTCCGAAAGAGCTTTCTGAAATACACCTTATGCATGGCCAGAAAAATATGAAGCAGGAACATTATAATTGTGCAGCACTGTCGTTCCCTGAAACTGTGAGTTAGAGGAAAATAAAGTACAGATGCAGCTGAACAACCTGCACAGCGGTTCAACAACAGGAGCACTTCGTGGTAGTACAGAGCTATTCTTTACATAAAATCAAAGTTTATAAATACATTGCAGGGTAAAGATTATAAAATATACCAATTTTCTTAAAAATTCTATCGCAGTAGATCAGTTTAAGTCCTCAATGATGTATAAACTTCATCAAGTTGGTAGTATTTAGATTTTTTTATGCAACAGTTTTACTGGAATCATCCAAAATAAACAATTCGTAGAAACAGCAAAACAACACAGATTTCCTACAAAAGTCAGTTTCTTTCTCAGAATCCTTGATTCATCTCAAAAGTAAACATCTGTGTAAATGAACAAGACAGTTCTACCAGTGTAACAAGTCCTTGTTTCACTGTGTGCAGATAAGACAGTCAAAATGATGAGTCCTGTCCTCTGCAGGGACGCTCTGATGTAAACTGTGGATAACTTGTAAATTGTAATTAAGATCAATGTCAAGAGACACATTCAGCCTATTTCAGAAAACTGGAACAGTCAGTTCCAGTTTAGTTGTGTTTACTATCTTCCAGTCTTTAAGTCAAATGAATTTAGCAAGTTTTAGATTTTGAACCTAAATGTTTGAGTTTGTAAAAGTAGTAAGTTGTGTTAAGTTTTTATTCATTTTGTCAAACTTCATATATTTGAATAAACTAGAGTTACACACATTGATCCGACTCTTGCGTTTTATGAAGGCAAATGCTTATTTTAATGCAGCTGGCAGTTTGCAAAGCGTGAGGATAATGTCCTGATCACACTAAATGTTTCTGAGCTGAATTCATTGAATTTAATAAAATTCATCATCAGATCAGAAATTTTATTCCTGCAATTTGAAACAATCATTTGAATTATTCTAAAGTAAAATAAGTATTTATTTTAACTTGATAATGTGAGTGGATATAATACAGAAGTGTGTCTCTTTAACTAGATGAGGGCAGTTTTATCCTTGCACATTGTGAAATAATTATTTGTTTTAAATTGCGGCTTTAAATTAAAACTCACTATTCAAGATTAATGAACTTAAAACATGATATTTAAAAAGCTTGTTTCTTGTTGTTAAATCAACTTCATGAACTTTAATTAAACCAAGACAATTTTCTTACTGATTTAAACTGAATTTTCAAGCAGGCAGACTTTCATTTTCAAGTTAAACCAGCTTCAAATGTTTTACAGTGTAGACTTATAAAACAAACTTATGTTTAAACATTGTGAAGATTGAGATAATTCAGCAGAGATCCTTATGATGCATTTTCATCAATAATGATGAAAATATAAACTTCTCAATTTAAACTTCTTACAGGATATATTCTTAAAACCCAGGTGCCAACAGAGTGGAGTAGAAAGTGTCGGAGGGCTCAAACCTGGGTTTGTTGGGAGCAGAAGAAACGGCAGAAAGCATTTTGTTTTGGCTCATCAGTCTGTCTTGTTGAAGGTCTTTCCAGTAAAGAAAGGATTGTGTTTTTCATCCTCACAAAAGGTCGTAGGGAAGTGGACACATGTAGTTTAACACAGCATGAAGAGAGAAAAGTTGTTTAAAGTCTGTGATTCCTGAACAAACTGGTAAATTGAGTAAAAAGGGGATTTGTGTCAGAGTCAGGTGGAGCTAAAAAATACGAGTTAAGAAAAAAGAATCTAGCAGTGAGAAGTTGGAAAGAGGTGAAGCCACTCGGCTCCAGTGGTAAGTTTCTTATCTCTGCTTGAAGCAAACCGCTCAAAGTTAAAATAAGCACAACTCACAAAAACCTCTGGTAAAGCCTCCATCTTTGTTTTCTTGATGTGGAGCTAACATTTACTAACTTAATAAGTTGTGGAGACTAAAGTTTTAGCTCAAAATAAGAAAGACATTGACCGTTTTGACATTGCAAAGCTGTTTCTTTCCTTTTTACTTGTATTTTTACTCAAGCATTTACCTTTTAACCCTAAATAATTAGCTATTAGACTGTGATATTACAAAGGAACTCCAACCAATCATTGATATTCAATGGAAATCACATCTTCACTGCATCAAGATTTTACATCAAGAAATACTGTCCTTTGTATTCTCATCTATTAGACTTTTTGATTAATGGACAAAAGAAAATTATATAATAGCATAATGTACTATTTGATGTAATACTGAATTGAAATGCCTTGAGACATTTATTGTGAAATATTTACAGTACTTGTGCAGCAAAGTCAGGAAGAATCTTTTCGACATAATTTGTTGTTTTTAAATGTTCTACATTTAAATAAAAATGCAAGAAGCAGCCACATATCCATCTGACACATTATCTTCATTAATGTAACTTTTATTAAAAAATATTTTCTTACCTATTTGTAGAAACTGTAACTGTGTCATGACAGTTTGGTATTAGACAGCTAATCTGCCTTCTCCCAGTGCTAACTAAAACCAACCAATCAGCTCCTGGAGGAGGGGCATAGTGCTGTCAATCATCCTCTGTGTGGCGCTTTTAGTCTCCTGATAGCAGAGCCTGAACTGAATGCTAAAGATAGTTAGCATGGCTACATATGACAGCCGATAAACGGTTGTTTCTCCACCATTAGTGCTTTGAGCAGCAGGTCCTTGAGGATGATTTACAGCGCTAAACCCCTCCTCCTAGCTCTGATTGGTTGATTTTGGTGAGGGGCTGTGCAACTGGCAGGAGATCAATTTTTCAGACATTATCTGTCTCATGTTCTACTGTCATGGTGACAGTTTTAACAAATATGATTTGAAAACCCACTGTTTTATTTTTCTAAAACATCTCTGCAGCTTTAAATTGTGTCCTTCTGTTTAATTTTCTGGATAGTTTAAAAAGCCAGATATGATTTATCTTTTTATTATTCACATTACAAATAATAAAGATAAATATAAATTGACATATTTATATTTAATAAAAATATCTAGTGGATGTTTTCACACAGGGAGTTGGTTAAGATCCTCAGATCTCTGAATGCTTCTCATGCTCAGTACTGCCCCCTCCTGATCAAAAACCTCAGTCATAAAATGATCCAGTATGTCATGTTTTCATAGTTCATATTAACCTCTGACTGCGACTAACCGTCACCCTGACCCGTGTCCCCTTTCCGCCCTCTGTGGACATGAAGACAGCAGTCCCAGAACTTGACCCAGACGGATCGATGAGCGGCTCAGACCGCCATCGATCAGGGAACGAAGGGAGCGTCGCTCAAAGAGCACGAGCAGCAACAGATGTTATTTCTGGGAAGGTTCTAAATAAGATGGCATGCTTGTCCAAAGCACAATTGCCTTCTTAAAATGAACAGAAAACAAAAACAAAAGCCTTGGTTTCTTAATTGATAAAACGTGTATAAGGTTGTTTGTAAGATGCTCAATCAATATCAATGATTCAGAGGCTGCCAAAACCTTCTTTCTCACCTCTGAACAAAAACTCCACACCTACATGCACCATTTTAGCCTGGTCTAGTGAGTTTTTTCTCAAAAGAGCCTGCTGTCTTTAAAAGCAAATCCATTTCTGAACCACAAAGGATTCGAGTCGGGTGAACAACACAAACAGCTGGCTCTCAGGTATTGTGCTATAAGGGTGAGCTAATGGGATTCAGTTCTGCTTGGTTTTCATTGAAGGAAAGTTTAATCAGTTTTTGGCTAACTTGAACATTTTTGCTGGAGTTGGATTTCTCTCTCTCTTATTTTTTTATTTATTTTTATTTATTTTGTGGTTTGGGGTTTTTTTTTTCTTCCTTTCGTTTCCCCACCAAAGCAACACATGAGGGATAAACATCCCTTTCCTCAGATATGTTTCCATCATTTTTGGTTTGTCTCTTTTGATTTTCAGCTCCGTCTCTATCAACAGATGCCTGGCTTTTATTTTTCAATCACCTGAACTGTGTCATTTTCTCTGCTGCTTCTGAGAAAGCCAGCCTTGAGTCAAAGCGTTTACATCTGCAGCTGTCACCTTCTCACTCCCCTTTTCTTTATTTCAGCACAGAGTTAAGTCTCTTCATCCAGCAGATCTCTTCTGCTTTCTGCTCAGCCTTGTCCGCCACCACTGCGCTGCATCGCATTCATCAATTTTCTCTGTCGTTTCCTCTGTTCATCCTCCCTTCATTTTTGACAGCATTTGTCCACCTCCTCACTTCCACACCAGCTCAGCCTTTAAAACTTTCCCTTTACACTTCACTCTCTTTTCAGTGATTTTTATCAGATAAAAGAAGATTTATTTTTTATTTTATTTAAGGAATTTTGTTAAGGAACAACATGAAAGAAGCAATTTAATTGAAGACACCATAGAAAATAAACAAAAATTGGTACTTTGTGTTAAGTAAGAAAATATTTATTGAATTATTAAGTAATGCAAGATGCCTAGGTTTGTGCAATATTCCTGGTCTCTCTGAAAAAGGACTTTTGCATCCTAATTTTATTCTAAGCTCTACATTCATCTGAGATGGGAATGAAAACAGGAATGTAACTGACAGAATTTAAAGTCTCAGCTTCCTGGATCCATCAGCTTTTATCACCAAAGAAAGAACTGACCATGTGGATTTTTGCTGATTTGGTTCTGACATGAGGGAAATATCCTCAAAAACAAGCTGCTGCTTTGGCCAGCAGGTCCTGTTGGTTCTGGTCCAGGTTCAACCAAACTTCGCTCCAGAAAAAAAAGAGCGTATTAAGAAATACAAAACATGTTAAGGAAAAACTTAGCAAAACTATTGCAGGAACTCTACATAAAAAAGACAAAGATGTTAACCCTTTCATTTCTGAATTTATGTCCAATTGTACAAGAAAACATTTTGCTATTTTGTGTACTTACATGTCCATTAACCAGGTGTAGTTCACATTCTGACCACTAGTTAATACCAAAACCCTTCTAATAGCATCCTCACTATGGGAGGCATTTGTATCAACCAACATTTTTAATATTTATACATCCTTGGCTGCATTCACAACAAAACAGGTCTGAAGCTAATTAGCATCACTCGTCCATAAGGGCAGACGATGCAAACAGCAG
Source organism: Poeciliopsis retropinna (assembly GCA_010277075.1). Lineage (NCBI taxonomy): Eukaryota > Metazoa > Chordata > Actinopteri > Cyprinodontiformes > Poeciliidae > Poeciliopsis > Poeciliopsis retropinna. The sequence continues at coordinate 1,137,662 of VMRM01000007.1, read as the reverse complement.
AATCTGACGGTTCTGACTCCGGATCCAGGGCTGGTTGATGGATTCTCAGCTTCTTTCTAATACCCACTACACACCGTGGCTCACCTGGCTTTTCATTTCCTTGATGTAGGAAAATATAACGCAATGTTCCAGGAACACGACTTCCATAAACAATTTAATTTCCACATAAGCAAGACCGCTACTGATTTATTTGGACGTCCTGAGTAAATTTGGGGATTAGCTCCAGAGCTTCCACACCACATGTGCACCACTGCTGCAGAATTTACACAGCTATGACTAGAACATGGAGATCTTTCCTCCCACATATTTTTCGTTCTCTGAAAATCTTTACTTTCCGTTTTTATTCTTCCCAATCTCTTCCGTCAGATGCTCTTCAAAATTTGACTCCATTTTGTCCACAAAATGGCGCTGACTCAACCTTATCAGCTCCTGTTGTATGCCGAACGGGTCGATGTGATGACTGTATCCTGCTGTGGATTTCCACAGAGTGAATGTGAGAATCTTTACTTTCTGTTTAATTTGTATCATAATTATTTTATAACTTCTGGGACATTAATGGAGCATTTAATTTTCAGTCACAAGTGAACATTTGGTCCATTATAGGTATAAAAATGATAAAAAATGTTATGGAAAAGGTTACGTACCCTGTACTGACTCAGCAGAACACTGTGAATTCCTCACCTTTTACATTTGGATGTACTATTCACTATCCAGTCCATCAAAGGTGTCAGGCATCATTACTAGCACTAACAACTTGTCTTTTTTTTAAGCATATTTATTTAAATTCTTGATGACTTTTTTATAGGATTTTATGATATAAAGTCAGATAAAATTCAGCTGTGCTTTGTCAGTTTTTCTATCCATCCATAATTGGATCATTATTATGTTTCTCACTTTAATAAGCAATGCTAGTAATTACAGCTGTGCTGTTTTTTGCTAGTAATTATTTTGGTATTCGTTGTCAATCTGCGATACTTTTAAAAAATATCATTTTTGTATTATACTGTGCTCTTCGAAAAAAATTACTGTAATCATGACGTATTTTAAATATTATGGTGATTGATTTTCTATTTTTTATTTATTTTTATTTTATGGACTGTTCCACGCATGCAGCATTCCAGGTTAAGATTATTTTTTTAATTAAAATATGTTCAGTAAAAACAGAATGCCTCAAATTCACTGGGCTCTTATTTTTTATCTGGGGTTCACTAAAAGCTCTGAGGAAGGAGTAGGTGTTGAGGAGAGAAACAGAAAAAATCAGAAATAACAGAAGTGTTGCTAGTAAAAAAAAAAAAAAAAAGGAGGGTAAATTGAAAAGACCAGAGCTGGAGCGTCCACAGCAGAGCAAAGCCGATGATTTGTGACTCTCTCCAGCGTGCTAGCGTTACAGGAATGGCCCTCCAGGGCAGCATGAAAAGCCTCTTGATTGTTCGGAGTGGTAACTGGAGCTCGCGGCTCCTTGCCATGATAGATTTATTTACATTTCAGCGCCTGGACCCCTCTCGGAAAAAAAGACGACGCAGGGAGGCCGTAGCATCAATATTTTGTAGTAGCGATGATGTTCCACCCCTGATCTATTGTTTCATGACGATGACTTAATGCTGCTGGCAATGGTGCATGATGCACTATTAAATGTTTGGCAGCAGGGCTGCACAGCAGCCGGCCTTTATATCGAGACTGGAGCCTGCCATGATATTTCCTGAAATGGTTGAACAAATGTCACAGGGAGGCTGGGAGGCTTTTTTCTCTCTAATTAACCTTAACTAACACTTAATCAATGACTATTTAATGAGCATGATTGCATTATGGTGTGTGACCGAGTGCGTCAGACTTCTCGGTTGTTACACCACTATGATTACTTTTGAGCCGTTCCAAAAAGCCAGGTCATCACTTCATTTTATAAAAGGTCCGAGACATTTGTGCAGATCCCCTGCTGAGCCAAATATTAGGCCAAATGTTCAATCTAAAATGGTAAATGGTGCTCAAGGATTTAATTTGTGCCTGCTATGTAATTATTACAAATCAGCCAATGAATGCCACATTCTCTTTGAGCTTTTAGAGTGCGCTTCTGACTGCGATAGGGCTTTTTCTGCTCTGCCTCCCCTTAAGAGGACCCACAGAAACGCTCATGTGGGAAGAGATCAATTTAAAGAAAAACTCTCATTTTCCAGACAGTTGTGGAAAACTCTATGAACCCGACTGAACCTTTAAAACCGGTGACATTCCTCCCAGGATGGTGTCCAGCCTCAGGTATTGACTAAACATCGGCCTGCAGGTGGAACATCAAGAGTTTAGGAACTGTTCCTCTAAAAGATTACAGCTTTTTAATAGTGCTTAAACTATATTTAATATGCATTTTGACCAAATATTCAATAGCTTTTGTCACACAAAGGTAGCGAGTATGAGCAGGAGAAGAAAGAAACATTGCATTTACGTATTTATATTTTTGTGTTCTAACTGTAAACTGCACCACTCTCACATTCGCTCAGTGATGCATGAATGGGCTTTAAGCAAACAATAACATATGAAATAACTTATAATTTGCCCCTTTGCCTGTGGCTTACAGCTGCCTTGTGATGAAAACGGAGCAATAAAATTACAGAGAAGCGCTCTAATAGAAACCCTGGCAGAGAAAAAAAAACTCAGGTCAGATACCAATGCTGCCGTTCCGTCAGTTTAATAGTAATATTCAATCCAAGCATTATCAGCTGCCCTTTTGACGAAGAAACCCTTGCATATTTGTAATCCAAAACATACTTTCCTTGATAAATCGAGTCAGTGCAAAAAAGAAGAAAGAAAAAAAAGATGTGGTAAATTTAAAGGAGGCTCGTGTTGTAGCTGACAGTATCCCCATCAATATAAACGTAAGAACCATCACAAGTCACAATTACAACCAATAAAAAGCAAAGATAATTAGTGTTGCTACGGTGCGCCTAACAATGGGGTGAAGAAAAAAAGAAAAGCAAAGATCTAGAAAAATAAACCTCTGATGTGTGAGGGAGAAACAAGACGCCTACTGAGATTTTAAATTTACTCAGAAGAAAATATGAAATCAAACAGCATGAAAAAAAACAAGCAAACAAAAACGATGTAGTGAGAAAAGCTTGATGACAGCAGATCATCTCTGAAAGTTTCTTTATGGTTTTTAATTGGCTGGACATGAAATATTTGTCATATCTAATCATCATCTGCTGCCGACAAATTTCTTTCTACCCAAAATACAAATCAAATAAAATTTCTACATTTACTTATTTTAGAATTCATACAATGCCCTTCATCTTATTGGCTGGTCATTAATTAAAGTCTCTACATTTACATAAAATGAGTGGCTGAAATGGAAACCCTCATTAGCTTTACAAGACCCCAAAACTTACTGTAAAGAAAGAATTTTAGAAATTTTAGAAGAATGAGCAAAAGAAATGATCTAATATTTAGTTTATTCAGTGTTTTTGCAAACTTTGATAACATTTAGCGTACTTAGTTTCCCCTGAGTTAATATTTCTGGATAAATACTGTGCTGCTGATCTCCTTGGCTGTTTTGAAAACTTCCAGTTTAATAAAGTTCGAAATCTGTCGTGACATTCTGGTAATCGACTGTTAAAAATTCTTCAAATAGTTTGATGTTTATTTATATTCATGCTCTTATTTTGAAGGGGGTGAAGACTGTTTGCACAGCGCAGCATTTCAGTTTCCTCATCTCACGTTTTCTTCTTTTTCAAGAACGTTTAAAGAACAAATGGCTATGTAACGAATGAAGAAAGTATGGATAAGAATGCAACACATACATGATTAAGCAACCGGCGTTGTTAACCCTTTCATCAACACAGTGGGCAGCTGTCTAAAAGCCATTTTCTTGTGTTTCTTGTGGAATTTTATGTTATGAATGCACACAGACCACTGAAGTGGACACTACTGCATCATAAAATACACTATCAAGTACTGGCCATCAGCTGCAAATGCAAGAAATTATTTTTGTTAAATCCAATATGGCCGACAGACAAAAAAAACCTGCCAACCTACTCCGTCTACTTTAGGCGACTCTTGCAGGTAAAAAAATATATTGTGTCATTAGATAACCTCTAAAGAACAAAATGACTGATGTATTTTTCAAATGAGAACTTTCAAATGGGAAAATTACAAATGGTCACCTAAAAAAATTAAATAAAAAATGTTTTACAAATTTTTTTTTTCCTACCTTTTTATTATGCCTTAAGAAAATTAAAAAATGGGAAAAAAATTCTGACACAAAGGATTATAATTCATGCATGAAAGTTTTAATTAAACAAATACATGCAGAAATTCACATTTAGGAATAGTTTTGTGTCACATGGTAGTCAACAAGGTTGAATTTAGCACTTTAGCATTCTGCTAAATATCATGTTAGGAAAATATTTTAGCATCACTGGAATTAATATTTATGATTAGTGTTTTAGGATCAGCACAGCTAACGCTAGCGACGCACACCACTGGAGGAAATCAACATTTCAAAAATGTGTGTTGTCTTTGTCTAAACTTTAAACTTGATTAATATTTAATAACAGCTCATTAGGCTTCGGATCGGAAGAATATGTGATAAAACCAAATAACACATAACAATGATAATTATTCAGCGAAGTGCTTTTAAATCATATTCTAATAATGTTTACATTTTCATAAAAAAAATAAAAAAAAGCTAAGTGTCTCCAATATTAACGGTAAAAAGTATGATTATCTAGTTCCTGTAAGATGATTATTCACGCTTCAGTGACCATCATCGACTGTTTTTAGGGCTGTAATGTTTTCATAAGGCGAACAAACAGAAAGGGCCAACAGCAGGAGCAACACCCCTGAGCAGCCGGCAAACATCCACAAGCAGACGACTCTCAGTCTTAAGTGGAAGAGCAGCAGCCTCTCTCCCACTTAGGATAGTGGGCTATTTAGCCTGACAGCCATTAAATATGAATTAAAAACCACACAGGCCTCTTTGCCTTCGAAAATGTCATTACATATCTTTATGGAGGCCGGTTGTTGAATAAGCAGTTTGCAGTGCTCCCCTGGGGGCAAAGCTGGGGATGGGAGTGCAGACAAGTGAAGTAGATGGAGGAAGAATAGGAAGAGATAGCAGGATGGGACGCGAGGGACAGATGGGTGGAGGACCGAGGGGGAGATAAGAAGAAACGAAGCAGGGATGGCAGAATAAAAAACACGGATGGCAACAGGGAGGATGAAGAGAGCAGAGGAGGACTAACGAACAAGCAGGTCTCCTTTAACGGATGAGGCCTAATAGCAGCTAAAATGGAATCTACATTACTGGTCCTAACTGAGTGCAGTACTTCAGGGGCCGGGCCCCGAAAGGAGCAAATAATAGCGCTGGCTTGAAGTGGTGCTTCAGTTTCTCTCCAGTAGATGAGGGAGATGTGTAGGGGGATATGAGATTGATGGGGGGAAAGGGAGGGAGTACTTCAGAGATGCTAGCCTTCTTAGTATTTTCAGGGTTGTTAAAAATAATCAGAAAAGGGAAAAAAGGTCAGCGTGTGCTGGGCCACTCATTTTATCGCTCAGTGTTTATGGTGTGGCCCCGGACGCTCAAATTGCCCCGCTGTAATTACCCTCCAAGGTGCACCTCCAAATTGTGACGCTATTGTTGAAGAAATAAAGACATTACCATTGGTCTGTTTGTTCTTGAATACATCATTCGTTGCATTAATAAAGCTAATTTCCCTGAAATGTATCTCATATAGTTGCGCACAATATGCATTTAATGATGTTATTTTCACCCACGCGCTCGTGTTTGACCCGCAGACAAACTCTTCAGGAGGTAACCGCATGGGAGGGAGAGAAAAAATGACCATAATGCATTCTTTTTATGCTAAATGATCACATTCAGTCAGTCAAATACCTCCTGCCATAGTGTGGCTTTAACAAAAGAACAGTAGAAAAGTGTTGTACAGCAGCAATTCCTTCTCCCCAGAAGAGCTTTTTTTTTCAATGCCGCACTGCAATTTGACTTTGGTTTGCTGCTGGGCTCATTGTTTCTGTAGGAGACTGAAAAAAAATCACAGATTTCTGCTCCGGGCTCTGCAACAAAGAAAATACAAAACCATGTTTAATCACTGGGAAATGCATACATTTCTCACTCTTTATGGCACATCCGTTTAATTTTAATCAATATTGGAATATCAACCGAAATCTGACTTCTTTTTTAATTACAGCAACGACCAATAAAACGATCCAAGAGATTACAAAAAGAAAACATGTTCATTTTGATGTTGTATTTTAAATGAATAGAGGAAAATTACAGTAAATATCTGTATTTAAAGCACCAGGTCTGCTTACTAAGCAGAAAGCTTTATATTGTCTTTTTAAAACACACATTTTACATTATTACAGAAAAGAAAAGAATACATATTTGCATGTATGCAAAAGTGAAAAACAGTTGTTTTTTTTTAAAGAAAGCTATTATTCTGAGCATTTTTAATCATTTTTAGTCATTATGTTATTACTAGCTGTTGAAATATTAATGAAACAATAATAAAGAAATAATCTGTTTGGAGACTTTTATCTTTATTTTATGAGTTAGGAAACGCTTCATTCCAGCCACACGCATCCTGGCCATAAATGGTAAATGTGTGCTTGGGATATTCGATATTTCTCAGATTTAAAAAATAATAAAAAATGCATTTGTGTGTTTGTAGGCATATCTTTTCTGTGCATGTTTTCACGCTGAACCACATCTAAGCATACAGAAGCTCTCAAAAGTGTCCAGACAGATTATTATGATATAAAAAAATGAGAACACAATAAACTACTTCCTTTGTAGAGCTCAAATGAAACAAACTAATGTGTTCAGAGGCAAAATGTAAAAATAAAAAGCTTCAGCTTTGCAGCAGGGCTGTGTTCGCTCTCAGAAAACTACAAGATGTTTTATGGACCTTTTGTTTTATTTTCAGCATTCAGTCTTTCTCCACATTGACTTGACCAGACTGATCAACTCAGTCTAGCTTAAAAAACATCCCCACACATCAGATTGTGAGAATACCGGCTTCTTCAGGTGATGCACAGGTTTTCTGTCAAATTTAGCGCTGGAGTCGTTAGTTTTCCTCTTATACTGTCTTTTATTTGTTTAGTAAGATGTTTTCTTGAACTCTCTTTATAATCAACTTTCCAGGAGTTTTGGTTCTAATCTGACTGATATTTGAAACTGTTCTAATTTTTTCTCACTGTGCCAGAAAACCCCAGTTCCATCTGAAGTAAAGCAACTGTGAGAGTAAGGCCATAATGCTGCCACCACTGTGCTTCATTGTTGGGGAAGTTTGCTTTCTTCAAAACATGAAGCATCCAGTTTTTGTCATTTTTCTCCATATTGTTTTCTAATTATCACTGACAACTTTCAGCTGAGCATTTGTTCTGCTCTTCTCCTGACTGATACTTTTGAAATTAAATCAAAAGCTGCTTCAGCAAAGTTAAGTCTGCTGTCAGTACTGTCTGAGTTTTTCTTTTTCTGGTTCAAATACTTTAGTACGCTTGAAATAAGACAAAAGTTAGCAACTTTTTTTGCAAGATAAATAAGCTTGCTTAAAGTCAATAGATTTTGAATATAGCTTCAAAAAGTTCCACTGGTAGTTTTTTTCACTTAAATCAGAAAAAATGTCTTGAATTGTTTGTTGGTGGACCCAAAATTCAGACAGGAGCTGGTAGCATGGATCATAGTGAATCTTACTTCATGATGAAACTGAAAACACAAACTCGACCACAGGGACCAGGACCAAACCAGAAACAAGAATCCAGAAAAAACTGGCAGCAGGAGTAGAAAGTGGCACAGGGGGCGAGGGAGAGAAGGAGAGTTTAACACTAAATAACTAAAGATATGAAACTAGAGTATTTAAGAACAAGTCAAGAAATAAACATAATAACCTGGAAACACTGAGAAATGACTGAATCAAAGTAAAACAGAAACACAACAGATCCAATCAAAAAAACACATGCAGGTTCACACATCAGGCCGGAAGATCTTTGATTCAATGATTTATTAACAGTAAATCTTGACAATGATATACTCCAGATTTGCCCTCTGGGATCAGGAGTGGCTGGCCGCCTTAGGTTCTGCCTGGAGAGGGGAGAAGTTAGTAGTGACCGGGTTGAGGGATGCAGAGAAGGGCTTACAGTTTCTCAGGGTTCGGGGCGCTGAGGGAGAGGAAAGGATCCAGGTAAGAGCCGAGGCTCTGGGATGATAGCGGGGGGATGAGCGGCAGGCTGGAGTCTCCGTCCGGTTGGCGGAGCAGGCGCCGATGCGAGCTGGACTGGACGGGATTCCTGGCTGGATCCAAACAGAGAGACGGCAAAACAGGATCAACTTGATGATTCATAAAAAAAACAGCGACATGAACTTGAGGTTTGACTCTGACCAACAAGTGGGACCATCGAGCGATGAGTGACGGCTCCACCGCTTCCCAAAGCCCGCCGGGACTCTCCTACGAAGATCGTCTATAGGAAGAGCACTCACACACAACTGAATCCTAACAGAAAGAAACCAAGCAGAAATGAACAAAACCGAAAACCAATTCAAACATCAGAGATCTGGACAAATAAAAATGTATTTATTAAATAAATAAATCTACATTCAAGAATTACTGCCTAGAAATAACTGTATATATTTTGCTCAAAAGTTTCTTTTAAATTATTTTTTCTCATTAAAATGGTGATTCTAATGAGAATGTTATTATATATCATCAGTAGTCCCACTTAAAACACATTATATAGATTATTAAACATAGACTGATGTTTCAAACTTATATTTCAGTTAATTATGATGATTTTCTGCTTTCAGTTAATAAAAACACATTTACAAATAGAACATTATTTCAGACCAAAAAACAAAACGACAGAAATGTGATCCTAATAAAAATTCTGTTTAATATTTGATTCTTAAAAAGTTTCTTTTAGTCTGACCAACTGGCCTCATGGGTTTGCACATTGAGATTTACTGAGACATACCTGTATTTTTCTTGTTATCATATAACAATTTTTCTATCATTTCCACCGGTTTCAACATCCTATCGAAGAACGAATAACTCTTGATGTTTACCTAAACTTTTTCATGAATTTGCTCTCTAAATACATCTGTTTTCTCAAAACAGATCCAATTAAACAGCTTGTGAGCTTCTTAAAATAAACTTTTAACGACCCTTTCCATGACTATTAGTATTGTCTATCTGATCCCTTTAGCATGATTACACTCTTTGTCCTAAATTCTGAGTGAGTCCTAAAGAAATAGACGCTGGGGAAAAGAGCAATGTCGCTATTATGCAGGCATAAAACTAATTAACTCCCCAGCTGCAGCACATTAAGCAGCATGAAAAGTCACCTGCAAATGTCACTTCAATCAGTTAAAACTCTGTTGTGGAGCTGTATATAACCTCATACTGTCCCATTCATCCACCTGAAACAACAGCAACTCTGTTAAGCTCAGTTTGTTCCTCTTCCCTGCAACACGTCTGTTAGCCACAGAGAAGGAAATGAGCCTTCTGAGTATTTTAATCAGAAATCCAACATTTCTTTCTCTTAGAAGTAAAAACATTAAATAGCTGCTAACATAAAGGAATTTAAAAAATTGTTTTCCTTCATATGGTTACAGAAGTTAGGAATGAAAAATTAAAAGAACAGCTGCAGTACAGCGAGCTGATACAGGCAGTTAGAAAAGTGTTGATGAAACTTCCCTGACTGGTTCAGTTGAATCAAGTGTGGCTAAAGCTCGGCCCGAGTTTCTTTTTTGCAATTTCTTTGTGTTTTGTGATTGACCTGAAAGATTGATGCAGATTGTGTGACGTTTTACACCTACAGACTAAACTTTTCAAAAGTAGAAAAGATTTTGTACAACACACAATATTTGTCTATTATTTGCCATGTTTCTTGCTTTAATTTTAGTTTAATGGTGAAAAGGACCCCAAACATTCACTGATTTTTACTCAAAAGTAAATTATTACATTTCCTTTTTTACAGTAAGCATTTTTGAAGAATTAGTCAATAAAAAGTTTTTTTCAGGCCATGAAAATAGAAATTAATTCATTGAGTAAAAGTCAGGAAATCACATCATTTTATTTTAATGAGGCAGGTATATAAAACAATAAAATGATTACTTTGTTTCATTAAAATATAACATCAAGATTACAGTTGAGTTGGTAATAATAAAAAAAAACAAAAAACAATGAAACGATTTGAACTTAAAGTTTGTATTTATCATTGAAACAATAATAATCATATCAAAGGTTTTTACAGTTCATAACAATAAAAGTATTTATGAAATATTAACTTTTGTATATCACTTCATCAACTTTTTAACTCTCAGATTTTTATTTACTTTATGGGGGAAGAAAAAAAAAAAGATTGCTCACAAAATCAATTACACATTTCTTGTCCAAAAACATCAAGGCCACTCCAGAATAATTCAGAGCTCAGACTGCAGTGATGTCAACCCAGTCAGACTGAAATATGTCCAGAAAGCTTCAAAAATATCTGCATATTAGTGGATCCAGCCAGGGGAATTTATTGTCCTGTGAGATATTTGGAAAATTTGGATTTGCAATATTGTGTTAATATTGTAATTAACCCACATTTTACTGACTTTTCTGCCATTGTTCCTGTCTTCATGACTCCACCCCCCCATGCCACCTGAATCTGGGTCAGGTGGCATGCAGGGTGGTAATGCATGCCATTTAAACTATAACAGCATGCCAAACATTGCACCCAAGTAATCATTTGCAATTGCAAAATTGCCCACATTGATATTGCTACATCAAGTGTGTTTTGATATATTTGTGCTGCTCTGCAGATCAGTAAATATTAATCAATTTTTCAAAAACATATTTGTTGTTTCTTGATTGGCTTGTACAGTTTTTTGAATGTACGAAGGACACAGATGACGCTGCAGAGAGACAGAGATCAGTGAGAATGTTTCTCCATCTTTAGTCACCGTCAGGTTGACTAAGGGAAAGCTAAATAATCTCCTTAACTTTTGATTTAAACAGTTTAATGAATATATGCATACAGATGGAAGAGAAGCTGAAGCCTGTTCTTCATGTCCAGAACAGGCAGCAGGTCCGTTTCTGCAGGCGGGGTGCACAGCTTCACTTGCTCCTTTTCCCCTGCATTGCTCTGTTTCGTGAGTTTGTGTATGGATGTATGTATGTGTGTGTGCTTTCTCTCCCGTCAGTCCACTTAAGGGCCTTTGGTTTCAGAGGAGGCCATTGTATTTCCTCCATCGCCTAGCAACCATCACCAAGGCCAGCGGTCCATTGTTGCGGAGGCTGAGCACCTGAATTGCCTGCTGCCTGTTTCTACTTTTCAAAATTGTACTGTAATTTCACAAAGTGGTGTTTCAGCATTAGAGGGAAGCAGCCGCGCTCCAAATTGGAGGGCTATGAAAATTGGGGTAAGCTTCGTTTCTGGTGGTTTTGCCTCAAAAAAATATATAAAAAGAAACAGCCGTAAAAACAACAGAAAGACAATCAAATTATATGTGGAAGAGGAAAAACAAACACTTGTTGATTTGACATTGACAGCTCAAGCTATATTATGTTCTTATGAGGCTGTGAGACGAGGAGACAGCAAAACAAGAGAATTAAAAACGTAAATATTGAAATTATCCGCAGGTTTGCTGAATGGTAGTTTGTTGAAATGTATTTTATGGCGTTATAAGTCTGAAAAGCAAGGAGAGAAACAGAGAAGTGGAAAAATGGGGAAAGATATGAACAACATGTAGTGGGTGGGATTTTGGTGCTGGAAAAGGTTTATGGGCCAGATTTTTCTCTGTGACGTCACGTTTACACAGTTTCCTTGAATAGCACCTGTGTGCATGGGGGCTGTCTGTCTGTCAGTCCTGAGTAAAAACATAACCCGTGCCAGCAAAAACACATCTATCAGTTGTTCTCCGCCGACCAGCCGAGACAGAATGTGCTTTTCCTCTGCAGAGGCCATCAGTGGCTGTCAGGTCTGCAGATCTCAGACCCTCAACTCCGACTCATTTTGTCATCTTCCTGAGAGCAAGCGTACATTTTTGAAAACATTTTCTTTTTAGATTCAGTTTTCTTTCTTCTTCTTTTTCTTCTTCTTCTTTATTATTTTTTATTTTTTTGCAAAGAAAATTGTTCTTTTTGTGCAGCGGCCATGGACCCCCTGCGTGGATGACCCCAGGTGTTCAATTCAGAAGCGGTAAGTGGAAACAATTTCCCCATCAGTGAAACCTCTGCTTCCTGCATCGCTCTGTTCTGCTTCATATTTTCCACTATAGATTTTCTAATTCTAATGGACATTTTATTCACTTCAATTCATGCTTGTTTCATCATTTTTCAATGTCGCCGACTTTTTCTCACATGAATATTATGTTTTAACATAAAAAGGCTACAGAATCATCTGACAAATCTGGTTTATCTCTTCATCTCAATTCTAGCTGCAAGTACAACAGAAATCATGATTAAAACTGACATAGTAGCACTGATCTCCCGTCATGCATGCTGAAAAGTGTTACATACTTTGAATTTATGCAGAAGTGCGTGCAAAAAAAACAAAATCTGGGTAGTTCAGGAGCAAAGACCAGTGAGTTGGCAGTTTTAAATTATGCTTTCCACAGGGATTGGAGGTGCACCAATCAGACTTTTCCTGGTTTTCCTACATCTGGTTTTCTCTAAGGTCTCTACAACTATTTCAGATTTTGGCTGATTCCGTGATTTATTTATTTATTTTTTTATTTTTTAAATTTATTTTTGCGTGACAATAAAGTGTTTCAAGTTCCCTAAAAAACAAAATAACATAAAAATGAAAAACTTACAAAATGTATCCATCAAAGCTTGCATCCTGAAGCCTTTATCTGATTTTTATTAAACTCAAAAAGTTGTTTGTTTTTAGTTTTGATGGATTTATTAATTGGGAAACAATGCAACATTTGTACCATCTCTTCATCAACTCACTAATCAGAGCCGATAAAGGGATAATCAGCCAGTTCCAATCACCAGCTTACTGATCGGTGCGTCTCTGCTAAACATTTATTTTCAAGAAAACAGAAGCAAAAAGACTTAAAGGTCACAACACCAAGGTTAGACAACAAACTAAATGACTGGATCAACTCCAAAAATTTAAATTTATGGCAGAATTGAATTAGTTAAAACACTCAAGATTACAGTCTGAGCCTCTGTAAGCTGCATATATCACATCCTGTTATACAGCATGTATTCATCAGTGCTGCATGTTCCCCTCAGTGTAACATGCCTCCAATGAAAGCTTTAACAAAATGGCAAAATGCCAATGAGAAATAATCGCCTGTGGGTTTGCGCTCAGAGGCTGGATTCAGACGTCTGCTGCAATAAATATCTGATTATCGTCGATGTCATTAAACCGAACCATTTCCATCAGATATGTTAAAATAATGCAGCCACTTTTAGAGAGTTCATTTATAATCTTAAAGGAGGGGATGCAAAGTCCTTCTAGTAGAATGGATAATTTTTTTAGCCTTGTACGGCTCCGAATAACTAATCTGTGCGATGATTCTATTCATTTGTGTTTAGCAAATGAAAGACTCTAATCATCCTGAGCAGAAGGAAAAAAGAATATTTGACATGTAATTCCTGAAATATGAACTAATTAATAAAGTTTACAGATTTTTCTCAGTGGATATACAAATGGAAAAAATGACCTTTAATATTTGCATAAATGTTTGTTCAGGGAAAGATCTTAAATGTCGGGTTGATTCCTGCACCATATATTCCTGCTGTGTAAAAGATGGACATCTGAGCTCGGCGCTCTGCGTGCCAGAACCGCTCTGCAGACGCTGTTTTCTTTCTCTGTTCCAGCTTTCATGGTCACCACCAAACTTGGGATGAGAGCAGCAGATAACCCTGACGCTGACCCCTGGCTCTGCTTCAGCCATGTCATCCTTCCTGCAGGACACTGACCTGTCCTCACACACCGGGTCTCTCTGAATCGAGTGTCTGAATCAGAGAAACTGAAGGTCGAGCAGAATTCTGGGGTCAGAGGTGAATGATGTGACTCTTGAAACTGCTGGTTTGAAGAATGAAAGCTGTTGAGTGAAAGGCTGTCATGTCTGAGCAGAATGTTTCTGAAAGGTCTGCCAGCCGGCTGGTTTAATCTCTGCGAGGACAAGGAGAAGGCTGATCAGGACTGCCAGTTCTGCTGCGGAGCTGCAGGCTGCGGCCTTCAGCCGCCACCAAGGTTCCCTCAACAGCCGCCCTGTCTTAACACCTGTGTACGCTTCAGTAATGACGTTTAAATTCTTGAAATTTCCACTAAAATGGGCAGAAATAAAATCTGAAGACATGCGCCAGGGGTCCAGTTGGTCCGGAGTGAAGTGGAAGACTAGTGATTTTGTTGTTTTGCTTTTAGACAGACAACAAGTCATTGTCTCCCTCCCTGCTTCGAGACACAAGCACACTAAAACAATCCTGCCATGAAAAATGATTTTATAGAGTGTGTTCATACTTGAGGATTTGTAATCAGTCACACTGAGGATTTTCTGCAGAAAACTGAACTGTTTTGCTATAAATGAAGGTGTGTTAAATGTTCAAACACTAAAAATGATTCTTTTATGTTCTTTAAATGTCTTCACCCAGTTGTTTACCATGTTTTGAGGAAACAGATTTGGGTTTTTAAGCATTCTGCATGGCTGGAGCTGCATGAATTACTGCAGGACTCAGATGAGTTTGATAAACCTTCAGCACTTTGAACCATGACTAAATGCACTAAACCTGCAGCTTAGAGGATCAGATGCAGATTCACTTTATTTTATCTTTACCATCTGATCTTTTTGGTTTCTTAGACATGAATGTGAATAAAAAGCAGGAAAAATTGATGACTTTCAGAAAACATTAATGATGCAGTTTAAGCTTCTCAATGAAAAGTCAGAGCGGACTCTGTGTTCCAGTCACTGGGATGGCAGCAGAGCCTTGGACTGCTCCGTCACCTTCTGAAAGAACTTCTCCATCATATCGGTCAGGGGCTTCACCTGGTTCTGGAGGTTGTCAGTCAGGGCCTGAGCGTTGAAATTGTTCGTCAGGGGCCGGATGTGCTCCTCGATGTTGGAGATGATGGGTTTGATCTGCTCCTGCAGCTTGGCCGCCTCAGACTGGATCTGCTCCACCAGAGGCTGGATCTTCGCCCGGCTGTCCTCCATGTACATCCTGTGGTGAACAGAACCACAGGTCAAACATGATTCATATCGCAAGTCTTAGAAATATTATAGACTCACACATTAAAATAAAGTCAAATTTGCAAAGTGGGAACTGTCTCATTTTGATTTTGAAATTATTCAAAGTTTTTTTTTTTTACGTATTTATGTCTAATTACGACCTAAAACAATGTTGCATTTTCTTGAGATAAAGTGTAGTGCATAATTGTAAAGCTAACTGAAAAATATTTTTTTCAAATAATAAAAATCTGAAAAGTGCGGTTTGCATGTGTTTTCATCCCCCTTTACAATAGCAAATACAATCCAGTACAACAAACTGGCCTTAGAAGTAATATTAATTAATAAAAAAAAAACATCTTCTTTGTTTCCTGTAATCTACATTATCCAGATTTTCTATGAAGTCTGTTAATCTGAGGAACTGCCAACCTGTTGACTCTGCAGCCATTAAACCCTGCTCTCCTCAAATCTGATCTTTACAAAAGCAAAAGGTTCAGCCAGCAGAAAACATGAGGGCAAAGGTATTTCCTCAACACATCATGTCTATTCTGAGACACTATGGTGTAATACTGATTTAGCTAAGTAAAAGATAGGTCAGCGGTTTCAATCAAAGTATTCATGGCGTAGATCTAAATTTATGTTGACAAATTCTCCCCATCAGATCCGATTGAGTTTAAGCTGTTATTTAAAAGAGGACAAAGATTTTAAAATAAAGTTTCCAGATGTGCAAAGGTGGTAGAGACGATAGCATTGATGAATCTTGTTTTGTTGTTTTCATAGCGTTCATCCTGCTTTTCCGATTTTCTTCAAGCTCACAGGTGGTCACCCTAATGTCTGCTGAAAAGTCCATAGAACATGACTCTTCCATGTGACACAAATTTGTGATTTAGTAGTAGATCATTAAATAGGTCCCCTATTTTGAGAAAGGAGGGACAAATGCTTGTGCCGTAGTATTTGTGCTGTAATTTCTAAAAATGAAGAAAATTTTCACTTTGCATTCATTCTGATGTGTGATTTCTCTCTCTGCAGAAATCTTTTATGAAACAATCTAGGACTGTATTGCAGATAATTATTAGAAATCTGGCTTTCTTACCAAAGGTTTGGGGCAATCAGCTTAGGATTTTTGCTATGTTTAATATGGCAGAGACATACTTCAAAAGAACTGCAATGAAAGGTGGATCTATAAATGATCAACTCTGAAGACAAAGCTTGTAAAGCATGTTTATTTTTCTCTTCCACTTCACAATCATTCACTACTTTATGCTGGTCTCATGAGATCCCAGAAAAATGCATATTTTATATTATCAGGTGAAACACTTCCACCTGTTGTCATCAGATGACGTAACAACAGAAACATTCCTCTGAGTGTTCTGTCCAAACTAAAGCTGACGTTATCTTACTGGGCAGTGTTGGTCATCTCTGGAGCCTTCATCTTCTCCACCATATCCTGGGTTGCCGTGGAGACCATGGTGGACATCTCCCTGAGGAGCTGGGTGATCCTGTCCACCTCTGCCTGGACCTCACGCTTCACCAGCGACCTGGCATCAGAGCCTGAGATTGAAGCAGTTTTCAGGAGACAGTTTACTTTTCAGCTGGAATTAGTTTTCACACTTTCATTTTGTCCTAAACTTTAATTTTTTTAGGGATTTTAATGTAGCAGCATGTGGTTTAAATGTAAATATAGTGATAATTTTTCTGTAAATAAGCCTCACCGTGAGCAACAGCCAGCACAACAAGAACAGCGGCGACCAAGGAGAACTTCATGGCTGCAGAGGAGTAGCACAAACCAAAAAACAGAAAAGATCAGCTCTCTAAGCAGCACTCAGGGCATTTTCAGCAGCTGCACATGTAAAGAGCTCTGATCTATGATTATACAACCAAACGCCTTGAAGAGGAGACTCACCTTCACTCCTGGGGTTCTTGGACTTGATGGTGCCCTCTGTCAGAATGTCAGAGGCTTTTATAGCGGCGCAGGATGAGTTAATCACCATTACTCAGACTTTAATCACATCCAGAGGGAAGATGTGGCATTAAAAGGTCAGAACAAGCACTGTGCTGGCTGAACCTTGATGTTTGACACTGTCCGTGACAAGAGGGGTGCAAAGTTGAAACGAGCTGGAAACACAAGCTCCCAGCTCCAGCTTGATGAAGTCAGGTACACACAGGATGTTTGATGGGACTGCTTCACTTTTAGGAAACATTTTTGCTTTAGTTTCAAGACATTTCACCTGATTTAACTCATCTTCCTGGATCAATATCAAAGTTTCAACAGCAAAGCAGCTAATTTTTTAAAAACACAGAAAAAAACAAATCTGCTAATTGCAAATTCATTAATTAATTTGTTGTTTTTTGCTATTTCAATTGTTCTTAAAAACAAGAATTGGAAGGATATGTTTTAATTCATCAGGGATTTTCTCATACAAGCTTAACTATGTGCATATAAACTCTCAAATTAGCAGGTTGTACCACTTTGTAGCTGTCAACAAACTTCTGGCTGGCTTTTTGACCTTTCCAGAGTTCTTTTAAATTGATTAGTTGTTTGTTTGTTTGCTTGTTTGTTTTGGTTGGTTCTGAACATCCAAACTTCCTCATGCAGGAATACTTTGGGTCCTGTCCTCTGAAGCGGTTGAGACAAATTCAAAAACTTAAGAAAAACTTTCACAATGTGTTCAAATCTACAATTCTCCTTCTTAGATCTCTGATAGGTTCTGTTGACTGTCATGTTGTTCTGAGGATTGGTCAGCAGCACTAAGATGAGAAAAAGAAGATCAGTGAAAGACATGAATTTGTTGCAACATATGTTGTTACTGCAATGTTTTTCAGTAACACTGACATTGCATGAGTTTCTGATGTTGTTCAGTTCAATTTTATTCAGTTCAGTTCTTTTTGAACAGATTCATCCAGTTGAAGATGAGTTTTTCTTCTCCACTGTCATTGTATGCTTAGGAAGAGTAAATGTTGCAAGTTAATGACTCTAGGCTATCTGTTGGTTTTTTTTCTTTTTTTCCCCTGCAAAGAAAAACTCTCAGCTGCAGTCGGACCAAACCGCAGTAAGCAGGCCTGCTCAGGTAATAAAACACTCAAGAACCTTCAGCTCCAGTTTCGATTAGGAGGTGAGGCATTCAACAACCTATAAAAAATGCTAATATCTTATAGCTTCTCCTCAACAGTTGGAGGCAGAATTAATTTTTGTGCCTTTTGATCTTAAATTGTGTCTTGCACTGACAGCTGAGCTCATTTTTACGATGTCGTGGGCTGTTCTGCTGAAACAAGGGTCATCTGATGGAAAACAGCTCACAATAAAGTCTCACATCCCATTTGCTCCCTTTTATCAGCAGTTACCTAACAATCTGCAGCAGCTCCTGATAAACTCGCCACACAGCTTCTCTGCACACATCAACTGTTCACTTTACAAGAACATTTGATCTGCTAGTTTGTCTTTATTTTCCAAGGTTCTGCCTTTATATTTCTAAATAATTCTTAAAATCTTTTTGAAGGTTTTTTTAGTACACAAAAATACCCCTCTCGTCTCCTTTTTCACATTCTCACAGCAGTATGCAAGGTTGGACATTCATAGCATCACTATGGCAACCTGCATTTCTGTCTGCTTTTTTAAAGTCTTGATATTGTGCTGTGCTCCTTCAGGAACAATGAGAGTAATAAAACGATCACAAAGAAAATCTCTGGCTGAGTTCATTTCTGAAACTGTATTCGCCTCCGTGAGGCACCGACAACAGAATGATGCTTGTTTTGAGTCTTTTCTAATCTTTATTTTTGTCCTTTAATCTTTATTCTTATTAAGAGGAAAAAGTTTTACATCCACATTGTCCGAAAATTGCTACTGGTAGTCTCGTCCCTACTGGAAGAAACTGCCATTGATTTTGAAAAACTTGAGAAGAAGCCTTTTACATCCTCCGTTTTACATCACTGTGGAGAATTTTGTCTGATTCTTATAGTTTTTTTTTGTTGTTGTTGTTTTTTTACTAAATATAAACCATTTAACGATGATGTGCTTCATGTTGCACAGGTGAACATTGGTAATGAGGTTTTGAGCTCACAGACGCCCGATTCTCTTGAAGATTTTCTCCAAGAAGGAAAAATGATGATTAAAGAAAGTATTTTGGGTTCTTAAGTAGCAAATCTAGCCCACACCATCACACTACCACCACTGTGTTTTAATGTGGATGGCATTCTCTGTCTGGAATGCTGTTAGTTTTACACCCCAGTTAATGAGACAAATACTTCATAAAGTCAAAAAAACAAAATAATCATTTGTAAACTGCTTTTATATTTTCTCAGTTTATTTTTTTATATGATCATTTAAAGGTTAATGTGACAAAAAAGGAAATCCCCTTTTCATATTATCAAAGCGGTCTTAAAAGAAAATTGTAAACTTATTAGTTCCCTACAGTTTAGGGTCATCTTATATGGTTTTTGAATGTTTTGATGCTGTTTTATATCATGTAGTTCTTTTATGAGTTTTAATAAATCTATAGAAGTATGATGCACATTTTAAAATCTATATTGTTTTTAATTAAATTATGCTAATTTTTCTTTTTGTCTAGAATTTTATATTTACGTTAATTTTACAGATTATTATTTATATTCTATCATTTACATTGGTGTTTTGAAAAGTATACTCTTTAATTACAACAAATATTTAGGAGCATACAGGTGTGCATTAAAATAATGACAAAACAGAAGGAAAGCTGGAACAATATGTTTGCAATTACAAGATTCACTTTATTGTCATTCAGCACTTTAAAGACAATGCAGAACTAAATTCACACAAAACATAAAAATGTCAGTAGAGTTTAAAAAGAGGATCTATATAATTAATAAATAGTACATATTGAAAAATACAAACAATATTCAGCTATTGAACAAAAGATATGCTGATTGCACTGAAAATGTTTTTGTTAGACTAACATAATATCATAATCTTCAGAATAGTAGCCGTTATTGTATGGATTGTTGTTGTCCAATCAGTAAAAGGTTCATGACACTATTTACAAGTTGTTTGAAATGTGTCATTCAAAAAAGGGGAGTTATTAATAAAATGTGGAAAATGTCATGGCTGATGTCCCACACACATGCAATCCAGTGGATGGCAGTAAAACACCAGCCAGATGTTACAGAAAGACACACCCAGTCCAGTAGGTGGCAGTAAAGCTGAACCAATGCAAAGAAGAACACACGCTAGTGTACACAGAGAACGGCATCATGGCGGACGTGTTAGATCTTCATGAGGCGGGAGGCGAAGACTTTCCTATGGATGAGGATGGTGATGGTGACTACATTATTTTGTTGGCGTAGGATTCGTTTTATTAATGTACAAGTGATAGGTCAATTTTGAGGTTTATTTTTGTCGTGGACGTGGGAAACCGATAAAACGGCCACCCTGTGAGTTGGCAGGCCCCAGCTAACGAGCTAAGCTAACAATGCTAACGGTTATTTCATTCAGTCTCTGCGTGTTAGTTACCTAGCCAGGCAGCTATAGTTTGGTTATTTAAAGACTAAATACATTTTTGGGGAATGACGTATATATTCGTCGTTGTTTTACCTGTAACGTATCTGATCAACAGTATTGTGAAGTGCAGCTCAGATTGCCCGCTGGCTAACAAAAAAAACCCTATAGAAACGTAAACTCAATGTTCAGTTTTGTGATTTTATCAGTAATGTAAGTAAAAACGTTTTATGGAGGAGACATATATCACAAAGTGCTGATCAGAAGATGACTTAGAAAAACATAAAATACCCGTACAGTAACAGCTTATTGGATATAATGAAGAATTTAGATAATATCTAAGAGTGTAAATATATATTTTTAATTATACTTACAGACTTTTCATATGTGATAATGTATGCAAAGCTGGAGTTGGCTTCTGAATCCGGTAAAAACTTAACTTTCCTAGAGCATCTTTAATCTGCTTTGGTTAAAAAAAACTAAATTATTTAAACTCAAACATAGTTTATTCTACACTAAACAGAAAAGTTTATTAACTTTCACAAATGAAACTGATTTTGAAGTCTCCACATTTCATTGGTTATTGCAAGTATTGATTTGACCTTTGAAAGAGGAAACTATGGGTGTTCTTTTTGCTCATTTTAAATTGTAGCTTTTCCTCCAGCTCTCTGTAGCTTTGGCTATTTTACAGGAAAATAAAGAAGCTGTAATTCTGGGAACTAGTTATTTTTTCTAATGCCCAAAGAAATCAGAACAATTTGGGGGGGAACAAACATATTTGCCAAATTAAATACACAAACGATACCGAGCATAATTTATCTGTATCGTCCAATTAAAATCACCTTTGAAATTTTCCGTACTGACCCTCTCCTCCTCTCCTCAGAGAGCATCCACAAACTGAAAGAGAAGGCCAAGAAGAGAAAAGGACGAGGCTTCGGCTTGGGTAACTTCCTCTGGTCATTTTCATTAGACCTCATGATTAAACTTCCCTGAACTGGTAGAAAATATATTGAGTGATGTTTTAAAAACGTGTTGTGGATTTCAGAGGAGGGATCCAGGTCCAGAGCTAAAGAGGACTATGATACTGTGGAGCAAGATGGGGATGAACCAGGTCCTCAGAGATGTAAGTCCTAAACTAAACTTCCTCTTAGAATTCTGTTAGTATTAATTATTGATTGCTAATCATTTATCCATCCTTTACTGACTCCATTTTTGACCTCAGGCATGCACTAACAAGCAGATCTCTCCAGTTTTATTTTAACAGTTAATTTATTATTTAGTTATTAATATAACTAGATAGTTGGCTGTGTTAAATTTCCCAGGGGATTTGTAGGAAGTGAAAGAACATCATATATTTTTGTCTGTTTGCTGCAGCGGTGGAGGGCTGGATCCTGTTTGTGACTGGTGTGCATGAGGAAGCAACAGAGGAGGACATCCATGACAAGTTTTCAGAGTTTGGAGAAATCAAGAACCTGCATCTTAACCTTGATCGAAGAACAGGTTACCTGAAGGTAAGAATGATACTGTCAGTCAGATTATGACTTGCATGCAGTTTTAAAACTTTTACATTTGCAAAGTTTATGAGCAACTCGTTCTTGTCCTTTAATAACAAAAAACACACCAAAAAACTGGGATTTTCTCTTCATTATTTGAAGAAAAAAAAACAACATGTTATTCATTTTAGAAATTTTGTGACGGTACATAAAAATTTGACTTTCTAATTATAAACACTAATAGTTTTAGTTGATTCTACAAACCTTCCTCTATTTAGGTTAATAGTAAAACATTTTCTGGTTAAGATACTTTTACTCTGCAAATGTTTCTCATATTTCAAATAAACTGACATTGTTTGCCTAAAGCCATCTATTAGAAGATTTGCTAATGTGTGTTGACAAACTTTATATGATCTGACTTGCATTTTAATGAAAGTAGTTTGAAATATTTTTTGCATATTTTTTGTTTTTGTTGTCCAAATATATATTTGTTTCAAATCCACAAGGTGGCAGCACTGTCTTAGTTGTACAATAGAAACAGACTATGTCTGCTTTGTTGTGTGTCTTTAATTTGCTCAAACACTTTGTATTCAGTGTTAGATCAAAAAATAAATGAATGTATTTTTTTTGTAATTTTCTGATGATGCATGTGATATTTCTAATCTTTATCTCAGGGCTACGCACTGGTGGAGTATGAGACGTACAAAGAAGCGCAGGCAGCCATGGAGGGCCTCAATGGTCAGGACCTGATGGGCCAGACTATCAGCGTAGACTGGGCATTTGTCAGAGGACCCCCGAAGAACAAGAGGAGGTGAGGCTTTTGGCCTTATTTTGATTTAATCTGCTGCTTTAAAATATTCATAAATTTAAATATTTGTCACAGTCAACTTCATATGGCTTACAATGTCTATCAACCTATTCGAACGTGCAACATTTTGTTTAATATGGTTATTTTCATTTTTAGATTTTAATTTAAAAATAGTAAATGAATGTAAGTTAATTTGAGTTAACCAACATGCTAGAATTTTTGTTAGACCCTCAGGCTGATGTAATGTGACTTGTGTTGTTATAGGGGAGGTGGACGGAGACGCAGCAGAAGTCCAGACCGGAGACGACGTTGAGTGCTTGTGTGGCAGAGTGAAACCGTATCACAAATGATTTAAAAATAAAAATCTTGGTATTTTTTCCCAAATATTATTTGAGCAACAGTTAGATCCGGCATCTGGAGATGAGAAACTCTGCCAGTGCACATTTAAGTCTGAGTCTGTTAGTGAAACTTTGGTCATACATGTTTATAGTTTTCACAGTTTCCTCAAATGTTTTTGAATTTCATTGTGATTGTTTTGTGCTTTTATAATCTGGGGGCAAATAAAGTTTTAAAACATAAATGTATACTTCGTGTTTTATGCCAAATCACTAATAGGAAACAGTTGGGATCATCTGGGCAATATCAGCATTTAGAACAAGGTTACGACTTATTGGACCTATTTCAGGCCATTACAGACTGACCACGATCTGCTGATATGATTGTAATGTTAAGTTAGTTGGAGTTTTCCTCCATCAATCCATCCATAGGTTTGATTACGATCAATCTATCTGTTCATTTAGATGGCTATCATTCCATCTTTCTGTCCACAAATGTGTTCATTCATCCATATAGTGTTTGTACTCTACTAATCCTTTCATTCTTCTATCCATACTATTATCTGTCAATCTTCTGGTTTATCATCCAATCAATTCCTATCACTGTCTACTCTTTACGCCTATCTGGCTTTCCTAAAATCCAGTTTTCATGCTTATCAAAATGACATTCTTTGGACCTCAGTTCATATTTTTGCTTGGTTTTCCATCTATTCATAAATATGGCCCTATATAACCCATTTACTTATAACACACTGAAATCTCGAACACTGCATAACTTTTGCTTTAGATTTAAAAGTTGAGTAAAATCACTAAAAATCTGGGAATTTGAGTCTTGGAAGCCATCATGGCTTAAAAAAACAAAAAGGTGCCCTATAAATAAAGGCATCAGCTATGGAAAAAGACATCAGTCGACCTCTGTGACGAAGCGTTTACATCATTCGGGATGTTCTCATTTTTGTCAACTCCACGCCGCCTATAGGGTACTGGGACAAACCCCTCTGGTGCCCTTCTCTTCCAGCAGCCTCTGTTCTCATTTGGTGTTTACTCTACTGGGGAAAATCAGTCAGCTTCTGTGCGTGCTCATTGGTTAGCGTCTGCACCATGAAAGCAGCAGGACGTCGTGATTGGCTCCTCCGCTCACGTGGGCGGGCCCAAAACGTTGCTTGACGTTGTTATTGTAAGTGGTAGAGAATTACTTTGGTCGGTGGTGGTCCGTTTCGGGGTCCTGTGCTGTGTGTAAGCCGTGAATATGCTTAAAAGTTAAAATTAAAATTTTTGAGGAATATATGTGATACTTACAAGCTGGGAGTTCCTGGAAAACTTAACGGGACGATGAGAAGTACATCTGCGTGGCCGCTGAAGGTAAGCAGTAAGAGGATACTCCAGCTAGCAGCGTTAGCTCGGGTTAGCTCTTGATTAGCGTGAAGTAGCGCCTTGCTAGCTAAATGTAACGGGTTGGAGGAAATAAAACACTCCCGTTCTTTGTGACTGACATTCATGCTCATCTGTATACCAAGATATTTATGAATACTGCATTGTGGTGGGTGAATGTAAAGTTGTATGTGAACGGAGCATCAGCCCCAAACGCGTTTATGTAAGCATGTGTATTGTTCGTAGATATTTCAGAGTAGTCATGGCTACAATAGCTGACTCAGTTTAGATTTTGTAGCAAACTGCACCTGTTTGCAAATGTAAAGCTTTCTGGGTGTTATTTTTAAAGCATCAGCGATATAACCCCCTAATTTTTTTGCGCCACACTTACTTTTATTTAATCCCTTAAAAATTAAGACATCATCATCTGTGTTGGTCAAAGCTGGCAGTCACGATCCAAGAACATCAGACACCGATGTGTGTTTAAGATGCAGGTGTGATGTAACGCTTATTTAAAGCTGCAGCTTAGCGGGAAATTACCAGAAGTCAGTGTTTACACCTGCTCACGTGCGAGTCCGAACCTACAATTAGAACGAGCAGCTTCTGTAAAGTCAATAAAACTCTGATCGTTTTGGGTTTGCGGCGCTTTGCTGTTCACCTGCTGGGTTGAAACCACGACATGGTTTATTTGCAGTCATTTCCAGAACCTCCTCGATATGAGAGAGAGGATTGAGTTTCTCTCAGCGTTGAATTATTCACTTCTTGTAGTTGTGGAGGCCTTTGTTTTTGGCAGACGTTGGGTTGATGGTCAACAAAAGTAGGACAGAGGTTTTTACTGGAGTTAGACTCCAACTGGCTCCAGGATCTGTAGACTGTTTGCAAAAATGGTGATCTGTTACATCCTGCTATTTTTCCAATCTATTCAGTGGATAATTGCAATGTTGGCAGCATTTTCAGATGAATGTGCCTGACTCTGGAGAACTCCATGTCCAGCCTGTAGGGCACAGAGGAGGAAGACAGCCTCCTTAACTCTAAATAAAATTGACATGAATTCACAAATTCAAAACTCTGCGTCATATTTTCTTGATCTATACAGAATGAGTTTGTATCTTTAAAGTACTTAAAGATAGTTTTAAGGAACCCTTTATGGGACTAATAAGGGGGAATGTTTCATACCAAAAATGATTTAGCTTAAGAATTTAGGAATATCATCTTTACATAACAGTTTCAGCATTTCAATTTAGAGACCTAACAATTTTCTCAGGCTAAAAATTGCATATGGCAATTCTGTATTTGGAGGAATCGGTTAATTTCCACAGGTAATTATAGAAAAATCTATTTTATCTACACTATACATTAAAACTATCATTTTTGTTCTATAAACTACCAGTTTGTGCTTTGGTGCACTTTTTTGAGTCTGAAAAACAAGCTTGGAGATTAATACTTCATTTCATAAGTGGGAATAATCTTCATTTTACATTGGTTTCAAAACTGCAGTTTCTTATCAAAGAACCTGCAGCACATTGATTTTCTTTAATGTATCATAATTCTTAAGGAAAAACTCAAAACTAGTAGGTCAGCTTTAAAAGAAAACTGGAAATTGCAATTGGCCAATTTAGGTCTGATGGCTGCATCTCTAATATTTAGCTCTAAAAATGAAGTATCATACTGCTAGGTTGCTAGATGACAGTTTAAAAGTTGATCCGTAACAGTAAGAATAGTCTGAACTGCTGGTTTAAAGCCACAAATTGTCTTGAAATGTCCTAAGACAACTTTTGGAAGTTATGCAGATTGCATCCACAATTTTAACTTGGATGATTTTATTGAAGAAGTTTGTCAGTTGCAGGTTCCACCCTGACCAGTTGCAGGACAGAAGCCGTTTCCACACCTCCATGTAACATCCGGGTTCATCAGGAATATTCCCAGTGCTTTAGGAAATGTCATTCTTTCAGCAGCACAGGGAACACCTTAAGCAGGTATTCTGAGAGGGGTGTGGCATCCATTCCTTTCAGATGCCAAAATAAACAATAGCTTTTAAAAGAAATCGAATACGCCCGTTCAGAAATGAGGCAAAAGTGATAAGAACAAAAAACACCAAATAACCTGCATGCATTGCCAAAGAACCAAACGCAATACGGAAGCTAATTTGCTTATTGAGCTGTTGCAGTTATATGTTTTTATGAGTCATTTAAATTTGCGGATCCTGATATAAATTTGTTCTTCTGTACAGAAATCTGCCCCATTATTCAAAATTACTGTGGTGTGCAGCCTGTAAATAACCCGAGCTGAAAAATGCAAACAAAAAACACGAAATTAAACTTTTCTATCCATTTCTTTTAACTAGTATTATTCATTTTGCAGTAGACACCCTGAGCGGTTGTTGCTTTTTCTTGTTTGGACTCCTGCGTCCTCAGCTGCACACAGGGTATGAAAATTTAACATTCATCTCTCCCTGGCTTCCCCAAACAGCTGTTTGCTGGCTGTGTGTGTATGAGTGTGTCATGGATCCAGTGTCACTGACTGAGCCAGGCCTATTTGGCCACACAGCTATTCCCTTAGGATCCTGAAAGTGTGGTGAGATTAATAAGTAAATAGATAAAAGCTTCTCCAGGTTAGTGGGACGAATGCATCACATTTATGATGGGTTTACTCGACCTTCTTTAGCAACGGGCGTCAGCTAACACTAGAAGCTGCCTCTTTACTGATTAGATAAATAAAATGATGTGTGATGCATCATAAATACAGAATTAGATGCAGTGTGTAAAACACCTTAAAGCTGCAGTATCTAACTAGGCCTGTTGCAATAAATGAAATAATCGCATGATAAATTAAAACAAGTTCAATACTTTTCATTTGCAGGATTTATCATTTTGTCTTTTCTCTCTACCAAAAACTAGATGACAAAAGTCTGCTTTGTTCTAACTACCCTTTTTTTAAGTACAGTTTAGTTTATTGAGAGTTCACAATTAATCTTATTTGTTTTTTCTGTTGTTTTGTTTTATTTTGGATATTTCAAATGTCTGCCAGTTCCAGTGTTAAATGTTCATTAAAACTTAAAATGTATGGAACTTTGAGAGGATGTTCTTTCATTGTTATGCCATCACCATTATATTACTTCAAATGGTCTCAGAAGAACATATTATTGTTTATCGCAATAATTTCTATGTCTGTCACTATGTCACAGTGTCATATGAGGCAGATAATCTGTGAAGAAAATCAAACTCCTCTGCTTTCTCTCAGTGCTAAATACAAACAACCAATAAGAGTAAGGAGGCGGGTCTTAGCTCTGTCAATCATCATTATATCCTGGCTCTGATTGTTTGTTTGTAGATCTCCTGGGAGGAGATAATTTTTTTTTCATAGATTATCTGTCTCATATTCTGCTGTCACAACATAGTGACGGTTTCAGGAAGCTGTCACTATGTTTTAGAGACAAAAATAATTTTTTGTCTCTAAAACTTTTTTTTTTTGTTTTTATAAAAGTTACGTACTGCAGCTTAAAGTGTCAAAGTGAGGAAACCAATAGGTGGCTTGTGTGGGAACTTTTTGTCCAGACAGGCATTATTAAAGCATCCCATAGCCCCACCATGCCTGGTCGCCTGCCAGTCTGTGACACAGCATCTTGCTCGAGCTCTGGGAGGCTTGTCTCATGGCAGAGACGCTCAGAACCAAGGCACCTGTCTGGATGACGCCGTCTGATTGACGTTCTTACTGCTGCACTGGCTGGCTTCAGATAGCTCTCACCACTTACCATTAAACTGGAGTAATAAAGTTAATAGGGAAAACGAAATAGAGGAGAGCGAACAGCCATAACTCACCCCAGCATGATTTTCCGCCCGCATAACAGAAGCTGTGGTAATAAGAGCGTGCTGTATCAGTTACTCTCTGCAGTTCACCTTTTCCCTCTCTCCATGGACTACAGGATGAGGATTGGATATTGATTGAGCTTGCTGCTGGGAGCAAGTGATTAAACAAGCCCCAGGTTGTGTTGCAGTTACATTTTTGTTGAACTCTGATGATAAGAGTTACGCAGCTTCAGTCTGTTAGTTAGTGGAGACTTCAGCCTTTATCTCAGTGCATTTAAAACAAGCTTTTCAGCAACTGAACCCTGGTTGCCTGGACTGGAAACAGGACAGGTTTGTTGTCCCACACTGATTAGGAGAAATATTTCCCATGTTTTTGTCTGAGGAGGGAGATTTTTCCCAACGCTTGGGTTTCCTGTGAACTCAGTCACATCATGTTAAACTCTAAATCTTACCGCTTTCTGTAGAGTTGGATGTACTTTGGAACTTCATTACACGGTGGTGTGGTACCTCACATCTAGAAGGTCATCACAGTGTTTCTTAAGGGGCTTGCATGCTCATGAATGAGTTTTCCCTGATATTTCAGCTTCCTCTTCCAGTCCAAAAACAAGCTTGGTATTTTAACTAGCAACTTCAAATTCCCCTTTTCTATCTGGGTGTTTGTTTTGGCCCTGGAATAAAATGGTGACTTGTCCTGGGGGCGCCCCATGATTTCTGGTATGGGCTTAAGTCCATGATGAATAGAATATTTTTTGTATCTAATTTTAGTGACTGTTAGGATAAAATGATTTCAGATTGAGTGAGGCTTGGGTGAAGCACACAAAACAGATCTTGATTTGTTTTTAATCAGTTTTTTCTGTTAAAATAGGATGCAGACTCAGACAACTGCAATTTTTTAGCTAAAACAGAACCATAGATGTGTCCAAAATTGTAATGTGTCGGCAACTGACACATTACGTCAGTTGCTGACGTAATGACGTCATTGGACACATCGATGTGTTATCTGCCTCCTTCAAAGGCAGATTACGTCACAGCGATGCAAAGACAACCGTCCAAATCTTAAGGCTCCTCCAAATTTATCCTCCTTTCCCAGATTTTAAAGACTCTTCTGGCGTTTCCTTTGTAGCCCTTTGTATCCTAAGATGCATTGTTAGCTGAATGGAAAATTTTTGTTCTTGAAACGATGAGGGAGGAGGGGAGCACAGTTTTAATCAAAAGTACACTAAAATCTAAATGAAAAGCTTGAAACAGTTATGTTTTTTGGTTTTTTCCATTTAGATATGTTTTTGATATAATTTTTGTAAAATTTAGTGAAATAAAAATAAGTAAAAAAAAAGCTCAGCAAGTTTCAATCTCTACTTTAGTAGTATCATGGTTCCTAGAGGTGCACCAATCGATCAATTTCCTTTGTTGAAAGATCTGCGATTGACTGATATATTACCCACTATAAGAAACTGATCTTATCTACCTTTGCAAAGATCTGAAATTTTGTTGACCTTTTATGTTTCAGACTTCTATTTTGTGCGGTTATTGTCATGGGTATTGTTCAGTTTTTAATAAAATAAGCTCGGAACATTGAGGATTTATTTTGACCTTATAATAGCTGACAGTGTCTGTTACAAACAGGTCAACCTCTGCCAAAATCAAAATCAGCAGATCAGACTTTTCAGAGATTTGTGATCAGCCAGAAAACTGCAACTGGTGCACCCTTAGACAGGAGATACAACCAGCTAAGGGTTTGAGTAAATCTGATGAGACAGTCGTCAAAGCCGCTTACTTCTGTTCTTCATGGTCGACGAAGGAATTTGAACCACATATGGGCATGAAGATAGATTTTATGGTTACCATAGCAGTGAAAAGACAGAGCAGGAAAAGTAAGGTACAGATACTTTGTGCTCAAAATACATTTGAAGGCAGCAACTATATAAACATAAATATATAAACATAATGCCACTGACGTCAATGCAACATCAGTGGCATTATTTATACCACACAGGGCTGTTTGTGTGCAATAACTGTTGGCTAGTACATTCAAAGTGTTTATAAGCATGTATTTACATATTAATATTGGACTCGGTCTAACTTTAACAGATTCTCACATTGAACACTAATGACTCCAAAATGCCAAGGTCAAGAGATGAAAGAATAAAATAGGCAGCCCTACTAACTTGGCTCTATGGAGGTCAGTTGGTGTTTAATTGCATTTAAATGGGGGAAAATTCAATTAATCTCCTGATTGCGTAGACAGACGCGTCGTTTGGTTTGATAAGAATCTCATGAATTCTTGAAGAACAAGCACTTAATACTTATAACATGATATTGAGTTAGATAAGTGAGCCTCTCCCATATGAAAATATTTTTTGAACTCAGCCCAATACGGCTGATCTTTGTTCCACAGTTGCTTCAAAAGATAAAAACTAATCGGATTAGAAGCACGACGTATGGTTAAGAGCCAGAATGCGTCGTTATGAGTTCAGTTTTATCTGAGCTACTTCAGTAGTTTCCGGTTCAGACTTGGAAACATGTCATCCTCAGCCGGGCCCTGTTAAAAGCAGGACAGCAGGAGTAATCCCACACATGGCCTAATGATCAGCCTGTTATCCCTAATGACGTCACTGAGAGCGTGACGTTGGGTCGGTCCTCTGCGTACATGGCCCGGCCGGCAGCACATGGGGATTCACATGAGTTAGTGCTGCCTGCAGAGATGGGTGATTCAATCTGGAAGGATCCAGTCAGCTTCACAGAACAAGAGCAAATCTCTAAATATTTATTTCAGCTCATACAAGAGTCTCATATTTTATTATTAATGAAGTTTTGAAAGCACATTATTCCACCTTTAGTCAGTTTGTGCTGCAGAAGTGGAGAAGTCCTATTTTATTGTTGAACAGCTTGTTTGTGTGTAATATAAAAAAGGCTCTATACTTTCTTAATTTTCAACAAATCAATTATAAAAAAAACATGCATACATTTAAACATACACAAAAAACATAAGAATCAGTTACATTAGCTACCATACTTATCTGAAAAGAAGTCTACACTTTTTTAACTTCCCACACCTTTATGTTTTTCTTCAATATACCCTGATGATATAAAATGTGTCACAGTATTTATTGTATCAACATCTTGCGTAGAAAACAAATTTTTATTGGGGTGGGCATTTATCGTTTCATTTATTGTGATAAATGTTCAAGAATCTACCATCATTGTTGTCACAATAAATTCCAAGTAACGATGTTCGAAATCATCCTAATTTATTCATATTGTCTGGATTTTTAGTTTTAGTATTTTCTCTATGGTTTGCTCACTCAAAGTATCAATAGATGTCAATACATTTTAAAGTATAATAAAAGCAGTTACTGATATCCTAAATAGGTATATTTCTTGATAAGTTTTTCAAGAGCAATATTAAAACCTGGCATATGTAGCTTTGGTTCAAAAATCCCATTAATAATTGTTCATGGTTTAAAGTCCTGAACTTTAAACCAGGAATAACCAATATTTGGTTATTTGATCGTGAATTTTCCATCTGGTTGCTGATAATTAGGTCAGCATTGTTCAGATGGATGCAGAGGCTCGTATTTCTTTCCTAAGCTGGAGGCCGGTAGAACTGAACGAGGACTTCTCACTCTGTCTGCAGTTTATCTTGGCAGCTGTCCTGAACACCTACTCTTCATCGTTTTATCCATCTTTCTTCATCGTTCGAGGCAGAACAGCATGGGGTTCTGCCTTTCCTTTTGGCTAGCTTTTTCTGTAGATCTCTAACATTCTTGTACTGTTACTGGATCTATGCCAGTATGACTCCAGCTTTCTCCTATTAACTGCACAGGTAGCTATGCAAAGCTAAATCAATCTAGGCAGCTGCACTGCTCAGAATTTTGTAGCAGATTTTTGATCACCAGTTTTTTCTAAAACATGTAAAATATTTGTTCTAGCCGTTTAAATGTCTATTTAAAGTGGATCAAATCGGTTGATGTGAACGCACCCTTACAGAGACCAATTAACCTAACAATTATGTTTTTGGACTGTGGGAAGAAGCTGCAGTACCTGGAGAAAACATGCTGGGAGAACATCTAACCTCCATAAAGAACGACCTCAGGGAGGGTTTTGAACCTGTGACCTTCTTACTGTAAGGCAACACTGCTACAAACAGTATTTTTTCCTATTTGATATTTTTTGCAACAAAAACAAATAGAGGGACATTTTTCCAGACTTTAACCAGTTTAGGATGACATTGGATACTTTCTTGGTTATTGTTCGGTTTTTGACTGAAACTGCACTCTGTGTGGTGTGGAATGTGGGAATGCCACTTGTGATTCTTTAAAGCCCTGTCCACAGGAGTCGTCTTCATGTGGCTGTTAATTAGAACTCTGTGAGCAGTGATTACTTGGCCGACCGGACTGCGGTGATGGGCCTCAGGCACCCGTTTGGGAATCTCTGACCGCACAAACAACAGCTAAACTTAAGAGAACCAAAACTGTAACGAGGTTGCAACGTTACACCTTCTGGGGAACTTGTTTACCATTTTTCTTAACAGTTCTTGAGTTTGTCTTGACTGACCACTGAATCATTTCACCGCTAAATTTATCAGCACAATAAAGGAAGTGACACATTCTCAGGTGACCCCTGTGAAAATAAAGGAACAAAAGCTTTTGGATGACATTCATCTGCCGAAGATAAGAAAATGTTTCTATGTTAAAGCCAAAAAAAAAAAACCTTGAGTATTAAAATGAAATAGTGCTGTGGTCACAGGATGAAGAGCTATGTTCGTTAGCCTCATTCAGAAAAGGCTCTTTCTTCCCTTTAAAAGGGAGTTTGTTGTTTCCTGCTGTGGCATGCTGTGCAGCGCTTCAGGGAACAGAGGACTCGGACGTCTGTGCTGCATGCTCCGCTACACTATGACATCAGCTCTCAGGCACCGATAAACACTCGTGCTCCGCAGCTACTGGCCGGTCCACCAGGCTGGATTTAGAACTTATTACTTTGCTCCAGTGAATATTAACAAAAGCACACAGTAAGCTTAAGGAAACCAGGACAAAGTACTCGCATAACTTCAGGCACAGTTTGTGGGAAAACACAGAATTTTTCTGAGATGACGAGAGGTCAGGTTCACCATAATGAACCATACGCTAAAAAACATGTCGGGAAGATGTTTATCTAATAACCTGTTAATGTAGCTGTGGTTATGTTTATGAACAAAATGTGATTTAACTGGCCAACGGATATGATTCATGTTCCATGAAATAAACTGGCCCTTTTCACTCTGGGTATGAATATTGATGTTTGGGCATGCAGACAGAGAGAACCGGGCATGAATTGGTTACCAGTATGAAAATAAACAGTTTTATACATTTATGGTTTCAAAACCTCAATAATTTTTCTATCTGACTAAATAAAAATACTTTTAATGATTGTCCAGAAAACACCCTGCATGGAGGGACTGCATGCAGGGTGACCCTTCTTACAGCTGGACTGAATCCATTTTGTACACAATAAATGCTTCCTAAAAATACCTCCGGTATTTATTGCTACCACCTCGTTAGACAGACTTCTGTTGTATACTTCAGTGTATAATTTTGGGTGTTTTGAATCCTCCATTTAATTTTGTTTACCAAAACAGCCTCACAGAACAGAAGATGAATCTAAGATAGGAATGCATTCTTCAAGCTACAGAGGCGCTCCAGAATCTACAGGTCACCGCTTCAGGTTGTTTTGTTAGAATGAACTCTACCCAGTAATGTGAAGGGTTTCTTGGAAAAACAACGGGCGTGCACGTCTACGTGCTCGAAATTTCACATGCATGAATTTCACTGGCCGCTCGGTGGCGGAGGAGGGGTAAACAAATGGCACCTTATCCTGCAAAGTTCCATAGGAAATGAATGGAGAGGGAGCGACGTTGCCTTCTGTGTCTTGAGGCCTTTACTTGACGTCCTGCTACAGACAGTGATCAAGTAGCGAGTAACAAAACTTTCATTTTTAAGCTCTTCAGAGAATAAGAATGTCTCTTTAAACAACAACCTGACGCATACTACCAAGGTAAAATGATCTTCTTGAGTTATTCGTCTTACGCTGCCTTGTGCTGTCATGTAGAGGAGAAAGTGAATTCACACAGATCAGCTTCGATTGTTTCCGAGCCATCAAGCAGGTTAGCGAGACCGCAGGAGGGAAATTAGGCCGTGCAGACATTTCTTTGATGACTGAGCAGCTTCTGGACTCCACCAGCTCCAGTGGCATAGCCTCAGAGTTGGGAGGCATGAATATGGAATCTCTGACATCAGGTGTGTGTGCACAGCGGTGTTGTCTTTCACATTATGTACTGTTGCTACCCCAGCTGGTGGTTTGGGCCCCCATCAGGGCAGAGAAGTGGCATTTCTGCTGATCTAATCCACCTTGTTTAAGTTGTTGTCTCCTTCCTTCGGAGTATGTGGGACGTTTGACACTTCTTGGAGTGCAGACTCAGCAAAGCGGTGAGAAAACAGTTCAAGTCCTTATTTGGGAAGGAGATGGGCAGTTGTGACAGCAGCTACATCCAGATTCACTCAAGACACGAAGAAGCTTTTTTTAAACTAATGCTATTAAAACAGTCCATTTGCCATTCTAAATCGACGGTCACTAATAGCTCTCTGGATGTTCTGTTTAACTGCATTTCACTGGGTTTTTATTGATTTCACTTCAGTGACCAGCTTCCTAGTGTATTTTCTTTTGTCCAGAGAAATGGTCACAGTCCAATTTACTGTATTGATTTCTTCTATGTAAGCAATTACAACAGGAAAGATTGGTTCCTTCCCCTTTTTTTACTTGGTGCTCGGGGGAATTGTTAAAGTACCACGTTTGGAACCTTGGTGTTTGCATTATTTTTAATTTTACATTTTTGGTTTTAAAAACGAGCTACATCACTTCAGAGAGGTTTGTGTGTCTTAAAGTTTATAAGTTATCAACATTCTTGAAAGAATGAACCAAATACATTCCAGTTCCGATTGTGTTTCCAAGTAGATAAATCGTTTTTGAAAACTTTTCAATAACAAATAAAGCTTAGTCACACTGTGTAAGACGAGAAGTATTTCCACAGATGCATCATGACGTGACTGTGGAAATCTTTCGATTTCCAATCACAGTAACACAGTGAGCGGAAAACAAAAAACAAATTAAATGTTGTCACAACAGAAATATCTTTGGTAACAGCCAGTATTGCAGCAAATCAAACCCAAAATATACTTTAATATGCATCAATGTGAATAGTGGAAACCACTTTAGCACTACTGCAGTTCCTGACATTGGCAGTCTTCCTTGGGGGCCAATCATTACCAAGAAAACTTAATGCCACTCCCTATAAAACACCAGCCAATAAAGTATATCGCTCCCAGGAATTTTATATTCCCAAGCAGCATTTTCTTTTGAATATTTTCTTTCAAATCAAGTTTATTTTGTCAAGGATGCCACAGTGAACAATGCTGCATGTTAAAAACAAAGCAATCGTTTTGTATGAAGGTTTTCTAACTACAGGCTAATTTACAAACCCAGTCCTTGGTTGGACCTCTTTTTTTAAAGACAGCAACATTAAAACTTAAGATTCCTGTCAAATTATTTTGGAAATGCTCAATGAAAAGAAAGTGAAAATAGACAAGTTTTCCGCAAATAACTTGGAAGAGAAATCTGCAAATGCTGTCCCTCAAATAGGCAGAGGAGCGGTTGGTTTTGCTTTATGCAATGCCTTAGAAGGTGATGTGCCTACATTATTCCAATGAAACACTCATACGCCCTTCGAGATGAATCATCACACGCAAGACGATGGGATTAGCAAATGTTTCCTGCATTTTTTCTGTTTGGAATGAACAAAACTATAGAACCTGTAAAAGAAACACTGGTCAGTTCTGTGAGAAAATGTCTTTTAGTACACTGACTGGGTTTGTTCTTGCTTCTTGCTGTCATCTCTCTGTTATGAAGGATCTTTTTTGGTTTCTCTCCTCAGTCAGCCAGCATTGATCCCTCTCCTTCCCAGTTCTTATGTAATGAGTCAGTGTTGGCTGACTGGGCTTGGTCACTTACCCAGATTTCAACACATTAGACAAAGTGACTGCTGACGGTCAAACATCTCACCACACCTTTATTTATGTCTTTCTTCCTCTGCGTTAGTTCACTTGTCTTTTTGTACTTTTTAAAAACACACTTCTGTTTGTAGTTTTTATAGAAATAGTGACTTGCTTGTTATTGGAGATATTTCAGCTTTTAGGCTCCTCTATGACTCTAGTGCATAACTTCCCAGGTTTTATTTGTTGGTAATATCCAGAATGTTATTTTGTGTCGTCAAGTTCTGTAGTTCCCCATAAGTAAAGATAGAGCTCTTTGGCTTTTAATATTTGTTGGTAATGCTCTAAAACCTCCTCATATATGATTTTTAATGATTGTGATCTACTGATGGCACCACATGTTTATTCATAATGGTGGCATAAAGCCAATAAAGGTCATTTAACCCAAAATTGATGGAAAAAATTTGTAGTTTTCTTAAACACTTTTTCTCTACCATAGTAAAACAGTCAATGGTTGATGTGTCTTAAGTGCAAAACCAATATTGACCCAAACTTTAATATTGTGCATAGTTCACCTGACTATCCCCTCCCTTCTCTTTTTCCAAACATTGTTGCACTCCAAAATATTTTGCCCAACAAACAGAGAAACTGAAGCAATCTTACTTGAATTTCTACTAAAGGAATGCAGATGGTGATACATTAAGTCAGGTGGTTTATTGGTCTGACTGTAGTGCTCACTGCTTCATTCACAAGCTGGCAGTTTGGATTTCCATTTCCGGTCTCTGCACTGGAAACAGAGCAGTTGGGTCACTCTTAGCACTCCTGTTATAACTCCCACCAGTCACATTGCCTCTCCATGTTTTCTTCTGTCCTTAATCTCATTACTCATATGGTTTTGCAATTCAGAGAGGGCGTGTAGCATTAGCTGAGATCACAGGAAGGGTTTATGTGATTGAACTAAAATAGAACTGACACATTTATATGGTCATTTAACAGGGCCCATCCATTAAAGGCGAATGTTGCTCCTCATTTAGATATGTTGGTAGGTGGATGGATTCTGTTTCATTTGGTCTGACCATAAAATATGTGGAAGGAAAAATAGGTTGAGTCATTGTGGTGTGTGAATACTTCTCATTCCTTAATCGCAGCTCGTTTTACTTCTCATTGTGAAAGAAAGCTCATGTTTCAGATGACTGAAACCCAGTTGGACCAAACGACTATACTGGTTCCAGTACACGACTGTTTTTGTGTGACAGAAATGTACTGCATTGACATGTGGCTGTGTTTTAAAGCTATGTGGGAGAGCAGGTTCTATGAACATATGACCTCAGAGGTAATAAAACCCTGACATGTGACACACAAGATGGAACATGTTGCTCCATCCCCTAATTATTGTCTTTCTCACTTTTTTCGTCAAATTAAAATGGATCTTGCATATTTGAGTTGCTTATATGCTGTATAGTTTTCTTTTATGGTGGTGCTGTGCAGCAATCTTTAATTTGGTCCCATAAATCAGCTAGACCCACTTTGTTGACAGAACCACCATTTTTAAAAAAAATATTGATTTATAGTAGTTGTGTTTGTGAGTGACCCACTTAATGAATGATTATAGAAGAGTTGGTGGAAAACAACCTTTTGCGTACGGCTGACTTGAGGCCCAGTTTTACTGTTGTTTTTTGTTCCTTGTTTTTGTTTATTTTGCGGGTTGCCTAGTTATTATTTACATAAAACTTTAGGGTTATTTTCTTTTCTCCATTTTCTATATGATGAAACTATTACTTCAGTCACTGCAGAAAAACAGGCAGTCGTCTATCAAACATTGGCCGGTTTCCAACAGACAGGAGGAAGGCACGGCTCAGTTTATGGTCGGGTAACTACAAGTTATGTTGTTTGTGTTGTGAAGTGTAGAAAAGAAGTGAAAGGGAATCATCTGTTAGCTTCACGCGATTCTAAGGCACACACATGTTTTTGTAAGGCACCCTGACAAACGTCAAGACAAATGATGTGGAAACTTTTAAGTGTTGATTGACTTTCTTGGTCATATGAAGGCGCTGCAACATCTTAGAGCTGATTGTTTTGGAAGTAATAATTTCTTCAGGATTTGTCACAAATCATACGTAATCCAGGTGTAAACCTTACATTCAAAGGTTTGATGTTGATTTAATTAATTTGGGTAAATTTGGTTTTAGGTATAATTCCAACTGGTCAACAGATGGGAACACGACGCAAATGTGCCAGTATGCTGTTTTTCCATTATATTTAAGATATGCTTTATTAAAAATGATATAAAAAGATAGCAAAAATATAAACTTTCTGCAAATAAATCAGTTATTTTTCACACTAAAATCTGCCAATGCGAATTGGTGTGGGTTTAGTATAATGGAGAATATTGATCTCCAAAGCCAAGTCATTACTGCAAGATATCTAATGTAGATGAAAGTAAGAGCTAATCCTACTTAAAATAACTTAAATCTTAAAGTTTTGTTTTTCTTCATTTATTATTTTTTCTGAAAATCATATCAGACAAGAACTTAGTCTTCTGAGAAAACTTCTTAAAGAACACAAACTAACAAAACTGATGCAAACATTTATTATGTGTCTACATTGCATCTAACTGATAAATATTAAATAAACAATGCAAAGCCTGAAAGCTTTAGTGGTGCAGTGATAGTTGGAACCCAAATTCTAAAACCAAGATAACCCAAAAGCTACATATTGGTTTCTCAAAATCAAAACACAGCTCGTTTAAAAATAATCTCTGAATGCCAGAACTTTTGTACTTCCACTTCTTCATCTTTCTTCTCTCTTTCTGTTGAGTGGTGGAACAATCGAAACCATATTTTTCATCTGAAGCATGGCAACACAATCTTGCATGCTCACCAGTGAATTGACCCTCCCATCTCGCCATCGGCTGAAGCGGTGGAACGGTGACCTCCCTGTATCCCTCTGAGATCCAGCCGGTTCTCCCGAGCCCTCAGCTCAGCACCCACGTGTTTTCAGCAACTGCTCTTATGTAAGCTCTCCTGCCAGACAAAAGCTCAGCCATCGCAGATACAAATCACTGACTGGCCCTTGCTGGCAGCACAGCGCTTAATGTTAGCCAGTAATCCCACTTACTGATGTTTCTGCTTAGAATGTGTTTTTACTGGCTGTAATTTTGAATTATGCACGTTTATGTCTTCTCACGCCATTGCCTTTAAATGGTCTTGACCATACCGTTATTATTGGCTTCAGTTTTAGCTCGCCAGACGTCCACTGAGATATAAAAGCAGATTGTTTGACCAAAGCTGCCTTTTGTTTTTAAAGACAAAAACCCACAACCACAAATGTGCAACTTGCTCCTGGTTTTTGCACTTGGATATTAATTCCCAATTCCCATCTGAAATCCCTCCATGGTTTCTGACCCACATGGATTCATTCATCTTTGCCAGCACTTCTCATCAAAATCCATAATTCTTGTCCTTTTCTTTTACATCCAAATCCATCAATGATTACATGCTGTCCATAACCATGACTCCATCATGTTCAGTTTAAATTTATCCATGATTCCTATTTCATTCCACCTCACCCATGATTTAGTTCCATATCAGTGTGGAAAGGCATGGCAGGAAACCAAACGAGGATCACTCTCCAGCTTCTCAAGGGGTAAAAAGAGGCTTTCTACATGGTCTGGAATCCATTTCTGCATTGGGAACCTCAAGAACAAGGTTCCCAATGCCAAAACGTGTTCCACTTGGGTCCATAAAATATCTGGTTCTTGAAAATGAACCGTGTCATCATTCTGTATGCTGATCAAGTCGAAGACAAAGCATGGTTTCAAACCTGAGTAGACTAGGTTTGATTAGGGACTAGAATGGCAGCATGTTACATTTTTAGCTGGTGTAGTTATCTTTCATATTGCTCTGTGTCAAACGACCCAAACCATTGGAGCAACCTGTTTACCCCCTTGCCCATGGTGGTGCTGCACCAGGAACCACTGAAGGAAACAACATGAGAACCTCTGAAGAAGACACTGAGCACAATTTGCTTCTTCATGAAATATAAACAAAAGTGGAGTGGTGTCAGATTTTAGCTGTTGGAGGATTTCCCTTTTGTCTTTGGCAAATTACTCTTCAACAATGGGGTCAGCTTGATCCAGTTCTCCTGCTAGATGTGTCTTTGTTTTGGTAGTATTTACCCAGAATGCCTTGCGTTGTAATCCCTATCCTGCTTTTGGAGCAGTCTTGAGTCCGCTTGGTGTTCACATATGCATTTGAACTTCACCAGAGTTTGCTTCAGTTAAACCAAGACCGTTTCTAGGCAGACCAGAGTTAGCTTTTGTTGGTCCATATCAGAGTTTGATTTCACATTCACACCTCTCCAAATGAACTGGACTTTCTTGGCAATGTGCTTAAAGGGGACTAAACAGGACTAGTGTGAAAAGCACCTGAAGAAACAACAAGCATTGTGGCAAACGGGGGCCTTTGAGACCTTGGAGGCACACCTGTCATTTACTATCTTGCTACTATGCTCTTCCACAAAAGAAGAGCGGGTTTATGTCAGGTATTTTGATTTTCTGTTAAAGGTTTGTCTAAGCTTCAAACTTCAAACTAATAAAGAACAAGTGATTTATGCTTAGAGAATATAAGCCCTCAAGACTATTGGGACACAATGTGCAATTTATACTGGCCTTTTCATTTGAAGATAAGCAGTTAAGTGTGTCTGAATCTGGGACAAATGACATTACATCAGTTGCTCTCTGCAAGAGTTACAGACTAACTTCAGTACTTTCTGTCCATAGAGTTTTGCCTTCATCACTCTAACATATTTCACTCCTGTCCCTCACTGCCCTACACTGTCTGCTGGAGGTTTCATTGTTAATCTATAGTAGTGGCATTAATCCTAGTACCTACACAAGATGAAAGTGTGATGGAGTTGCTGAAAGTTTGTTTTGAAGCTGTAGTCTTGTTTAGTTGACTGCCTTTTTTGCAAAATCTTAGGCTAACTTTACTTTGTTTCAATCAAGAGAAACAAAAAATGGTCAGTGTAGAATTGCCTAGAGATGTGGTTCAATGTTTTATTGTTACTAAAGGATAAGCATTGATGGACAATACAATACAATAGACAATACAATAATTAAAAGCACACTTGAAAATTGGGGATACATTTATGTAATATATTGGTTATTAATATTGTCCCAGTTTTACTTATCCAACCAATGCTGCCATGTTAAATAAGGACAAACATGTTCTGATGCTATTGCTGATACTGACATACAGTGCATCCCTGTTGAAAATGATTGTTTAGAAAATTTTAAATTAGACAGTGCAGACATTTGTGAATTTAAAAAAGTTTAAATCATTTTTGCATAGCCTGATATTTAGACACTGTATGCACCAGATGTACTTGAATGCACCATAAAAGTGCATCTTCTGTAAATCCACTCTGCTTAGACGGTACCAGTGTGTTTTTACAAATCATATCCTGTGCATCATTTTGGACGTGTAAAATCCTGTTGAAAGTTGCATTTGGACTTTAGTTAATATTTTTTCAGAACCAGTGGTGTTTATGTTCAGTTTGGTTTTTCAGGTGGGTCATTCAGTAAAGAGCAGAGTGAACCATCTGCCCTATTGCTGTTGAGAAAT
Source organism: Poeciliopsis retropinna (assembly GCA_010277075.1). NCBI lineage: Eukaryota > Metazoa > Chordata > Actinopteri > Cyprinodontiformes > Poeciliidae > Poeciliopsis > Poeciliopsis retropinna. The sequence goes on along the minus strand of VMRM01000007.1, from coordinate 1,095,568 downwards.
GCATTGCCTGAGAAATTTCAGTCCACTCTCCTTTCTACACTACAGCTGCATGATGAACCTTAATGTTTCCAAATGATTTAATAATAACTCAGAGTTATTATTAAATAGTCCTGTCTGTTTCACACAGTGTGTTCAGTTATAAAACAGCACTGCAGTTGTTCAGTACATGTGCGTCCCAAACCATCCAGACTCTAGGCATTTTATTTTTTTATTATTATTATTTTTTTTGTCTTATTTAAAGTTAAAATTCAAATACAAATGGAATGATTAATATCTTATATCGGTGCAGATTTTTTATCCATATTCATTTTAAAGCATCTTTCCTCACACGATAGATCTTGTGAAAAGTAAACAAATACTTATATGTATAGTATTGCTGTCTGTTTGCTTTAATATGAAATGTATGTTTTTCATTTCTGTGTAATTTGTAGCTAAAACGCCTTATGCCACAAAGATAAAGACGTGAATGCACGGTACACATAGTTACATAATATCAGAGATACCCCACTTCAGATATTTTTGTTAAATTGCAACTTCATAAGAGGAACATGATTAACCTTTGGCATAGTTTGCTGAACATCTGCCACCTCCTCTGGCCCCCTGAGTTTTTTGAGCAGTGTCCTTGATGGTAATTATACAGCGTTATCTCTATTTGTGTGGCAGTCTGAATAAGATCAAAGTTTGTTTCCTCACACCAAAGTGAGTTTAATCAGATAACATCAAAGCGCTCCACAGACTGTGGGAATGCCAGGGCACTTTTTGCAGGGAATGCTGCAGAAATCTAGTTCTGGCTCAGAAAGCCTCCGCCTGCGTGGCTTTTGATAAAGACAAAGAAACTGAGGGAGGCAAGAAGGATGGTGGAAGAGTAAACTGGTGAGTCATCAGACACAGTGGAAAAGAGTTCACTGAGTCACGGCTGAGCCAGGAGCACTGGGAGGTGGATGAGCTGTGGGACAGAGGGGAGGAGATGACTATATGGGGTCAGGATCGGATCCAACAGCGTCTGAACCGGTCATCAGGAATGATGAAGACTTAGACTGTTAATCCTGGAAGGTTTATCATGCGCTTGTTGCTTAAAATGGTTGAACATGGATATAACATGAGGTAAAACCCATTAGTTATGATATATGTGTATTTAAGATTTGTATTTGATATAAAGTGGACATTGAACCATCTGGGATGCGTGCTAGGCCTGTATCTGCATGCAGAATATTGTTTCAGCCCTGATTGAACATCCGTTGATTCAGGGCTGCCTTCTGACTCATCCCTTCTGTCCGGCTGCTGCATTGATTGCCCTCTACATCCCTCGGGTCAACAGCCCATTGGTGCTGACTCTCTTATTCTTTCGGTCTCTACATTGATTTCAGTGGCCGACTGATGCAACCCCACAGTTCCTTTTGAGCCGCCGATGAAATTCAAGGACTGGAGCTATGGGATTAATTTCAAAGCATCGACAGGCATAATTATTCTTCATGTATTTGATATTATACGCATAATTTAGCTGTAGTGAGATGAAAATATCTCATATTGCAAGCAAAACAATTACATTAGCTGAGATAAAAAAGTGTCTTTGTGATGACTTCAGATATGATTTATGAGGTCGTATAGGCCTTTTAAAGTTTTAGTGCTTAATCAACATGCGTTATTATTGTTTGTAAAATGTCATGTCTAGAGGTGAATCGATCAGCTTTCAACTTTTTATTGACTGGAATACCACAAAAGAGAGGGAAAATGTGCTCTGGGTTCTTTGTTAGAGGTATTAGTTTTTGAATCCAACAGAAAATGAATGAATTACAAGATTATCCCCATCAGAGCAGAACAAGCGGAAATCTGCTGATTCTGATCCGTTTGGTGGGTTTAAATGGTTTCTATTGACACACACTGTTCCAAGTAGGCTGGCATTGAGAACACAAGGGGGCTAATTAACACATATGTGGGCTTTAAAGATGTTTTTGCTATTTTTTTCTTACTGAATTTTGTTTGTTGCTAAAATAGTGGACCAATGTATTCACAGGAGTCAAAGGCCACAGTTGCCCACAAATTGCTGAAGTGTTTAAAAAGCTTCACCTGCCAATTTTGATATTGGTCAATACAGATTTCTATATATATATAATGGTGATTTTATATATATATATATATATATATATATATATATATATATATATATATAGATAGATAGATAGATAGATAGATAGATAGATAGATAGATATATCTATATATAATTGCCATTTCCAGGTTTTATAAGGTCACAATACATCCTCAGTGTTCCAATCGTATTTTATTTTAAAAATACATTGAATTTCAGGCTATTGTGGAATTTTAATCTCTGCTCTCCCAAAGTTCGTCAGCTGAACTTTCACAACTGTAACAGGCCCATGTTTAGTACAGGCGATCTCATGTAGGATTTTTGTACGTTTTGCATTCAACTCAACGTCGGCAAGTTGTGTAACAAATAAGACATGGAGCAAAACATCATTTTGAGAAAACATTTTTGTTGAATTTGGTGTTTTGTTTTCCTTACAGCATGTGAAGAGAGGAGCATAATACCTTCTGTTTGAAATGCCGATATGAATCAGGAACATCGGGTTATGCATAAAGGACAGTGTGACGAAGCAGTCTGCTTGTTCAGAATTAACAGGCCCTGTTTCTGAATTTAGTATCTGAGAGTTGACTGACTGAAGGCATTGATATGATTGCCTTGTCTCTGGATAATGTTTTGGCTACAGGGCGTTAAAGCTGTGACATTTAAAAGGAGCTTGGACGAAGCACGTACTGTAAAACATCTCTGACCTCTTAACAAGAAGCTGTAATGCAATTATTTAGTATCCGATAACATCTCTGTTTAAACTTTTCCATTTTTCTTTTTCTCAGGTGTGGCCAGTAGAGTAGCTCACCAGAGGACGGCTCCACCTCCTCGCTGGCTGTCCCGTCTCGGAGAGCAGAGTCCATGTTTGTTTTAGTTTTCTTTTGGTATTTTTAATGTTTGGAAGCAACCACTCAACTTGTGAATTCATGATCACATGACCGTGGACATGGACGCAGTCCTGTCCGACTTTGTCCGTTCTACTGGAGCTGAACCGGGATTGGCCAGAGATCTTCTAGAAGGTGAGACCTAACCCTTAAAAGCCTCAGCATTTTATAAAATTTTTTTTTTTTAAATCTGTTTTTTACATATTTATGCTGTCAGACAGATAGTCGGTGAAAAAAAATTTAACTCTTCCATCACCTCCCAGTGGTACCAAAAAAAAAGATTATTTCTTTTTTTTTTTTTACATATTTAAGATCTAAAATGTTTGAGACTGCGATTCTCTCACTTTTTTTTTTTTCACCACCCACCCGACCTACAACTGAACAAAGGTCACGTATATCATCACTGGATATATCTAGTTTCAGTTACTGTTTGTGTCTTATTATTATTAGTTTCCAAACACTGAAAGAAACAAGGTTTGGCTAAAGTGAAGAGGATTTCTGTTGCCTAGCAGCAGTGCAGAGCATGTAGCTGCCAGCAGATATATACTCTGAAAATGTAATGCAGCTGCAGCAGCAAACACTGGTATTCACCCGAGTGATGGAATGCGCCTTTGCATGAGATAAGACAGCCCATGCTGCAATGACTGGTGGTAAATATTTAAACTCATTAACGACGCGTCATTTGCTCGCCTTGTAAAACAGATCCAGGTTGTTGAGTCCCGTCATCCAGTTGAGTCACATGAATGTTTTCTCCCCTCTGCCTCCATCTGGGTAGGTAAGAACTGGGACATCACGGCGGCGCTCAGTGACTTCGAGCAGCTGCGACAGGTCCACGCTGGCAACCTGACATACCCGTTCCCAGAAGACCGGATCTATCAGCCATCCGAGAAGGAGATGGCCCGGGTAGGGCGTCCTGTTCTCCATCGGCAAGATGAGGTGGTGCAAGGTGAGGCGCAACGATTTGCAGATATTTGTTTTTGTTTCATTAGAGTTCAAAGTCTATTTATGTGATTGCTTGATTGTGATTAGATTTTCAGTGTCATTTTGAAAAAATTTTAATATTTAAGTGTTTTGTTCTGCTTGTCAAAGGTTGTAAGGTGTGTTTATTGACTTATCTAAAGTTCAACAACTTTCTTTACTTTGCTGGCTACACATCACCCTCACAACAACAACACAAAGGAGTTTCAACACAGACCTCTGTTCAGACTGGACATTTAGATTTATGTCCAGGCCGGGTCGGACCAAAACTATTCGTTTGATGGTTGGATCAGTCTCTGGTTTTTCTGGCACATTTAATCAGCCAACAATACATATACAGAGAAAGCCAAACGAGAATACTCGATATAAAGGTGTGCGGTGAGATTTTATTTGACGGGGTTGCATAAGACTGACATCACACTGTCATAAACATGACATAACATCCGTCATGAACAAGAAAGTCTTTATGAATGTCTATGACCGTTGTCATTAAGTGTCATTCGGTAAATAATGACATTTTTAATGCAAAGTTGCTCTAAAAGTTGCATTGAAAGTCCATTAAAAGTGCCAACTCTGTATTAAAGTGTCATTTACAAGATAATGCAAAGTTGTCGCTTCTAATAGACTTTTAATGCAACTTTTAGAGCAACTTTGCATTAAAAGTGTCATTATTTACCAAATGACACTTCATTCGGTAAATATGAAGTGTCGTAGACATTCATAAAGGCTCCTTCATGTTCATGACAGATGTTATGTCATGTTTATGTCAATGTCATGTCAGTCTTATGCACTCCCGTCAAATAAATTGTTACTAGGCGGGTTAATCTACTTATTATGATGTAAATAGAGGAGCACTTTCAGAAAACAGTGAAGATGCTGAATCACTGAGCTCCTTTAAGTGAAGGCTAAAAACCCGCCTGTTTAGAGCTGCCTCGTAATTGGGACATTGATCAATGTATTTAATGTGTATTTGCTCAATAATTGTGATGATATTTGAGAAAATGTAATGTTTATTACTTGTTTCATAACTGTTTTGTATAGTATAATGCACTTTAAGCTGCCCTGTTGGTGAAATGTGGTGTACAAATAAACGTGACTTGTGAAGAGAGAAAGTTAAGAGGCAGAAGTTCATTAGACTGTAACAAGTGCCCCGCCCTGCTCCGCTCCTATCAATCACACATCTCAGATGAGCTACACCTGACTGACAACAAGTGACAAAATGGAGTTAAATAAAAGCTAGAAATGGAAGCAGTTACCCTACTTACTCAAATTATAACCTAAAAGTGATGTGTTATTAAAATATTATGTCGGGTTTACTTCGGCCTCATGCCTATAATTAAGATTAATTAGTTGGTTTGGATGTCGACTGGTTCAGGTTGGGTTGAAACTACAGTACAGTGTAAAACAATCAAAGTTAAAAACAGGAAGTATTGTAGATTCAGTGAAATAAAATATCATGGAGAAGTTCATTTATTTTAATATTTAATCGAAAAGCAAAATTTATGTGGCATACATAAATTACACAGATTTATGAACCTCTGCCAATATATTTCTAGTAATTGTGATGATTATGTTTAACAGTTTATAACAGACGTCCAAAAAACAAAACAAAAAAAAATTAAAGCAGCTATTTCTGGTTTTCACAGTCTGGACCGATGGTAAATGGCAGCACTGATTGTTAAGTTTGGTATCCACCCAAAGTCCAGTCTGATTGAACTGTCTGTGACTTTTCTACCCAACTTTTTCCTTCCACTAAACTTTCCATCCTTCAGTTGGTATTAGAAAACCTGAACGATATAAACCCCACAAAGTTTTTAACCTTTCCATATTTTAATAAATGCATTATTAAAAATAATACAATAAACTACATACTTGATTGTAAAACAGTAGAACAGTTTCTAGCTTTACTTCCCGTCGTTTCCTCTCTGCGTTTCAGCGGCGTCAGAGAAGCGTCTGTCGAGGGGCATCTCTCACGCCAGTTCCACCATCGTTTCGCTGGCCCGCTCTCACGTCTCCAGCACCGGCGGCAGCAGCAGCGAGCCGCTCCTCGACACGCCGCTCTGCACTTTCCAACTACCGGACCTCACTGTGTACAGGGACGACTTCCGCAGCTTCATCGAGAGGGACCTGATTGAGCAGTCCATGATGGTGGCCTTGGAGAATGCTGGTCAGACTTTTACTCATGTGACTCATAAAGGTGCACGCTGCCTTAAACACAGGGGTTAAAGTTGAAGTTTTCTGCCTGCAGGACGACTGAACTGGTGGACGAAAGTGGTCTCAAACTGTCAGAATCTGTTGCCGCTGGCGACGAGCGGAGACGGAAACTGCCTGTTGCACGCCGCCTCGCTCGGTGAGTCTCCGACCTCTTAGTAGCGTTCGTGTTAACTCTCCATTAGTATTCATCAGGAGAGCTTCGCTGTTGACTGAGGAACTAATTGCAGTGTTGCTGAGCGCATCCACCTCCCCTTTGTGGCCCTCTCAGGAATGCCTGTTCAGAGAAATTAATAAGGCCACAGCTGATGTGGACACATCAATTTAGACCTTGTTCTGTTCACTAGCTTAACATCTCATCAGAAAAACACAAATGCAGGCCTACATTTGTAGAATTTCTGGTTTATGTAGGAGAGAAAAACAATGTTGTGCGTTTCTGATTCAGGAATGTGGGGCTTCCATGATCGTGACCTGATGTTGCGGAAGTCTCTGTATGCGCTGATGGATCACGGCCTGGAGAGAGAAGCTCTGAAGCGCAGGTGGAGGTGGCAGCAGACCCAGCAGAACAAAGAGGTGCCTTACCTTGACTGCCCGTCGCTCTGAGACACATTTACTCAGCTATTATCTGGCTAAAGTTAGATTAAAAAGAAAGCAAAGTTTTTGATTTATCATAAATAACATCCATTTAGTTAAAAAAAAAAAAAAGTTTACTTTTTTGCTTGATTTTACTTGTTCACTTTTGCCTCGACAATTTTGGTCCACGTGACCAAAAGTTTGGAAACCCCCACTTTACACAAAACTACAAACTGCGTCAGTAATGAGCCTCAGATAAAAGACTCTGCCTCAACCTGCGAGAGAAAACTGCTCCCGAAGTTTAAAACTGTGTTCTTATGCAATTAAAACCCAAACTTTCAGGTACATTATTCATCACCAGCTGCTCCAGCAATCCAGCATCCATATTTAACAAGGCTTGGCTGCATAACAGGGATTTCAATAGTTCAACTAATAGTCTGAGCAAGAATTTAAAGGTAAAATGTAGAAACACTTTCCAAAGCCAAAAAATGGCGAGAACATACATACAACATAAAATAAAATAAAATGTTTTTTTAACTTAAATGCAAACTGTATTTTTTGTACAGTTTTGGCTTAATTACTGTTATTATAATATTGTTCTTTCAACAAATGGCCTTTTTTGAGTCTGTGTACTCCAGTTAGTAAATAATTGATTACTAATCTAATTTATGATTATTTCAGTGATTAATTGTTACAGCCCTGTTAAACTGTATTAATACATCAAATCTTTTCTAATTTTAGACATGCCTGCAGTTATTTTTTAACTTGACCCACATTATTAACATGCTGATGGTAATGTTTATCAGTATTCTCAAGAGGCGGCTGTAACTCCTGATCCTCTCATAAGGCTGTAGATATTCAGTACTGTGACTCTGAAACAAAACCAGAGTGGGGTTGTTTTCATTTTTTTTCCAGACTGTAGTTTTTTGGTATGAAAGCAAGCTTTGTGGTGCAACAAGTGTGTGATTTAACATGGCAGCAGCCGGCGTGCAGACCAGACGCCCACAGAGCAGAGGCCACACCAATAACTGCTTAATATTTGGTTGTTCTTCAACGGCCGCTGCGTCTCCTGCAGCGTTTATTTTCCATGAGAAATTCTGGCGCTGCTGTCTGAGCAGCACAGACGCTCCGGGCTCAGTTGTCAGTTTGTAGCCTCGTGGTAAGACGCAGGAACGTCGGCGCATGCTTCTGTGACATTCGACACCGTCTCTCTAAATGACAAAGCTGTGTCCTTCGTTCCCCCCATCTCAGTCTGGGCTGGTGTACACGGAGGAGGAGTGGCAGAAAGAGTGGAACGAGCTGTTGAAGCTGGCCTCCAGTGAGCCAAGAATCCATTACAGCACCAACGGCACCAACGGGTAAGGTCTGGCACGGACAATGCACCGACTGTTAACCCACGCCACTTAGTCACACGCTGCTTGTTTTCCACGAACAAACAACTGCGGCGCGTCACTGTGATATGTCCTCTGAGACGCATAAACAGCCGAGCGGCCATACTTTTTAATGAAACGCTTTTTTATACGGTCTGGGTCAGTTCCAGAGTAAACAACTGTTTGTTTGTGTGTGTTGTTGGTTTCTGCAGGACGGAATCGTCTGACGAGCCGGTCTATGAGAGCTTAGAGGAGTTTCACGTCTTCGTCCTGGCTCACGTCCTCAGAAGGCCCATCGTGGTGGTGGCCGACACCATGCTGAGGGACTCTGGAGGAGAAGGTTGGTGCGGCAGAACCTCCAGCTTGTAATGCTTTTTAACGTGGAGGGGATCAGGCAGACGGTTGCCATGCCTCTCTTCCACTCCACATGAATGGAATTATCACATGTATGTCACGGTTGCGTCGTTATTTTTTTTTATTTTTGGCACATAACAATTAAGCGATACTGAGAAAGTTTCCAGCTAATAGGATAACTGTGTTTCCACTGCTGTAGTAGATTCATGAGATTATACACTATCAATAACCGATATTTACCTATATATAATATTGTATTATATAATATTTATTTCCTTACCTTTCAACACACTACTGACATTGCTTCCACAAAAAAATGGAGGAACATTTGTGATTGTTATTAATTATTCCTTTTGTTTTGTAGATGAATAGTTTCTACATCCTTTTCTCCTTTTGTCATCTAATGTTCCCTGTTCCCCTCTCTCTGCCGCAGCCTTTGCTCCCATCCCGTTTGGAGGTATCTACCTACCGCTGGAGGTGCCTGCTGCTAAGTGCCATCGCTCTCCCCTGGTCCTGGCGTACGATCAGGCACACTTCTCTGCCCTGGTCTCCATGGAGCAGAAGGACAGCTCCAAAGATCAAGGTGAGACCCCTGACGCCTTCAGTGGCTCTAAAACCGGCACACAGCCCTGTTCAGATGCCAGGAAGTATAAATGGAAAATATATAAATTTCCCAATAAAAACCATTATTGCATTATGTGATGTCACTTTCAAGATCAACACAACCTGAAAATGAAATTTACACATAAAATGAAATTTTACACATGTTATTTTTGTTTGTGTATTCTGTTATTACATATTAGCTGATTAGAAAATCAGAGTTGGAAAAAAGAAAATATTTTTCACAGTGAAACCCACCAAGATGTCTAACAAATGTTTTTTATCATTTAGAATACTGCTGTAAACTGTAGATGTGTAAAACTGATGAAAAAATACTGGAAAAACACAGTTTTATAAAATTATAAGCAGGAAGATGAAGTACAACTCCATTGATAACTTTAAAGATTCTTAAAAAGATGCCATAAAATGTGTAATTGTGCCAAACAAATTATAATCTTGGGAATTTCTTGTCATTATTTTTACAAATGCTTACGATTAGACGTAGATCGGTCCAGAATGTGTCCCTGGGAATCAATGACATGGTTTCTTTATTATGTTGGGACATGGATGATAAATAGACATCGGCCGGTCACGATAACAAATTTTGCTGGACGATAAATTCCAGAAATTATTGTGATAAACTATAATGTTGTTTTGAGACCATTTTTTAAGCAATGACAAAATAATAATGCGAGAACTTATTCTGAAAGATCAGTAAACTTTAAATTCTAATGAACATTTAACACTGGAACTGGAAGACATTTTAAATATCCAACCTAAATAAATAAAACAACAAATAAAATAAATTTTGAAGTCTTTGTAAACAAAATTGCCCCTCAAAAAAGGGCTAGCTGAGACCAAACTACCAGACTTTAATCATCCAGTTTTTGGTACAAAGAATGAAAAAAAGAGAAACGATAAATCAGGTCAGTGAAAATTCTTGACTTTCTTTCAATTTGTCATGCGATTAATTGATTTATTTAATTATTGTGACCTACCTGTTAATTAAAGGGGGATGTGGATATTTCTGCTCAAAATCTGGCCAGATTTAAATGTCCTGGATTATTGGTGGTCACACTCAGCATAAGCAAAGCTGCAACACAGTTTTATTCATTTTTTGCCTTTTTCTACCAGCAGTTGTGATTCCACTCACCGACTCGGAGCACAAAATGCTTCCTCTGCACTTTGCTGTGGATCCTGGGAAGGACTGGGAATGGGGAAAAGATGACACAGACAACGTGATGCTGGCGAGGTAAACGCACAAAATGAAACCGTCCGCTTTCTATAGAAAGGTCACAAACAATGCAAACAAAACGCTGCGTCACATGCTTACGGGTGTGAGCGTGCTCTGAGGCCCGTAAACAGCGGCGCTGCTGTCAGCAGCAGGTGGAGGCGTGCAGAGATTGGCCGCTGACGCCAGATTACAGATACCCACTGACAGTGACAATGAGATTAGCTGTAAATACTTTGAGTGAATGAACCAGAGGTGCAAGCGCCAAAAATAGCAGCTCTGTGGAAAAAGCACCTTATTAACTCAGCTGCTAGTGGTGACTGTCTCATCTGCAAGCGTGTTTAAAGGTCATGAAGTTGAAGGTTTATTGCAGAATGTGAATCGAAGACATTATCATCTATTTTATCTCATTGTGTTTTATTAAATGTATTGAAACATTTAAATTGGCAACTTAGAAACAAACCATTTTACAAAACAAATAGGGATGCAACTAATAAAATTGCCACATTATGCAGATTTTTCATTCATTTTTTTAGAAATGCATAAAAGATGCAAATAAATAATTTGATTCATTTTTAAAAAAAAAATTTTATGTTTGGCTAAAATGCAATGACAGCATTTTATTTGTTTTCTCTTTGACTTAACAACAATACAGTGCAGGGCTGATCTGTTGATTTTTTTTTTTTTTTTGGTTTACTGGTTAGTAATTGCATAACAAAAGGACAGGGTTTTTTTTTTTTTTTTTTTTTTTTTACAGAATTTGGACTCCAGTTAATGATTATTCGATTATTAAATTAGTTGATGGTTATTTTAATAAGCAATTGATGCAATTATTTGTTTTCTCTCTAAATACTAAATACTAACAGGTGTAATTTATATATAGAAATATAAAATCAGATCAGTACTCTCTGGACTTTTTTTTTTTTTTTGCCAGTTTTATTAAGTTTTTTCTTTAATCTCAGGAAGCCCAGCCGGTTGCAGCGGTCATTCCTGCTGGGCAACATGTGGGGACAGTGGACATTTAGCAGCAGAGTCCGTCTCAGAACTGAACTTGTTAATCTATTTTTTCCTTCCCTACCCAGTGTGGCGCTCTCGTTGGAGGCCAAGCTCCAGATGTTACACACTTATCTGACGGTAACCTGGCTGCCGCTGCCGTGTGAGGTAAAAACCAGCTGCTCCCATCAAACTCACCTCATCCTGTTGAAAACAAACCAAAGTTAATCATTTTTGTCAGCAGCTGTGTTTAAGTGAAAAAATCTTTGAATAAAAAGTCCAAATGTATCGTTTATATGGGCTTAAAATAAATGAATCCAATCATGTTCACATGTTTGCAACATGTGCAGTGTTGTAAAATTCCCCCAAAAAACACAGAAGTTATACTGATCTAAAAACAATCAAACTTAGTGATTTGTTGGCTCTGAGTTTTTTTGAGCGCTCAGAATGGCTCAGCGCCAGGTTCTAATGAGACGTTGCTACACTCCCTCATTAAGCTACAGGCTCAGCAATTCGCTGTCGGCCTTCCTGAATCACACGATGAGAGATCGACAGACCAGTTTTGCTTTTCTTTCACAGGGCACACAGTCACAGTCGCACCAGTTTCCCACAGTCAGAACAAATATTTAAATGCATTTCCTTCAAATTATCAGCAAAAGCCACACCTCTGATTCAGGATTCGACCTGAAAGAGACAGTGGATTTAAAAATGTCAACATTTCTGGCTTTTGTTGACCAAATAAGAAACTTAAAAACTTTTGCTTTTGTCTGAGTTCATTCTTCTAAACTTCCAGATTACAGATAATCTGGCGAACGTGAATCGAGATTTAGATGTTCTGGTTGGATTTTCTTCACATTCGTCTCCTTTTTTAAAGCAAGGGTGTCCAAAGTGTGGCCGGGGGGCCATTTGTGGCTCCTGAACTGATTTTGTTAGGCACACGACCGCCATTGCAGATGTAGGCTTTTTATTTTTAATCTGAATAAAATCAGAGCAGACTAATTAAAATCTTTCAATTTAAAATAATGACTGCAACACAAATTACTCCATAAATACAATACAATTGTTGTATCACAACAGGGTTTGATGTACCCACATCTGCTTTTAATGAATTTGTTGAACTTGTCTATAAACGTCTCAATACATGAGGCCTAAATCTTGTTATGTAAAACTATTTTTATTTGAGACCTTTAAAAATTTACAAAGTGGACAATTTTATTAATGAGGCAAACCTGCAAATCTATTAATATGTTTTGGATCTACGATCATTATCACATCCCTTTGCAACAAAAAGTGTGAGGCAATATATTGATAATGATATTAATGTAAGTTTGCCCTCTCAATGACTGATGCGCTTTAGTTGTGTACAGAACACACCTAAATTTCTTCCGTCTGGAACTGGAAGAAATTTTAAATATTCCAAATCAGATACAACCAAAAATAAAAATAAAATGAAAACCACACACAATCAGTACAATAAATAAAATGGATTATGAATTCTCCATAAAAAAAATGCTGTAAAAATATTAATCATGAGAATTAAATTTATGAAGCTTTTTTTTAATTCATCATGTGATTAATTGCTTATTGGGAGACGGTTATTTGACGTGTTATTTCTTTACATGTCTGTTTATTTTTCTTCTCTAACTGAACTAAAATCAGAACTAAAGTTAAATTACATTTTATTAAATGTTAATCTGGTGCACTAAGTGTTTTTCTGCTTGGTTTGCCTGCAGCAAGCCCCTCTGGCCCAGCCCGAATCCCCCACAGCGTCTGCCGGAGAGGACGCCCGAACGCCTCCCGACTCCGGAGAGTCGGACAAGGAGTCGGTCAGCAGCAGCTCCAATGGCAACGGAGACGCAACGGCGGGCTCCACTGCCAACGGCAGCGGGTCGTTGGCCAAAAACAGCTCGTCTTCTTCCTCCAGCTCCTCCAGCAGCGGGTCCGCTGGCGCCGGGACGGGCGGGAAGGACAAAACCAAGAAGGATAAAGAGAAAGACAAAAAGAGGGCGGACTCTGTGGCAAACAAGCTCGGCAGTTTTGGGAAGACGCTGGGCAGCAAGCTGAAGAAGAACGTTGGCGGGCTGATGACGGGGAAGAACGCCGGAGCGGCCGGCGCCAAACCGGAAGGCGTGGAGAAGAAAAAGGGCTCGTTCAGGGGCAGGAAGGGCAGCAAGGACAGTTCACCGTCTACACAGGCCTCTGAGGACTCCGGGAAGGGATCGCCGTCGTCGGGCAGCGAGCGCCTCCTGGGGACCATGAGCAGCATGAGCAGCAGCGGCGGCAGCAGCACAGAGAGTGAGCACTACAAGTACAGCGCCGACGTGAAGGTGAGCCTGGGCATCCTGCGCGCCGCCATGCAGGGCGAGAGGAAGCTCATCTTTGCCAGCCTCCTCACCACCAGCAACCGCCAGCCGTTCCAGGAGGAGATGATCCAGCGCTACCTCTCTGACGCCGAGGACCGCTTCCGCGCCGAGCAGGAGCAGCAGCGGCGCGACGCCGAGCGGAAAGGCGTCGCCAATAACCTCCAGCCGCCGAAGAAGGAGGAGCTGAGCTACCGGCCGTTTGATGCCAAAGAGGAGCTGACGGAGTCCTTACCGCCCTCCTTCAACCCCACGCCGCTGAGCCCCTCCCTCTACTCCGCGGTCATCCCCATCCCTCGCCCGTCGTTCATCGACCAACCCCACGTGCCGACGCCGCTGACTCAGCACCTCCACATGCACGGCCACCTGGACACACGGCGCCAGCTGGCCGGCGGTTCTCCGGCCACCTCTTACCCAGGCCTCCCTGCTTACGCGACGCTGCCCCGCCACTGTCCCGCCACGCCAGGTCCCTCCCATCCCCAGTACATCCCCTCGTCCCTCAGCCCCTCCCGGCTCGCCCCCTCTTACCCACCTGAGTTTGACCCGCCCGATTACCCCGGCGCTGAGCCCGTCGCCGGCGGCTACACCAACGGTTTCCGGGAGCTGAACGCCGGCCTGGACTGTCGGAGCGGGCAGCCCCCTGTCAGACACTACTCTCTGGGCAGTGCGGGCGGCCTGGCCGGCCTGCAGTCCAGCCGCTGTCGGACACCCAGCTGCAACTACTACGGCCACCCGGAGACGGGGAACTACTGCTCATACTGCTACCGAGAGGAGCTGAGGAAGAGGGAGGCGGAGCCGGCCGTCCACCGCTTCTGAGCGAAGAGTGGCCTTTTTGTGTTTCAGTTCAACAGAACGGGGAACGACCCCTCACCGTGTCATTTCCTGTTGAAGGCGATGAGAAGAAACTGGGGGATAGACTGTCGAAAAAAACTGACTGCACTTCTGTTACGTTTTTGCTCTCATGCAGCTGTTGAGTGTGTGTGTGCGTGCGTGTGTGTGTGGACTTCAACTCTCCACCTGAGTGAAGTTATGCCCAAATCCTGCTTCTTCTAATTAAACAAAATTTGTGTCAAATGTTACATTTTTGTGCAGCACAAATTTACGTTTGTGCCACTATCATTTTAAGGATATTAATGAATGTTTCCAGAGGTCATCAAAGGTCAACCAGTCAGTCCACTTTTACAGAATCAAAGGAAACATGGTGTCAATCGGCTGTGCCGCATTTGTTGGTTCATGCATCAAAAAAAGTTGTTTTGTCTTTTATTTTGAAAAGAAAAGTTCTGAGATCAACCTGCTGGTTGCTTGTTTGTGCAACTAATTTTATTTTATTTTTTTGCCACAGTTGATTGATTGACACCAAGTTAATTTGATTTTGTAAACCTGGGCAGCCTGGTTGACCCGATGACCCCTGAAAACATTTTTTTAAATGTTGTGGCATAAATGTTCATCTCTAGTGACTTGTGAGAATTTTTTTTTTAAATCTTAAAAATTGTAATGACACAAACTAAAATGTTTGCTGCAGAAAAGTATCACAGTTGACACCATATTTTGTTTTATTTTCTAAATATGAACTGACTGGTTGACCTCTGACCTCTGGAAACATTTATTAATATCTTTAAATGATAGCTGCACAAACAACAATTTTGGTGACGCCAATTCTGTTTCATTTGAAGAGCTGGTGAAGGGTCAACTTCACTCAGGTTGACTCTCCTTAGTAAGAGTTAAACACCTGGCTACTGTCTCCTCCTAGTGGAGGGAATGTAAACTGCAGGCATCGCATATAACACTCATGCAGGCAACTAGCAGTGATGCAAGCACAACCGGAGAAAGCACAACTGTCTCCGCTTCACATGTTTAGTCCAACATCAGTGTTACGGATATGACCTTACTGTTACTGGATGCCTCTGTCCTTGTCGGATTGCTTCTACTCAATATTTGCATTATGCAAAATGAAACTACTGTTTATCGCTCGACGTGCAGAAAGATGTTGCTGCGGTGCTAAAATGCAACAATCAACACCCCTGCAATAAATTCCCCGCCCCCTTTTTTACTTATTTTAAACTCAAATCAGATGAAAACTGGATCTGGAAGATGTCAGCAGGTTCATCACAACCAAGCTGCTTTGCAGAAATATTGAAGCCCCATATTTTCTCAGCTTAGAACCACAAACTCTGATTTATCTTTATTGGGATTTTAGATCATGGAGCAACAGACGTTAAAAACTGTGCAGGGTTTGAAAAGAGGCTCATCCTGCGGTGACGGGTTTTCTTTTAGCTTTGCACATCTGGAAACTAAAATATGCCTGTTTGCAAAATCAGATGGGATGAAGAGTTTGAGTCAGGTCCAGGCTTTGACTAGGCCATTTTATACATAGAAATATGTGTTAAGTCTTTCAAGAATAACAACGCTCTCTCCAGGATTGCTTTGTATTTGGCTCCATTATTTCCATCAACTTCCTGTTCCTGTTGAAGAAAACCATTACCACAGCATCATACCTCCACCATTGTGTTTAACAGTGGCAGTGTTCAGCTGTGTATGCTTTCTTTTTTTTTTCTTTTTTTTTTTTCCATTTGATAAAACGATGAGTTTCTTCATGCCATGCTTCCATAAAGGTCACATCTTTCTGTAAACAGAGTTGCCGTGTCAGCTCTTGGCCTGTTCTCTGATTAATTATCTCATTTTCTGGGCCGTTAGTTGCTAAATGTATTTGTTGTGCGTTTTAGTTAGGGGTATCACAGGAAAGGAGGGCTGAATACAAATACATTGAGAATCATGTATTGTTTTCCTTCCAGATCATAATTATTTACTGCTTTCTCTTTCACATAAAATCCCAATAAAATGAACAGAAGTTTCTGGTCTTAGTGGGACAGAAGCTGGAACCAGTAGAAGGGGTTTGGATACTTTTGCACAAGGCGCTGTAAATGAAAGCAATAGCACCAGCTGAGATCTGTGACGCTACTCACCCACTCTGGAAGTGAAAAAAGGTTGTTGGTTTTTCCCCTGACTCTTGACAGATGCAGCTTTTCCTCGCAGGATATCAGGAACAAAAACATACAAACGGCAGTCCTGAACTTAGACGTGTTGACTTTTAAAGCTGCTGCAGGAAGGAACGGATCGTGGCCGCGTCGATGTGTAATCGCCGCTCCGGTTCGATTTCAGGTGCTGCAGGTGAATTTCAAAGGTGATGGGAAAGTTTTTCTTCTGTTTTCACTCTTCTGTCAGCTGCTACACTGGCTGTTTTAAATGCTCTTTGCACCAAATGAAGAACAAACACTAAATAAATCAGACACTGGGTTTAACACAAGGTTATCGAAGCTTAAACTAAAAATATAATGATTATCTGAAATCGTACAAGATTTCTAAGAATTCTTGTTTCCTCCTTGCTTAGGTCAAATGAAAACCACCTCAGATAATTTACTTAGAGGCTGGAGGTGTTTTATTCTCCTCCCTCCGAGCACTTTTCCAGATGTTTTCTGGATTTCTTGTTGCCCCCTTGTCTCTGCAGACACTGCCGCCTGGAAGTACAGGGAAGCCAATTGGAGACTTTTATTCCAACCTCTTCCTTCCAGTTCACTGCTGACCGCTAAACCAAGCAAATAATTGCACAATTTTAAACTAGCATCAATCCCTTTGAAAGTTACAACCTCGTCATGTCTATTAAGCGCTGGAAATAAGCTGATAATTGGGTGGATTTATTTGAGTCTTCCTTGTTACTTCGAGTTCAAGACTGTTGTGGTTCTCGCGTCTTGCTGTTTTATCGTTTCACTACAAGAAGCCATGAAGTTGGACTCCTTTTGCTCTGCTTATTCAGACTTCTCCCATTGAGTTTGGTAGAAAAGCACAAAATAGTATGCAATTCACTGCCTTGCCCTCTAGAGGGTGCTCCTGTCTTGATTTCCTTATGGACTCCGTTTTGACTCTGGCCCTGCTGCTCTTAATACAAACACTAACCCCCCATAAAATAAGGTGTGTTTTTATTAGTGTTGTTTAAACACTATTTAATAGCAAGATGTTGCTAAAGCTGCTCAACTTACAACGAAACACAACCGTCGTCAGTGTGAATGTGTGTCAGCATGTGTTGGTAATGTAGGATTTGAACTGATACACATGAATAAATCTTTTGGTGGGGAGAAAAACTTTTCTTTTTTTTGTTCTCTCCTTTCCTCCAAAGTAATAATTATCTCCCAAACTCAGTTTTTACAGCCTGCAAACCTTTATATATATATATATATATATATATATATATATATATATATATATATATATTATTTAAGACAACAAACAGAGGCGCTTGTGAGGCTGTATAAATATGTTCCGAGTTATTTTTGTAAGCCCAAAGTTTTACAGTGTTTTTAAAAGGGTAAGAATGTATTTTGTTGGAAACTTCCACAGTTCTGAGAATAAGCTTGGAAATAGCCTGGATCTGGGGGTGGAAATGTTTGGGCTGTTGAAGGAAACCCCCACATGGGCCTTTTTGATACTTGAGGCTCCTCTCATTGAGAAAAAATTCCTTAATACTGACAAAACAATTTGAGAATAAATATATCTATATATTTATAGTGAGATTTTTTTTTTTGTTTTGTTTCAAATAGGTCTCCTTGTGGGAAGTATAGTTGAGATCATTTAGGATGTTCTTTCTGGCTAATTGTCTAGAAGTCTGGCTTTTGTTTGTTGCTTTCTAAATTTGCGAACGTTTCATTTTTGATGCTGCAGCCATCAGTCCGTGCTTCAATTAAGCAAGTTTTTTTGTTGTTTTGTTTTGTTTTTGACTCTGCTCATTTCCTCAGAACAAGAAGAGAAATGGCTCCGCATTAGTTTGCAACACCGTCGGCTCGATTATATTTTTCTATGATCTTTTATTTGGGGGCAACGGGGAAAACCTCTGAGCTGCATGGGACTGGAACTGTTGCATGTAAATGGCGAACCATTTTACCAAATTCGTGCGTTACTTTAACCTGATTTTTGTCCTTCGTTGTAATTTGTTTTGTTTTGATTTTTCTATCTTTCTTTTTTTGGTTTATTTTAAAAAAGAAGCACTAAAAGGCTGTGTGACAGTGCAATCTGGATAGAAAGAACATCAGATTTTATGTTAGGTATTATGATTATTTTTTTTGCACCGTTTGAATAAATTTTCATTGTATTTCAAGGATCTTTCGTCTCTCTTCTGTTTTTGTTGAGTAGCTCCATTTTGCCAGTTTAGTCCAAAACAACAAACCTTGAAATTTGAATATTGGATTAATAGTAAGTTTAGCTGTAAAGTAAACTTACTAAGATAAAAAAAAAAGTTGTTTTCTCCTATAATAAAGCACACCAGTCAATAAAACACACATGAAAGTAATTTGTGGATGTAATCCAACTTGCCTCTTCCCACTAAGAAGCATTAAAAACGTTATAGGCTCTCCAGTTTGGCTTTCATCTGAATCCTAAGCTATTTCTGAATAAATTTATCACCTGGAAGTGTTTTTATTGCGAAACTTTTCTCTTATTTGCTCTCCGTGTTGTTCTGTTTTATCTTAACCTTGCTGCATAATACATTAGTGAATAACTCCCAGCTCAGATAATCCACCCTCCTGTGTCTGTGACTGTTTTATGTATTAGAGAAATCGGAAACCCTGATGCAAAATTAAACAGCTTCCCATGTGGTTTAAAAAAAAATCCAGACCTCTATATTAGTTGACTGGGACGCCGGCTCCTCACCTGCTCAGCAGAGCTCAGGATTACTCAAACTTTCCCTTTTCTTCATGGAAAAGATTTTCTGAAACGCCTGAAGTCTTGGTTCTTTGCACTGCTGTGAATGAGAGGAAAAAGGTTCCCTCACGGATTTGTCTGAGGATCAAAGTAAGGTAAGAAAACAGGATGCAGATGAAACATTATAATTTGGTAGTGTTTTTTTTTTTCTTAATGTAAAGACAGTTTCTATAGCATAGAAAAAAGATGGTCTTGTTTCTTGACATTCGTACCTGTATAACAACAATGGCTTCCTTTAGATACCACCCGCTGGTTTTACAAAAGCAGAATATGTTGAAAAATGAAACTTGGACATCCTGTACAAAGGGAATCTAGCTGAAGCTTATTTGGTCTGCTTTTTGAAAAGTACTGTTTAAGGTTAAAATAAAAACCTTGTGTAAATGTATCCTCGCCTTTCTCTTCAGGGAACGCTGCATATTTTCTGTCATCGTTCTATTGGAGGCTAAACAGGCCCAAACCATCATAACTGCTCCACTGTGCTCCACAGCTGGTACCAGATGTTTACACTGAAATGCTCAAACTATGATAACTCATATTTTAAAATGGCTAACTCGCCAGCTTTAACCATTAAACTGGTGAAAATAACACATTTTAATCAATTAATTAAAAGATGAAAAAATAAATATATAAGTATTAAGTAATAACACCTGATGTCATATTTGGCAATGATGTGATTATGTGACAAAAATATTGAGTTATGTGCAACATAATTTAGTCTATTTTAAAGACCAAATTGAATAAAAAAACAAATTCAAAGAAGAAACTTTACTAAGCTTTTTTTTTCAACAAAAATCTTATAAAACTTTTTTTTTTTTATTCAGTTTTTACTCAAGAGTAGCCATATAGCTACTGTAAATATTACTCAAGTAAAAGTAAAATGTACAGTGTAGTAAAATGACTCATTAAATGGAAATAGTTAAGTAAATGTAACCAGCAGTTACTACCCGCCTACAGCTATTAACTTCTGTGGTGACTGATGGTGAGTTCAGGGAGTCTATAAAAATCAGGAAAGGCCGCTAACCTCCGGAGCGTGATTTTCGTCCCAAGCAGAAGCATCTCCAGCCTCCTGCCGGGCTTTTCTGTGAATGCTGACTGAAGACCCCAGTCCGGCCTCACTGTCTCTTTAAGAGCCCGGTTCTCCTTCAGTCCTCCCTCCTTCACTATGGCGAAGGAACAAACAAACAAACAGAACGGATCGGGCCCCGGCCGGAACCGTGAACACATCTCTCAGCTTGAGTGACTAAGCTGAGTGAGTTGTGGCCGCTCTCAGGCAGGGTGTGCTCTTGTTTTCTTTATTTTTCTCTCTGTGCGGTTGAAGAGGCAGATGCTGTCCGCGCAGAAAGCGATGAAAAGAGCTGGAACAGTTGGCTTGTTCACACCGAAGACCTCTGCTGGAGGAGGAGGAGGAGGCGGAGAAGAAGAAGAAGCCGGGCTGCTGCTGCTGCTGGTGGCCGCTATTCAACGCCGTTTTAACGGGTTTCCTCCGCTGAAAACAGATGGACGGAGCAGGACGCTAACCCGTAACCATTAGCTTCACACATTTTCCCGCCTGGATTCTTCCTGGGTGTCGGTTCTGAAACAGTCCAGAAAGATGTTGACAGGATCCAGAACGACGTTCAAAGTGAGGCAGATGCTCCCAGATATTAAGGTGAGGTTACGGGACAGGCTACCTGGCGCTAACTCTCCCTCTGACCTACTTCTGCCTATAATGGTAGTTTATTCACAGCAGATGAGTAAGTGAGACCCAGAAACAGCTCATGGTTGTTTAAGATTTTTTCTTTTTTTTTGCTTGTCAGACAACCATTCAGTTCTTATTTAAAACCCATCTGATCATATTTTGAAGCTTTATTCTTATCTCATATGTATTTCCTGCCTCATATTTAATTTAAGAGACTTTAAATATTTATCTAAGCATTTGATTTGGCTTCAGTGCTGCAGCCCGTCTTCATACCTCTGCTTGTGACCATAAAGCACAGAAGGAGGCAGGAAAAGGGCAGTGTTATGATGCAGGAAACACCAGCCATCATTCAGCAGGCTGAGCTATAAATGTCCAACCAGACAGCCCAGATTAAACCACCAGGATTCCTGCACACTCCCTTGAAAATCCTTCTGTTTGAAAGAACCAGTACCAATTTTTTTTTTCCTCCAATTTCCTCATTAAAGCTGCACAATAGATTGAATCACAAGCGTTTCTGCAACTGGTTTTAATGACAGAGATGCTAAAGTTCAGGCAGAGGTGAGTGTGGGTTCATCTCAACCATTGCCATCATTACCAGAATGCTTAGTTGTAAACTTTCCTGCAGCACCAGTTGTTAACCTTTGATTCTTCCTGAAAATCGAACAAAGTCCTTGTTGATGCATTTAATGTCAGGCCCGACACTCCCTAGCTTTTCATGGAAAAGTGGCAAGATTTTATAGTTGGACAACAGAGTGACGCATAACTGGTTATTGCCATTTTCTAGACCTGATTAAGTCAGGAAAATAGCACGAGAAAAAAACAGCCTTATTATGTTTAATGAAAAAACCAAATTGCACACTGGATTAGTTGCATGCAGGTATTGGGTTTGAATCCTGGCTGTTCTCCCAATGCGTTCATTGGTTCTTTGCTTCGTCCTGCAGCCCAACAACCTGCATGTTGGGTTAATTAGCCATGTGTGTTGCTCTCCGTTGGACTCATCTGGTGTTCTGCCAGTTTTGCATGTGTTTCTGCTCCAGCACAGCAGATCCAAATGGGCCAACTACCTCCTCAGGATGTCATAAAGTTTTTCAGAGGTCCTGCTAATGAACCATTGTTTGGATCAGGTGTGTTGAACCGAAAACATGCAGTATACCGACCATGGAGGACTAAATTTGGACACCATTGCGGTAGTCTCCTGTCTGTTGAGCACCATCCTGCTTCCCTAAACCAGGTATCATGGAAAGGAAAACCGAACAAGCCAGTAACAAACTTGGATAAGACTTTATTCAAGCCCAGACTTGTCAGATTTGACAAAATAAACACAAAGACCTTTGTTTTGTTTTGTTTGTTGTTCTTTATTTGCTGTGATGAAGACACAGTCCAAGCATTAACTGTAAATACAAACATATTAAACGTGAAAACTTGTCTTTAAATGGAAATAAGCTGTGTTCCTCTGGGATGTTCTCCATCCATCCTGGATTCCCTCTTGTTTTTGCAGTTCCCTGCTCTGACTTGCTTTAAAGGATAAAGGCTTGCATGTTGAGAAAGAGAGGGTACATATAATCACTGTTACTGCTTGGAAGCCTAATTACAGTCCACAAAGGGGAATGTTAATCACGTCTCTCAGCAGGGTGGGAATAAACTGCAGCCTGTGATTCATCATGTGGACAGATGTGTGCTGAACAATTTCAGCTCCTTTTTATTTGCACGAGCAATTACGGACAATCGACGAACTGCTCTGAAAGGTGCATGTCATTATGCACACCTGACAGGAGAAACGTTTGGTCGATGCATGATTAGACAGAAAGCACAGGGTTTCCTGTGTTCTTGGCCGTGTTGTCGCACAGCCTGGCTTTGTGTCTCCTCGGATATTTTCTGCAGCCGAAGGGGGGAACTGGGAACAGATGCCCCCCTTTACTCCCCCTCAGGCGAGGCTTGCATGTGAAGTGGTGCTGGTGGTGGTGGGGGACTGTGGGGGCTGACGTGCTGTGCACAACATCTGGCTGTCGTCATGGAGACGGGGGCTGGATAGGTCAGGACTTGAGAGTTTTTACTATCTCAGAATGAGACGTTGGGCTTGTGGCTCAGGCAGAGATATGGTAATGCAGTGTAGCGGCCTGTGGACGGTAGATTATACGCCGAGGCCACCCACACACTCTTTTGTTTCACTTTTATGAGCGAGTGGTGAAGCCGAGTCTAAATCTGGGACCAGATGGCCGCTCCGTTTGGACGTGCTGTTGAGTCTTCCTTTCTTCTTTGCAGTTTAAACCCATTTTGATTGGCTCAAACAACAACGGGTTTCCAATTCATTCATTGTCCTAGTCATAATCAAAAAGTGTGTGTTTTCTCAGTTGTCCAGGTGGAAACTGAAATGTTCATTTCGGAAAACTTTCAAGATTAATTTTTTTTTATAAGCATGTGTAAGGTTGGTGACATAAAAGGAAACAGAGTATGGAAAAACATTTGTTTCCATTTTGTGAATGCAAAACAACAACCCAAACAAGCAGAGCGTTGTCTGCCTTCTCCCTCCATGCTCTTTATGATATCTTGTCCTGATTCATCGGCCACATCAAGCCATGAGTATCGATGACTTTGGAGTCCCTGATGGACAAGCAGAGAAAACAAAACTGAAGCCACAGTGTTGCTAATGCATAACATTTAACTGGTAAATCACACACAAAGCCCAAACCACCAGCCTCCACCACCGTGCTTTGCATTTGCTATGGGCTGATTTTACTGATACGCTGTTTCTGTTTTATCGTCAAACCTCTATGTTTTGTTCCCATCTGTTCAAAGAAAATTGCTCAAAGTCTTGGCTGTCACTCAAAAACAATTTTGCAAACCCGTGTTGTGCTGCCGCATTTGTTTCTTTTAAAAGAGGCTTCCTCCACTGACATTTCCATACTTGCTCAGTCTTTTTCAAACCATCATGAACTTGGAGATTGAGTGTAAAGTTTCCAGCGCAAATTCACCACCTTCAAAGATGCATGGAGAGGGACACAGCTCTGATGAGGCAAACACTCTACACCAGGAAGTTCAGGGGATCTCAAAGGAACAACTTAATTAGCAGAATATTATGGTCATGAACTCTGCCATTTAGGATGCTACTGAGGTCTGCACAGTCTGAGATGAAACTCCTGCAGTCTTTTGTCATATCTTTGAGCATTGCATGCTCTGACCTTTAGGATGAATCTGTTGGGTTGTCCACTTCAGTGAAGACTGGAAAAAAACAAGTTTTTCACTTGTTAATAACCCGTTTCTCTGGAGGTCAATGCTGATGTCGTTCTGGCTTGATATTAGCACAGACTGTAGTTCTAGCATATACTAATGATTAATTATTGTGTGGAGTTTGATCAGCAGTACCTGGCAACTACTTGTTCATGCATTTATTAATCATTACTGCTTGTGCTACTTTTTCCATCTCACTCCAGACCGGTATGTTGCATTTCTTAGCATTACTGTAAAACTCAGTCCTTAGAAAAAGTAACAGTCCATCAAAATTCCAATATGACATTGTTATGGGTTCCTTACAGTCAGCAGATATGAAGCTAAGGATTCATTGTGTTGCGTAGCTACTTGCAGTGGGGAAAAAAAAGTCATGAACCCGTCAACGTTTTTCTCAGTCAGTATGTTTCTAATATTTCAACTGACAAGGAATTCATACCAGATGTCGTCAACAGCTCAAGTAATCCACTCTTACAAAGAAATCAAAGGAATTTAATCCACAATGAAGCTTTGGCTAAGAAATGTGAATGACAGAATAAGAAGTGGACTTACTTACAAAAATGTGCCACAGTACAGCCTAGAAAATACTTTTTTGGTAACTTAATATTTATCCTGTATGCAGTCACTGTCCCAATGTGATGTTGACTCATTCTTCCTCACAAACTGTTTTTAAACCTGAAAGCTTCTTGGGGTGCTTTGCACTCTGACCTTCACCTTTTTTCCAACTGGAAATAAGTTGGATGATCGACTGGGATGTTCAAACAGTTTAAGTTCTTTAATTTTACACGGCCTGCCAGAACCATAACCTGTAGGTCAGCCCACACCATGGTGTTTCCACCTGCAGTCTTTAAAGTTAGCATGGTGTTTCTGGGTTGGTGTTCAGAGCCGTTCTTCCTCCAAACACAGCGTGTACAGTGACATTCATACCCTCCGACTGTCCGATCAAGATAGACCTGAGGACTATTTTCGTCAAAAGTTTCTTGGCTTTCTTTGGCTTTTTCATACATATTAGCTGTACCATTTAACTTCCTAGCACATTACTTAAGTTGTGGAATAATTTGTTTTCTTATAGATTACTTGATTTGTGGCTGACATCTGGACGGTTTTGTGCATACAGAAAAACTATAAATATATTTACAGAAATTCACGTTAAATTCTTATTTTATCTGCCAGATTTTATTTTTTGTTCCTCTATTGTCCGATACCAGACACGCCAGATTGAAAACAATCAAAATAGACCTTAGAGTTGTTGTTTCTCACTTGTATTTGGAAAAATAAATCACCGTTAGTAGAACTTGAAATAACTTCAGCCTCCTACATCTCACAATGTACAAAGAAAACTGTTCAAGTTGTGTTTTTAAATCGATATGTAGGAATCCTAAATGCTACATAGAGAAGGTAAGGGCCTCTTTTTGACAAGACGATGTGCATGTTGAGCCCCGTTTTGGCTGCACTTTTCTCTGGAGTTCGCTCTGCTGGCAGCAGCCCTCCAGCTTTGAAGGAGCCAGCTTGAAAGGCAAATAGCACAAAGCTCAGCAGAAACAGAAACGCCAGACGATGGAACATCAGAGCTGCTGCAGATTAAAGGCTGATAAGAACGTGCCATTCCAGCACGGGCACACCCTCCACCCCCTCCCACAGCAGCCAAATACCACCTCTACTGCCAGGCCCACAGCTGGCTGCAGCTCCTTCTGCTTAACGGAGCCAGACAAAGAGCTTCTTCTCAACCTCTGGCCAGGTCCGCGCTCCTCTGAAGGTCTGTTGGTCGAAAGAAAAAGTTCAGTCTTACTAAGAATTGAAAGTCAGGATAGAGTCTTAATTATCTTGCTTTCAACAAAATTTGACTAATGTGCAGCACTGGAGTTTTGTCTTCAGCCAATGTTAAATGCAAAATCTCTTTGCAGAGATTCTTAGTGATAAACAAATCTCTCTTTAGCGTAGGGCATCACTAGGTAGAAATATTCAGAATATTTTGGCAAAAAAATTTAAAGCTAGATCAGAATTTGGAAAAAGATTAATAAGAATTGCATGTATTTAAAGCGGCAAGTACATTTTACTTGGATGACCTAGATTGACGGTTTCTGCTTCTGTTTGAGGCAGTCTTGTTCTTTGCCATTTGGCTTTTTTTTTTGTTTTTGTGCCTGAATAAATTAGATGCTTCTGTTGCCTTTGTAGTAAATTCAGTATAATAACACAGCTGTTTCTTTAAAGAACAAAAAATGTTTTTTTTATTTGCTGAGAAAAGTCCTTTTTTCTGCTGAGGAAATTTGTGATTTGCTTCTGGTTGCTTAGCCGCAAAGATTTTATATGCCTCGTCGATTCTGACTCACTGAGAGGATATTTGAAACTTGTTATAACTATGTGATTCAAATAAATAACATTGCCAATCAGAAGGTCACTCAGCCTTTCTTTGATTTGATCAATACTTATAATCTGTTATTTTCTATAACCTAAACAAGAATTAGACTCAAAGCCAGTGGAAACGGGTTGTTATATAAGAACGAAAGAAATTAAAATGCCATTAAATTAAATCATAAGATGGTTTTTGTCATTAATAATCCTTCTGGATGCCCACATACCAAGAGAAATTATTCGTTTATGGATATAAAATGGCAGTTATTAGGGGAGAAATGTCAACGTGTGGTTAGGACAGAACAACCTGATATCGTTAATATGCTGCTCCCTTCAAAATGGGACAGAACAGATGTGTTTAATTTCTTTAGAGAAATTTTGGATTTCGCTCCACTTTTCTTTCCCACTTTTCTTCAATTCAAGTAGGCCTCCAGACATGTATTTCTCCACAACCATTTCAATCAGACTTGGGTCTGGACTTGACATCACTTTGATCCTTTTGCTTTCATTCATTTTTTAGCAGTTTTTCCTGCTGTCCTGTTCGGCTTTTGGCACTTTCATCGCAGCTCTACAGAGGGGTTCAGAATCAGCCTTTTCACATGTTAGTATGGAGAAATTAAATTGCACAAAAAACTGCATTTTCCACCAGTCACTGACGTCTGTGAGCTCAACTGAAATTTAACTGAAGCTACATGTGATTGTTCGTGTAGTTAATAATATTGGGCCTATGGCAATGATTCTCCTCCACTTCACACCTACTCGCCATCTAACCTGTGTGACTTCTTGCCTCTGCATCTGAGGCTTCAGTCACACAGCCGATGTTGATACTTTTTTGTTCATTGTTTTTTTTTGTGTGGTTGTTAATACTTCTAATTAAATGTGACCGCAGTCAGACTTCTGTGAAGGCTTTACGACCCCAAAACGATCCGCCTGCTGTGATGAAGAACATAGACGTCACACAGCAGCGCTCTGTTTAATGAAGTGTTAATGTACAGCACTGTTTATAGTTGGATTTTAATATTGTTTAGCAATGAGAGCTAACAGTGTTGTCAGACGGTTACAACAAGATGAAGGCTTCATTGTTTGTTTCTGGATTGTTCTGGTGTAGAATCGACTCGTTTTTCCATCAACGATCCTTTACTTCCTGTTTATTACAGTCTTAAATAGCGTCAACATCTAACAGAACTACGCTGGTTGATTAACTCCAAACATGGCTAATTCGCATTTTCTTTTTTGTAACGTTTTGAAAGTTCACTCAAAATTCGCAGGAGGATTTGATGGAAACAAAGCTGCAGTCAGTGACTCAAAAGTCTAAAATTCAACATGATCCATTCTGTTTGCAAACGGTTTGAAAACTAAGTCATATGAATCTGATTTAGTTTCACAAATAAAAGTGTCATAAACTGGATTTCTTTTTAGGGTGAAAGATCAAAGTCAGACATTCAGACTGTCTGAAAAAGTCGGATCTGGATCTGCAAAGGATGTTCAATACAGTCTAAGTAGAAGAACCTGACAAAGCAATAAAAAAGGACATCCAATGTTCAGAGAGAGGGGAGCTTTTATCCTTCAGTCCTTCTAAACATGCCATGCTTGTTTAGTCTTCCAAGTCCCACTCAACATGCTAACTTTTGTTCCAGTTCTGTAAGTCTGTATCAAATCCAGTGGAGCACAGATGGAAAGTTTTTTTGTTTTTTTTCTTTTGGTCCTTTTCTTCGCTGATTTTGTTTGGGAAAAGAAGCGTGTTCCTTCCAGAGCCAGGAACAAGCAGAGCGTCTGCAGTAGCATGAGGAATGGAAACTGCAGTCAGGCTTGGCCTGCGTCCCTGAGAATGAATGGAGGGAACGGAGCGGTGAAGAAGTGGGGCAACGAGGCAGCGCGTGTGGGGGAGGGAGGAGAAGACGCTCATAACGGCACTTCAGAAGCCAGTTATTGTGAAAGTGAAGTGTTGAGAAAAACAACCACAGGAATATAGATTTTGAGTTTTATTACTGAGACGTCGGCCAGCATCTGTTTGACCACTATGTTATTAATTTAAAGCCGTTGCTATTAATTGGGAAACCTTTTGGTTGAGCACATGATCAGAGGTTAGCTGCAGCGTTGGCTGCTGTGGTGCTGCTTCTTTCAGAGAGCTGATTCAGTCGACCCGACTCCAACAACAAAACAAGAAAAGAATGGCTTTTGATCCACTTAAAAGGAGCCGAGGAATTCAGCTGTGGGTTTTCTGTGGGTGTGGATGCAGAGAGTTGGCATGTCCAAGCCTTACTGTGGGAGAAAGGAACAATGAAGTTGAATTTTATTGTGCTGCCTTGTAATAAAAGCTGTTTTTCCATGCAGAAGACTTTCTGGCTGCTAACGAGCTTGTTGCAGAAGCTGTGAGCGCATTTGGACTTGATTCTGGTCCGATTATCAGAGTAAACATTCACTCTCCTACTGTGTAATTCAGAAAGCGTTTAGTTGATATTTTCAGTGCATGTGTAAGCAGTTTTTACAGAACATGTTTTCTGTTAAACAATCAGAAGCTCTCTGTTTCAAGCAGCTATGAATAAGTGTGACTTTTTTGCAACCTTTTCATGTAGCAGTGTTGTTTTTTTGTTTTTTCTCTCTTACCATGAAGCAGAGAGTGTCCAGTTTTTACCAGCAGCCTGCTAACAGACCTCACCGCCCTGCAGACTGACTGGATTCATTGTTATTGTTCACACATCTTTGCTGACTCAAAGGCTTGCTTGTGTTTCACGATAGAGCCGCTGCCTTTAATGAAACCGTAATAAATTGTTTCATTGTGGGCTTGAGCTCAGTCAGAACTGCTGAGGTTCTGCTGTCTGGAATTTCTTGGATCTCCTCTTTCTCACTCCGTTCTATTTAAGAGTTTCAACACCACCTGTGTAATCACCCCACCCTATCAAATTGCACTCCTCTTAGCTTGTTATGAGTGTTCGGCCTGTAAATGTAGATTGCCTTCATAGGAGGAGGGTTAGGGGTCGTTGGCAGCAACGCTAAGTGAAAGCATATGGTGCCAGTAAGCTCTTACTGGTTAGGAAAAGTCTTTGTGGCTCTGCTGGATTCTGCTTGAACTCGACTTCCTGAGATTTTGGGAAGATCGGGGGGAAGCCGGAAAAAACAGAGCGACGGCATGGAAACTGGGAATCTTTAAGGACTGGGTGGTGGAGGGTGTTGTTCTTTGTTTATAAATGACTCCACTGGGGCAAGTCCAACTCAAAGGTGACTTAACCTTCTGTCCCCATGTGCTGAGGGTGATGCTTTGTCTCCATTTGTGCGTCATACAGAAATAATTTGACAGGTCAGTGTTTGGGGGAGAAAAAACAAAAGACAAACTGTCTTCAAAGGTTCTCATAAAAATGCATTCTGTCGTCTTAATCTATTAAACAAAATACATTAAGAGGGTATTTAAGAAATAATTATCTTCAGTAAATCACATAGGACCAAATAAGTAAACACCAAGTCTTCCATTTTGGATGTAGTTTGTTCACTGTACAGACCACCAACAATGGAAAATAATACAATTTACAAGCAGCTGTAGTTTCTAGAACAGGCACAAAGGGGATGAAGGGATAGATTAAACTCTCATAAACTTTATCTTTATCTGTCTGGTTTGTAAGTTCAGACCGCACATCCCACAGGTAATGTGCTGCATGCTCATGTTGTCCTGTGAAAAGGTGCAATTGATTCATTAGCTGTTCATGAAGTGTGGGTGTTTAATGGTTTATAGGAAGCTGTTTGTGTTAGCTCCAGTTTTATATTATGCCTCGTTTCCACTGAGCGTCACGGTGTGGGTCAGTCCGATTCACTACAGCGTGTTCAGGAGAGCGTTTCCACCTACAGTTGCAGATAGACCTGAATGCATAGCATGGCGTCATACTAGTGATGTACTGCCTTTTGCATCTTGCAAGCAGGGACATTTTCTCTGACTACATTCATGTCTCCAACCAAACTATGTCTTAGATTAATAATATAAAGGTAATATAAAGTTCACAGGCACCTTCACCATATGAAGTTTCATTCATTACAGCGCCCATAGGAAGGTGTTCACCACTTTACCTCGACAAGTTAAAGGAGTAGATTTATGAAATGGTTTCCTATTAATGTTACAACATGGAGTGATGTGATAAAAAATGTTCATGTTTATTCCTAGTCATTAAGGAAGTGAAAAACCAACCTTTAACAGTCCTCAAGTTTTGTCTTTTTAACACCTACACTGCAGCCTTGACTTGTATCTACTGAAACTCACACCTTGAGTCATGTGACCGAAACAGCCTGAGCTGGTAGGGGATGTTAGGATGGTCAGGTTAACAACACTAACAGGTCGCTAAGTCGAGGGGAGAGCTGGAGACTTGAGACCTTATTGACCTCATCATTGACTACAATGTTCCTGTTTATGATCTCCTGAGTGTAAATGTTTCTGATTACAACTCATAAGTCTAACACTTTCAGAGGTTAGTTGTTTATAAGATTCAATTATTTAGAATAATAATAAACTGTAAATCAGGCATTAAAAAACAATGAGTAGATGTTTGAAACATGACTTGGACTTGAGGAAATGGGAACAATGTGAACAAATCAAGTCTGTACAACATTAAAACATGGTTATTTGTCTGTGTTGAATGTTTGAATTTAATGACACTGTGCCAAATAATATTCCAACACCACATTATGAAATACAAGGTGATGTTTAAAGATAATACTTTCACCTTTTTAATAAATAAATATGGAAACTATAGACATATGTTGATAAGGTTTTTCATTCCTGTTGTAATGCAAATTTAATAACTTGTATAATAATTTTTTTTCTGTATTTCTATTATTGAACTCTAATGTTTTATTGCTGTTCATGGTCTTTGTTCAGAGTTGACATCTCAGTCCAGCAGGGTTTGAAGGGTTAAAATTCTGATCATCTTCTTCTGTGGTTTTTATTTAGGAGAGGATGCTGAGCCAGAGCAGCATCGGCGCCAGGAGTCGAGATGTGTTTGGACTCCGGTGTTTACCAGGTGGGACGTCAATTAGATTTAAATACAAGAAGATGCAAGAGAATGATTTATTTGGTTAACTTTACATCCCCAAGAGACAATACTGCACAGCAACATATTGGATGACATCATCATTTGTTGTCAAACTCTGCTAATCCAGCTCATTTGCTTTTGCTGCTCCTCTTTAACTCTCAGTGCCCTCAGCATCCTTCCCATTGGGATAGATGGAAGAGATGGTTTGAACTTCCTCATTCTCTCTTTGAGGAAGAGAGAATGAGGATATATCATAACAACAATGCCTTGTTGCCGTGGTTATAGCTGTATAGGTATAGCAGCTGTACCTTAGAGAATTTTTTCTTGCTGCAAAGTAGGAGATAAAGAAAGTTTAAACAGAAACAACAACATTGGCAAAACAGTAGAAAGTCTTTGTACAAATATCAATAAAACAACCTGAATGACAAAATCAAACCTGATTACTTGATTGATCAATGCCTTGCAAAAGAGTGATGAAGAAAAGTCCACAAAAAGAAACACTTTTTTTGCTTTAGCACCTATTCTATTGTTAGATTTTAATGTTTTTCTGTTAAATATTGACGTTCTTGGCCTCCTCTTATTTTTCCTGTCCTGGCATCAACTTTTCTTTCTCCTCTCCTGTAAAACCTTCTGACTGTTGTGTCTTTTTCCATTTCTTCTTCACCTTCATTCCAGCTAGATTAAAAACACAGCTGTCCTCAAAGAGAAGGACAAATAATAAATGACATATGATTTATTTTCTGATCCCTACCATAACCTGGTTCCCTCAGAACTAAAGCTGCATCTACATGCTGCTAATTCTGATTCAGGTAGAGGAATCCATCTTTTAAATGTTACCTTGCACGCTCCCTCCTGTCTAAGTGTTGAGGTCGTTTGTAAGAGCAAGTTCTCTTTCAGACGCAGCGGAGTCAGGAGTCGGTGTAACTGCACCAAGTGAAAGGGCTCATGTTGCACCTGCAGACTCTTACTTTCTCCCAGTCGGTCCGTTCTGCAGCTTCATGCAAACACTTTGCACAAAATTAATATTTGCCATCTCTCCTTGAGCTAAAACATGATGCAACATATCACTGGAGCATCAATAACATTTTGAAAAGTGTCCTAAATGGGACACTTTCATATCAGAGGGAGATTAAAATTAAAAATGCTTCACAGATGAAAAAATGCTTGCAGAAGCCGTTCTGTTGTGTCAGTAGTTACCGGTATTCTCAGGTGACGGCAGGACACAGGACCTCAGAAACGGAGCTGGCCTGAAGGAGGTCAGACGGGTCAGCTCAGCTCCAGCAGCCGTAAGTAGATCATGTACCGTTTCATTGCTGCTAGTAAAGGAGGAGGGGGTGTACTGTCCATCCGCACACAAAGCCGGGGGCCCGAACCCCCTTCAGAGCACCGCCACAATCATCCTCCACTCAGGCTAAAGTTACTGCCCATCTCTAAAGCTGTCAGTCAGCTGTGTAGCATGCTGGCTGGTGAATAACAGAGTGATGATCTTTGGATTCTCTGGTTTCATTTGGCAACTAATTCTTTGTTTTGTGATATAAAGATTGAAGATATCAAACTGAAGAAACTTGAAGATCTCTTTATGTTTTGATTTGAAATCTAATCCAGTTGATTTTGGTTATTTTAGACTACTGTTCAGCAGAAAGTAAATACAGAAGCACCTGGGCTGTTTTACTCACTGGTGAGGTTTCCACGTGTCGATTCTTTTTTCTGCTTGCACTTCGGTAGAAAATTAAAAACGGGTAAAAAATGAAGTGGTTTCTGAGCATTTGGTTCTGGCTTTACTCAGATTTGTTTTCTTAAAATGATAATTTAGTTCAAAATGCCCTTTTAAATCCCACCGGCATACAGTGGTTCAGCCCAAAATTATTCATACATCTGGCAGGTTTACCCTCCTGTTCTTCTGAGGATGCTGAAGATTGGGGTTATGGCATGGAGGCGTTTCTACCAGAAACATGCAAAAAAGCAGAAGTTGGGCGTAAAAATATAAATTTGAAATGGATATGTTCAGTGAAAGCATCGCTAAATGGCAATAAACTTGAAAATATGATTAAGTGCAGATACGATTTACAGCTTAATGATACAAATTACACTGTTTATGTGACTGGTGTCTGAAAAGAAGATTACAAATATCAGTTACAGTATTTGTGTTTGTGGGACTACTGTGGCAGTATCATGCAGTCACAATAATACAATTACTTTAAAAAAAAAAAAAAAAAGTAATAAATTGTTATTGATTACCAACAGAACCACATCATCTGCGAAAAGCAGTGATCAGATCCAGACGGCACCAGAATGGATTACCTCAACACTTTGGACGAAATTCTAGAAACCATTTTATAAATTCTGTCTATGAAGCTTATGAACAGAAGTTTAATAGTAACTTTCCCAATAATAAAAGAAATTTATGGAAAACAAGAGTGTGTTATGAGATTTTGTTGTTTTAATTGGTGAGTAAATGTGGAACAGCTCAGTGTTAGAACAGCAAGGGCTTGTTATGCAATTGGAGCGCTACAGGAAGGCCATAAAAAAGCCTTTAATGGATTAAAGGGCGACATAAACACCTTCACCTCTCCTGCTGAGTCACGCTGGAATGAATCAAAGTTTGTAGTATAATCTTAACTTGAGACGTCGTGTTCCCTGTCTTTGCTTCACCTTTAAAGTGTCTAGCCTGGAGGAGTGTTTCCAGCTCCCTGAGGAGACTTTAAAAAGACCCACACACTGCAAAGCCTCCGCGCTCAGACGCTGCAGTTTCTGCTGCTGGATCCAATCCGGAGTGGTTTTAAAGCTTAATTACAGTTTATGCTGCTAGATTTAAGCTTCTCTTGTGCACTCAGAGAAATGATGGAGACTAAAAACTGATTTTCAGCAGCAGCAGGAAGTGTAATATCTGTAAAAATGGCAGTTTCCTGTTTATGTGTTGGTTTCCTCCTGAAAGAAAGACTGGGCTGAGCCCGAGACTGAAAGGCTGTCCCAGTTCCTTTTCACGTCAGCACCAAAGGAATTTAGTTCCCCCTCAGGTGGCTTATTGTGACAGCAGCATCTCCTTTGCTGATCTTTTGAGTGAAACAGAAGTGTTTTCTTGACAGTTTTCTCCCAGTCCTGGTCTCTGTTGCCATGGAAGCTCTGAGTCTTCCTGGCAGGGATTTAATATTCCTCGGGGAGGCTTGGAAATGTGCTGCCTCACTACTGTGTGTGTGTGTGTCTGTGTTTGCTTAACTACTTTCTTTTTTCTTTCTTTTACGATCATGTTTACGCACATCTGTGTTTGAGTTCTGGAATTTCAGCTACGCCTTCATCTTTAAAATCACAGATTTACAAACCTTCCCTGTTTGTTTCTAAGTGAGATTGTTGACTCACATTTGTCGATCTCATAGTATAGTAACTGTGTGTGATGTGTGAAAGACAGCTGATGGTGTATACTGTATACGGCGCGCTCCGCTCATCAGAATGACAATCTGGAACAATGCGAGGGCATACCTTTAGATGGGAGGATGTTGTTCCACCCACTATCAGCTGCTTACTCCTTTCAATTCCTGTCGTTGCTCCTCCCTGAAGCTGAAGTGTTGTTGGAAAAGTTTGTTGAATTTCAGCAGACGGTCTGTGTGTCTCCCAGGTGAATGTGTCCTCCAGAGGACGGTCATGGTGAGGAAGAAGCTGACTGCCAGGGAAGGCAGAGGATGGCTCTCTGGTACCCTCTTCTGCACCCACTTCAGAGTGGCGTTTGTTCCCCAGGACAGTCCTAAAGCTGATGTGAGTCTTCACCTAACGGACCCTTAAAAATGGAGTTGTGGCAAGAAAAAAGAGCCACCGGTTTTCAATGTGGACATCTTCAGGAAGTTATGAAAAAATATTATTCCTGATATGAAGAAGACTTGTACGTATTTAATTTTTTCTTGGTGGAATACTCCATCAAAGTCGACCAAGAGTCAGGCAGCAGTCCTTCCTTACTTCGTCCGTCAAAGATAAAAAGCTATTTGTCCCAAAGAAGAAAGTCCTCAGCACCGACCTCAGATAAGCAGCTGTTGCTACCCGTCAGTCTGGAGTGGACGTCCCAGCAAATCCATCCCAGGGTCAGACAAATGCTAACAACTCAAAACCTCAGTGTGCATGTTAAAGGGACAGTATTATGTATATTCCAGGCACACAGTAACATTTTAAAGCACAATAAAGTAACAACATCAGTTGTTATAAAAATACAGTATATATCAAATATGACTTAAAAAATGTCTTTGGTTCTGGTTCTGGGGACGCAGAGCAGAACAAAACCAGAAGACCTGAGTGGTTTAGAAGGTTGATGCAACAACAGATCTTTAATGTATTTCATTAACTTGTGAACTAGTGAAAGTATTTTAAAGTCTATTCTTTGAGCTCCATTGAGCCATTGTAATTACTTTAGAGCTGGGTGATGTGCTCCATCTGCCTGGTTTTAATGAGAACGCCAGCAGCATAGCTGGAGGATTAATTTTTTTTCTTTTTTAGGCAGACTTAATGTAACTACAGATAAACACATGGATGAGTTTTGTGTTCTCGATCTTACTGAGACACCTGGAAATGTTCTTCAGGTGACAGAAGACTGACTTTATACTGAAGGTTCAGGGCTGAGTCCACCACTACATCAGAAACGCTATAACAATTAATTATTGGTGCTAAGCGCTAAGTCATCCCATTGTGGTGTTTTTAAACCCGGAAGGATGGTTGACTTTTCCTTTTTTAAAAACAATCCAAAAACCAACATATTGAGAGTAAATATATTAAATCTGCAACCCGTTAGGACGCACCAACCATCTAAATCTGTCTTCTTGTGATTTCTGATGCAGGACAACTCAGATCCAATCCTCCTGGGAGATCATGACATAGCTCTGGCATCTATAGAGAAAGTGGTGGCTGGTGAGTAACACCTCAAACCCACTCTGTGGTACCGCTCAACATCACCTGCTTTTAGCATCTGCTGCCTTTCTGCAGCGCTGGTTGTGCTTTATAGTAGGTATGGTGATGAATCTCCCTAGTAGCTTGTCTCTGCTTTAGTTAATTTAATGTTTAACAGTTTTGTTGTCCTGCTTTGCGTTTCAGTCGGACCCAACAGAACCAAGCTGGTGACTCCGAACTCGTCCCTGAAGTTCACTCCAGAGGAGCTGGTGCTCTACTGTCGGGACATGAGAGTCATGTGCTTCCTGTTTGACCGCCTGACCCCTGACGCGCAGGTCATAGAGGTGTGTCCTTATCTCATTTGGTTTATGGCAGCAGTAATACACACACTGGTTCATGACACTCATTCTGCAGGTCCAAAGTCTCATCAGAATCAAAGAGCTGATGGTTACATCAGCTGTTAGCTCAAATTTAATGATATCTTTAATGAAGATGCGCCAACTCAAGATTAATATCTGAATCGGTTCTGATGTAAAAAAAATTCTAGCTCAGGTATCGGTGACAATGTGCCCAATCCGTATGTTCAGATCTATACAGTCTAATTCTATGCTTTGCACTCTGAGTGATGTCATACTTTATTATTTATTTTACATTATATTAACAATTCCTAATTTCACTTTCTGAACCATTTGAAAGAAGGTTTGTTGCAGTTTATTTTTGCATATTTGACTGAGGTAGTGAACCTATTGTTTTTGTCAGTTTCAGTTTCTTTATTACTTATTTTAAAATGACTGCTTTACTCCTAATTCCCCTGACTGAACAAATTAAAGTTGTTGTTTTTATATCTTTTGACCAAGCATGTGAAACTATTGGTCTGTTCAGGTGTCCTGGTGCAACGTTATCAAATAAATTTGTAGTTCAGTACGTTTGTTTTTTTAAAAAAATAAAAGAAAGAAAGAAACATTTAAAGTCAATTCAGCACTGTGTTTCTGTATCGGCCAATATTAAACTTCAGATATCCATATTGGAAGTGTAAAAAGTGGATTGATGGATTCCTAATCTTTTCCTTTTTTACTGTTCAGCACTGATAGATCAATATTTTCCAGAACAGTTTCACAGCCCAGCCTCTTCCTGTGTGTTTGTGCACCAGATTGAAAGCTCAGGTTTCTTGTCACCCTGTACATCAGTCATGTCAGTGCCACAGCATGAAGCAGCTCATCAGTGTCGTAGCCCCTCTGATTTGCCTCAGGTCTCCCTGCTGTAAGTTGACGACCTTTTGTCCTCCTGACGGGCTCTCTGTGGTTTCCCTCCTCAGATAACCTACACCATCGCCAAGACCTACCAGCCCCTCAAACCCGGCTCCGTTTTAGCCTTCCAGAACGGTGCCCTGGGGAGTGTAGGTGAGTGGTTTACTGTCTGCACCCGCTCCTGGAACCAATCCTATCCATTTACAGCTCAAGGATGAATATGTTACATTCATTTTGGTCTTTTTAATGATTCAATTGAGCCATCATTCTTCTGGGGTGAAATGGTTGCACAACTACAGAGAAGAACAAGAAACATCTGGGTCCACAAGCGGGAATTTAATTGGATTTTTTTCTTTAATCCACACACAGTTAATGTTATACCAATAGGTTCAAAAGTATTCATGCAGCCCTCCCACCCCTAATATGTGCTTAAATATCCCTTTTGCATTCTTTTTGTAGCCATTTTGGTGTAATTGTTTGCATATTTGATCATTCTTCTTGGCAGAAATTGCACAAATGATTTGGCTTCATGGCATCGATGTCCAAAAAGTTTAATAATGTTGAGGTTGGAGCTGCTTTTGAAGATTTAACTTTTCACCATTGTACTCCTTGGGTTTCCATAGGAACTACCATCTTGTTTGACGATTGCTTTTTACAGCTTCGTTTTATTTTGACTTTGAATACAAGTCCACTCCCAGAACACATGATTAAAATAAAATGCATCTTTTGTAAAAGATATTTTCAGCCATTATAATTTTTAAGGACAAAAAGTGAAGGATAAAAATAATCTGAAATCAAATTTGGTATAAAAAAAAAGCTGAGATTTTATTTTTAAGCCATATCACGCAGCCATATTCTGTTGCTATGGCTACACATGATGACAGCTGTCTAAATAGCTCAATTTTTGTCATGTGAATACAGATGACTTTTACTTCCTGGTTGAGTGTGAAGGTGCTGATTTTCTAGTACATGTTTCTCCTTTATCTTGTCTTTTATGGTTTGTCCCTTAGATCCACATTTGAGCTTAAATCTGTAACCATGCGCATTGAAATTCAGTTAACAAACTAACAAAATAATAAATCGTATTTTTATTCCGTTTCAACGTCTCATTCGGTCTCTATGAAGCATTTTATAGTTTTCTCACTTTGGGCCTAAAGACAGAATGTACAAAAATCTGTGATTGCGGTTCGTCATCCGTCTGCGTGTCATTCCCACCATCTGCAGCACCGTCTGAATGTGATGCTGCGACTCCAACTTGTGGAGAATATAAAATTGGAAACATCACAAAATTTGTGCAGACCATAATAACACACAAAGCTCTCAAGTTGCAGATATTGGAAATGTTCTCTTAGGTGGCGGGACGATGAAAACGTTGGCTATGAAACCGTAACCATATGGAGGAGATCTGTTGAAACTGACATCGATTTGAAGATTAAACCAGCGTAACTAAATATATCATCATGCTATCAAAGAGCAGGGGTTATTTTAATATAACAGACCTCAGAAGTTTGTTGCAGTTATAAACATTTTTAAGCACGCTGCTGAGTGCAGCCACTTATGGAAACATGAACCTCCTCTGTGCTGTATGTCAGGGTATGCTAAAGCTATGCTACGCTGGCCGCTCTGGCTGACTGTCAGCTCTTGGATTAATAATGCAAGCCCCCTTCAGCAGCAAGTAGTTAGATGACCTGGAGTTCAACTCTGCCCTAAAGGGTCAAGTGTGTCCGTTCTGCTACAACTTTCAATAAACATTAAATTGTGATCTGACATTGAGAAAGTAATATTTTAACAGTTTGTTTCCTCCTCATTTTACTGGATAATCCAAATAGTTTGTGGCACATTTCATTGCAACACTTTTGTACCAGAGGAGGTGATGCCCTGTCAATGACTGCGCAGGTCATCTGGCTGCAACACGAGTGACGTGACGTGCATCACAGCCAAACTTCAGTCTTCGGTCCAAAAGACATTTTTCCTGAAGTCTTGTTGTTCATTCAGATGCAGATCTGTGAATCTAAATCATCAGCAAACTTAAATATTGTTTTTTAATATCAGCCCAGTTTTACTTATTGGGTACTGATGTTAATGTTGACATATCCTAGATCCCCATGAGGCTATGGTGTGTGTGTGTGTGTGCGGTTGTGTGTTATTCTTTTTTTTGTATGTTCGAATGTTTTCTTCTAGGTAGATTAAAAATCTTTTGTAATATTTTTCTTAGTAGATATTCTTTAAATAGTTCCTTCTTTAAAGCAAAAGCCCCAAATCAACATTTTTTTTCCTTTGGAGAAATTATCTAAATTGAACCACGGGGGAGTTTTCATGTTTCTGCGTAATTTTTGACATCCATCCATCCATCCATCCGTCCGTCCGTCCGTCCGTCCATCCATCCATCCATCCATCCATCCATCCATCCATCCGTCCATCCATTTTGTCCCCAGTGGGGTCGGGAGGTGCTGGTGTTTCTCCAGCTAACATTCCTGGCGAAAGACGGGGTCACCCTGGACAGGTCGCCAGTCTGTCGCAGGCAATTTTTGACATTTTAGTGTAAATTTGTTTAGTTCTTCGATATTTAACATAAAACTGTCTCAGTGCTGCCCTCTTTGGGTTGATTGGTGGCTACTGCAGATACATTTTTCTGTTGGTTACAAATGGTGCAGTTTGGTTGATGTTTGAGTTGCATAGCCCTGGATCAGGTATAAAACTAACTCACTCAGACACGCC
This sequence comes from Poeciliopsis retropinna, assembly GCA_010277075.1. Lineage (NCBI taxonomy): Eukaryota > Metazoa > Chordata > Actinopteri > Cyprinodontiformes > Poeciliidae > Poeciliopsis > Poeciliopsis retropinna. The sequence continues at coordinate 1,055,078 of VMRM01000007.1, read as the reverse complement.
CCCTGGTGGCGAGTCAGGAGCTGGAACAGCGATTGTGGCGATCATTGATGCATTAGCACTGAATTATAATTTTTGAATTATTTATGAAAAAAGGCCCTCATAAAACACGTAACTAATATTTTAGTTAATGTAAATAAATATTTGACACTTTTAAGAATAATCAGAAGTATTTCTGGAACAGATCGTTCAGTAACAATCCCTGCATTTAGCCACGCCCCTCAGCATTTCTTGGCTCCGCCCACTCTGGCGTTTATCAAAATGTGTCCAGGCGTGGGGCACATTTTAAGTCATTGCTGCAAAGTCATTGCTGTTGCCTTTCTACTCTGTTATTGTGTCAACAAACTCAGCAAACTCCCCACGTCCCTTTTTTTAATGAAATAAGCCAAATTTTACAAATATACTGAAACTCAAGAAATGTAAAGTGGTGTACTTTCTTATCATAAACGTATAAAACTGAGAAACAGCAAATGGTGGTGTAATCTAATTTAAATACTATACCTGCTCTCCTCTTCAAAGTGTCATAGATAATATTTGAATAAAAAATCCAAACCTTGTGTTTGAATCGCTTTTCCTCCTCCAGAAATGAAGCAGTTCCTAAGCAACCGCCGCCGAGACTCCCACATGAACTGGTTTGAATCCGCCTCGGACTGGGAGCAGGAGCTGGAGCGCTGCGGCGCCACGAGCTGGAGGGTCAGCTCCGTCAACGACCGCTTCGAAATGTCCAACAGGTAAAACCACAGGCTGTGCAAACTGGCTGAAAACAGTAAAAACAAGAGAAAACGAAGCAGAAACTGACAGACGGCGCCTCAGGCTCTGCTGATGCGTTCTCTAATATGAGTGTTTTTCACATGAAAAGAAAAACCAAAGCCGTTCTCTCTGCTTCCTGGCAGCCTGTCAAGGTTCATCGTCGTTCCTCAGAAGGTTTTGGACACAGAGCTGAAGAAGAGTTTTGCCCACTTCAATGAAGGACGGATACCTGTAGGTTTCACAAACACCCTTTGATTCACAACGCCGCTGCTGAACATGTTGTGTTTTTAAATTTATGATTCGTTGAAGTGGTTTGCTGATGTTTCAGCTTCTCATTAACATTCTTTCAGGATGAATGAATTTTAATTTAGTTGTTTTTGTGGAAAGTGTGAGGCGGCAGGGTGACGCTCTGGTCTTGGTTTGTTGCAGCGCTGGTGCTGGAGGCATCCCAGAGGCAGCGACCTGCTGCGCATGTCCAGCTTCCAGAACAACATCTACCACGAGAAAGACGACATCAGGTCTGGGAACGCAGCTGCGTCTGTTTAATCAGGACTGTTTGAGCACAATAAACTAGGTTGGGTAACATTTAGGTTGCTAAACCCTGAAATGTTTTGGATGGAAACAGCTTGTTAGTCTCTCATCTTGGTTTAGGATGTTTGTGCTTTTAATATCTTCTCTGAAAAAAGAAAATGGAACTCCAACTTAAAAATATTGAGTCAGTTTGTTACAAGTAATCGGATTAAGGTTGTCCAACATACTTTATTTATGCTTGTTTAACATGACAACTTAATAAACTTAGTATATTTACTTGAATAAACGTAGTTTGATTTGTTGAAACAAACATGAGAGTGAAATGTAAAATCACTTCACCACAGATTACAGCTTTTTGAAATGTTTTTTTTTTGTCTTTTAGCTGATCTCTATCTCCCTTTCTGTAAGGTAGTGCTGTGCAGGTTTACTGCTGACTGTTGTGTTTTTACTCTGCAGCTGGAGTTTATTTTTGTCAACGTGTTGAGAAGAAGCTCAGATAAGTTTATCGCTCCCTGAACAGGAAACGCATTGGAACAGCTGCAAGCCACAAGCTACTTATTAAAGCTGCAGATTAAAAGCTGCTTTGAGTCACAACAGCAGAACCCCGTTTCCTATTTATGAACAACTTCCTGCTGTGACTGGAGACGCCACAGGCGATTAAAATGTACAGCATTTTAAAAAATCATTACTTATGTGAGGAAAAACTGAGTCCACCTCATGATTATAGAACCACTTTTACCCACGATGACTGTGATTTGTCTTCTTCTGTGTGACGTTGTTAAGCTTTTCCCGTCATTTTGCTGGTATTTTGACCCAATGTTCAATCTGACTTTGCTTCAGTTCAGCTTTTCAGTCAAGTTTAGGTCGTTGATTATTTTTCTTCAAGGATTCTGCCATGTTTGGTATCGTTGTCAGCTGACCTCAGATTTGAGTCCAGAAAACTCTGATCAACTCAGTTTGCAAACTTAAGTGGTGCCCACATATTTGTTTTATAAAAAGAAGTTTTCTCCTTCTTTTTCTTCTGTCCTGTCACTAATTTTAACATTTAGGTCATTATGTCTAAAATCTTAGAATTTACAGAGGGTATGCTTTCTTTTTCTTCTGTCCAAAGGTGAGCTGGTGGTAAAGTAACCCAGTGTCGTGTTGTGCTCTGCAGGAACCTGGAGACGGTTCTGTTTGGTTGTCAGTCGTCTCTGTGCGTGGTGGTGGAGCTGGGCGACGAGCTGCCGTCACCCGCCGACATCCAGCTGGCTCACAGCCGCCTGCGGGCCCTTTGTCTGGGAGGTGGGCTCAGACACACACGCCCACATTTGTCACGTTATCTGACTTTCCTTTGACTTCCATTCATTTCTACCAAAACTCAATTCACACGTTAGTCCTAAACATAACCCATAAGCCAAAAACACCATTTTCCCTTGAGGGAACCAGGCTTTGGTCCCCACAACGTGCCTGTGTCAGGAAAATTGTCCCCACAAGGTATTAAATACATGGTACACCTGAACCACCATGTGTTCAGACAGCATAGGAAACCAGGCTTTCAGCATTAATTAGCATTAGCTTCTGCTTAATACCATGTTGGCATAACACTTTAGTGTTAGCGAAACTGTCTCTGGTTAGCTCTTTAGGATTAATGCAGATAAACTTTAGTTAGCGGTACATTGCTAATGACATTATTGGAAGTAACTGTATTAAGTTAAGAAAAAACCGTTTGAATATTGCTTTAATTTGCATTTCTGAAACAAATTTCCAGTTATGCAAATTAAGTTTTCCCAATAAGTCCAGATACCAGAAAATAAAGTCAATTTATAAGAAGGGTCATATCTATCCTTCTTTGATAGATATGATTTATTGGAATCATATACAGTAATCTTATCTTCCTGCAGCAGATTAGGAGCACATTTTATAAAGTAATTGTTGTTAAAGTACGTATAAAAAAACCCCAAGAACAGTATTAAAGGACGAAGTGGTTTAAGGCAGAAAGATGATTGAATTTATCTGGTACAAAAAGAACAAAAGTTCAAAATGGCCTGTATGACCTGCAACCCTTTGTACAGCTGTGAGATTTGAGTTGACAGAGTAACAAAGGAGCCTAGCAGCTTGTTCAACCTCAGCTTCACATGCAGAACTCAGCCGTACTCTCACAGAAACGGTGTGTGAAGGTCGCTTTTTATCGCAGCTCACACATTTATCAGCTCTGCGTTTTGTCTTGTTTCACAGCGCAGAGCTCTCTGCTGTGAAAAAAAACAACCAAAAACACCCACACATGAATTCAGTGGGTTACCAGGAGGATTCAGTCCTTCATAATGAAACTAGATGCTCAGTGATTGGCTCAGTGTTATGTGGGTTTTATTCCTCATATAACTGTTGATGAAGTGGGATCAGATCTGAATGCTTTCGTGCGTGTGTGTAGTTTCTGGGTTCTGATGTAATGTTTGGGTTTCAGATATCTCCTCGTCTGTGTCAGTGCCTGATGATAAATGGTTATCCACGCTGGAGGGAACGCACTGGCTGGACTACATCAGGTAAAACCTCACAGTCTGCAGTTTCTCTCACATTCGGCTTCCAGACGCTTTATGCTCGTTTGGATGTCGTAACATTCTACTACAGCTCCCATAATGCACCAGGCATGCAGCATGACAGCAGTTAATCTTCCAGACAACCAGCTCATCTGCAACACTGTGAAGAGATTCAGATATTTTTCTCCTGGAAGAAAAATCAAACTTCCAGTTTGATCTATGTTTTTCCAATTAATAAAAAACATAGATTTAGTCTGTTTGGTTGTTTTTGTTAAGGTTTATGTTCAGACCAGCAGAACCAGAGGCAGAATATTCCTGCTCACATTGCTGTTTGAGACTGAGGCTGACTGCCAGATGAACGGCTCCAGGGTTTGGTTCTCACTCTGGAAGCTTCTTAGGGAAGCAGAACCAGACAGAAATCCTCCAAGATCCTCAGAGGACTAAATATCACAGAGTAGCTGCTCAGTCAGCATCGTTTTACTCAAAACTGCAAATATTTCCTTTTTATTCCAACATCAACTCTCTGGGGAATGTCGTTCCTTAACCTTTCTCTGCGTTTGTGTGTGTGTGTGTGTGTCCAGGTTGTGTCTGAGGAAAGCGTCAGAGGTTTCCTGTTTGCTGCGCAGCGGTCACCTGACCGTGGCCCTGCAGGGTGAGTCACATGATGCCGGACCCTGGCTCACATTATTCAGTCCATCCATTCATTATTCACGCCAGTCCTCCTCATTAAAGCCACGTTAGGGCTCAGAGTGAAGTAGTGCGTTAGCAGAAACAACCACACTCCACTGGACCTACATGCACAGTTAAAGGCCTCCAAACAAAAGACACGCTCTCAGCCTGCAGCGACCGCTGCTTCACCTGACAGGTAAATCCACACCACTGCCTCTGACTGCACAGACTTTATCATTTGATGTTACTTAGTTTAGCTTCTGAAAGAGAAACCTGGCAGATTTAATTTAATTTCAGCTTCACTTGGTTCAATTAAAAGAATTTCTTATTTAACCACCTTCTGCTGTTAATCAAAATAATTTTTCACGTGTCGATGTGAGAATTATTGTTTTAGCTGCTGATGCTTCCTTTGCTAGTTATGTTATTGCATTTTAGGCAAGAACGTTTTTTTATTATTATTTTAAAAGGAAGTGAATTATTTATTTGCATTTTATAAAATAAGTTTAAGTGGTTAAATGAAATATCAGTAGATTGTGCCAATTTTTTTGATCCAATTAATCAACAGAATAATCGATTAGTAGAATAATTATTAGCTGAAGTCCTAATTTAGATTTGAACCACCCAATCAATAAGATGGATATATATTTTCAGCTGCAGCGCTGCAGTAGGATATTTGTTTAGTATATATTTTCTTGTTTTTCATTCAGTAACAACACAATTTTCTCGGGCTTCAGTCAGTTACTCAATTCAAAAATATTGAATTCATCCCAAAGGAAAACTAAATGTAGTCACAATAACAGACAGAAACTGGAGGTCAGTTTCACAGACTTTACAAACACTGAGCTGTTAGGCCAGAATGGAGAGAAGAGCATTTACAGGGTTCAACGCTGAGAAAACAGTGTTCACTGTAGAGCATGGTGGTGGCTACATCATGATGCGGGGCTGTTTTACTGAACTGATGCATTTCACAAAATGGATTAAATGATAAAAGAAGAGGACTGCCTCAAATCAACATTTCCTAAAACCTGGAACTGCATCAAGAGACCAACCAGAGGCATTTAATTCAAAGTTCTTCCTTAGAAGGTTTTGTTTGTTTCATTATAATTCAAAGTGATCAGAGGTGTCAGCTGATGACCGAGTTAGCATGCATCTGTCCTTGGAGCATTTTTCTGGATCACTGGAGGTTTTTCCTTCACTGCTTTTGATCACCACTTGCATTTCACATGCTTTGAAAACGAAGACGAAAAGTAGCGATTAGGGCTGTTAGATCATGTTGAAACTCGTTAAACAAACATGTTTGCTCATTGCTCACCATCTGCTGTGGTAGAACAAAAACACTCTGTGACACAGACGCCACACTGTGTTAGTCAAACAGGGGCAGTTTGTCATCCTGCAGACCTGTGATCAGCCATTTTCCCCCTCTGGTGTTTGTTCCTCTAATGCTGCTTTTTGGAGATCTTGGCTTTAAGCTAAACCTTTATGCTGTCCTGTGTTTCAAACCAGAGGTGGAGGACCGGGACATGAGCTGCGTGGTGTCCAGCCTGGTCCAGGTGATGTGCGACCCGCACTATCGGACCCAGCACGGCTTCCAGGGCCTGGTGCAGAAGGAGTGGGTGATGGCCGGCCACCGCTTCTACAGCCGCATCAACTACCACCGAGACAGCGACAAGGAGGAGGTGAGGCTCCAAAACTGCAAGCAAGTTAGCGATCAAAATGTCCGACATCAATTCTCCATATTCCCTCTCCTCTTACGGCGTTTTAGTCCACTCCACTCGGTTTATTTGGGAACCAAAATTGCAATATTTGTTAGATTTTCAGCTCCTGCTGTTCTCGTTCACACAGCACTGTTAAACCAACCAAACCCTTTTTAAAAACCTGTTCATTCACCTCACCTGTGGGGGCGCTGCTCCAAGAACTACTGAAGGAAATGACCAAAAAAAAAAAACCTCTGAAGAAGACACTTTTTTGGTCCACATCAGAGTTTGATTTGCACCCTGATCTTCTCCCTTTCTGCAGTCTCCAGTCTTCCTGCTCTTTCTGGACTGCATCTGGCACCTGTGGTTCCAGTTCCCGTCCCGTTTCCAGCTGACAGACGACTTCCTGTTGGCCCTGCACGACAGCATCCACCTGCCGCTCTTCTCCACCTTCCTGTCAAACTGCCAGCGGGAGAGATGCAAACGCTCCCAGGTACTGAACACCTGGGACAAACTCCTCCATCCTGCCCAGAACTACGTTTCTGACTCATTTTGTTTTTAACTCTTGGCAGAACGTCGGCCAGTTGTACACGCCTGTTAACGGCTGGAGGGACATGCTGGGTCCGGACTCTTCCTCGGACACGTCAGACCCTCCGCTGCCTCCGGTTTGGGACTGGGCCCTGCAGTACAGTCGGGAGAGGCGGGACGGCTTCGTCCAACCCGTCGCCCCGACGCCGCCGCTCCAGCCGCTGCTGAACGGAAACCTCAACACCAACCTGGACACACACAGGGTAAATGGACTGAGCACCGACACCAGATCCAGAGCTGCTAACTCTTAGCTTTATCACTATATTTTGTGGTACTATTGTGATAACAATAAAAGTGGCAAAACTAGTTTTTTATGTAACTTTATAACTACAACTACATGACACAGCAAACAGGATTTGTGTTTGCTGTGTCATTTCCATTTATAAAGCTCTTCTTTAGGGCACCAGGCACAAAAAGAAATGTGATTTGTATCACTACATGCATTAAGGTTATTATAGTATAGCCTTTGGAACTAAACAAAATCTACAACTAATGAAAACTAAACAATAATGAACTAATAAAAACTAGCAAACACACTAAAAACTGATTAAAGCTAAAGTCGACTGAACAAAACAAAACGTGACAATGAAATAAAACTGAAGTATAATAAAAACAAAACTTTTACACCCCTGCACTGTACACTGCATTTAATCATATTTTCAAATTATTCATGTTTTTTTTATTCTATAGATGAAAAATATTTGAGAAAATAGTAAAAGTAACAATCCAGACAATGTTTTTTTTTAACATCATAATTTTGAATTTATCATGACAGCAACAAATCAAAAATTATTCTCATTGATAAATAAACAAAATGATAAATTCCCAGCCCCATCTGGTTAGAAATCACATCCTGTTCTTGAGAGAAACCACAGCTCCCTCTAGTGGTGGACCTAAAACAAGCCACTGCTCCTTCACCGAGCTGCAGCTGAGCTCCAGAGCATCAATCTTCACCTTGGATTTATATCAACCTTAATTTATTCAACCAGGATCAAAACTCCTTTAGGTTACAAATCTCTGTTTCAAGAGACTCCTGGCAAGTGATAGATAGTTTTTAAACTGGATGCATTTATTAGTTTATTTATTGTTCACTTTTCTTACCATCACATGTATGTTTTGTGTTTTAACCTCCACTGGTTGAAGCAGGAGAATTTAGTGCCATGACCTCTAATTAATTATTAATTACTGTTATTTTGTTGTTTTTTATTGTGACTGACTGTAAAACTATGTGCCCATTTGGACACGAATAAAGATCTGAAACTGAGAAGCAGAATGGAGAATAAATTAAAATAATGTGTAATATGTAGTTGATGGAAGAATAGTAATCTGAATGGATGAAATAAAATATTGTTTTGATTTGATGAAATTAATGTAATTTGCGATGATGAAAATATTAAACATCACCAGAAAAAAAAGAATGCAACAGAATGCATCATGGGTAGTATCTGCAAAGATAGATAGATGCTAATGTCTTATGTATTATTCCATATGTTTTTTACTATGTTTATTATTGTGCTTTAACATCAACCTGCCAATTGGGCTAGAGATGGCAGGATGATTTATAAGTCAACATACTTTTATAAATGTGTATTTATTTGTTTTTGACAATGAACTTGTTGAAAATGTCGAGTTTTTATGTTGTCCTGCTCAGAGTTGCTGTTGCACTTCGATCAGTTAAATCTTTTATTTTTCTGTGTGTTTGTGTCGCGGCCCTTAAGCCGGCCGACGCCAGCCCCGGCTCCGTGTTCCTGCTCTCTCGCGGCACCTTCACCTGCCCCGCCAACCTGCCGCCCTGGCGCAGCGGCGGCTCGGGCGCCTACAGAAAGAGCCACCGGAGGGCGCTGTCCTGTGAAAACGTGCCTGGCCTGGAGCGGCTGCTCAAGGCGTGGGCCCTGACTGAGCTGCCCCAGAACACGGCCGCCGCCTCCGGCCCCAAGGGGCCCCTGGATCCGTACGAGCCGCTGCTGCCCCTCCTGATGGGTCCCTGCATGAGCCTGTGGAGGGAGTGCTACCTGCGGGGGGCGCTGCACGCTCAGGTACGTGGCAGGACTCTGTGAGGAATCCAGCAGATGACGTCACCTCTTAGAAATGCTGGTCAGTCGGACCTGCTGGTCAGTAACTCCCAGCGCAGAGCGGAGGCTTCGTGGTGCGTCTTAACGCCGTTACCATGGCGATGATAAGAATAGTCCAGGGCCATGTGGGCGGATGCCGTCACCTACTGCACACAAACTGCAAAGGGAAGCTATTAAACTGCAGAGGATCCACTTCGTGTTACAGGAAGTGATTATGAAACATTTTGGAGCCTTTTATAGATTTTCCTGAAGATATGAGAGGAACACAAATCATCAGTGACACAACAGATGGGCTGAATGGTCTGGTGTGTGTTACGTTTAGGTTCCTATAAATATCTGGATGATTCACAAGATGAAGTGACTTAATAACATCACTCTGAAAACTCCCAGAGCCTGGAAACATCTAAACTCAGGGTCCAGTACTTTTAGCTTTGATTCTCCTTCTAATCAACACAAAAATATGCAACAGGATTTTGACTAAATTTACTTACTTTAGTAAGTAAATTACTTACTAAAAGGAAGTAATTTAGAAATGAAGAGATTTGAAAATAACTCTGATTTATCCATTAAAAACCATAAAATCCATTTTCTGTTTTCTGTTTCTTAATGAACAGAAAATGTCCTAAAACCTGTTAAGTTCTGTTTTCAGTCTGTTTGAGTAAAATAATTTTTATGTTTAAATCTCTCAGAGATAAAAGAGAAAAGGAACTATTCGCTACTTTTAGAGGTTGAGCTCTATAAGATAAAAAAATTCATACATTTTCAAAGGTTCTTTGTTTACTGCCAACCAAATTTAAAAGAAGTTTTTATTTGTCTTGATTGGAGCAAACCGAACCATGATGCTCCTGAAGTTCTTACTAATAACTAGCGAGAGAAGCTAATAATGGGATCTGCTAATGCTGCAGGTGTCTGACTGTTTACTTTATCAGGGTGAAATCAGTCGTCGTCTTTATTAGGTTGGAAATGAAAAAAGCCTGGTGGGTGTGAAAAGCTGCTCTGACTGTCTGCTGCTGCTACACGCTGTTATTTTTATCCAGATGCACACAGCATTTCTATACATAAATATGAGAGCTGTGGTAATTAATATGGCCTGTGTGGTGAGGGTGAAGAATTGAAAGCAGCTGCTGTTTAAAGCTGTTTCTGGCCTGAGATAAAATGATGAACTCTGATCTCTGCTATCTAGAGAAACCTGCAGTGAATCGACCATTCAGAGCTCCTCAGTGATCTTAATCTAAACAAATATTCACCCTGGATTTAATGCAGATTAATGCATAAACAAACCAATCTGTTTTATTACATTTTTTGTGTCAAACCAACACCAAGCAGTGCATAAATGGCAAAAGGAGGAAACACCTATGGGGGTTAATGTCTGCTTCAGAAAATAATCTGATGGGACGCTGGGAAAAACTACTATTGTGTTCAAGTTGTGCTAAAAGGAGCTAGCTTATTGGCGAAGCTTTTCTAGCTTACAAAGCTGCAGCGCAGCTAACATCAGCGTCCACATTTATTATAAAGTTCCCTGAATGATCAGCGGTTCCTGTAACAAGGCAAAGCTGAACTTATTCAATCAATCTGATGGTTGAATCATTTAAATAACAGATTAAAAACAGTAAATATATTTTTGTTGTTGAGCTCGGATATCTGTTTATCCAAAAACTTCAAAATGCGTTTTTGAGTTGAAAATGATGTCAATATATGGTTTTTGATTAAAACGCTATTAGTTTATTACAGATACTGTAATAAATTGGCTGGTTTTATTTCGGGGTATCGGGACGGACTGACCCTCTCTCTGTTCTCAGGCCTTCTCCCACCCGGTGTCGGCCAACCGGCCCCACCCAGTGGACCGTCTGGCCCAGGAGGTGCAGCAGCTCCGGGACCAGCTGGCCCAGCTCTCCCCCCGCGCTGCTCCTGACTCACTCACCGTGACCTCTGACCCCCGGCGACCCGACACCAATCTGAACCAGAGCACCAACAACAGCACCTTCCTTTACTCGCCGCTCCGGCCCAAAACCACCCCCCCGTCTACCTCCACCAACCAGCACACCTCCAGGGGCCCCACCTCCGCCTCGGCGCCGCCACCCAGGCCCACCAGGGACGGCCCCAAACACTCCTTCCTCTTCGGACACTCGGCGGTAGCAGAAACACGATCGGACCCTCTGCTACCATCCGCTGCCCGGCGCCACCAAGCTGCCTAAAAGCAACGGCTCGTCGCTCACTTCCTGAGATCCAGGAGCCTGTGAAACCAGAATGAGACCCTTGCGGTCCCGTTATGTGTGACAACGGGCCTGGAAGAAGAACTCTGCTCTGTGCTGTAGAGACAAACAACCGTTTTCTACTTTTTCTTTAAAATGAAATCAGACTGAACAGAAATGCAAAAAATGAAGCCGAGGAACTGCCGGCGGTTTATCTTCACAGTGACTCGGTTCTGTTTCCACACTGCTCAGATAAACTAGGAGGTTGCTGAACTGGACTGGACCGGACCTGTTCAGTCCTGTCAACCTCTATGCTGTGTGACTACTCAATATGCAAACAGATTTGTTCCTGTCGACGGTTTCTGAAAGCCGCCGGTGCTTCCTCCGGCTTCAATGAGGAATTTAGGACATGAGATCTATTTTTGGTCTCGTATCCCTCCGCCGCTGCATCTCCAGAGCAGCGAGAGGGCCTATTTTCACTCCACAGTATTAAATGTGTGTGCAGGCACAGCTCAGATCGTCTCACAGGCAGGAGAGTCAGATTTTGCTTCTCTGGTCGCATCGTTGTAGAAATCTGCCTCCAGGACTTTTTCTAAAACACAAGTCTGAATTTTTATATTTAAATTGCATCCTTTATCTTTCATTTGCCACAATTCATCTTGATCACTTTACTGCTATTTTTTGTAAGTATTTTCTGGTTTTGAGTTCCAGCCTGACCTAGTCTAAGTTTCATACATCTACATTACATCAGACAGTTAAAAAAAGCAGTGAAATATCCCTTTAAGACATCTGAATCAGCAGCCTCGCTCATCCAGATAAAACCAGATTATTGCACAAGTATTTGGAGGTAAATCATGTAAATTTGTCTGGAAAATTATGGAACTTCAAACTGAAAGGTGTCAGTGATGTAGATCTGAGTGTTATTTAGCAATTCTAGATGTACAGAGCCATTTCTGATCAGGTTAGTGTTATTCTAAGAGGACGCCAGTATTGGGAGCAAAGGGAAGCTTTGTTTACAGTTTAGTTTTTCTGCTTCTTTCAATTTGAAGTCGGAAATGTTCCACCAATAAAAAAAAAAGAAATTCCTTAATTTGAAAGCGGGATAACAGCCATCAGTCCTGATCTCCTGCTGGACGGTACCTCGATCAATTATTATTGTAAATATTCATCAACATGAAAGCACTCGGCTTGCCAACCTGTTCGTCTTCCCCAGAATCACGTCGCTCCTCTCATGGAAAATTTCACCTTTGCTGCTCTGTTTTCATCTATTATTTAAATTTTTGGTACAGATGGTGTTGAAAATTTGCCAGATGTAAATATTATTTTTGTTTTTTTTTTTTTGTACCAGCATGTTTTGCTTGTGATGAACAAAGTGTTTCTCATTTCTGCTCATGAAAATACGAACCCCCCCGAATAAACACGATGTCGTACACAGGCTCACGAACTTTATTTTCTAACAAAATAAATACGTACAAAATGATCTGGAACACTTTAAAGTAGCATGGCGTCTTTACAGTAAAATCAGGATTAAAAACTGACACGCAGGATAAAACCGTTTTAAGAGTTCATGTGCAAATAAAACAGGTGAATACTGACAGTAAACATCCACTTCAGCTCATGTGACGTCTCCAGCTCGGGAATGACTCGCCAGGCGTTTAGTTGAACACTTTGGGATGAAATGTTCTTCCACATTTATTGTGCTGAACTTTCCACCCATCTCTGGAAATGCATCCTGGTACTTACTGAGCATTCTCACTCGTTTCAGCAGGTTGCCATTAAAATTTAAAAAAAAAGAAAAGCAAGAGACAAAATAAAGTGGAATGACTTGACTTTAGTCCAAAGTGAGCTTAATGGCAAAGGCAGTGCATTCAGAGCTGAGGAAATCTCAAGTCCAGCATGTGAGGAAAGACTTTCACCCCCACCGACTCCCGGGGCACGGCTCCTGCAGGATCCCGCAGGGCCCGTAGAAGTACCCAGAGGAGGACGGGGCCAGGCCTCCCAGCTGCCGGATGGACTTGCACATTGGGCAGGGGAACTCGGACAGACCCTCGATGTCCTCAAAGGCCATGTTGACGATCTGGTCGCAGCAGGGGCTGCAGTAGAGGTGTCCGCACGAGAGGCGCTTGAGCCGCACTTCATAGGTGATGCAGCACTGACAGTGCGGCAGGTCGGGCCCCAGCGACAGGGAGCCCGTCAGGGAGCTGCTCTCCAAGCTGCCAGCCTGGCTGGAACTGAGCTTAGCGGGAGACCTGGGGAGAGACAGGATTAAAACTCATTCATGTGCGCATGGAGTCCCTCAGGGATGTTACCATTAATTCTCACTCCCATAACGTTCTCACTTCAAATGCCCTTCTGATAAAATGATCAACAGTTAAAGTTTAATTCAACAGTTTTCTCAGAACATAAGAATCAGCTGTTTTGAACGTTATCATTTAAGGTTGATACATCCTCCCATCTACTTGTTTTGTTCTTTTACCCTCCAGCCTGACTGAATGATGGCCTCTTTATCTGTTTTTCCAACTTTGTTGCAACATTCTTTCATTCTATTTTTACACAAAATGTTTAAATCTTATTTGGACAAAATAGTATTTTGTATCACTTAGCGATTATTAATCTGGGTTATGTGGGGCTCCTCTAGGCTCTGTTACCAGACCGCTATTATTCTACATCAAGAAGAAACTCTGATCCCGCAGCCAATCAGAGATCTTAACACCTATTGTTTATTTAAAAAAAACAAATAACTGGTAAATAACATCAAAGTTATTATCTTGAATAGTAGAAACCATCTCCTAATCTCACCATGCAACCACATTTGTTTTGCCATCTTGATGAAGGATTAAGATTATTTTAATGACGGATTGTAATTTTTACAATAATTGCATTCAGATAAAATTTAGAGTTATTTAAAATAAAGGTCTCAGGAGCAGAACTGAGTCTCTGCTTTAAAACAGAGGACGTCCATCTGGACGATGAGATGTGTTGCATCAATAATCAACAGAATCCTTGAAGCGAGCTGAAAGCGTCTGATAATCACAGGATCAACCTGCAGGTGATGGTTTCTTTTCTCCAGCGCTGAACGTGACCCATCGTGTTTGTCTACAAACTGATTTGGTGTGAGCACAGAATTGCTGCAGAGGTGAAAACCTAACTGGTCAGACCTGAAACGATCCCAGTCTGGGTGGAGTTAAAGGCAGATTGCACAACCGTAAACAGACTGTTGACAGTTCTATGCGTTTAGGTGTGGGACTGGATGTTTCTTCAATGAAAGGTTGCAGCAGCAACCTGTTAGACACAACATCTGAAGATTCTGGCTCATTCTTTCTGTGCAGGATTAAAGTTAAATGGATTTCTGCATGATGCAGGGCGTAACTTAAGATTTGATTCAATTCAGAGACAGAAAGTGGCTCCTTGATGCAGAGGAAATGAGAGCATGCCTGACTTAGGAAACCTGTTGTCACTGCAGCTGAGAAGTGTGTGTGTGTGTGTGTGTGTGTGTGTAGGTTGGGGGGGGAGGTTATTTCCTCTTAGTGTTTAAGAATCATTTTCCACATCCTGTACTGACATTTAAATAATTCAATTGTTATTTTTAAGCAGCGAAATATCAGAATTTAAAGCTTCTTGCCTGTGAGGGGAAAGAGTTACGCAATAAGGGATTATCTTTAAAAAACGGACAAGTGGCTGAATATCCATATATGGGACTAAAAATATGAGCGAGCACTTTGGAAGCGACCAGAAACTGTTTTTGTTTGTTTTTTCCTGCAAACGCCCAGCAGCTGCAGCCAGCTGGATTGTTCCGGCCATTTCAGCCTGAATCCAAAGGAGAAATCAGGTGGATCACTGATGACGATGATGGTGGTGATGGGTAGGGGGCTCACCGTGATGAAGATGAGTCTTTGAAGCAGTCGAAGCTGAGCGCAGTGAGGATCCTCCACAGCAGGTCCATGCCTGTTGCTCTCATGTTAACGTCCAGAATCCAGCGAGCTGCTTTCCGACGGGCGTCATGTTGGACAGAAACGGCGCCGAGGCTCTTTAAACGAGGACGCGCCGCGGCGCCCCCACCTTCCTGAGACTGGAAACGACCCCGATCCGCCCCCCGCCCGACCCCTCCCCTTCCTAATGTTTCCACTGACGAGGATGAAGAGGATGTGCGCTCGTCTTCATCATCATCTGCTGGTATTTCAAGAGAGGAAGACAAAGAGCCGCTTTCTTTGTCGACCTCTCCAGGGCCTCTCAACACTTTCTTCTGGCGTCTTCCTCTTCCTCCTCTTCCTCCTGCTCCTCCTCTTCCTCAGCAACAGCAGGAGGAGGAGAAACTGAGGTGCTTCAGTTGCATCACGCGTCTCTTTTACCAATGAGCTCAAAGAGCAGCAGGAAGCCCATAAAATACACAAAGACCCTCATGTGCCTTTTTTTCTCTTTTTTTAACTTAAGGAAGATATTTTAGTCAAACCATTCTTTTCTTCAACTAAAACTGATCCCGGATATTGTGTAATATATTACACGGAAATTTAATCCAACAAAATAAAATAAAAAAATAAATAAGAAAGAAAGGAAAAGAAGACAAACAGTTTATTGGGATGAATAGATAAACATCATTCTTCCTCAAAACAAACGTATTTAGACCTTAAAAAGAGAGCAAACAAAAAACTATATTCATTTAAACTTTTTTGGTTAAAATTTACACTGACCCTTTAAATTAATTAGAATGCAATTGAAGAACTATTTATAAAGAAAAAAAATAAAGCTTCAGTTTATTTAGTTTTGTTAAATTATTATTTAAGGGGAAAGAAAATTGTGTAAGAACGCAACATTTTTAACAATGGTTGCTAATATTCAGAACATAAATAAAGTGTCGGATAAAATGTGAATTAAATGGGGATCAGAAGAGAGATTGATTAAATCTGATCCAAACAGACGCCAGCCAATTATTAGTGCTATCTCTAGTCTGACCACGAGATGGCGACAAAATACAAACTCAAAGTAAATTTAAAGCAAGTCAGTTTCTCAAACGTCTTCTTCTTCTCTGCCAGAGCCTTTAAATGTCCAGAAAACCTCTGACTCTGAGTGAAGACGTCACTGCGCAGCGGAGTGACGTCACAGCTGCAGATAAGAGCTGACGGAAGCTCTCATTGTTAAACTGGACCTGATTGGGTTCCTTTGTACAGGAAATTAAAGTGAGGCTCAGAGAGACACGATGGTGAAAGGGCAGATAAACCGGAAGCTGCTGCAATACAGAGAATCACTCCATGACAATAAACGTCACTGAACCCAGATGCTGATAATCAGTCACCAACCTGTAGATGTGATATTACACAGCATTTTATAAAACAGCACATTACCTTAAAATCTACAGGCAATAAAATGAAACACATACGGCGCTGTAAGTAATTGTTTACGTGTTTGTTCTGTTTTATGATTATCTGCTTGTAAAGAAAATAAATAAATAAATGCAACTTCAATGGCAATTTGTTTTTGTTCATTTTCACCAGCAGCAGCCAGACTTCTGCTAACTACAAAAATAACTTGAATAAACACCAAGTAGGCTAAAAGATCTCAAAAAGCAATGGCGTAAAGCTCAGAGGTCAAAGTTCAACGAGAGGAAAGAAAGACAAAGATGAACGTCAGAATAACTGCTGACTGAAAACAGCAAAAAAAAAAACTCAAAACCCAAGCAAAATCTTGTTGCCATGGTAATGCATCACTACAACAGTCTGAAAGTAAAACAGTAAGAGCAAAAATCCTCCCAGCTGCATCTAAATCAAAGGGAATAAAACCTGAATAATTATTTCATGTTTTAACTTCTCCATATGCTTCATTGATTACTTATAAAATAAACTTTGAACTAATGAAGTTTATTCAGAATGAAAGGCTGAAAATAACAAACATTACAATTCAGCATGAAGCAGAGAACAGATGAGAAGTGCAGGTGCTGTGGTAACTTTATGAATTACTAATCACATCCTACAGGTAAATGGGCCTCATCGGCGCGCTGACAGGTCGTGACCTCACACGTCGTCACCAGCAACAGTCCGATCAGATCCGATCCAATCAGACGGAGCTATCAGCAGTTCTTCTCTGTTTGGATCAGCTCCATTGATTGTTGCTGATTGAACCGACCAGAACCACCATCTTAAGTTCTGATGAGACTGGCTGAGGGGACTGGTGTGGAACTGACTACAGAGGCTTGTGGTGGCATTTACTGCAACAGCTTGTGTTGTTTGCGATATTATAATAGTTTTTTTTCTCATTATGGTTCATTGACTTCAGGCTGGACCAGTTAGAAAACCAACAAGGTGTTTTGTACATGGACTGTATTCCTATGAACATGTTTTTGTAGATGTTTCTTTTGTTTGGTTGACAAAGGCAAAAAAAAAAAAAAAAAAAAAAATCAAAATTGTTGTTTACCTCCTTATTGCCCCAGATTTTCCAAAGTGAGATGTGAATTTTCCAAATAAAATAAAATAAAATAATGTAAATATACATTTCTGGTGTAGTACTGATTTTTGTAAAATGTATATTAAGAACGTAATAAAACAAACAAACAAATAAATAAATATTTCTGGGATATTTTTATTCTTTTTTATTTTTACGAATATAAATAAATAAAGAAATCAACAAATTAGATATTATTGTTTGTGTTTGTGTCACAAAAAAAAAACTATGAATAAAATATATTGTGATTTTGCTGCAGGTTATTGATTCACTGAGACATCAGTGGATAGTCGGGAGGAAGACATCTGGCTCTTCTTCATCACCTCCTTATAAAATGAAAAGGTTTTCTGTTTCCCCATCAGGATCTCTTTGATCTCTAACGGAGCCAATTACAGGCACGAGCCCAGACACGTGCCAGGGGAGCCTCGCTGAAATTGCATCACCAAACATTTGCAGCTGAAGCCTGGAGACTTCTTCATTTGTCTGAATAATAAGAGAGATGGACTCTTATTGGTTTAAGCAACCAGGCTGCAAAAGAAAAGAAGCATCTTCACACATCCGGCCCTCTGCTTGGTTCTGGTTTGGAGCTGAAACCAGGATGGGAGCGAGCAGGAGAAGAGGGTGTGTGTGTGTGTGTGTGTGTGTCCATGCAGGAAGGATGCTGTGTAGTAGAAAGGGAAGCGGGCGGGAGGGGGAGGAGTGAGCAGCTCCCCTGTCTCTACGTCAGGAGCCATCACAGCAGCGCAGGAGCCACTTTCTGCTGAAGGATCCGGGTGACTCCCTGCGCCGATATCATCCCAGTCGCCCTAAAATGCGCTGACCTCTTCATCCCAAAGGTAAGATTATTTAATCCAACATCGCCCTCCCCCCTCTCCATCTTCCCCTCCGGGTTTTCTTGCTGTGGATCCGTTTAGAATCGGTTCTGTGATCATTTCACAGCCAGGATTCCTGACAGCCTCCTGATAAAACGGTTCTTCGATGACCTTAAAGCCCTTAAATGATAATAATTGATCAATGAAAATAGAAATCGGCTTGAAATGTGTTTCTGGGGCTTTTTGCTGCCCGCTGCGCTCTGCTCTGGTTCCTGCAGAGAACAATCATCTTCCATCCTGAACAGATCACATTGTGTTCTGTTTAGCGGTTTTAAGCAGCGCTAACCCGCAGCTCCAGATTTCTAAACCATGTCTGCTAATTAGCGCTGGTTTGGGCTCCAGTGCCCTTGCCTCTCTCCTCTCCGCCTCGTTTCTAGATTCCGCCTCAGTTTCTCGTTCCTCTCAGATGAAATCCCCACAGCCTCCCTGGTTTTCTCTTGTTTTATCTGCTGTGAATCGTGAAGGAGGTTGTAAATGTGCATCCTTGGAGGTGTCCTGCGTCGTGCGCAAAAATGACCTTGTGGAAACCCAGTGGGGAGGAAAAGATGGAGAACCAGTGATGAGCAGTTTTTCTTTTTTTCGGTGTATTTTCGGGTCTTTCTGTTTGCTCTGCTCGGATCCTGCGCTGCAGTTGGACCTTGCTCTGGTTTGTTTATGATGTGAGGCAGAGTGCATCCTCAGAGCTGCTGGCTGATTAATTCATGCTCTACCGTCACCATGAGATGCATTTTTACAACTTTGCATGTGTGATGTGTTGTCCTCCCTGTGTGGCAGCCATCCTGCAGCCTGCGGATGAGACGCTGCAGACCCGTCACCATGCAGGATGTGGGACTGAAAACGGGTTTTATTCTTCCTCAGGAACCAGATTAAAGAGCTCCGGCTCAGTTCGTTTGTCTTCAGTTCATGTGTTCATTTGGTCTCTTCCTGATCCGTTGTGGGTGTTTCCCCTCATGATTCAACTGGAGACTCGTTTTCATTTCTCGAGCTGTCATGGCAGAATTCAGTGTCGATTTTCAGCAAGATGGAAAACTGGACACAAAAAAAAACCCATAAAAAAGTTGGCCCATTTGGATGGCCTGTCTCTTCACTCATGACCAGACAAGATCCTAAAGGTCAGAGGCCAGAATGGTGGGAATGAAAGACTTGTTGTTTTACTAGGTCACTAAGATAGTGCATTTTGTCTGTCCTGCAGTAAAATACAGAGCCAGTTTAGTGTCAACACAGGGCCAAAGCAGGACCAATAAAGCACCAATATAGGAGCAATATATTGCCAATACTGGCCAATCCAACCTGGCATTGATGCAGAGCGACTAATGAAACTCACCCTGTTTGTTTTTGTGCTCTGGAAGGAAACTGGAGTTAAAAACTAATTGCTGCAGCTTCTCGATTTTCTTTTTTTATTGAATCATTTAGACTCCAGGTTTGTTTACATTATGATTATAGAAAAGAGCTGGATGAAGCTGACTTTTCACCAGGTACTCCAGCCTTATTTATTGTTGTGTTTAGTTATTAATTTCACTTGGATTCATTTATCTCCAGTTTGTTGCCCCTCCCCTCCTCAGTCTTTGGTTTCGTCTCACAGCTGCAGCCTGTTACCAATCAGCCACCGGTTCTCTATCCAGCAATCAACTCACCAGCATTTAAGGTCCTCAGCAGCTGCGTTTCCATTACAAATGTATGCAGATCTTTATATATATTCTGATAATATATATATATATATATAAACAACTTAATTTTGCAGTTGCTGTTTCCATTAAATAAGAAAGGAAATTAAAATCACTCATGAATGAGCTTGTTCACAAACTCAAGGCCAAATCTGCCCCACTGTAGTTTTTTATGTGGCCCGCTGGACTCCTGAGATAATAGTCGTTTGCTTAAATGTATTTTTATCACTCAAATCAAATCAGTTTTTATCTGTTTACTGTCAAATTACATCAATCAGTTCCTCCAGCTGTTTGCAGTATTTCTGCTTGCTCAGCTTTACTAAATGTCATGTTATCTGTGATCGACACAGCAAGTAAGAAAGAAATCACATCTACCGTCATTTATAAGTATGCAAATGATTCTTGCAAATATTTCTAACTTTCAAAATCAGTGATTTTAATTGTGGAAAATTTGTTATCAATACACTCTGGAACTACCGGCCCTATGAGAAAATTCATAATCTTGACATGGAACAAAATGAAAATGAGTGTGACATTTCTACCCAGAAAACTGAACAAGTAGCTCCAGTTCAGATTCATCATTCTGTTCTGTCCGCTCCGGTTGTCTCTGGACTTCGTTCAGACTGGAGCTGCATTAGTTTTGTCAATCTATTTTTGGTGGATTTTGTTAGAAAAACTTTGATTTTTGTCAAAATCCAATGAACCTCATTCTACACATTAAAAAAAAAAACCCAACAACAACCCAGATTTAAGCTCGTTTAAAGATCAATGTTGACTCTGTGGGCCCTGGCCCCTGGTCCAGCCTGCAGGACAGTATTTGCAATGAAAACGAGCAGCAGCGTCTCTGTTTGGTGTTCCTATTTTCTGCCTGTTGCCCCGCTGATTGGGCCACACTCCCGTCTGTCCTCACAGATGATCCTGTCACACGTTCCAGCTCGCCTCTCCGAGTCGGATACGGTAGCAGAACATCTTAAAACACGGTGGAGCGCGACTACGCTCAGCCATCAGCGCCGCTGTGTGAACATCAAGGTGGCTTTTACGGATCGAACCGCCTCATTTGTGCTTGTGGAGACATCTGTTTGGACCTCACACCCGCCATGTCTGCAAGGCAGAGGAATAATCAATGGCCTTTTTCTGTCAGCTGCAGATGAAAGAGGGTTGGAGCAGCAATTAGAGTGGAGCGCACCATAAATAACTCACAGAGCATCTTATTTCTGCCAGAGGTGACTTCGTGCTGTCCTCTGATTCAGGAGAACGGATGGCAGGAGGATGTTTGATGAAATCCTGGACTGCAGTCATCAGGGTTATATTACTCCTTTTTTATGTGACTGCGACTTTGTGTCACAGCAGTTGTAGCCCCACAGACACAAATGACTCTCTTGAAAACATTCCCAACTGTAATACACTTCTTTAGGACGCCAGTCACATAAAGAAGTGTGTTTGTGCCACTAAGTTGCACATGGTAGCTGTATTTTTAAATGTACTGGTATTTATTGATGCTTTCATTGAACAATCATAAAACTATCAAACCCAACAATAAGGACAGTTTTGGGAAGTTTTAAATGCCATTAATTGGAATTTATGGTGACAATAAATGGTAATTCTTATCCTGACAATAAATTTATCTTGATAAATGATAAACGGTGCGATAAATGCTCTACTGCAGGTTTTGGGTCGCTTTCTTCCTAAATGTTTGCTACATTTACTCAATTTTAATAAATGTATTAAAATATATTAGAATTGGGTGCAGCTTTTCAGTAAAAACCTCTGGACTGATGTGGTTCTGCTTAATAGTAAAGTTGGTTATTAAAAGATGAATACTTTGTGTTATACCTAACTTTTTTCATGTTTCTAATAATTTGACCCTGATTTAAAAATGAAAAGTCAAGGCCAATAGACAAACATTTTCTGTAGTTTGGTAGTAAAATATAAATCATCTGAACTTGTTTTTTCTGAATGTGATGCAAACAGAACGATGAGCAGAGCCATGAAAAGCAACGCTGCACTCGTTGCTCTCAGAGCGCCGGGCTGCAGCGTCTGCAGACTGTGTGCTCATACGTGCATCATAAGTTAAGCTTTTACAGCTTTTATAATCACTTTTTTTTAAATCCCTGCAGGAGGTTCCTAACTGTCACGAAGAATTTAGACCTGTTGTGCTGAAGCTCGGTTTCTTTGTTTAGGCTAAACTACAAACACAGCCAGTGAGGTTTGAGGAGGCAGATTGAGCTGTGCTGGTCTCTCCAAGCTAAATGTGGCTCTATTTTGGTGGAGTACTTTGAATTGGTTGTAGGTTAAGACAACAGAGATCAACAGCTCAGGTAGGAGAAACTGTTATGATTAACAATACTCATGTTTTCCAGAGAAGCAGTTAGAGGAGACCAAAATGGAGTCTGCACATTACCCTGAACATGCCGTTAGCTTGGGTTGCTAGGTGATGGAGCAGTACCTACTGATTTGTGATGTTACGCTCTGGAGGTTTTGAAATGGCTCATTTTCCAGACACCAAAAAACATTAACGTATTACTAAAAACTGGCTGGGTGTTTTGTTTTCCTTTTTTTAACACTTGGGTGGTTTTTAGAATCACTAGAAACCCAAATGGAAGTACAAACATGTGCAAATTGTGAATTTTGCATAAAGCGTCCCCTTTAAGTGTGAAAAGTCACAAAAAGATTTCCAGTGGAATTTCTGCAGAAGATGGTCTCGACAGTGAATTGACTAGAGGGGCTTTTTGTTGGCTTAAAAGAAGGTGGAACAGTTGAAGAGGTATAAATGCTTGTGCTGCACGCTCATTACAGATGTGCATGGAGGACACGTTAGGGGTAAACATCTGCAGGAGGAGGTCTCCTCATTAACTAAACTCCTGAGTGAATCCAGAGATCTGACGATGCCTGGATGTCAAAGCCTCTCCATGATGGCCGTCCTGGCACAGAACCAACAGCTTTCAGTACCGGTTCCTCTCCTGCTGTATATTGGTGTAAAAATGCTTAATTATTGAAATGCATCTCTTCCTTTTGTGATGTATTGGTTCTCAGCAGGATGATAGATAAACACAGTCAGCTGCATTACAGTTCCAAAGGTTATGAGCTCGTGGAGACATTTCTCTATTAGTGAAGCTAATGGACCTGAATGAGAACATGACGAATGCAGTCCATTTATCCCTCACAACGTTTACATGCTTCCCTCAGCTTTGCTCTGTCTGACTGCTGTTCAACCCGTTTAGCAAAGACCAAAGCCAAAATGGATGCAGGGGCCTGACGTCACGCTGTTTGACATGGTGTTGCTATCCGACTTGGTGCCACCGTGGATGCAGAGCCTCCCAGAGGAGACCTGCGTGTTGAGGTGGAGCTCTGGCCTGGTTGAGCTGAAAACAGCCAACAGTCTCTGGTGTGTGTGCAGCTCTGGGTTGGATGTGATGCAGCTGGAAGAGCTGTGTGACTTTGTGCAGATGAGGGAGCGTGAACTGGAGTGAGGCTGCTTTATTGCAACAATGCATCACCGCTGGGGGAGGTCGAGTCGATGCTCACACCGCTGTCCCTTCGGCCAGAAAAGAGCCACGAATTATTGAAGGAACTGAAAGAATTGCTCACTCAACATCAGCAGGAGTTAGTTTTTATTTACCAGGCATTACTTGGACTCGTGATGGTTTATGTTTGTACTGAAATTGCTCTTAGAAATGTTGACTTGTATACTTTTTGCTCACACAATTTGCTGCTCCTTTCTGTCCCTTTTGCTCAGGAACTGGGTAAGAAGCCTTTCGTTCATTCTGCTCCCTGTTCTTGGAATTTGCTACAAGAAACTTTGAAATTGACAATTCTTTTCTAGCCTGAAGTAATCCAAAAGATTGGAGCATGATTGGAGCACATCATGCTCAAATCTAAAGAAATTCAGATGAGTAACAAAAATCACTCACATCTTTCATTCTGGAAAAGGTTACAAAACCAGTTCTGAGGTTTTCGGACTCCAGAGAATCGCAGTGAGACTTTAAGTGGACAAAACATGGAATAGCGGTGAACCTTCCTAGAAGGGGCTAATCTACCAAAATTATTCCAAGAGTGCATTGACAACTCATCCAGGAGGTCGCAAAAGAAGCTATGACACATTGGCCTAGTCAAATCATGGACTGAAATCTGAGTGAAATGCTGTGGATAGACCTTAAGCAGGTTTTTAACATTTTAAAATTTGAATTAAAGCAATTCTGCAAAGACATAACTGCTGGCAGTTACGAGGTTTAGGAGGAAATTACATTTAAGGGTCAGTTTGTGTCGATTATTTCACCTTTAAAATTAAAACAATAATTTCGTAATTCCGTCTTACACATTGTGACTCCAAACGAACCAGAATGATGACAGACAGTAAATATAAAGCTTTAAACTTACATTCTCCAGGTATTTTACATACAATCGTTTGATTATCAGCCGCTTCCGTTCTTTTGAGCGTTGACATGAAAAGAGCGTCCAGCTGCACATCATGTCCTCTAGTGAACTGTTTATTATGGGTGTGGGCGTTTGTTGAACGAGTCTGCTGGGCCGCTGGGTGTGATTGAGATTTCCAAACAGCAGAAATTTTATGTAACATTTTAAATGTTCTTGAGACAGGCAGAAATATCTGAGTTACTGAGGCAGGAGAGGGAGCAGACAGATTTTACTGATTCTCATATCGCTGAGCTGTCAGGGGAAATGATGCATTTATGATCACTACTTTTCTCAAGAGTTAACATCATTTAGACTTCTGAAGTAATCCCTCAGCCTCATAAGTCGCTAGAAATGTCTGCATCTTCTTCTTTTTAAAGGATGTTCATGAAAAATAGCTCTTCAGCTTTAGTTGTAACCTGCAGCATTTCTGATCGGGAGAAAAAAACCATCTCTGCATGTGAGAAATGAATCCTGCGCTGCATGACATTACCAGCCATCTGCAGCTAGAAAAGGAATCACCACGTCTGCACCACACACAAACACACACACACCCACACACACACACATCTTAATGGATGACATGAGAGGCAGGTGTGGAAAAACAGGAGGCTGGATGAAAACTCTATGCAGAACTGAATAAAGTGACAGCATAAGGGAATCTAAACATCACTGAAGAAAGATTATAATGTAGACAACCAAAACAAACTGGAATACAATCGGGAAACTGAGCAGATGGAAGAGAGAGAGGGAGACCAAAACAATATGTTCAGTTAAAGTTGATGAAATGCAGTCAAGATATAAAAAAAAAAAACACACAAAGTCTTTTGAGATGGAACAAAATCTAAAACCTCGTTACATTGAAAACTTGGTTTGTGTTTTAAGAGATTTCAAAGATACAAAATGAAAAAAGCCACAGCACTGTGTTTTTTAGATATCCTCTGCTGCAACATTTTTATGTTGCTGCTGCTAAATAACAAATATTAATAATAAAGCTAAAAAAAGTGAATTGAATTCTGTTGTCTGACAACGGGACTCCGCTGTTTTCATGAGGTCAATCTGAGGTGAACCAAACATGCAGCTATAGACTGTTGTAACATATTAATGTGATAAAGAAGAAAAACACCAACAAAATGTGTTTATTCACATCATTTTGCTTATCTGGCTTAAACAAATTGAGCTGAGTGTATGTTATAGAGTGGATGTGTTTGGTGGTGATGTTAATGGCGTCGTGTTTTAGCTCTTTTATTAGTTTCTTCTCTCTCCATCCGTCTTCTCTGGAGTCTAACTGCCTGGCCGTTTCCCTGCCAAAAGCTGCCTGCCGCTAAATGGATCGTTTGTGTCCCTGAAGTAAAATATCCTGCTTCCATCAGAGAGTGCCAACACCTGATAAAGAGGGAGAAATCTATTCTAGGAGATAAAAGACATGCAGTAAATGTAGCTGTTTTAATGCTGAAGGATAAAAGAGCAATGAACGGCAGAGAATGGGCTGGAAGTTCCCATTCTGGTTATGACTTCTTTAGAAGCAAATGGGAATCTCCAGAGCTTCTTTCTAACATCAGAGCAAAATATGATCTCAGCTGCAGATTAATGTCATAGCTTTCTGATTCAGGTTCTTTATATTTTTGTCCACTCAGGGACTTTAAACCTAAAGCCAACCACCCGCTCTGGGCTCCACTTGAATAATCTTTTCCAGTTTATGAAGGTTATAGATACATTTACTGCCTCCATTGGTGCAGGACTCATGGTAAACTAATATAAAAGGTTTGTTTTGTTTTTTGCAAAATGTTGTGGTTGTTGATGAACTAAATATAGTTTTTCAGGTGAGAAGAGAACTGGGGTGTATCCATTCGTACTTAATCATTTTGTGTCGTATCTTACCATGTTTTATTTACTACTCTATTGTTTATATGCAGTTTTATGGTAAATATAGTTTACCAGTTTTGATCTTTTTCTTGGTTTTGAGAGGCTTAATGGACATATTGTCCACTGACAATATGTCTAAAACAACATTCATTGTGTTTTCCTGTCTGTCTCCTTTCAGCTCATTATTGCATCTGTATAGTTGTGGCCTGAGATCACGCTTCCCAACCCTTCAGTATCGTCTTTGCTCAGTAGAAGAAAATGAAATTACATAATTAAATCTTTCATCAACTGCTTGCAACAGCTTTTAGTCCGTCTCTCGGCCTAACTGCGATTAAATTACCAACTCACACTTCATTAGAGATGCCAGAAGCATTTAGAAAATGACTCAGATTCACAATAAACTTTTGCTTTGCTTTAACTCTTAAGATGTATTGCAGATCATATTTAGGTAATATAATTTTTAATGGTTGTTGTCAAATGCTCTTCATCTCTATTGCTTGGGAAAGACTTCATCGTTAAAATGATATATGCAATAATGTCAAAAGTACTGGGTCAGAACTTCTTACAATTACATTTTATGAATATTTAGTACATTTTAGGGATTTCTGGTGGACAAATAACGTCTCCTTCCTTTATAGTTTAGTTGTGAAGTCAAATAAGACAGGTGCACCAATCTTGTAAGGCAATATTGGTTTTAGGTTAAGCTGCTGATTTTTATTTGCAAGCCTGGATATGAAGTGGTTAACAGAGAGTAACTTCAGTCACCACCTCAAACAGGTTGAGCTCATCAAGTTGGTCTCTAAACCTGCATCCAAGGTGTTAGTAATCTGTCCAGAACCTTTGGACAGCAGTGGGCGTACTTTTACTAATCAGCTAACGTGCTAATAGCGGAGCAGATACTTCCTTTAGCACTGTAGCATTTTTGCTAACTTTGAAAACACTTAGCTTTGTCTAGATTATTTTTTCCAGATAAATTCTGAAACGTTAATTTACTCGGCTGTTTTGTGTTGAAGTTTTGGTTTTTGACTTCAAATGAGATTTTTATATCCATGCTCTTGTTTTGAAGTTCGCTTATGCAACAGTTCAGTTTCTTTTTTAAAGAATCTTTATTGATCAACTATATTGATCAACTATGCTACAAATGAGTTGCTTGAGTCAGCAGTACTCAGCTATGGAGCTTCTGCTAATTAAAAATGCCCACTACTGTAGGATAGTAGTGGATGCTCTTTATGGCTTAATGCACCTTAAAATGTTAGAAAGAGGGTTTGCCGGAGAAGTTCTTGGGGATGCCAGGAGACCTTGGCAGCCGCAGGGACTGGACTTGTTGCCGGTTAATTTTAGTTTGGATTTGTTTGAGGATCGGGTGAGGATGGATGCTTTCTCATTAATTGAACCTAAAGCTTTAGTATTTCTACTTACAGTTAACTAACTGCTGCTGACATCTCCGTTTCCTTTGCTTCCCTGCAGGTTTGGTGTCTGAGTGGTGACCAGCAGCAGAGCAGGGAGCTGTCCACGGTCCTGCCTGCATCAGTCCACAGAAATCCACAGCAGACACTCATGTGCTGATCTCCCCCGTCCTCTGCAGCATCTCTCCTCCAAGCATCCAAGATGGACGACGACGGGCGCTACCGAGACGGCCGCTCAGACTTTATCCGCGGCGCCAAAGACATTGCCAAAGTTGCCAAGAAGCAGGTCGGCAAGAAGGTCGGACGTGGCGTGGACAAGATGGCCGATGAGTACGTCAAACGCTCCTACAAGCGCTTCGAAGAGGAAGACGACGACGACGATTACGCTGGCGTGCCGAGCAATGATGGCGGATATTACCGAAACGACAGCCGAGCCAACGACGATGAAGGCCACAGCGACTCCACCGAAGGTCACGACGAGGACGATGAGATTTATGAGGGTGAGTACCAGGGCATTCCTCGGGGTGACTCTGGGAAAACCGGCAGCATGGATGGCATGGCAGTCGCCGAGGCGCAGCAGTTCAGGGACCTGTCAGCGTTTGAGGGCGAGGTGCGGAAAGACCGGGAGGAGCTGGCCCAGCAGTACGAGACCATCCTGCAGGAATGCGGCCATGGAAAGTTCCAGTGGACTCTCTACTTTGTTCTGGGATTGGCGCTGATGGCCGACGGCGTGGAGATCTTTGTGGTCGGCTTCGTGCTTCCCAGTGCGGAGAAAGACATGTGCTTGTCAGAGCCAAACAAAGGCATGCTGGGTAAGTCAACTGAGTTTTGTGTATGGCAGGCCATTTTAACATAAAATTGATTTCAGTACACAGATATCTGAAATTGGTTTATGAATAGACATGTTAGTAAATTAAGGTATTTCTAATTATGTTTTGACTAGACCGAGTACCTGTTTGAGCTATATCTTATTGCGTCCTGAGTAGTAGGCCCGCACAATAACTATATTTTCTGGATCATAAATTGGCCCAATAATTACTGCGACTAAACATTGTTGTTTTGACACCTTTTTTAAGTAATATAATGCTAACAGCATCATAAAGCAAGAACACATCCTGAAAGATCAATGAAACTTAAATTTGAATGAACGTTTAACACTGGAACTGGAAGACATTTAAAATATCCAAAATAAATAAATGAAATATCACAAACAACAAATAAAATGAATTACAAAGCCTCTGTGAACAAAACTGTCCTCCAACAAAAGGGATAAATTAGACCAAATACTCCACACTGAAGACCTTAATCATCCAGTTTTTGGTGGAAAGAAAGAAAGAAAAGAGAATAATGATAATTCATGGAAATTATTATTCTCATTCAATTAATTAATTTATTGCTTATTGTTTATCTTTGAGGGGTCTTTCTGCACGGAGTTTGCATGTTCTCCCTGTGCATGGTGGGTTCTCCGGCTTCCTCCCACAGTCCAAAAACATAACTGTCAGGTTAATTGGTCTTTCCAAATTCTCCCTAGGTGTGAGTGTGTGTGTGCATGGTTGTTTGTCCTGTTTGTTTCTGTGTTGCCCTGCAACAGACTGGTGACCTGCCCAGGGTGACCCCGCCTCTCACCCAGGCACCAGCAACTCCTAACCCCACTAAGGACAAGAGTGAAAGAAAATGGATGGATGGATGTTTATCTTTGAGTTGTACTGAGGTTTCAATTAAAGATATCTACAATAAATTACTGACTATCTGAATTATTTATGTCAGATAGCTTCAATTCACTGATGACTTGTCATAATTCTAACTAAAGATATTTTGCAGGACACCATAATTCAACATATGTTTAATGTATTTTCAGATAATAGCAAAATAGATTTGACTACTTCCAACATATCTTGAAAGGGAATTATGACTAGGCACATATCAATTGGAGATATGTAGAAGCATAATTTTGACTATAGTCTTAATTATATTCCAGATATCTTAAATTGTAATTATGGATGTTTAACCCATCAAATGACAAATCTGGTGAAATTATTTTGAAAGGAATTTTGACTCGTCAAAATGTAATAGAGTAATTTAATTCAACATAATGAATTATTATTCTTACTAGTCAGAATGTAAATGCAGATATGTGTCTGGTCAAAATGTGTTTTTTAGTTATCTAGAATGTAGTTACATTATAGTCAGATGAAACTGATTTTATATATATAAAAAAAAAAAACCTGCCACATTTTGCTTCTAGTTTGAAATCACTTTGACTCTTTATTTTAATTTTAGTTCCTTCTCTAGCATTAGCTGCTTCCACTTCACTTGCTATCCCCTTGTTATCTAGGAGAATATCATCGCAGTCGCTGTAGTTTCCATTTTGGAGGCTGCAGCTTTTTAGAACCCAATTGGCCGTGCACGAGCCCAACAGCCTGACCCGGTGTTATCAGCCTCGGTTCACCTGTGTTACTGAATGTTTGTTTGTGTCTGCGTGTGAGAGGGAGCGCTGGCTCTGTGCTTCCTTTGTGTGTGCTGTTTGTCTTTCTCACACTGTGTGCAGCGTGGCTGGCTCTCTGTTTGCACTGAGTGGAAGCTGAAGACTCCGGGATTGTTTTTCCTACCCTGCGGGTTTATGTTTAATCAGCATCCAGAACCACATGATCGTCTGTCATTAGCTGCACAGGGTGGACACAGAACAGGAACCAGATGTACAACAAGGATTAATATATTAATAATTACATACATGAGTTTAGAAAACACAATTATTTACAGCAGATAAATAATTGTCTGCTGTAAAATAATTGTCTGTTTTTGGACCCTTTTTAAGTTAAACAATCTCTGACCCTTGTCATTTGTTTTCATTCAAAATACATCACTTCCCAACATTACTATTGGCATTTGATTTCAATTTTTAATTTGTTTTTTATTCTCAGATTGTAAAATTGTCTTTAAAGTTTCTTGATTTATTACTTTCCACTAAAGGTGCTTATGTTGGTACATCTAAAAAACTGTGACTTTTATGAAGAAATTCAATATTTTTTTCAGAATGTGAAATAAAGCGACGTTGTAATAAACATAGAGTGAATATTTCAAGCCTTTATTTCTTTTCATTTCTATGAATATGGCTTACAGTATCTACACTGTACTATACGAAAACCCCAAATTATGTGTCTCAAAAATTCATGACAGCTGCGTCGCAGTTATCACAAAGATGGAGGATTCCACAAAACTGCAAAGTATAGATCAGAAATTCAGGTGCAATATGGAGGTGTGTGCTCCTGTAATGCAGGGAGCAGCACCTGCAGAGAAAGCCAGTCTCAATGGGATGAATTATTGTTTGCAGTCGAACGATGAAACTCTGTTAATTAAAACCAGGTGCAATACGAACAGCAACCACAAAGCAAACAGAATCACAACAACTTACCACCACGGTTGAGTCATAAATAATAAATAACAAGGCCCTGTCAAAAAAAGTGCCTTAGTTTATTAGTTAGGTTTGAGGGCCTTGTAGCGCCTCCTAGAGGGCCACAGCTGTAACAGGAAATGACAGGACTGGTTGGTCTTTGTAAACGTTTGATTTTGTTCTGCATGGAGCTTTTAAATGCAGCCGATTCTCCATGATGTTTAGCACTAAACATCATGGAGAGATGTTTAATGCTGCTCCTCTTGCACACTGCAGGGGAGGCACATTGCTACAGTCAGTAAAATAACTCAATAAAAACAGAAAATTTTACCCAGAGGAATCAAGAAAAAGTGTAAATGTTTAAATTATGAAAATACTTGAGTATTCATGGGAGAAGGCTTCAGTTAGGAGTCACGAGCGGCCTCCATTCTCTCCTTCGCTTGTTATGCAACACGTCTGACTCACAGCCGAAGAGGCTTTTTTTTTTTTTTTTTTGCTCCAACTTCTCTGCATCCCTTGATTTCTGACTGCTCCCTCCGTTCTCCCCGCCCCACTGCGTTCCATCAGCATGCAGTCTAAACAGTCTTTAACCTGAAGCACTGGACTGGCATCATGCGCTGTTTGCATGCGACACCCAGCGCACGTAGCGGAGGAGTCTCTGCAGAATGAGCTGCATATTGTTTCAGATGATCCCAGAGAGGAAGCTGTGGCAGCGCATTTCACAAAACACTGCTTCGTTTTATTCAGAAGGGTTCCAGAGGCGTGTTGCTGAGGAACAGTTGATCAAGTAAGAAAACTAACAGCCGGGAATTCAGAGTGACACAAATCGTGATGCAACGTTGACGCTCAGTGAGCCGCAGGAGAAACACACTGGCTGTCATTGATTTGCCCTTCTCATGAAGCTGCAGCGGTTGCAGCTGCTGCAGCCAGTTTATTCGGAATACACAAAGGAGGAGTTCTGCAGAGAAAGAGATGACGTCTGGAACGAACTGAGCTTAAATGCTTTTGATGTGTGAGAAATTTCATGGCGTATTTCTGTCCTTCTGGAGGCCTGCGAGCTGCGCTGGGTTGTGCATTGCAGTGCTGCTGCGCCGTTTTCCTGGAGCATCCAGGAACCTTTCTGTATTGTAATAAGTGTTTGACCTTTTGGTGGATTTTCTCAGTGAAGTCCTGGTTGGGGGGAAACAGATGGGAGAAAGACAAGATGGCAGATCTAATCAGACCAGTCTGATTTACTGGTTCCTGTGGGACAGACTGGCAAAGGAAATTTGAAGCTTTATACCTGGCTATAATTAGCAACATGCCTTTGATGCACATAAATCTAAGTGGAAATGAGGGCCTTTTATCTTTAATGATGTATTTTTATTGGTAGTAGTATTAAGTTAAACCCAAACTAAACCCCCATCTCTCCCACTCATCCACACAGACTCAACAATCCTGCAGTGTTGCACAATTTTTTCTTTCATTTCCCTCCCCACACACATCCACTCGCATCCACTATCCCTGTGCCTCAGGGAGCTCTGCCACAGCGTTGACTCGCGATGTCCGCTCCTCCCTTTTTCTCTCTTTTTACTCCTCTTTTTGTGCTCTCCATCTCCTCCTCCCACCACTTCCGGCTGAGATGCCCAGCATTGCTACTTTTCTCCAACACCTTTTCCAGCTCATTTCTCCTCCTATCTGCATCACTGCTGTTTTGTGAAATGTTTCAGATCATCTGACAAATTTAAACTTTAGACAAAGATAACCTGAGTAAATATTAAAAAGGCAGTTTTCAGAAAATAGTTACATTTATTAGGAGTAAAAAGTTATCCAAAGCAACATGGTGCATTTTAAAAAGTGCTTCGTTGTGGAAAGATAAATTAATTTTGAGCTGTGTTCAATTTTTGCTTCTGTCTGACCTGCAGAATCAATGAACGATCAAACAGGACCTGCCTGCCAACAGGAAGTAAAAGCTCTCAGGAATCACTGCATCCTGCTACAGTCTAAAGAAATTCAAGAAAAGATGAGAAACAAAGTCAATTTTCATCTGACCTTTATTTTGGACAGATGAAGCTAAAAGTAGATCCAGGACTTGTTATATTGTTGTGTTACTTTCCTGTTTTAAACAGACGTTTAAATCTTACATTTTTCAAATGACAGCAGACCTGAAGCATTTAATGCCTCATTTTTGAGCAATAATGTTAGATATTTGTTATTTGATGCATCACACTCTGAGACTGTATTCCTGGTTTTTGTTAGTAACTCTGAAGTTTGTTAACACATTAAGATGATATGTTATCTTGATGCTTTCTAACGGTGACGACAGCAGGACAGATAGTGATCTGGTTCCACTGATTGGTGAAAGGTCGAAAGGTCGGCACTGCAGCCACAGCGATATCCAATCAGAGATCTTTACTGAATGACCGGTACTCTGTCATTACAGAAAACACAACCATTAGGTTTCCATCATATCTACAGATCATTTTTAATTTGATCCAAATGTATGAATCGTGTGTGGCAGTTTTACTCAAAAACATGAAGTAACTTTGAAAATGACTCATTTTTGTTAATAGATGCAGAATTTCCTGCAGTTGATTGGACGAAGAAGAGAAAAGTCACCTTCTTTCTGAGATCAGGGCAGCAGTTTTTCTCAGAGATTCACTGAATGAGTCACACAATTCAGATGAAGAACAAAATGACTGATTTAATAAATGCCTTTAAAAGGCTGTTTGATCTGAAAAGCAAGGACGTTCCTTTTGATTTCATTTAGGTCAACAGCTTCCATCCTTGGTGCTCAGATATAATCTACCTCGTTAGCCTGTTATATGAATACCAACCTGAACAGCTTCCTTTATCTAGTCAATACAGTTCCTTGCAGGATGTTTTATATCCCTTTGTTTATTCATATTACAATCAAAGATTTCCATTTATTTTTACTGAGCACATTTCTATCAATCTTTATTCAATCTGGAGAGTTAAATATTGAGTCTTTTTTCAGGAACTGTTCAGATTCTGTCAAAATGGTTGAAAGTTTTCTGTGATTAAAAAGATTGAAGTTTCTGGTTGTAATGTGACACAATCTGGAAAGGTTTTGTAGGAACTGCAAGTTGTGGCTTCTTCTCATTTGCTTTTCTTGTTTGCCGCTCACATCGTTTTTCCATGTTTTTGTTGATGAGGTAAAGTCTTGAATTAGTATTTTCACCCCTTTATTGCTCAACCTTTGCATTCTGCCTTCTGATAGTTATGTGTTAGTTTCTCTTTTATTTTCATGCTCACTTAATCACATTTATAGTAATGTTTCTCTTCTTTGCATATTATTAAGGTGTGTATTTTTAGATGACTAAAAATACCAATATGCTGATGGAATAATGTCTCATTACGGCTGAATTTTAATGTGTTTGAGGTCGTTGACTGCAGTAGATTTGCTTTCTGCAGACATAATTCGACGTAGGTTTGAGTCTTCCTGGCTAATCCCTGAGTTACCAGCTTTTTTGAGATTTAAGATCAGAATTTGCACCTGATCAACATCTGTGTACAGATTTAGAGCACAAGAGGGTATCTGTGCATGTGTAACAGCCTGATAACATTGCATGAACACAGCAGAACTTAACTCCACAACAAAGGTTAGCAAGTGAAATACTTAGTTTACAGACTGAATATTTAGCATTTAGCTAGAAAACTCAATATTTAGTTCATAAACTAAAATGTTTAGCTAAATGTTTTAGTAGAGCTAAATATTTAGCTCAGTAGAGCAGGTTGTAAGTGAGTGTGTCTGAATCCCAGCTCTGATTTTGTTTCTGTTGTTTACCATCCTGCTCATCATTTAAAGAGTCCAGAATCTTCCATCTGTAATGTGTGGGAGATTTTTTTTAAACAACCATCTCTAAACTTTTAAATCGAGTCAGCAGCAAATATTATTTCAAAATTTTCTTTGCCATTACAAATAAAATATTTCGTTTTTGGTCAAACCACAAAGCAGCATTTTGCTCACTGCATTCCTCCCTCCCAAACTGATTTGCTTTCTGTGATCAATCAACGTGGGGTTGAATTATTGCTGAATGCAAACATTCACAGCTGGGTTCAGTGCTCCAAGCAAAAGGTTTTCATTGCAGGGATTCACACAAACATAAAGAGGTGAAACATAAAACCCAGAACAACAGAGGATTTCCAGTTCAGTCCTCCACAACGGGCCTGTTTGACTCCTCCAGTTGTTTCAATCGGTGACATATCAATTTCAGTAATGACAAGTTGAAAGGGGCAAATCACTACTTATTATACTGGATAGTCTCTAAATCAATCCTTCTCCCCTGCTTAGTTGGAAAATGGCAGTATTCCCATTGAATGGCTTGTTATACTAAAACTGTGACTCGGCAACGGCGTGAAAGACACGATGAGTAATTGCCTCCTGGGAAACGGTCTATTCAACTTCATTGACTCCTTTGTAGACGTTAGTGTATCTTAATTGAAACACAAAGCCTAGTTTAGACTCTGCAACCAGAAATACTAATGATACTTTGGCTCTCACTGTTTCTTCCTGCAGATTGTGTCATTTTGAAGCTGTGGATGAACAGGGAGATAAAAACACTGTCACACTTCTGTTTCTGCTTGTATCGTCATGTATGACTAATTTAGAGATCAACAAAATGAACATCGTTTGATAGAAAGGAAAACCTGTGCAAGTGTCTAACTTGCATTAGAAATGCACCAGTCTTACAGACATTTTCACATAGATTTACATTAAAATTACTTTAGCTTTCATATACTGCACATCAGCTTAATTTGAACATTTTCACCACATTTTCAGTCTTTTGGCTTTTGACTTAATGACTCAGTGCACACACACTGGCAAATCAGATAAATGAAGAATATGAAGAATCTGGATTTGTTAAACCTAATTTGGGGGTCACAGATTTTCAAATAGAAATTAAATTTGAGTTATTGTGGATGCCAAAACACCCAGAAAAATGACCCAATGCGAAACTCTGCAGTCATATCTGCAGGTTTCTTATGTAATCTGCAGATAAGACTAGTTGTTAAAGGTAAATATTTTGACGTGTTCCTGTGCTTCTCACTGCGTTCTAACTTTACAGGAAGAATATTTTATACCAGTTTATGTTTTCCACCCAAGTGAAAATTATTAAACTAATAAAATGAAGGAAAATTTCCAGCTATGCTCCTGCAAATATTGTTGGAAAATCTTAGCGATAGAAGAGATAAACCAACTTCAACTAATGAAATACGACCAAAACTGATCAAATAAATATTTTTCTAGATCTGAACATTACAAACAATCAAAATAACACTTTAGATTGGCCTTTAACTAAACATTATGTAAATGGATGCAGTAACCTTTTTCTCCTTTGTCATGCCAAACAAAACTCTTTGCTCCATATTTGAATGTTGAGAGTACTCAGAGTAAATTTTCAGCTTGATTTAAATAAAAACCTTCACTTAAACACAAAAAAATCATCAATTCTTTTTGTCTCTGATAACGCGCAACTGTTTTAAAAACTCAGATTTTAATAACCGTCAGCTGAGAAGAGATTTTTTTCTAAACAACTGATGCTCCATTTTTTGTCTGGAAACATTTCAGAGGATTACGCTTCAATTCTTCCATTACGTTTCATTATTAATGCAAACTCTTTTTAGAAGTCCAATAAGATTTCCCCTGGAAGTAATTTACAGCAGATTAGAAATCTAACGAGAGTGAAAGTGAAGCCTTGAAGTGCTGCACGTGAGTTTATTGGAGAATAATAACTCATTATCATCCTAGCTGCCTTTCTCCTTCATCTCTCGTCCCTGTCCCCTCCTCTTCCTCGCAGGTCTGATCGTGTACCTGGGGATGATGGTGGGAGCCTTCGTCTGGGGCGGCCTGGCTGATCGGATCGGTCGGAGACAGACCCTGCTCATTTCGCTCTCCATAAATAGCGTGTTCGCCTTCTTCTCGTCCTTCGTCCAGGGATACAGCTCCTTCCTCTTCTGCCGTTTGGCCTCTGGCGTTGGGTAAGCAGGCAGATGAATCACACAGGGAGTCGCAGCCACTGTGATGCATAAACAGCAGCTGATGTGACGAGCAGTGAAATGCCCAAAATCACAAAATAGATCAAGGGAAAGGCACCAAAAATGCAGCAAAAGAGCATATTGAGTCCAGAGTTATCAGTTCATGTCTTCAATATGTCAAAATATATTTGTAAAATTGAAAGTATAGAAAGAGACATAAAAATTTACATTTTCACTTATCAGGGAAAAACAATCCAAATCATCCTGGCACTGTGTGAAAGCGCAACGAGCCCTATAGATTAGAGTTGGACAATAAATCAGTAACAATATATAACAATGCAATAAATATTCGATATTTAATATGTAGAATATTCACTGAACTCTGATCCAGACCCGCACGGCATTCTGGGAGATGTAGACAGAGCTAATGAAGCCATTGGTGGCACCAGCTAACTCGCTCAGTCTTTGGTTACCTAGCAACTCATGTACTCTTTGGTTACCTAGCAACAGCCTGCAGAGTAACACAGGCAGCAGCAGTTTAAAGTTTCACCACCATGCCTCTTAACTGCTTAAAATTAAAAACAAAAACTAATCAATAACGATTAATATTGATAAATATAGATATCAGCTCATTTTTCTTGTTGTAAAGTTAGTTGTAAGTTAGTTCTGTCTTATTTCAGGTGAACTAAAATATTTGGTCCAGAATCTAGATGGAAACACAAGGTAAGGTTTTGTGGTTTTGCAGTGATGTGTGAATTATGCATTAATTTATTCAATTGCTTATTTTGCAGATTAATGATATGGGTCACTACAGCAGTTCCACTGAAATAGTAAAAAACAAACAAATAGGTGTGGCCTAGTCAAAGTGTGATCCTAATACAAGCCAATTAAGCCTGAGAATCCTCCATATGACTGAATGAAAGCACTTTTGCAGAGAAGATAAGCAAAAGACTCATTGCAAGGAGTTTTAAATGCTGAATAGCAGTTGAATTGTAAAGTAAAAAATCCAAACATTGGATTTAATTCAAACCCCTTCCTAAGAGCTTTAACACAAAAGTCCCACTTCGAATGTTTTCTCTGCTTATTTACTTCCTTTTCTCTTATCTTCCTCTCAAGAGCATAATTCATATTTTAATCACCTCTTTCCCTGCGTTTCTGCCTCTCTGTCACTCTGCAGCATCGGAGGCTCCATCCCGATTGTGTTTTCTTATTATTCTGAGTTCCTGGCCCAGGAGAAGCGTGGAGAGCACCTGAGCTGGCTCTGCATGTTCTGGATGATCGGTGGTATCTACGCCTCCGCCATGGCCTGGGCCATCATCCCACACTACGGTGAGAAAAACAAACACGTCTCTGAGTCAGGCTCTGCTTGGAACGTCACTTTAGGACATAATGAATGAAAATAAGACATTAAAAGAACCGGAACCTCGTGCATTTGGCCAGATGGGACTATTTTGATTGAGACGTTCAGGAACAACCTGAACGTTGCCTCTATCTGTCCTTGTGTAGGCTGGAGCTTTCAGATGGGCTCAGCCTACCAGTTCCACAGCTGGAGGGTTTTTGTTCTGGTGTGTGCCTTCCCGTCTGTGGCCGCCATCTCTGCCCTCTCCACCATGCCTGAGAGCCCCCGCTTCTACCTGGAGGTGAGCTGCCAGCTTCCTCACCTGATGCTTCAGACCCATCAAGCAGTTTATTTGGATAGCACTTTGCAGCAACGAGGCAGTTCAAAGTGCTTCACATCATAAAAAGTCGTAAAATACGCAGTTAACAACTGAAGCTTTACATTTTGTCAAGTGCCATCAGATTATTGATTAATGTTTCATTTATAATGTTTCAGAAGCAACTCTAACCAGCTGGGTTTTTAGTCTAGACTCAGAGGAACTCAGGGTTTGTTTTACAATTTTCTGGACGTTTGCTCCAGATTTGTGTTGCATAGAAGCTGAATGCTGCTTCCCAGGTTTGGTTCTGGTTCTGGGGGATGCAGATCAGACCAGAACCAGAACCAGAAGACCTGAGAGATCTGGAAGGTTGATACAACAGCAGCAGATTTTTAATGTATTGTGATGCTAAGCTGATCAGTGGTATATGAACCAACATCAGTTTTTAAAGTATATTCTGAGCTACAGGGAGCCAGTGGAAGAACTGGATGATGTGCTCCATCCTCCTGGTTCTAGCAGCAGGAGGATGGAGAAGAAATTCTTTTATGCAGATATGTAAATACGCTGTTACAGTAACCAATGCGACTGGATGAGATTCTCTAGTCCTTTTAGTCCTGGAAATGTTCTTTAGGTGACAGAAGGCCGACTTTGTAACTGTCTTTATGTGGCCCTGAAGGTTCAGGTCAGAATCCATCACTACACCCAAATTTCATACCTTATCTCTAGTTTCCCAGCTGTGTGTTGACTCTACATCGTTCCTCTTTACGTCCAAAGACAATAACTTCAGTTTTGTTTCTGTTCAGCTGGAGAAAGTTATGGAAGATAGAATTAATGTAGAAATAAATCATTTCATAGTGGTGAAAGTTTGAGTAATGTTTGATTCTCAGGTGTTCAGCATGTCCTTCAGCAATGCTCTAGTTATTTGTCTTGTTTACCTTTTGCAGAATGGGAAGCATGACGAGGCGTGGATGATTCTGAAGCAGGTCCATGACACCAACATGAGGGCCAAAGGTTACCCAGAAAGGGTCTTCTCTGTAAGTTGCACACAGATCAGGTGATACAGAACACCAGTGAAAAAGGTCTGAAGACGAGATCTCTTGCTGCCAGGTGACCACCATTAAAACGGTGAAGCAGATCGATGAGCTGGTGAACATGAGCGACAGTGCAGCCTGGCATGAGAAATGGAGGCTAAAACTCTCCTCACTTTTCCATCAGGTTGGTTTCACAGATTCCTCTGATTGATTGCTCTCTTCTTACCATAATTCCTTAAATTTAATGGGTGTCTCTGTGGTTTTGGGTTCTTTCAGGTGTGGAATAATTTCCAAACCGTTTTCTCCCCTGAGTACCGCCGCACCACCTACATGATGATGGCCGTGTGGTTCTCCATGTCCTTCAGGTAAGACCAGCCTGATGTTGTCATCCAGACTTTCTAACACTCATGAATCTTTATTCAGAAACTCTGTTTGTTGATTTTATCCAAGCACAATCAGAAAATGTATGAATTGTTGAATTTGGTTTATTTATATAGTGCCAATTATAAAAAAAAAGTCATTTCTCAAGTCACTTAAGAAATACGATCTCTCCATTTAATTCTCACCAGAAGCAAGATCTTTGATAGGTTGAAGTTTTTTCTATCATCTGGCCTTTCTTATAGTAAAAACTGCAATAATTTAACCTTAAAGAATGGAATAACCTCTAGTTTATTGGAGTCATACTATTTTATAGTATATTTCTAATTTCAGAATAATCTAGAGAGGAAAGAAGCAGTTCTAAGAAACCTGTTTAACACGGGGTTTAAAGGACATGTGTTGGTCAAAGATGACACCAAGGTTCCTTATATTATTTTTAGAAGCTATTGAGAGTAAATGACTGACTAAGCAGTTTGTTTTTAGTTGCTCAAATCTAAATTTAGTCTTATTTATAGGTTAAAAGTAGAAAAACATCATTCAGGTGTCGTCAAAAAATCCCTGTTGTATAATTAACTGACTGGATATCTCAGGCTGCATGGATGAATATCGCAGAGTATCATCAGTGAATTGGAAGTAGAATAAAATATTTTATAGCCAGAGCAGTTCCATGCACTGAGCCTTGTTGTAGTCCGCACCACCTGTGCTGCTTTAGCAGGACTAACCATTAAAATGTGCAAATTGTAATCTATCAGAGAGAAGGAAAAAAAAAAACTCTTGTTTATGGACAATGTAATGGAATAAATGTGATTTTCTCTTTAGATGTGGTGGTGGTGTTTGTTCTTCAGGATTTACTCAAAGCATGTTTTATTCTAAGATTAGTCACAAAAACATGAACACCATGTCAGACAGTTAAAGGATTAATTTAAAGTTATTCACTTTCTGTGAAATAAGTGAGAGAGAGTTAAATAAAACAGCAGCATTTCTACTAACTTCAGTTTAAATTAAAGGTGCACAATATTTCTGCATTAATTACATATTGTCAAAAATCACTGACCTGTGAAGTGATTTAAAAGATGCTTTTGAAAAGTAAAAGTTTTTGTGTGAATTTTCCACAGTTTGGCTTTTTGGGACTGATTTTCTTTTTCTTCCTGCAGCTACTACGGTCTGACCGTGTGGTTCCCTGACATGATCAAGTACCTGCAAAAGCAGGAGTATGCCTCGCGCACCAAGGTGTTTGTCAAGGAGAAAGTGGAGCATGTCACCTTTAACTTCACTCTGGAGAACCAGGTCCACCGTCAGGGGCAGTACTTCAACGACAAGTGAGTCTGCTGCAGTCCCTCATTACAAGCTGCCAGGAGAAACTGCAAGAAAGAAAAATGGTTTCTACCACAATCTCATGAGTGCATTCATTGATTTCCTAGATTATGTTTTTTTTACTGTCAGTTTGAAGCAGATTTTATTTTTTTTATTTAGAAAATGCCTGTTTTTTAGAACCACTGTTTGACTTGCAGGTTCTTTTATTTGCTCATGTACTTGTTTGCAGGTTCATGAATGTGAAAATGAGATCTATGGTGTTCGAAGATTCGCTGTTCGAAGAGTGTTATTTTGAGGATATCACCTCCAGCAACACTTTTTTCAAGAACTGCACATTTATTGCCACCCTCTTTTACAACACTGGTGAGGAATTCACACAGTCTACTGGTGCTGGATACTGTGGTCCAAAATCTAAACGCATTATGTAGGAGCCCACTGCACTGAACCCCATTGAAAACCTGATGGTTATTCCACCAGATATTGATTTCTGAATTCTTCCCGAGTTAAAACATCAGAAGTGTTGCTTCTAAATGAATATAAATTAGTTTTCTTTGAAATTTGAGGTCTGGAAGCTCTGCATCTTTTTCATTATTTTGACCGTTTCTCATTGTCTGCAAATGAATACTAAATTTTTGACATGGACATGTTGTCAATAGTTCATAGAATAAGAGAACAGTGTTCATTTTACTCAAACATATACCTATAAAAAGTAAAATCACAGAAACTAATAATTTTAAGTGGTATATTTATTCCAGCGCTGTATATTGCATGTCAACATTATGTTTTACAGGCTGTGTTTTTAGGCTGTGGTCAGTGTTACAGTTAGTTGTTTATCATTATTTTCTGAAATATAAGTTATTTTTATCACAACGACTGTGCTGCTTTTTACCGACACCCGTTCTGCCTTCACAGATCTTTTTAAATACCGTCTGATCAACTGTAAGCTCATAAACAGCACTTTCCTGCACAACAAAGAAGGCTGTCTGCTCAGTGATGTCAGTGATGAAAATAACGCCTACATGGTCTACTTCGTCAGCTTCCTGGGTACCTTGGCAGTGTTGCCAGGTAACATTGTGTCTGCGCTCCTCATGGACAAGGTTGGGCGTTTGAGGATGCTTGGTAAGACAGAGAACGTGACAACGATATGTAGCATTTGCTCAGATGAAAGTATTGAAGAAGGAGAGAGAGCTAGTGGACTTTTGACATTTTGAATCATAAATGTCGTAGTCCCAAACAAGTGTTTGAACATTTTGCTAAATTCGTGCAACACAAAATGCAAAATAACTTAAAAACAGCATAAATATGTCAAATTGTGCACTAAAATTTAGATCTCAGCTGGTGAGGCTTGTTTAAATGTTTAAAATGTTTTGGGAGTGACCAAAAACTACGACCCATAATTTAGTACCATGTCAGTTTACTTACTAATCAGAAATGTGATGGTAGATCAGGAAGCTCCACCAGCTTGTGAGGACGTCATCTCGCTAAGGAGATTGTTTTAGTTGGGACTCCCACCAAAGCTTTCCTGCTGGCATCACTAATTTAGACAGTGGCAAAATCTACAACACCTTCAACATTCAAACCTTCAAAAACTAACCAACAGCATTCCTAATAACTATAAATGCTGTTCCTAACGGCTCGTTAGTGACACCAGCAAGACCTTTGCAAACAATTCATTTGAAAAACAAACTCAATGTAAGGTAATTCATCCATTCATCCATCATCATACCTTCGTGTCATTGCTCAAGGCTAATTGATTTTATAAAAAGGGGTGAAAGATACAGAAGTTGACATATGGACATCTAAAATGTATTGTTAAAATATTATGGGGATGATATTTTCCCATGTGTCTTATGGTTTTTTGTTAAGTCAGAACTGTATTTATAATTATTGATTCTTTATTAGGCATTATTTTCTGCCTTTTAACTTCACAATAAATATAATAGCAATCACATTTAATAAAATATGACATCAAATTTCTTAGGAGTGTTAGGGAGTGAAATCATGTCTCATTCAGGAGGAGCTATAGCGCCCCCTAGTGTCTCCTTGCTAAGGCCACTAACTACATTTTGTCAATCTTCCCCAAAGATAAATACAGTATTAACAGTTCACAACCTGTTGAAGTTTAACCAGATATAAACAACATTTTCTGATCAAAACAACAATAAATTGGATTAGATTTATGTATATACTTTACATTGTCATTTTGTTTGAACTAAACATCTGTTAGTTCCCTAAAATCTGCTTAATAGCTTAAGTCACCTTTGCATTTTCGTACTGTCCTGCTTCCAGTCTGTACCTATTAGGTAAATTTACCTGTTGTTTATTTTGAGTTTGTTGACTCATATATAATGTAAAATTATGACTCCTAATTGATCTATAATTATAATAAACATTCTGCTTGTAAATATTGTTTTTTGGAATTACATATTCACTTTAAACCATGAGTAAAAAAAAAATCATTCAGGTGTCAAAGTAGGTACAAAATGTCCTCTGCATCCACACTGATGCATGATGGGTACAAAATGTTCTCCATTACTAGACAGAAAACATACTGGGACCAGAATCAGTTCAGCTTAAATCAGTTAATTTGACTTCTTTAAAAAAAATGTGTCACCCTACAGTAAAGACTCGAGACCATTAATGAAAATAAATCTTGTTAATTCAAGTAACTCTAAGGTTAAAAACATACAGTGACCAGTCAACAGTAATTACGCTGCGTCTCTGTTTGTCTCCTTTTTTCACAGCCGGCTCCAGCGTCATCTCTTGCGTCAGCTGTTTCTTCCTGTCTTTCGGCAACAGTGAGTCAGCCATGATCGCTCTGCTGTGCCTGTTTGGCGGGATCAGCATCGCCTCCTGGAACTCCCTGGATGTGCTGACCGTCGAGCTCTATCCGTCTCACAAGAGGTGGGTGATTTAGGTGTGCTCTGACATCCTGAAAACAGCAGCTCTGCTGGATGATGTCACAGGAGCTGCCCTTCAGTGATTGGTTGGCTTTCAGGGACGGATGACATTGTGGGGTGAAATTATTGCTGCTGTTTGGACTGCAAAGCTCA
The DNA here is from genome assembly GCA_010277075.1 of Poeciliopsis retropinna. NCBI lineage: Eukaryota > Metazoa > Chordata > Actinopteri > Cyprinodontiformes > Poeciliidae > Poeciliopsis > Poeciliopsis retropinna. The sequence goes on along the minus strand of VMRM01000007.1, from coordinate 1,010,618 downwards.
TTTTGGCATTGAATGGTTTTCATAAAGTAGATTTAATTATTATATACATGCATCTAAAACTGATTTAAAAATAGAATATAAAGATGAGCAAATGATTTTTTTGTTTCCAAGAGATCAACCTTTAGATTTTATTGAAGGGGAAATGCCACCATCATCAGGTTATAATAAGAAATGGCATAAAAACAATCCTGAGATGTTCTTCAGTTTATTTGATTTATAGTTTGGAAATGAAGGAACGGTATCTCATTTAAATGAGAAAACATTCTCATTTTAAATTAAGACTGAGACGTCTTCTCTTTTAACTAAGAAAGATCATAACAGTAAAACAGCATCACATCTTAGGATTTTAGATGTCATCTAGAAGAAACAGGGTTAGAAGGAATCAGGAGTTATTTCTTTTTAACAAGTCATATTCTGTCAGATACTTCTGAATTTATTTCCAAGCTTTTTGCAGTTAAATGCTTCAGTTGTACTCTCTCCTTAACCATTAACTGAACTTCCAACAAAAATCCAACGTAACTTTTGTTCCCTCCTCTTTCCTTAGAACCACCGCTTTTGGCTTCCTCAACGCTCTGTGTAAATTAGCAGCCGTGCTCGGCATCAGCATCTTCACTTCATTCGTTGGCATAACCAAGGCCGTGCCCATTCTGTTTGCCTCTGGCGCGCTGGCAGCAGGCAGCTTTCTCGCCCTCAAACTGCCAGAGACGCGGGGTCAAGTGCTCCAATAGTGTGGCACCAGCAGCTCTGCAGAGGGCAGCAGAGCTTTAGCCGCACTGCAGAGGAAACGGCTCAAAAGTTCATCAAATTGTGCCCTCTGACCCCGCCCCACACTCACCTACATCCACAGTAAAACAGTAAACTACAACATGAATTTGTTAAGGTACAACATTCAGCCGTGAGAGTAAAGGTTAGTGCCGTTGCTGCATCCTGATAATTCCAGAAAAACATGATGTTTGTTGATGTTTACTAAAGTCTGGAGATGGAAAAAAAAAAAAAACACACAGTAAACCAATGTAGATGTAACTCCATTAAGTTTTGTCCCCCTCAGTGTAAAACCATCCAGGGTTGGAGGTCAGTGACTCTGATAGTTAGCAACGCAAACAGACTCATAGAAATGACCACTAGCCATCATTGCAGAGTTGTCCAAATTCACCTTCATTCTTTTGAGCGACATCAACTCACCTTTGAAGTTGTGAGTTCTTCATCTTTGTTGGACATCTGCTCAAAAATGCAACAATTCCTGCCTTGATTGGAAGCATTTTTGACTCTGCGGGGGAACACCAAGACGTGTCCGTCTTGGCCTTCCTTACTCTGTTTCTCCTGAGGTCTTGTGTTGGTGTCTAGACTAACTGCCGTTTTGTAGATAATAGAACATTCCGGGTTTGCTTTTGCTATCGTTACGAATCGGTGATTAATCTCCCTCCCTTTATGGCATCACTTTGGATCGCACCAGAACAGGGATGAGTTCGAGACAAGTTTTCTGTGTCTGTCCATCTAAAGCACAACCATTTGTCATGAGAACATTTTCCCAAGGAAAATGTTCAGAATCTCCCAGTTAGCCATTATTCCAGTCAAACTGTACATCCCTTTGTGAGAACTGCCTTTTTCCTTCTCCTTTATGAATATACAGGATGTGTGTCTTTAAGATGTTTCAGAGGGTGTTATGCATGTCACAAAGTATGAACTGTACGTAAACTTGAAAATCCAGACTATAACATGTAAACAGAGTTTTACTACATTTGCTCATATATTGTTCTCTGTCAAATTTCTGTAGTATTTTGACGGGACAGTAGTTCTATATTTCTTTAATACCTTTAACGGACCTTCCCAGGTGTTTTAGAGCACACTGCACGAAACGTTGCAAAACTTGAAATGTCTGAAAGAAGATTGTGATCGATGTAGAGAAGTTAATCTAGTCGCGTTTAAGTTTTCACTGAGAGCTCAAAACTAAAGCTATGGTGGGTCATCTTTGCAACTGAAACCTGACAAATGGTTGTTTATTTATTAAGTCTGTAATCATTCCACAAATTCACCTTTTTTTTTCTTTTACAAGGACAGGGGTGGGGCGATTTGGAAAATCCATGGTTTAGTCAGGTTAGCGCACCAAATTCAAATTTATTAAAACTTACTTTCTATATTTGGTGAATTCACCAATTCCCTCACAATTCCTTATATTAACTTATTCCTTCCTGCCTGATTCTTTTCTTGTGTTAGTAAATATTCAGTGGTTGCATAGATGAGCTAACATTTGGGCTGTGCAGCTGCTAGCATTAGCAACACGTGTTGCTAAGTGTTTCACTCTGGTCTCAGTTTTATCCACTTCAAACACTTGCTCAATAGTTATGGAAAAACAAAAAAAACTTTTCAGTTTGAACAATACGCTATACATACTGTACATCAATTTATCATTAGCACGTGACACAGTAGCTGAAATGGGAGACCCAATCATCTAAATCCTCTCATTTAACCAAACAATATTTCTGCCGATACATCAAGATGTTGATGCTCCAGGACTTTTAGTTTCTAATGACTCACAAGTCCTGAACCGAAACATTTTTGCAGTTTTACCTTCATCCTGATTAACTGATGTAGGATAACAAGCTTTATTTGCCTTTTATGAATTAGATATATTAAATTCAGGACATGCAACACCATCAGAGCTACACCTTCACCTGATTTTTGTTAGAACACAGAACTGATTGGGACATTAATTCAACATGCAGGATAATTCTGTCTTTTCCTGGATTTTAGCATATGATAGGAGCAAGACATAGAAGCACACTTATCAGAAAGAGATCACTAACAATTATCATATATTCCATACAGGTCACATGCATTCCCACGTGGTACATTACATTCACAGCCGCTTTCCAACATTTGGAAAAGTAATCATGTCAGACCAGTTTTTCTTGTCCAAACTGCCATTTTGTAGGATAGCAGCCATATATAGTTTGAATTGAATATATAGCCAAACCACTGCACTAAGAGTGCATTGTGCACAATTCTGAGAGCCTTGTGTTGTTCACACTCATCCTGATGCGCATTAGGCTGGACAAGTATTGAAGAACCAGGGGAACATTTATTGAAAGCACAACCAGAATCTACCAAGTGATGACGTTGTGGACATGCTGTAGGTTTACACAGTTCTGCAAAAAGAAAATTACCCCTAGTTTATTTGCATTTACTTTACAGTGATCCAGATTTATCACCTGATCCATCATCTATTTGTGTGCCATGAGTACCACCTTTCATGAATTATTGCCAAATATTTTATGTGGCCTGAGTTTACACATTATGACAAGAGATCTGCTATAGATATAAATATATGTAAATAAAATAAATTATAATAGAACTAATAGGATTTTTAAATGATTTCCCCCGATGGTCTTTACAATACTAAAGTAGTGTTTTTTTTCTGTTGGACATGTAGAGCAGAAACACTTTTATTTTCTCTCTGAAACTGATTCAAAACGCTGAGTTTGACAGTTCAGGTGCCCTAGTAAGAAAACTATCTCTGACTCGCAAAAAACTTCAGAAGCCAAAATAATTAGCAGACATTGCAAAATGTCCAACACACCCTCTCAGAAGCACACTGACAGACCCTGAAAACACAGAAACTACACATGTAAGAAATAAATTCTCTGCAGACTGGCCCAGGTCGCATATCATGCGGTTAAAAACAAAGTCAAGATTACTCTGTTTTAGCAGAGAGTGCTGTTAAAATGCTAACACGCGTCTCTCATACATATCTAAGCCTATGTTACAGGGTGTTTTGTATAATTAACTTGTTGCCTAGGCAACAGTCAATTGTGAGTGCAAAAAGTTAACAAAGCAATAAGTGTTTGAGTGTTTGTCTCTTACAAAGTTGTTGGCAGTTGAAGCACATTACTACATGCCGGCCTTTTTCCTCTGAAGGGATTGTTTAGCGTATTTGAATCGTGGCTGTGTGGAGTAGTGTTGAGCTGTTAGCGTCTTACCTGCAGTAGACAGCTGCTCTGAGCGGGGAAGATTAAAAGAGAATTTCCACCTAAAATAAAAAACAATTCTAAACTTTTCTAAACGTTTGGCTTGTTTAAAATGGAGAAAATTCCCTCCTCAACATGTCTCTTCCTTTAAAGTTTTAACTCCACCTCTCAATGAGATTTTATTTTGAATCATCAATCTGAAATTGCTCTGACTGCTGTGTTTTTCTTGTAAGAGACTGATTGTTCAGAACTACTCCGCACAACATTACATCAAAAATAAACTCTCCCACTAATGAAGACATGAAATAAAAAAGCTAACATTTGTGTGTGACTCTCTGAAACCACTCTTGGTCTTGAGGCTTCTGTCGATACAAGTGCATCACCATAAATTAAATGTAACAAAGAATTATCACCTTTGTCACTGTACTGTGCTGTAGAAAATGTAGTTGATTGTTTGTAAGTATAGAAACTGTGGAATCAAATATAAAAAAGTGATAAAAAAAAAAAAAAAAGTGTAAATGAACAATGCTGTATGTTGTCTTTTGATTGTGTGTATTTTGTAAATGAGAATGAGATAATACAGTAAAATCATCAATGTCAAACACCAGTTATGGATCCTAGTTAGATTAAAAGTGCAGATGCAGTTTTGTTTAGAGGTGTGTGAGATTTCGCCATGTTGATTTTTGATCAGGATTGCACCTTGATGCGATCCTTTGGAACTATGACAAAACGTTATGGAAATAATGAACAATAAACAAGTGGAAAAGATAGATGGAACGTCCATTTATTTAAATTGCCAAATATATGTATAAGTACACATAATGGCCTCTGTGCCATTACATATTTGCCTCACTGCGCTAGACTCCCCTGCTGAAGGAAAACATGTTGTAGCTTGTTTAAATTTTGCTGCAGAAGATATGGATAAGCAATGAGTAAAGTTTTTGGTTTTCTGGTCCATCTGTGTTCCAACCATCACGGTGGTCATGTGATTCTGATGAAATAGTTCTCCTCTGTGTGTTGTCTGGGGGTCACACTTTCAGAAAATCCTCAAATCGCCATTATGTAGCGAGAAATCTGACTAGATCTGCTGATTCTCTGCATCAAATGGAGCATCAGTGATTCAGATAATTACTTTTTCACAAAGGGCAAGTTAGTATAAATAGATTCATCCCATAAATGAAATCATCTCTTGAAAATCATATTTTAGGTCATCTCAGTCTGAGTTTAGCATATTGATCAGCAGGGGATCTCTAGTTGTTTATATTTTTGAAAACAATATTGCGTATTTATCTTATTAGTGCTTAATTATATGGAAAAACGTGAGCCTTCAGCTCTCCTTTTGCCTTTGTTTTCATTTCTGCGCGGCTCTCACACCGGTGAGCTGTAAAGGAGCGGACCCGCTGGAGGACTCCAGCAGATGGCAGCCGTGCAGCTATCCGTCATAAAACTTAAAAGAAGAAGAAGTCACGCTGTCTTTCCTTTGAAAGGTGAGTTTTTTTTACATTGTTGGGACATTTTATCTAACAGAGTTTGACAAACATGCTTTGTTTCTTCGTGTCAGTGGTTTATATATGTATGTTTTGCTGTGTTTAGCTTACAAGCTAAGTAATAGCGGCTGCTAGCAAGCAGCTCAACAAGCTAACATTATAAAACAATCAGGATGTTGTTCTTAGAGTTACAAAGACGCATAAACTGTTTGTGGTTGTAAATCGGCTTTAAACTCCTTAAAAAGAGTTGGGTGTTATCTTCAGTCCATCCTGATTTGGTAAAATAAAACTTAAGAGTTTCTTACATTTCAAATAATTAATGCACGTCCTGCTGAAAGATGGGCTTGTACTGTGTTTTCGGCAGTGCTTTGTTTCTGTATTTAATTTAATATGGTTAAATGAAGCAGATTAATTTGTTTTAAGATTTCCTGCGTTATAAAGCAGAACATCCTGACTAATCAGCCTGGGACCTTCTTGGTTTGTTTCAGCAGCTTAGAATGCTTTACCAGATGAAAACAGAAAACATGCCATAATAAAGGAAAGTAATGAAATATAGGCTAATATAAATATTATAGTCATTAATCTAAGGGAGCTTTAAACAAACTGGATTTTAGCTCTCATTTAAAGGAACTCAGGGTTTCAGTAGCTTTGCAGTTGAGTTTCTCTAGATCAACTCAATTTCACCAAGGGCCACTTCAGCATATTGGCCACCCACAACTGGCCACATTGACGGTATAAATCAGGAGTGGCCAAGTGCAGTCCTCCAGACTGCAACTTTTAGATGCATCCCTGCTAAAACACATCCCAGACTAAAGGTTGACTTCCCTCATTAGCAGCAACTCAGTTCTGTAGAGGCCTAGTGATGATCCAGGAACGCATCTAAAGTTGCAGAGTGGAAAACTAGACTTGGGCACCCCTAGCATAAATGTATGAAAATACAATGTTAAAAATAAATTAAACAACACCTCATATTGTCATATAACTCATTTTATGTCAAATAACTTATTTTATGTATTCAAGTTACATTTGAGTTTACATGGATGTAAAGTTACTGCTCAGTTTAAAACTTACAATACTTAAATCAGTGTTTAAAGGTAAGCAACAAATAATAAAAACAAGTTTTGATATCAACTCTCAACTTCATTCACAAAATTTTTTGTTATTACACAACCAACATGTATTTTCACATAAGAACAAAACAATTAGGTGATGTTGCCTGTCCTCTTCACCCTGACACCAACTCACACACATCCTCATTCATCGGTCCTGTTCTGTAAATAAACACAAAACACAAGCAAAATCAATAAACTATATGTATATTCTAGTATACTTAGTCTTGGTTTCACATTCATTCTATTTTAATTCAGTTAGTTCGTGCTTACCGATGTTTTATGGCCGGATGTCTGGCACCGTTTTCCATTGGTCAGTTCGTCCATGTCTGGTTTTAGTTCTTGTGCTGTGGCAATCCGCAAAACGGCGTGCAGGTTTTCGTCAGTAATGCGCGATCTGTGTTTGGTCTTGTTTAAATTCATTATTGAAAATATCTGTTCGCACAGATAGGTGCTTCCAAACATGGACAAAACACGAGCTGCATGGAGTCGGAGCTGTGGCATCAAATCAGGGGGCAGTAGATGGTGAAAGTCCTCGATTGAAACATCACGGAACTTCGCTCTCAGGCCGCTGTGGCTTTGAAGCTCAATAGCTCCACCTGAAGGCGGTGGGGCGCACTGCAGACATCGGCGGTGAAAGGATTGGTAAAGATCTGGTCAAAATCAGAGTGCTGCGATTTAAAGTCAGAAAAGCGCCGATCAAACTCGTTTATTAACAGTTAGTGTTGGTAGTTAACCGAGCACATGAAAAAGCACCGGGAGGCCGAGATGATGTGACAAGCAAGAAAGTGAACGAGATTGTTTTGTACCACCTGGCGCTTCCATAGGTCGAGTTTTGGGAGATGTAGTTTGTATTCAATTCGTGCTCAAAACCTATTTTAATTCAATCATGGGCCTATAAAACGGTGGTGGTGGGGGAGGGCCACATAAAATGACGTGGCGGGCCACATGTGGCCCGCGGGCCTTGAGTTTGACACACGTGCTCTAGATCCTGCTGGGACATTAGTCCTTTAATCCTGGAAATGTTCTACAGGTGATAGAACATTTCCAGGACTTTGTAACTGTCTTCATGTTGACTCTGAAGGTCAATGTCTGAGTGCATCAGTAAACCCAGATTTCAATCTACAAAATGACCAACATATTCGATGTGTATCGATGATTCTAACAATGGAACTTGACAAAATGCAACGTCTGTTACTGGTTTTAACTAAATGAGATGTTTGATGTTTTTGTAAAGTAAAGCACTTTGAACTGCCTTGTTGCTGAAATGTGCTATACAAATAATCTTGACTGGTAACTAATCTTATAACTTGCTTTAATCTGAGCTAGCAGGTTAAACGAGTGGGGATCCAAAATATAAGCTTGTGGAACTCCACATGTGATTTCTGCCCACTCCTTTGAAAAGTCTCTGTTCTTTAGGTAAGACTTGAACCAGTCCAGTACTGTACCAGAGAGTCTGACCCAGCTGGAACAGGAGGATGAAAATGAAACATCCCTCATGATAACGTGAATAAATCTATTTTTGTTCTCCTAGGCGGTCTCCTCCACAGTGGCTGATGCTTCCCAGTGTCTCCCGCTGCACTCGGCCCATCTACCTTTCTGTAGCTCGGCCTCTGGCTCACTTCAGACCCCCCATGGACCCGGACCCTAACCGACCCGTTGAAACAACCATCAGAACCAAACTGACAGAAAAGTTTAAGCCTGACCACTTGGAGGTCCACAACGAAAGCCACATGCACGCGGTTCCCCCCGGATCCGAGTCCCACTTCAGAGTCCTGGTGGTCAGCTCGCAGTTTGTGGGTCTGCCGCTGATTCAGCGCCACCGTCTGGTCAATGAGGCGCTGAAGGAGGAACTGAGTAGCTGTGTTCATGCGTTGGCCATCCAGGCGAAGACCCCTGAGCAGTGGGGCGTGGACCCCGCTCTGGGCAAGAGCCCGCCCTGCATGGGGGGTTCGAAAAACGACCGCACTGTGGAGGAGAAGCTGAAGGCTGGGGGGGAATGAAGCTCTGGACTCTCACTACCTGCTCTCTGGTTTTATCTGCTCTGAAGGTAAAATGATTGAAGAATAAACCATCTCTTCACATTAATATTCATCTGCCATGATTTCCCTGATGTTGGTGTAAAACTGAGTACAGATGAGAATAATCAGGTTCTGTGCTTTTCAGCTGCTGAATGTAAATAAAAATGATTTCTGAGATTCACTTCCATTTTGACAGAGATTTATTGCGTAAATGCCTGGAGGAAAATATGAGGAAAATTATTAGCTATTTAAGGTCAAACTGAGGATAAAGTTAAGCTGGCTTACTGCTGATTCTTGTATTGGAAGTTAATTAGGGGTGTCAGTGTAAAGGGGGTTGACTATAAATATCTGTTTCACTTTTTGGATTTTTATTTCCTTCCACTTCATTATTATGCACTGCTTTCTGTTCGTTTGTCATTTAAATCCAAGTAAAATATGCAAATATGTTAAGTTTTTGAAATGACAAAATATGAGTAAAGTCCAAAGGGTCTTCTCAAAATCACTTTTATTTCTTTAATTTTTTATTTTCTGTATCACAGTAAGCTGTTCCACAAACATCCAGTGATGTTTTATTCAGAATCAGAAATGGTCTTATTCATTTATTGTACTTTGCTAAATACAACAAATAATTTATAGACTCACAAAATGGAAAATAATTGGATCAAAAAGTGAAATGACTATAAACATTAAGGGAAATGTAAAATGTTACATGTTTGATTTATTGTTCAGGTAAAAGAGAATTCAGTTAGTTTAGACACCACTGGGTTTCAGTATATAGACAATCGATCTGGTTTATTGATCTTTGGTGGCGTCAGTTCTGCTGGCTCGACACAAGGGGGCAGTATATGCACATAAAACGACCAACTGCAGCGGATGTTTAAAAATATTTTAATTATCTCCTTTAAAGACAATAACAATCATCTTAACTAAGTTTTTATTAGATATTTCTAATAAAAAGAAACTAGATGTTAAAACTAAGGTCACACAAAGATAATATCTGTTGATTTAGAAGGAAAAGTTTTGATACTGTAAAATCTAAACATTTTAATGTTTTTTATTTGAGTTTTTACGTAATTAAGTAAAAATCAGATTTAAAGAAGCAGAAAGTCCATGAGTTTGTTCTGGTTTCCAGCTGGACCCAGTTGTCCTGTGTGTGTGGGGGGGCGTTTATTTCTGTCCTCTCACTATGAAGTTGTTCCTGTGTTAACTTTATAACACGATGACGGGTAAAAAAAAATCACCTGCTCAGCCAGGCGAGGAAGATGAGACAACAGCTAAAGTGTCAGCTGGACTCTGGCGTGAGGAAAACGGGCCTCAGAGGTTTAAATCAACACAACTTTGTGTCAATAAAGCAGAATTTGTATGTTTCCCTCCAACAGAGTTATTGTTAGCTGATGACAAGCGGCTTCAAGAGGTGCCGAGTGTCGACTTCTACCTCCATCCTGGGCCTGGACCTGACGGCCTGTCAGGCCGAGCAAAAGGTTCTGGTGAGGAGGGAGAACAACTGGTGTCACTGGTCTAGAAAAAGGCAAACAGGAACACAACCAGTTTATGACCCCCGGCACTCATTAGAGCCAGGAGGGCCCTGCGGATCGACCCGGGGCCTGGAGCGCCGGCACTCTGCTGCTGCTGGGGAGATTTATGCGTTACGATTCCAGGTGGTGCTATGATCCAACAGAGGGGACGATGAGGTGGAGTGCTGGGACTTGTCTCTGCACTTAACAGGTTGGCTTGTTTTCCCTGTGAGCACTACATCACCCGTTCATTAGAGGCGGTTCTGCAGCGAAATGACAGGTTCTGTCGGGTCAGAGCAGTAGATGGTGACCCAGAGGGGCTCCGCTTGAAAATACCTTTCACTTCGGAGACAAACTGTCCAGAAAACTCTTATTTATTTCTCCCAAGAAGGTAAATAATTCACACTTCACACTCAGAAAACTGTGTGAGCGAGAAATATTCAGGCTCAGTTTTTTAAATCAACAGATTAAATATTTCAAACTTTCTTTCTTTGTTGTTCTCCATAAAGAGTTTGTTTCAAAATGAAGTTTTGGTAGAAAAGTAATTACCAAAAGTAGCACACAAAAAATAACAACAGAGGCCATTCAATAGATAAATCACTTATATCAAAATAAATTAAACTTTTCCAAGTGAAACTTTATGCCAAAAAGTGAAAATTAAAAGTTTATAAATGAACGTGAGTTACTTTTCTTAGAGAAAATTTTATTGTTTCTACATATACATCTATAAACAAAAGACAAATAACATTGATATCACCTATTCATTAAAAAAGCAATTTAATCTACTTATTTTTTTTAATATAAAATATAAACATTTTAGCTTTTAATGTTTTCATTCTTAACTAAATTTGTGGTCGTTTTAATATTTTGAATTACAACATTTTTATTTCATATTGTTCTTACATTCAGAGCTGAACCTCGGTCCACCGCTGCTCCTTCACTGCAAAAACAAAATATTTCCAGGTATTTTTCATCTAGTTTCTAGTGCAAATATCTCAGTGTACTTCAAATAAAACAAAACTAATTTACAAGTAACTTCTCAGTAAGTTATACCAGCTGGCTTTAAGGCAATAATTATTTAATATTAATAAAAAGAACTGGCAGATTATTTCACTTAAGGGAAAAAATTATTTTTATTAGTGAAAAAATCTGCCAGTGGAATTGGCAGTTTTTATAAATATTAAGCAGTTATTTATGTAAAACCATCTCTTTTACTTAGTTTTCTGATTCCAGGTGTGTTTAGTTATTTGCACTAGAAACTAGACTTAAAGTATTTGGTATCATTTGGTGTTTTTGCAGCGTTTTCCTCCAGAGTCCGGCTCCGGCAGTGATGGATCTGTGTCTGGTCCCGGCTCTGGCCCGTCAGGTCTGCGTGGGCCAGTGCAGGTCAGTGGGAACCCACCTTGGCGGTTTTGGTTCTGCGTCACCGGTCCGGGACAGATGGTGCCAGGCTGGTGCTGGGACCCTGAACGGGGCAGGGTTCCCGCGTACCAGAGCGGCCGCTGATTTATGCCACGTCTCCTTCTGCACAGTTGACCTCGGCTGGTTGAGGGGTCACCCACCGGTGGGGATGGCTGAAGGGAGGTCGGGTGGGGTTCTGGACGCAACAAATGGGTGCCTGAGAAAGGGTGGCTGCGCCGTCCCAGGGGACTGGCGTCGTCTTGTGGGCCCTCAGAGCGCTGCAGGATCTGTGCAGCATGTGTGCACAAAAAGCAACACATTTCATTTAAACCAACGGTGTTCAAAGCGGGGCCTGGGGGCCATTTGTGGCCCCTGAGCTTGATTTCTGCGGACAAATTGGGACAAAGATACAGCTTTTAAATTAAACTATACTTACAAAATGTTAGAAACCAAATTTCCAAAATTTCTGGTTTCTTTCTGTTGTCATGGTAACTTATACACTAAAGCATAATTCTGGTATGTTTTTTTTACATTAGCAGAATATCGACATTTTTTGCTCGAATTCGTAATGAAAACACAGCTGGTGTTTTCCAATGAAGACTCACCTGAATCCTGTCCATATTTTCTTTAACAAGCAAACCAGACAAGAAAAATGTGCAAAAACCATTTGTAGTTTTGGATATCCCATTCTTAAAAATCAAATCTCATTACTCTTATTTATTTATTTATTTTTCAGAAAAATAGTCTTTGCAATTTATTGCTGAGTAGGTAAAAAATTACAAATACAACATATTGGGTGATTTTAGTTTCTGAAACTTATATTTTCTTGGCCCATTTTTGAGCTGACTTGAAAAGAAGTTTGGACACCCCTAAATTAAACCCACCTTCAGCTTACTAATAGAAAAAAGAGGCCATTTGCAATTCAGAAAATTGCTAGAACTATTCTAAAATTTATATTTATCATCAGAGACTCTGTGAGAGGCTCCCACGCAGCTCTGACTATTAATTTTCAGCTGGTTTCATGTTTTAGAAACAGTTGAGTTAAACCTGAGGTGATGGTAATAGGCTATTAAAGCCCTTTAATTGGAAAGCCCCTCTGCCTCCACCGCTCCGCCCCCCCAGCCCACCACACAGCTGACTAATGAAATCAGTGAATAGGAGCCTTGAAAGAGCGGGACAAAAGCAGAGATAGAGAAAAGACAATATCCTTGTGTGGGAGAATTAGTTACACTCAGTAGTCTAAGTGTTCAAAGCATGGAGAAAAATAAAAAAATGAGGTTGGGGGGTAGAAGAGGGGATTAAAGGAGAAGTCCACACAGGTGGGAGTTAGATGTTGGGGGCGGGGGTCACATGACAGGACGTTACCTCGTTTGATAAACAGCAGCCGTGGCTCACAGGAAGGAGGAAGGGAGGAATTTTATAGGCGGAATTAACTGCTTCAGCACATCAGGTATTCATTAGGGTAAATCTCCCAGGTGTGCTGAACGTGTGAGAAAAGCAGTCGCACGGCTCTGATGCACGACGGCGACACGGCAGCAAGGCGCAGGGCACTTAGGTGATTTTAATTGTTGCTCACTGAAAGGATCACAACTCAGCTGGAAACGGCGAGATCAGAGCCGCAGTTACATATGATAATGTTCTGGTTCTGAAACAATTAATCTGAGGTCCAGAACCTTCTAGATTTGAGAGGAAGCATAAAGAAATAAAAAAGGAAATCCTCTTTCATGCATCCAAACCAAGTTCAGTTCTTAAACATGTAGAGAATCAAAGCTATTAAGCTAAAATTATACAAGAGTTAAGCTTAATACAGCACCGCAAACAGCTACTTTAAACCCTCTCTAAAAATACTCATAACTAAACCAGAGGTGGACATTGCAAAGTTTAAATTTTGAAAAATAAACAGTAAAGTTAGAATTTTAATCAGGAAAGTGGCTGATCGTAAATCCAATATGGCCGCCCTGCCTTTGCAACTTTATATCAATAAAAGTGAAAATTATTTTATCTGCACTTCTCAAAGCTATCTTCGTAAAACAAAATCTTGCTAGTTCAAAATTATTAGCATGCACTGCTAATAGCCATTAGCCAGGTGCTAAGTACAGCAGATCCCTGTATTTGCAGGGGCTTGGAGCACAACCGGGCATGAATAGTTAAAACCAAATGAATGACTCTTTTAACTGTGTTTTTTAAAGTCCCAATGTTAAATACAGCTTGATATGCATTAATCCACACTGTGGAAACTGGCTTAGCATTGGTGCACATGCTAACGTCTACAGTCTTCTTATCTCCACTCTTGTTTACAGCCAATCAATAAATTAACGATGATCTTTGATCAGTGTGTCAGGTAGCGTTCAACTTACCAGATTAAATGTTTTACAGAATATTTTAGATATCTACAAAAAAACCCTGAAATGAACAAATTTCCCGTGGATAATTACATCCCACAAAAAACATGTAATTACTGACCTGCAAATACTTAACTCGATAACAAATTTGATTCATTTTTCTTCATGTAGCCGAGTGCTTAGTGTTAACAATGTGTTTGCATGTTTGAAAATTCATGCTCACCTTATAAACCCAACTACACATCCAGTTTGGACAAATCTCCACGTGTTCAGTGATGTCACTGTGCACATCACTGTGTTTATTTTGTGCTTTTCAGGCACATAGTCACCAAATAACTGGTGTATTTGCATGTCTTTTGTTTTCTCTCATGGTGAAATGTATAAAATAAATTAATCAAATCAATAAAAAAGCTTGATATGCTGTGGATGATGTGATTGAACTAATGAGACTTCGCTGACAAATCTGCTGACACACAAGATGATAAATGAATTGAGAAAATGACATCTGTATTGCTGCAACTGCCTTTCTTGTTACTGTGATTTGTTTCCCCCAATCAGTTGATCACAGCTGGAAGTCCTGGGAGTTTTTCCTCAGGGCGTGAGGGAGTCTGGATGGACTGGTTTCTGGGCCAGAGAGTGGCACAGGCCAAGGCCCTGAGCCCTGAGCCCTGAGCTCGTCATGCAGCTCCTGTTCGCTCCCCTCCAGGGCTCTGAGTGTGCATGTCAGGACAGATAGGTCACAGATAAGTCTCTTTCACGGCTTCTTCTTTCAACCTTTTTGCTCCGCAGCGTTGCGATTACGAGCTCTGAACCTGCGCCTCATTCCTGCAGCGTGTCCATCGTCCTCCCTCGCTGTCAGTCACTGCAGCTTCTCTGCTACTCTGGGCTCAGTTTGCACACCTTGGCCAGCTCTTCTGAACTCAAAGCTTTCTGGTAACTTCTTTTCTACTCAAGTAACATCTAAGTTTAGCCAAGCTGTTCCAAGTGGCATCGCTCTGTGTAATTCTTTAAAATCTTCTCAGTGTTACCCATGACTGAACCTTAACAGATAGTTTTCTCTGCCCACATTTCTTTCAATGGCCCTCGCTCTTCAGGAGGATTAGATCCACTTAACCCCCCCGATGAGCTCAAACGCCCTTCAGATCATGTTTATATCTCCAGCACAGCCTGAAGCTATTATCATATCACCATTTCACATTATCACTTTTCCTCTGGAGCGTTGCTCAGCCCTGATGTTTTGAGTCCAGGGGTTGTAAGTTATTTAAACATCGGTGTTTAGAATATTTCTGAGGATTTGAGAACCCTGAAAATCTCATAATATCCATAGAGACAACACAACACTCATAAACGTCCACCAAATGTTTATTAATGCAAACGCAGGATTGTTATGGGTCAGATTTACTGGCTGAGCCTTGAATAAAGTAAAGCAACTGATACCATCTGGTTTTAATGTCTGTCAGTGGTGTCCTTTGGCACCTGCTGTGTCCCTGTTTTACTTAAACTTTATTCTCTAAAAGACTCTTCAAATGTAAAATCTAATTTATGAGAGTTTCCTGGCCAAGATGAGCTCAGAGGAGATCGAGAAATACAAAACTTAGGAAGTTTGTAGCTTACTGTGTTGCTTCAAATGGATTAACACAAATATGAGAAACTTTTAACAGAAATGTCTTCAGAGCTAACAGCACATCCTGACCTTTACTAACTTTTCTACTAGTTTGCTTTAAAATCAGCAGCTTTGTTGGACAAAAAGATTCTTCGGTTTAATTGGAATATTTTAAAAATTCCCAAAATTTTGAATGTAGTTTGTCCCAGACTATGACTTTCCAGTGGTTTCATCTGTTTTCATTATTTTCATTTTATGGACAGTTTCTTCTTGTGGTCTGTTGTGTTTGACAGGATTCAGTTAGAGTAAAGAAGAAGTAGGGCTGAAAAAATATGACTAATCAAAGTCACATTTTAACATCATCAAAAAAAGATTATTTTTAGATGTTATTGTTTTGGAAAATTTATGTCTGCAACTATGCTTTTATTTTGTAAAGTCTCAGATGTCTGACTAGGAGTAAAATGTCAAGGTTCTGTCTGGACTGGGTGGTTTTGTGTATTTTCTTGGACGTTGCACACTATGCTATTCTTTCGCACAGAGAAATATATATGTATATATACATAAACTGACACCTTGAAATTGGCCTCTGTCTCTTTAAATACCTCCAATCCTTTCCAGCATGTTTTTGATGAGGGAATAACATTATAACATCCTCTTCACAGTTTATTTTCTGCTTTAATAAAGAGACACAGGAAAAGTCGATGGACAGATAATAAAACTAAACGATTGAAAATGTTTTTGTTGTTTAGGTTTAGACATTTAGAAATAGAAAAGGTTGAAATCGCTTTGGAGTTGTTGATGTTTGGAGAATCCAGTGAACCTGAGGTACCAAAGGTCGCAGCAGTGGGTGGAGCAATCGCCTCGCAATCAACAGGTTGTAGGTTTGAGTCCCGCTTCTTTATGCTGATGTTCCTCTGGGCAAAGCACAGAACCGTAAGCCGATCTGTGTGTCTGTTTGGGTCAGTATGACAGGAGAAGCACCATAGCTGTGTTTTATTTCCCATATTCTGTGCAGCGTTTTGGACCAGCTGAATGCATACATTGACATAAAGTTCTGGTTTGGTCCATCACTTTTTCCTCATTGTAGCTGCATGAGAAACCTTAACGCTCCCCAAATATTAGAGATCAGGAATCCTGTCTGCTTCGCTTTGGTGGTACAGTTGCCTTAGAGAACAAAAATACAGCGACTAATTCACTTTCAAGAATCTGATATAGAAGATAAAAACATCATGCATGTTTTTATACTGTCCTTGAGTGCAAACATAAAAATACAAGACTTCAGGGTGTTTTTGTTTTTTATGTTAAGCCCTCCCTTTTTGGTAATTTTTAAACATGCAGCACCTTTATTTTATTTAGCTGATTTCCTCCTAAGAGGATGATTCACTCAGACTCGCTCCATCTCTCAGTATCCTTTATGAAACCCATAAATGATATTGTTGGGGCTTCTGTTCAGGCCAGAGAGGTCAGCCATGAGCGAGGCCAGTAAACGCCAGGTTAATCTGGTCTCTTCCAGATGTACCGGCCGAGTCAAAGGACGTCCGAAGGCTCCACTCGGACTTCCACAGAGCGTGATCTATTGTTCATCTGTCAGCAGCGCCGTGATATATTCTATCGTACGCTGGTGGACAAAACGGACCCGGCGATTATACAAGCGGGGCCATTGGTCCGCAGCATCGCCCGGCCGCTGACTCTGACACCAGGCAGCTTGACCTCCAGGTCTCGCGCTTCTTTGTTTTCCGCTGACCTCTGTTTCTTTTACCCCCCCTCTGAACCTTAAACCTCCATCCTCCCCTCTCCTCCCTCTGTCTATGCTTAGCCTTCTTCTCCCACACGCTTTTCACACTCATACAAATAAAGAACTGGGGCCCCCTTCAGTTTATTTTATTAGCAGTTTGAAGGCCCGGCTCTTTACACACGAGAGGAGGGAAAAATAATAGGAAGGAGCTTTAATTAGGGGAGTTATTTGGACTCAAATAAAACAACCGGGTCAACTGGGAGAGTTTGGTCTTTGATACGAGGACGTTGCCATCTTTGGGTTTGACCCTCATATCCATATAATAGATGATGAAGAGCTCAGAGTGCTGCTGAGGAATGGAGTGATGCTTTTATCAATAATCACATGGATAAGTGAGATCAGCTCTGAGCTCCAGCTCCGGCTGTGTGTCTATGCACACACACACGTGTTTGTTCAGTGCCAGGTGTGCCCCCCCTCTTCCTCTCTGATCAGCCCGTCTTCGGATTGTGACATGCAATTTCCCTCTCCTTCACTTCCCCTCTTCCTCTCATCTGGCGACGGCCGCTCCCTTCGGCTTTCACGCTGTTTACCAAACATGCCGTCGCCTTTTCTCCTCCCTCCTCCCTCCTTTTATTTCTGCTTCTGCACATGCATGTCTTTGTTTGCTCTCATCGGAGTACAAAAGGGTTCCCAGCTATCGCCAGCGCTGCAGTGTGAGACAGGAGGCCTTAAGTGTTGCTTGGGGGGAGAAAATGAGTCCTGGGTGCTGGATGGATCCAGGACTCCAGCAGGGGCCTCTGGAGGGACAGAAACAGTAAAACCGGGGAGTTCCTGGGTATTAATCTGGATGAAACCTGCAGCTCTACCTCAGAGTTTACAGACTAGAGTTTCATCCTTCAAAACAGACATTAAAAACTAATTTGGAATGGTACTAGAAAAGTACTTATCCCTTTTACAGATTTACATCGTTTTGCTGCCTTAAAGCTACAGTAGCTGTTATAAAATTGTTTATTTTTTTTAATTTATTTATTTTTTACTAAAACTGACACTAAAGGATAATATGAGACAGATAATGTGTGAAGAACAACAAGCTCCTCTGCCTTCTTCCAGTGGTCCTACTGCCAACTGCGGAAATGCACAGAAATAACCAATTAGAGCCAGTAGGAGGATTTTAGCGCTGTTAATCATTCTTGTGTACACACTCATGCTCACACTCTTCTCCTTTGCTCTCTGCTGCGCTAGAGATCCTCCACCACAGCAGAGCCTGCTGCCAGTTAGCATAGCCACGATTAAACAATTTTCCTGCAGTGTTAGCTTGTTTCTCTCATGTTTTTGACAACTGCAGCAAAACAGCAATAGTGAGTTTGAATATGCTGTATGGGGAGGGTGTGAGCAGCATATTCGTGAGCATGATTGACAGTAGGAAGAACTTACTAAGGGTTTTCACTGCTTCTAAAAAAGAACAACCCGCTCTTGTGGCAATAAGTTATTGTTTTATGGAAAATTAGCCATTTCAAATATCTCCCAGCTATTAAGTCACATTCAGTGTGCTCTACACCGTTACCTAGCAACCCCAGCTGAGCCCAGCCTTGTTACCTGGCAACCCAAGCGAAGCTCCAGCATGTTTGGTCAGCTAGCTGGATTTCCTGCTGTTCGTGTTTTATTGCTGACTTTCCATCCAGAAACCACTTGCTGCATTCTTATTGGTTTTTTCAGGAGGCTCTACTAATGCTTTTCAAAGATGTTTTCAGCCATTTTCATGTGTGAGTGTAAACGTTGAGTTGAGGGGTGGGGGGCAGCAGGAGCTTATTTGGATTTAAAGTGACAGGAGGCCTTAAAACAGCTCATTCTGCTCAAAACAGGCAGAACTGACCAGACTAAAATGTTGTTATCTAAGGATGATTTGGTAAAAATAATGTAATGAATATATTTTGTACAGCCCATACACCTACCCTAACCTGTACAAGGAAGCATAATAGGCCACCTTTGGAGGTAATAAAACTTTAAATGAATATTTGAGATGCATCTCTAAGCTAAAAGATGGCAACAGCTGAACCATCCTTTCCAACTAAATCTGCTCTGCTCCACCCAGCTGGTGATTCACTTATGTTGAACTTCCACTGAAGACAACAAACTCCTCAGTCACCCAACTGTATTCCACTGTTCCTACAGAGGCGGCCATCTTTATGAGTCAATTTAAGCTTTGCAGCCCTCCTGCCCTGTAAAATCATACGACCGACTCAAAGAGATTTGGATTAAAAATCAAGTAAAAAGGATTTGGGCAGATGTATTTCTGTCGGTTCCTGCGAGGGGTCAACACAAATTTTTGACTCAAAGGGATTAACTCTTTATCTGTAAACTTTTGCAGCAGTCACAGTCAAAGGGCGGCGGCGAGGAGCGGTGCAGATGTGGCGATGGGCGTGCTGCTGGCTGAGATGTAGGTATTATAAGTGGCTTGCTCCGAGATGACCAAGTAGGTCAAGAGAATCAAGGCGGGAGTGAAGGGGCTCACAAAGCTGTGAGGGGAAGGTCAAGCGTGAAATCCCTGCCCCCCTCCCGCTGCTCTGACCCCCCAGGGAGGATCTCCGGACAGGCGTTGTGGTTGTCAGTGTTTGATGCACTGCTGCATGGCGGCCATGTGTGGTGCTGGAAAATTCATGATTAAGATGTAAAAACATCTGAAATGAAAATTTTGGGTTTGAAAAATTCCAACTTTTCAAACACAAAAATATATGCTAATCACATCTTAATCTGCATGATTGAAACATATTATTTAGTTTATGAAAATCCTTCTCCAATAGATATAAAAAGAAACATTGTTTTAATGAATTAAATAAATGCACCCAGCCTTACAGAGTGATCAGATGCAAATAGATTTATTAGCTTATATCCCATTGTTACTGTAAATGTACCCACAACGCTCAGCTAGCTTCACTTCAGGACAGTTTCACAATCAGCACATGTGAAGCTGTGAGAGCATCCAGCTGAAATCACTCTACGTCTTTATGGCTGATTGCTGTAAGCGAGACGTTTCTGCTGGAAATTATTGTTTTCTTGTGTCGTGATTACCTCCAAAGAAAAGCCATCATCGCTTCGCATTAAAACTGCTCAGCATACAGAAAGCTACGGCTAAGAATCTGGATCTCCATGATGGTCCAGAAAACCCCAGAACAATGAGACTGACCCACCACCATCAGTGGAAAATCCAGAGTGAAATATGGATAAACTTACGTGCATATTTTAATACTTTTACTTTGGAAAAAATATATATATATTTGACTGCATATTCATCATTCTGGATGCTGTTTTACTGCAGTTGCTGCCACAACTGATGCGCATATGATGCATGATGCTAAAGGTCCCACATGGGGAAGCAGTAATATAATAATCCAGTTTCCACTCATAAGTCATTGAACTCAAGCTGAAGAGACTCTTTGTGGAGTCTAACTCTATAAGGCTAAACATCCTGCGTATTGTAATGTAATGTTTTGTATCTTTGGTGAGAATCTGACTGATAAATGAGACAAATCTCACCGAACTTCTTTAATTGTGTTCTTTGTGCACATTCCTGTCACACCCTGTCGCCTTCACGTCATTGCTGCACAGTGACGCCCTCTCTCTCCTTTCTCGCCCTCTCTCCACCTCAGCGATCCTCCCACACCCACCCACCTCTGGTAAACACTAACCACGGCACCTCCGCAGGCTCAAATGGCATCGCTAATTCAAGCTCTGGTGCCTGTTGTGTTAATTGTTATTGATTTTAGGGTGTTTCACCTGTTCACCAGACATTAAACACTGAAATATAACAACATTAAATCAGGAAAAGCTGGAAATTTTCACAAAAGTGCATGTGATTTCTTTTGCAAATTGGAAATGGGATGTTGTGTTTTGCTTAGATAATCAATCATTTAAGGTATTTTTGAACCAAAAGTTTGGATTCTGAAGAGAAAAGTTTGTATATGACCAGAATTTATTGCCTGGAAAATGTCAGGGAAAAGTTCCTTAGTTTTGTCCACTTAAATAAATGAATAATTTGATTAGCATTTACTTACAAGTCAATCATTTTTTTCAAACAATACGTCTGTTTCCACGTTATTCTCTGGTTCTGTGGGTATTGGAGAAATGTGAACCTGCAGAGTTTCCGTCCTTGTTTTGGTTTCCAATCAGTAAACACATTTAGCCTGTTTAGGTGCTAAAAAACCCCATTGGTTCAGAAATCACTCTTATATTCAATATTCAATGATTGGTCATCAGAACTAAATAAAATCTGATCTAGCAGTTCTGAGCTTTACAAATAATTGCAGTAGCATCAAAATTTTCCCTGAATTTGACTTTTAAAGTCAAATGTGTGACTGACTTAGTTTCATTTCTCGATACGTCAGCATGATCTCACCCTGTGCTATAAATTGAGACCCTCCTAAGTTCACAGGATCAGATCTGTGCAACACTCAACAAAGGAAATAATCACTCAGGATTAGACCAGGATCATGACTCCCAGTCATGGGACCAGGATGAATTAGGAAGCGAACGGCGGAGCTGTGAATAGAGGGAAGGAAGTTTCTTTTGTCTTTTATAGATCTGCAGAGAGAGAGTGGCTAACTTTCTTTGCTACTTATTAGTCACACTGAAAACCATTGAAAAACTCAGTATTATGTACTACTTTGCTGATGATGTTGTTTTATGACTGAGAAAGACATAGAACTGCAGAGACAGTGATTCACGCTGAGGTTGGGCTGCAGGGCTGAGTAACGAGGGACCAGGAACTCCTTTGAACCTGTCAGTGACCACTTGACAAAGAGGAAGCCGTCACTGACCAACGTCCAGCATAGTTTTGACGTTTCTTTGCCTGAAGTTTGACTTTGCAGGACTGGTTGTGTTTTGAATATATTTCATGACCTGTCAGATACAGGAAGGTCAACGAATCAACCTGAAATCAAGACAAGATCCAGGGCCGCGTTTTATCTGTCATACTGAGATTAACTTTTAAGTTTGAGTTTGAATTAGGTGAAAAATGTTTAGAATCTGTGTTGAAGTCACTTGGTGAATGCAGTTTGTTGATTTTGACTGTTCCACAGAGATAAAAGATAACTAAACTGTCCCTATTATACTGAGCTTTTTCTTATTTAGACCAATGGTGCACTGTAAAACAATTGAAGGTGGTTTAAGTTTGAAAGTGAAAGTCCACCTGCTGCCTTAAAAAAAACATTTAAATCAACAAGAAAATTGTTTTGTTTTTAACTCAGAAATGAAATTTCATGAAGTTGATTTAACAAGAGACAATTTGTCCAAACTGTTATAAATTTAATTCATCTTGAATTGTGAGTTTCATTATTAATGAAAGCATTAGTATTAACTTAATGCTGAAATTTAAACCAAATAATTATGTCACAATATGCAAAACATCTGTCCTTACCCAATTAAAGAGTGAATGTTTCTCTATTACTTTCACTCACATTATAAAGCTAAAATAACTATTTATTTTACTGTAGAATAATTTAAATTCTTGCATGAACAAAAGTTCTGATTGTATTATGAATTTTGTTAAATGTTGCAATTAATTCTGCTCAAAAACGTTTAGTTCAGTAGAACAGTATCCTCAAGGTTTGCAAACATTAAAATGAACATTTTCCGTAATAAAACACAAGAGTCAGATCAATGTAACGGACTTCCATCTCAGGACACAAAAACGAGCCGCTAAGCATTCTGGGAAATAGTTCCTGTCTTTTTCTTCTTTCAGTTTTTTTAAGTGCTAACCTAAAAACTCTAGCTTATTCAGTTTTTGAAAAAAGGCATAAAACGTGAAAGAAACTTACAACTGAAAGTTTATTTTTCACAAACTCACACATTTAGGTTCAAAATCTAAAACCTGCTACATTTATTTGATTGAGTAGAAGACACAACTGAATGCAGCTCAAATGTTTTACAGTGCATACAGAGAGGACTCATCACAGCTTCCCACCTCCACTGTAGGAGAGTGAAAGTGTTTATTAGTGGGTAGGAGGAAGGTCTGTTGGCAGAGCGGGCCGAGCCGGGAGCCGCTGCCCCTCCCGGGGGTTCGAGCAAAGAGGATGAAACCTGTCATTAGGGAGGTGAGAGGAAGAAAGCTCTCGGTGGGGGGGGGTATTGTCCTGGGGCGGGGGGGTGGGATGGCTCTTTAGTGCATCAAATAACATGGCCCCTGGCAGCCTTTGTTGCAGAGTGAAAGCGTCCAGTGGTGGCGGCGGTGGGGGTCACAGGGGTGAGGGGGCAATCCTGAACATTGGTCAGTGGGAGAAAGGACTGAGTGGGTGAGGAGGGGAGAAGGATGGGGAGAGAACGGAGGTGGAGGGCTTTTATACAGTTGTTTTCCTCTCCTTTGTCAACAGGTCAAGCAGAAAAAGCTTGTTTGAGTTCTGAAACTCTCTTCCCAATCCACCAAACATCAACATGTTTAATTTGTTTAAAACACACATCAGCATTTCATTTTTATGACTTTGTAGATTGCAGTTGTTCTTCCTGCTGCAGTGGGGTGAAAAGGAAAAGTTGACATGTATACTGAAGCTTAGCGCAGAGTCAGGACCTTTCACTCATTCAGGGCATTTTAAGGGGACAGGTCACATACATAATGGGAAATGGACAAAAAGGACCAAAAGCTTTTCTCTTTGCTGGAGGTCGTGCATAGCGACTGGATGACAAATCCGCCACAGTTTATCTGGATGACAGCTTAAGTTGGGAACTCACTGGTCACTCTTGGCTCCAGAACCAAATGAAAGAAACAGCTCCCAGAAAATAAATGAACATCTCACCGTAACTGTAGCAGGCATCGCTACAGATGACATTCTCTCCACCCCAAGCATCATTCAGCCACTTCTTTGCTAACGGTGCATGTTCAACTTAATATGTCAAAGCTGTTCTCACAGCCAGAGCAGCTAATAAACTGATCAACCGGAGCGATTACTGACTTCATTAGCGGCCTTTCATCCGGTCCCAAAGCGCTGATGAGTTTAGAGCGCCAATAAAACCGGCAGGTTGTGACCTTAATGTTAAGGGACCTCTGCAGAACGAGAGGGGACAGACGAGGGTCAACAACATCTCACACTTGTCACACTCTGGTGTCAAAGTGTGTTTCCATCACTCTGCTTCATGAGAGTGATGAAACCAATCTATGAGAATCCCAAGTCAAGTCAAATTAGACCAGTTTGGGTCTTTTGATTTGCTGGATGAAAACAAAATGAAAGCTGACAATCAGAGAAAAGGTTTGCTTCATTTAGAGTCATTAAAATGATCCTGCATGAGACAAAAACAACTTACCTGAGCAATAAAGTCTGACTGTTAATATCTGATTAGGGAAAAAATTATGCCACACACATCCTTAAAGATATGTTGTAATGTTATTTTTATTTTATTCTATTGCAAGTTTGTGTGAAATGTAGGACATAGTGGCTGCTGGCTGGTAAAGTTTGTTAGCTCTGTTGCTATGCAACAAGGGGTTCCTGGGATTGAATCCCAGCAGGATTATTACACACAAAAAACTGTCATTATAATCGGCCTTTGATCAACTCACTGAAACTCATTTTTACTCATTCATATGGAAATAATTCATATTTTTTTGCTTCCATTCTTTATTTAGTCATTAGCAAGTTGTTGCAAATTTTCAGTGAGTAGAGTTTTAATATTTTATGCATCATATTTTCAGAAATTTTATTTATACAGAAAGTTTGCACAGATTTGAAGCAGAAGGAGGTTTGTTTATTTTACCCACGTCACATATGTGTCACGACGCTTTTAAAATGGTGTTCAATGAATTTTGAGGAAACGCAATAAGATTCATCTCATCTAATACGGAGTCTGACATCTAAATCTTAAAATTTAAATGTTCTAAAACAGTAAAATGACCCATTTGGAACATTACTGAATCTAATCTTTTTTTTCATTTGTTTATGTGTGAATATCGGAGTGTTTTAGATATGGAAAAGCAGAACGTTGTGCTCCGAAGCAGAAATCTCAATCTGCGTTCAGACCAAACAGAAACGGTGACGCCCATCTCCTCCTGCAGTTATTAGTTGGTACAAACACTAAATCTTCCACTAAAATCCTGGTTAAAAACCAGCAAGTGAGTCTGGAGCTCATTATCAGCCAGTTACTTTGTATTGCTTTGGTGTGGAGTTCTTTAGAAAGTAACTTTTTTTTTTTTTTTTTAAATGAAACTAGTGATAAATTCAGATTGCGGTCAGTTAGAATTTTACAGTTGGAACATTGAAACAACGCTCTGATTTTGCTGATGCCAGTTTAAACTTACCTTTCGGAGCCTAGTCTGTATAAAACCAGACGTTAATGACATCCTACTGGTCAGAATGAATGTGTGTCCATACACTTCTAGCAATCGGTTTCTAATTAAAACATAAAGCTGGATAAAAGTTACAAATGCGTATTTTTATTAACTTCTGTGCCTGATGTTTCTCTGAAGTTGTGCTCTTGATGTTTTCACCTTGGCAAAGCCATAATTAGCGGCTCCTGGTGGGAAACATCAATTAGCTTTTTTAGCAGGTTTGCATGGAGCTGTAAAAAGAAAACTGGACATATACACGGCTTTTAAGTGTAAAAGGGCATTACAGAGGTGACCAAATTAGCCCCAGGTCTCAGTGTGACGGCGAAAAAACTGTTACAAGCTGCTTTTGGGGGAAAATGGAGGGAAATACGAAGAGGAGGAGGAGAAGCAGGAGGAGACAAATCACTTTCCCTGCTGACTTCTCAGGAGGGAGGAGGTAAAGATCACAGCTCCAGCAGCAGTCCGCCTCTCCTCCCGGCCTTTTGAAAGAGGAACTGAGGTTCCCTCCTTTAACCCTCCGGCTGTTAGAGGCACTGATGGATGGCTTAATAAAACCAAATCCATCCTTCATTCACTCTACTTCTCATTTCTAGAAGAAGTTCAGTTTATCTGCAGGTATCTCTTTAAAATAAGATTTTTTGGTTGTGATTTTTTCTGTCTCTGTGTCCATCAGGGGACAGATGTGGAGGCCTTCCTTTCCCAGGATTCCCCAGGGAGGGCGTGAACAGGTTTTACACCCTGCAGCAGAAGAGAGGAGGCAGAGGGACGGGCGGCTCGCTGTCCGAAGGGTCAAGTATTAGGAGTTAAGTGATGCATAAGTAATGCTTTGTTTGGGCTGATCTGAGAGAAGGAAATTTACTTCGTTTCTCCGTAATGAAGTTATTTCTTTTTTCCTCTGAAACTGAATTTTTAAATAAAGATTAAAGGCAGAAAAGGCTGAGGGTTCATGGGAAACAAGCCGAAAGTCATAAAGACAAAAACAATCTCCAGATGGCTTTGAAATAATCAGCAGATTAACGCAGAACATTGTTTTAATGACTGAAACTGAGAGAGTGAGAACATCTTCGGGAGGCTGCAGAAACCAGGTCAGACAGAAAAATCAGACATGAGGTCATTAGTCAAACTTCAAACCTGATTTCTGTACAGATTGTTGTCCATCTTTATGTGACGCAGATTTCTAAAGATTTACTTTCTTCTCAGCAAGTTTATTCAAAATTTCTCAGAAAATAACATTTTTACTAGAAGTTAAGTGAAAAAGTCCATCATTAAATTGAGAAATAAATTCACAACATTTATATTTATTGTAGAAATAAAAAATATTATTTTTATTTTTAAGTTGAAATCAGTTGAACATACCTAAATTATACTTAGTGTTTTTTCTAGCTCTCTAACGGTTCATTACCCAAATATTTTCAGCTATTTGAAGCATTTTACTCTGAGTCACTCAGAGAAACAAACTGATTCTATCTTTATGGTTCACTATTTGTAAAATATAAAATGATTCTTCAAGAAAAATGTTCATCTTCATGATGAAGCATCTCTGAGGTCCTTCCAGCTCTGTGTTTCATTTCTTTGCTCTTACACTTTTACACGTTTTGTCCACTGTAAATAGATTTATTGCCCCGATTTTCATTTTTGTTGCTACTTTCAACACAGTGTTGTCATGGTAACAGGTAAAGTCTAGACCTCAGCCTTTTCTGGACTGCAGCTTACTGGCAGTGTTCCTCATTTGCACTGGCATTTTTATTAGAATCAGGTCATATTTTGGACATTTCTTTACTGTTCAAATATTATAATGGTTTTTAATGCATAAATATACATGCATATTTTGTAATTTAAAAAAAAATTATCCTACTCATTTGCACGTTACTTTTTGTTAATTGCTCATAGCATCACAGTGTATTTTTGCCTTTACTCTACAGACTGCCATTCTTTACTGGGTTTGTTTTTCATATATTTTAATAGTTTTATCTTTCTGTGAACCTACATGATTCCTGTCACTTTGCTGCTGCTACACCTGAATTTCCCTCCCACTTTGTGGGACAACAAAGCGTATTTATATTATATTTTATTACATTTGTTTGTTTTAAGTTCAAACAATCTATTGCCATTTTTCCAAAATGTTGCTTGACCTTTGACTCTTCAGTCAAAACCAGGTGACAGAAACAAGTCTGGTGCACATTTTCTATAGAGAAAACTTTCCAAATATAATTTCAAATTAAGAGATACTGATTAAACTTGTAGTGATAAAAATTACAATCTTATGTTGCTGCAACAAAATGTCACAATGAATGTTTATCTGCTGAAAATAAATATCTTCCAGTATTGATGACAGATTCCCCAGTTGATCACATTTTACTTTCCTTGCACCCACTTCCAGTCAGCTTTTCTTTTGTTTTGGACAGAGGTTTCTCGGTCTACATAAGGAGTTTAAAACATTTACCTCCCAGCTGCCAAACTCAGAGAAACCTGCTGGTCATTAGCTCTTTCCCTCGTCAGCCGGCTGGACTGGCAGCTCTCTGTGGTCGCGCTCAGAGGCCTTTCAGACCTTGTGGCTTCCATAGCACAGGCGTGAAAATCGGCTACATTTAATCAGCCATGGTGGAGAATTTAAAGAAAAGGATCAAGAGAGCTTTGTCCTAATGGATTGGTTACAGTTTGGAGGTCCAGCACACAAAGTTATACCTTGTTAAAGGCACATCAGTGCGACAGTATAACTCAAAACACATGGTGTTGCCTTTAAGCATTCTCTCTCTCTCTCTCTGGATAAAGGAAGAAATTGATTTTGATATGTTTTTGTGGTTCTTTTTGACATTTGAGGGCCAAATTTGTGCAACAGTGATTTCGATTGACTGACAAGGCAATCACTTCATCCGTGCTCCAAAAAAACAGAAAATGAAAGAATAAGTCTGCTTTTGTGTTTCGGAAGTACATCAAGTGACTCACGTATACAGAGGGTCAATTCTTTCAGGCTGTCTGTACATTAAAATTTCAAGCTTACGGCCATGGCAATTCTTACCAATACAGTAAGGCCATAGAAGACGTAGGCGACATTCAGAAAGAGTCCGCGCAGTCAAACAAAGCAGTAAATCAAGTGCCTTGACACATGCTCACCAGACAGTTTGCCGTTTGTCACAGAGCCTGAATGGAACTAAAAGCAAAGTTGTGGACGCATCGGGGTGATCGGCATTGCTCAGATACAGCACAAGGGGCCTTTTCAGACAGCTGCAACACTGATTACATTGTGTGAAGGCCAATCAAAGGGGAAAATGACGAGAGCAGCCATGCCGGACACACACAATGCACAAATGGTGGCAGGGAGAGGTACATTTTGGGATGCAGAGTCTCACAAATGGGAAACGTTTCTCAGGAAGCTTTGGCAGCTTTCTGAAGTTGAAATCAACATGTCTTATGAAAAAGGTGACAAATAACAACCTCTTGCTCTCACAACAAGCAATTAATCAATCAATTACTTGTAAATTAAACTCAATAATTTCCATTTGCATGATTTGTCATTTTTCTCTTTTTATCTCCCAATTTCTACCAAAAACAATCTTTTTACAGAGACTTATCATTAATCTTATTTGTTGCTTCGGTTGTTTTATTTATTTTGGATTTTGGAAATATCCAGTGTTAAATGTTCATTTGAATTTAAAGTTTATTGATCTTTGAGAATCTGTTCTTCACCATAATACTACTGATTGAAAATCAGCTCAAAACAACAATAATATTACTTATTGCTATAACTTCTGCACAATTTATCATCCAGGAAAATTTGTGATTGTGACAGGCCTAATTGTGACTTTTAGTTCCTTTTTATCAGCAAAAATATTTCCTACTGCTTAATAAAAAAGATTTTCATGTGCATTTGTCACTATATTTAATGGTTTTTAAATGAGTCTCAGTCTCTTCTCTAACGGAGTGCCACATGAGTCAGAGTTAAAACCACTTTACGTTGGGATTTTATGATTTTGAGATTACGTTGTATGCAGATGACAAAGTCATTTATATTTAAATATACATGCACAGACCTCTGTCTGCCCAAAGACTTCATGTATTTTTTGATTAATACTTAAATGAGATGATATCTATCAGCAGATCAACATCTTGGGGAGATTCTAGAGTTCCTAAACTTTCTGTTTAGTTTTTAAGGAATATAACATACTTACTGTCGCAGTCAGTTTGGAAATGACTCATTTCAGACCCATCGACCTTAATTATGAGACTGTTAGTTATTGTCTGATGTTTACGGATTTTTAATTATTTTGTTTTTGTTTATTTCTGACATTTCTTTCTCTACTTGGAACAAACTAAAGCTGAGCAATCGAACTGAACTGAAGAGTTCTGAAAATATTTTAAGAAAACTGGAGAAGGCATCACTGGGTGTCTGTTCCTGTTCTTCATGGTTTATCTCTATTGTCTTTTTTCGGTTTCAGTTTATATGTTAGTGAACCAGAACCAAACATGGAGAAGCAGCATCCAGGTTTTATGTTTTCATCTGGAACAAACTTCCAGAAAACTGCAAAACAGCTGGAAGGATAAAAACCCACCTGTGTAGAGTTCCTTTTGACTAATAATAATCAGAATATTGATCAATATATTTGGTCTATATTTGATGGTGATTATTGCTGATGACTTTAATAATGGTTTTTGACTAAATGTAATGTTTATTCCTTGTTTCATAATTGACTACTATATTGTGATTTTATTGTTTAAAACACTGAATTTCTAAAATGTGCTTTACAAATAAACTATTTTATACTTGTATAAAATGACTATAGTCTATTCTATCATATTATGTTTTCATATTTCAGCATGTTGCTGTTGAAAATGATACCAGTTGCCTCAATGAGGTGAAATAAAAACAAAAGTTGCATAAATATACATAATTCATGAATTTCTGATGAGAAACCAGCAGCGTGTCGTTCTGTGTGGTGATTTATTGGCGTTGAGGAAATTAGCCAGTGGCTAAATCTGCAGCAGTGCTGTTCTGAGATTGATGTTCCTACATGTTACTCAAGATAAACTCAAACTTTGATCAAATAAGTCTTAAACACTCTGAGTTGGTTTGATTGTCTGCACCAAGAAGAAGATCCGTTTTCTGTGAAACAATTTTTTAATCCAGTAAAATTTTGGTTAAAATGCTCCAGCAACAAAAGCAAAAGCAAAACTTCAGGGAGTGATAAAATGTGCACAACCATGAGAAAAGTTACAAAAAGTAGGACAAAACATCCGTAATGGTTGGTAATGAGGACCAGACATCAGATTGTCACTGAAATATTTAAGCCTCCTTTCAATGGTGCAGATTTAAAGCGAGTGTTATTTACAGAGATGCCAAACTCACGCTGACACCACATTAAACAGAGTCAAGGGGCAAATGACAAAAACACATGGCACTGACAATCTGTCACTGTCACACTCTTCCGTCTCTTCTT
This sequence comes from Poeciliopsis retropinna, assembly GCA_010277075.1. Taxonomy (NCBI): domain Eukaryota; kingdom Metazoa; phylum Chordata; class Actinopteri; order Cyprinodontiformes; family Poeciliidae; genus Poeciliopsis; species Poeciliopsis retropinna. The sequence goes on along the minus strand of VMRM01000007.1, from coordinate 979,698 downwards.
TTCTGCCGCTGACGACGACGATGACGACAACGCTGACAAAAGCAGCTTGTTGCTTTCTGAGGCCGAACAGAGGCTGTGAAAGCGTCGCCAGCTGGGTCGGCTCTCTGCGAGCGTCCGGCCAAGGGCTTTCAAAAGTCAAAGTTCCTCTGCAGCACTCATCGTCTCTCTGTGTGGGTCTCCCTGTAACACAAAAACACGCACACGTATCTGGTACCCACGTATCAAGGATCAGTTTGATCAAGTGCCCCACGGGAACCGGAGAGAGTGTTTGGCCTCAAGGCGTCCTAAATGCGAATCAGTGTGTGCGTGTGCTTTTGTGTGTGCCCGTCCGTGTGTGGGAGGGCTGCTGGAACAGGGGATTTTTTGTGTTGGGGAAGAGAGAGGCTTGGGCACTTCATCTTCTCTTCTGTGCACTGCCAAAAAGGCCATAGGTCAAAAGTCAGGGCGATTGGAGAATTCCGTGCTGCATGCCGACAGATCGGGTTTCAGAGCAGGGGGAGGGTCGCGGAACACCCTGGAGGTTAGGTGCTTGTGTGTGCATGTGTACATGAATGCATTTGTGCATGCTTGGCCTACATGCGCATGTAAGCGTGTTTATGTGCTTTGTTTAGGCAACCTTTTTTTTTTAACATCTCATTGCAGGTTTAACACTTGGAGATGTTTGGAGCTTTCTATTGATGTCATTTGGTCCCGGCGCCGCAGCTGTAAGACGACTAGCTGGAAAGTTTTAGCTCCAATTTTGGTTGATTGTCTGTAAGAGGATTTAAATCCTTTCACGAGGGTTGAAAATAAAAGTTGCTTTTTACTTTTTTACAACAACAAATAGATTGGATGGACAATCCTGTATTGTTTTGACTAAACAGAATGATCCCTAATGCAGATTAAACCTCCTGTCTAAATTTGCACAAAGATTCTTTTTCACATCAAAGTTGATAGAAAAAAACCTCCAAAGCTTTCCTGTCAATAGAAAGCAACAAAGAACCTCCAGAGGAATCCCTGGCTGCAGAAGTCTCTTTATAACTAACTGGGACCTTTAAAGCTTCGCTCTGTAAAGGTTTAACTGTCAGCTCTGCTGTAATCAATCCACAGCTCCAGCTTAAACATTTAGCAGAAGGTGAAGTGGTTCCAGTGCAAACCTCAGCAAGCGGCAGCTCCCATTGTAGCCTTTTGTAAGTGATCATTAACGAACATGTGCTCCGGGGCCTCCGGTGGCTCCCGGGGAGCCCGGACTGATCACCACAGCTGTGTATCCATTGTGCTCTCCCGCAGAGACAAAAAATAACACAGGACCTGGCTATGTGCTGGAATTTATTGTATTTATTTTCTGGGGCGTAAACATGCGAAGGTTGAGCAGCAGGATGAGGAAGCAGAAAGAGGCGCGATGAGAGAGACTTTTTAAATCTGAGAAACAGGTTGCTGATTCTTTAAAGACTCATTTGGCTTCTACATGAAAAATGAATCAGTTCAGAGAGAATATATTGTCTTTATCAGGTCCTAAGATGACTGAAGTCTAACTCCAAATGTCCAAAACACACAGCAGACTCTACAAATGGTTTACTAATCAAAGATGAAATTGATATATAAAGTTTTAAAAACAAAAACTTTTTTTATCAATATATTGGTATATAAAGTTTCTGTATTATATAAAGTTTTTTTTTTTGTTGTTGTTTTTTTTTAAACACACTCCACTAAAACCTATTTTAATAGTTCACTGACTAATAATACCTTAATCCTGTTTGTACTGTTAGCCCAGAAGCTAATGGTCTTTGTTATCTCTTGGAGAAGATCAGCAGATTTACGTTCAGGAACAGAGAATTAAGGCTTTCGCTGTCACGATCCACTTGATACATAAAAATAAAACATTTGACTAGAAATTGATTTGGGTTTATTGGAAATATAAAGGGCACAGGGATGGAAAAGAAAGGAAAAAAGTAAAACAAAGAAGAAAAGGGCAAAAAGTTAAAGGGAAAGAAGGAGACAAGAGTGGAGGAGAGAAGAAAGATAAAAATGATAGAAAGATACAAGTAGTCTGCTTCTGCACCTGCAGAAATAAAGGGAAAAACCAAAGTATTGAGAAACCACAGCGACAAACAACATAAGCATATATAACAACAACAACAACACAGAAAAGTACAACTGGTTCAAACGACCAAGAAAACGCATCGCTGGAGGTGCTGCTCTGCAAACGCCAGCCAACAGAGAGCCAAGCAGCATTTCAACTACAGATTATATCATATATGTTCAAAGAAACACAGAACATTTTCTTTGAATAATTTCATTCAAAAATCTGTAAATACCGAACAGAGGATGGACAAATCAGAACTACCTTTGATAGACATAATCCTCAGTCACTGTTTTCTGTTTGTCTTTATGGTTTTAAGGTCCTACCACAACTTCTCAGTCAGGTTAATGTTTGGCCTTTGACTAGACCTGATCTACCGGTAGTTAGAGCCAGATTACATTTATAGATTCATTTTAAAACCCAAAGTTACAAATCATTTAGTTACTGCTAGTAAATCACTGAGATCTGAACCAGATTTGCTCTCAGTTCTCTTGTGGTTATTTTTTTCTGTTGGTTCTTGCAGGAGTCCACACATCCACACACAAACAGATAAACTAAAGCAAACAACAGCAATTCAAAGCTCTGTGTGAATACACGCCTGACGTTTAGCTTTCAGCGAGTTCTACACTTTAAAACCAGGAGATTTTTGCTTCCCAGGTCATGTTTAAAGGCCTCGTCTCTAACTCGCTGTGCAGAATCGCATGCTATCGTGCTTTTCAGGCTCCGCTGCAGCTTCACATGCCAAGGGATCATGAAAGAGTGCAAACAAGTCATTGATGGATCGGACGGAGCACACTAAACGTGAGGGTTGACCTCCCTGCCCCTCCCCTTCTCGGCTCCCCAGGCTGTTTGAGCAGAGCGTTTGGATCAGAACCGCTGTTCGGCCGCTAATGGAGGCGACTAACTTTCAAGGGGTCGCGTATCTTTGCCGGCGGACTCGCTAACAACGTGTTCATTCTGCGGCTGCGTAAGAATTGGCCAGCAGGGTTCCAGCAAGGAGGGAAAATGTAAACGGGGGATTAGCTGGACTAATGGCCCCAACTTGTCGTTGATGTTAATTAGTGTTAATTAGGACCGCCTTCATTTTGCAGATAGGACCAGAAAGTGTTGGGCAGTTTTCGGCCTCATGTTCAGATTCTCATGCACGCTTTTTCACACTTCCAAACACAAGCCAGAACTCTTTCTCATTATTTTCAGCCTCTCAACAGTGTGGCTCTCATACCCTGGCAGCTTTCCTTTGTTTGTTCTTCGCTCGTTGTCGGAGGCCATTTGCTCTCGCCACAATGGCTCCTTTTCACTGGGTTTGATCTCCGCAGCGATCAGTCCTCCTCTTCTGCAGTGATCGAAAAAAGAAGGAGAAAAACCTCTTTGCAGCTTTAGAGCTCCTTCCCCCCACTGACATGTGTTTGCTGGTCTGTCCACTGATCCAGGGAAACGACAGTCGAAGGATTTGGGATCTTTTTGGTTCCTGACATAATCGGCCACTTTGTTGGGTCGGTTAACCCCGGATTGTTCCACTGGCCCCTCAGCTTGCGTGGATGGCAGCTTTGTGCAACACGTTCATGTTCTCCCTGCGTTCCTCCTACCTGTAGCTTTTCACTATTTTATGCTCAGTCACTTTTCCATGAGGCTCGATGCCCCTGCAGGATCCAGTGGTGTGAAATCTCAGAGAAAAAGGTGGAGGGCTGCGTGATGTTTCTCTCTGGTCAACACCTGGTATCACTTTATTAACCCTCGACTGTCTTGACCCCTAAGAGCCAAGAAACTACGGGGCCAAAGGGCGCCTCAAGGGAGTGTGACGCAGGAGGGAGTATGGAGGAAAACGGGTGCAAGGGGTGTAGGACATCAGCGATGCCCAGCGATGACTTTACCAGTACGGTGACCCCCTTGACCCTGACACCCCAAACCAGAGCCGTCCCTCCTTGCAGCTGCTGATTCCCCTTGGTCTGCCATGTGCTGCTGCAGACGCAGGAAGAAGGCACGGATAGCGAGGAACGGCAAAGAGAGGTCAACTGCTGGTCAGAGGTTTTTATTGGGAGTCCAGGAGGGAGAGAGCTGCAGTGGGAGAATGCTTTAAAGACCACCGTCTGAGATTTTAACTACAGGGAGGGGAATTCAGCCTTTTTTCCATCCCTGCAGACATTTAACATTCAGAACGAAGAAATGAAGCGAAGTTACGATTCAAATTTCTGCTGCTCTAATGGAGGATTTTAAGAACTACAGTCTGGATTCATCCCTTTGATTGTTTATATGTTACCTTCTAAGAAACAGACTTTTCTGTAATCATTTAAAGGGGACATATTATGTGACGTTCACATTTTGCATGTTTTGTTCTTCCATTCTGATTTCTGCTTCTTCTAAAAAAATCCCACACGCTTAATAAAAACTTTATTTTTTTACAATAAGTTAATGTTTTCATAAGCTGTTTCAAAAAGATATTCAATGTAACATCACAAATCAACAGACATGTTCTGTTACCTAGCAACCCCTGGTGAGCCCAGCTGGTTACCTAGCAACCAAAACTGGTGTCCAGCACGTTTGGTCTGCTGGTTTTACGGTTGTAAGCGCACAAACCATCTGCTGCATTCTTGATGGTTGTGCAGGAAGTTCCACTTCTGCTTTTCAAAGATGAACTGTTGTATAATTGCGCATCTGTTTGCAGCCATTTTCATGGAGATGTGTAAATAAGTTACGGGGTCGTGGTCAGCAGCAGCTTACTTGGATTTAAAGTGACAAGATTCCCTAAAACTAAAACTAATCAGAACTGACCAGAGTGAAATCTCATTACCTTAAAATGAGATTTCAGATTTGAGCTGGCACATAGACGTATCCTAACCTGTTTAAGGGAGCAGAAAAGGTCAGTTACTGTGTTTCATTTTGGACTTGGAGTGTTTTTCTTACTGACCACATTAATACTTACCTCATATTAAAGGGGTATTGATCTATAGTTCTGGTTTTCTGGACCTCTATTAACGTGTTTCTTCAGATTTTGGATGCCTTTTGGTTTTGCTCCAGTACCTGAGCAGTTTTTCACTTTAAATGTTAAGCCACTCAAATCTGACCGATGAATCATTCAGGCATAAAAACACTAAAGGGTGAGTCACTGTTGTCTCTGTCCAAAGAAGTCATTTTAAATTGGATCTTGTGCCACTTTGTTCTCAACACTCCAGCACAGATACAATATGTTCCCATCTCCTTTCCTAATTTTACAAAATAAAAAAGTAACAACAGTGTTTGAGTGACAGTTAACACAACAATGATCCTCACTAGCTGAAAGCGCATCCTCACAGTAGATGCACTGCTCGTTCATGGTACTGACGATCTCTTGGGCCATGTAATTATCATAGGATGGAAAGCCTGTGGAAATTCCTTCAAAGAGACGTCATTCTGGAAGATTAGGGATGATCCAATCCGGGGTTACAACCGCTCCGAGTTCAGGCTACGAACTCTAGTTGAGCCTCTGATTAAGTCAACAGGGATTCAGCGTCCAAAAATAGAACCAGTAGGAAAAAGTTTCATCCTCTGACTTTATGTGAACAGAATTTTCCTAAGATCCTAAAAATTCTCGAGCTCCAGTGATGATCACACTTCAGTTTCAGTAGAGGAGGAGAGAAATTTCCTTTTTACTTTAAAATGCATTTTATGACTGAAACAGTGCAATGATGGAGTTTTATTCTTTTAAGTTTAGTGGAGTGCAAGTTTGGGAGGAGATAACAGAAAATGTGATTAAACTGAAACTGTGAACTTAAAGTTTTACTACCGTACTTTATTAAACTGCAGACAGTAACTGTAATTAATCCATCCATCCATCCATCCATCCATCCATCCATCCATCCATCCATCCATCCATCCATCCATCCATCCATCCATCCATCCATCCATCCATCCATCCATCCGTCTTCCGCTGATTGCTTAATTAATCATATTTTCAAATTTATTGGTTTTTATTGAACAAACAGTGGAGATAAATGTAACAATCCCAAAAATACAGACAATAGTTTGAATTTATTGTGACAATTTATTATGATAAGAAAATTGATCATAATAAGTGATTTTAAAAAAAGGCCCATTCCTAGATCTCAACATTACAATTGTCCACCGAATGAGCTTGTTACCTACTGACCTTCTTTTCTGGACTCGAACACATGCAGATGTGACACATCCACGGCTCCACGCTGAGCTGCGTAACCGTCATCATGTCAGGCTTCTCTCCAGAGGGGACACATTTCAGCCTTTCTTTACTTTTAGTCAGGCACACACTCAGACTCCTGCACAGCGGTCAGAAAGACATTCTGGAAAACAAGGTCATCTTCTGACCCAACCCCTGCAGTGCAGAGTCATCGATGTTCTGCTGCTGGAGACCGGAGAGTCACAGCTGCCTTCAGCCGCCGGCCGCGGGTTCATTTATTGCCTGATGGCATGAACCCAGTTTGATCGGTCATTATAAATGTTATGATCTGGAGGCAAATGAAATTTAAAGTTCAATTTATTAGAGTTTGCATGTATTTGGATTGGGCTGTCATACAGAAAATGTCTCATAAGCTGCATTCTTCTCCATAAGTGTGAGCAAAACTCTGTTTGTAAACACAAACGTCAAAGAAACACAATTTTGCAATTATGGTGTTTCCATTAAATAAGGAACAATAAAAATCACACAGGAATAACTTTGCTATATGTGCATGTGGAATATGATGCTCTCAAAGCTTTTCAACTGAACCTTCTTCATACTAACAGTCAAGCATGGTGGTGGCAGTGTCATGTCTGGGGTTGATCTGTGGCTGCAGGACTTAATAATTTGCCAGTTCTGATGTTTCTCAAGTGATGACTGTGTGATGATTTCATGACTTTTTTGTTTTTATAATGTGCAAATAAACATGATTGATTGATTGATTGATTGATTGCTTGACTGATTGATTGATTGATTGGCAGTGTTGACCAGGATTCTCTTGCAAAGGTGATTCTTAATCTTGATTAAATTTTCCTGGTGAAATAAATGTTAAATAAAATTAAATTTAAAAAATCACAATCAAATCTGATCCCTGAAGTAAATCTCCTTATAAATGACTTGAAAATGTTTTTATTAATTAATAATAATAATAATAATAATAATAATAGAACTGTTTAAACTGTTGGACTTTAATCTGTTTAAAATAATTTCGCAATATGTTAAGTAGATCAGATAGATAGATAGATAGATAGATAGATAGATAGATAGATAGATAGATAGATAGATAGATAGATAGATAGATAGATAGATAGATAGATAGATAGATAGATAGATAGATAGATAGATAGATAGATAGATAGATAGATAGATAGATAGATAGATAGATAGATAGATAGATAGATAGATAGATAGATAGATAGATAGATAGATGTTTTGCTCTTTTTTTCTCTCTCTGTAGGCATCTTTTTATGGAAGTGACATTCCTGGAGCGGTCCAAACAGAAGCCCTTGTTTAGAGGCGAAACCTCCCGCCCTGTCCCCTTTTTTCATCTTCCTAGTTTTGGAGCCCTGGGTCAAAGGTCAAGACCCCCTCCAGCTTCAGAGACATGTCAGGTCATGCAAGCCACATAGCATTCCCTGTATAGTCCCCCAGCAGCCCACCTCACTGCCCTCCCCCAACCACCAAAAAGGCCTGTTGCCTCTTAACTCCAACAAGCCCGCTCCTCACAGCAGAGGCTGTGAATGTGTGACTCCTGAAAGCTGCAGAGATCTCGTCTGATTTGAACAAACATGTAAATATGATTAAAGACGGAGTGGGGGCTAAAGAGCAAACCTCATTAGATGGAGAAACATTTCTCTGCTGTGATGAATCTCAACACTAGCATAAATAAACACGCAGATTTCCTGTTCAGAAATGAATGGGTGATGTGTATGCGTAACGTTTTTAAAAAATCTTTTCCTGTGTGAAATGAGCAGCTTATGTATTTATTTATTTTTTTTATCTTTGCTGCCTTCAAGTAAAATACGCAAGTCCTGTGTTGAAATCAGACAAAAATAGGAAATAAGCTGCCATAAATTCATGCAGGGCTGAATCAAAACTGTCAGGAAACAATTAGGAAAACACCATAATTCCTTCAAATGGGGCCAAAGTTGAACTGATAGCAAAATGTGTTAAGTGAAAATAACCAATTTTACTCGGACGTAAAAGGTCGCGAGACTCGTCGGGGCCTTCGCTTGCGTCCTCTTCGCTGAGTCAGCAAACAGAGTCACAGTCCCACCAAGAAACAGGATGAAAAATGGGTTGGAGGCATACAAACAGGCTTGGGATGTAGTGCAGAGAAAAAGGCTGACCCCTTCCAACAGATAAACAAATAACTAAATAAATCCTGGGGACACTGGGGTGAGGGAAGCTACCCCCGAGGGGTCAGAGCAGGAACAGATAAATCTCCCTTAAAGACGCCATGCCTCTCCATGGTTAACCTCTTAATCAACCCCAATCCGCCAAAGGAAACAGTGCTGACTCTCCAAAACGCCGCTCTGTCCTCCAATCCGCACTTTCTGTTTGCTTCATGGGAAAGATTAGGATCTTATTCATATTTAGTTTAAATTATGTGACTGCTTTTTATCTAATGCAACAATTTTGATAAAAAATTATTGAAATTGTGGTTTAGCAACACACCCCTTCAGTGCTTCACTCATCTTTTCAACATGAGCCGACACTGATCCATGTTTTCGCACATTACCTTTTGGTCCACTGTAATCAAATCAAATTCATTCCCCTGGTTGGTCCAGACCGTTTAAAGGATCCAAACAACCGGACTGACACACACTTCTTGTTTGGTTCACTTCCAAACAAATGTTGGTGCCGTTTGCTTCTGATGTCACCAATATACTCTCTCACACATTTGACGTTCCAGTCTGGTTGATATGTTTAATGAATTTGTGTGACATATTTAGTCTTTCTGCTCGATTGGCCACAAATGTGCAGTAAAAATGCTGAGAGTGAAGCAGAAAGTGAAACAGATCATTGCACAGCAGCTTAGAGTCACCATATCAACATATTTTAAAAGGATAATTTTGTTAATTGTTTTTGTTTATAAGGTTATGAATGATACTTGGCTTAGGAACAACCAAGGGGAGGAAGACTTTAGATGCTATGCTCTTCAGCTCTTGAACAAATTCCCTGAAAACCTGAAATGTTTTAGAAAATGTTAGATTATGTGGTCTTAAATCTAAAATGTGCAGTGCAGCTTTTACAGCATTATCATTCCTCAGCTGTTTGTGTATAATTTCTTTGCTTTTTCTTTGTTTTAAATTATCTTGTGAATCTGAAAGTTACTTTTAATCATCTTGTCTATGAATGGAGATAGACAGATGGGCTTGTTTTGCCTTTTTGCACACAGATCTTTTTGACTCAGGGAGAGAAAAGGGAGAAGTGATGAAAACCCGGGTTAATCCATGTTACTGTTGAGCTATGCAATCATATTATTTTACAGTATAATATTTGTGCAGGTCTAGTTTTGCTGATATTCAAAAATATTTTCATCATAAATGAAGGGCTGGCCTTTTTGTCCAGAGTTTTCTGTTCTTTCAGTTAAAACCGAGGAAACTTACTGTAGCTCAGCCAGAGTGAGTCATATTGAACATGAAAACAGACTTTATGCTGATGATTTATTGCTTTAAAGGAGAGAAAATCTCACATTTGTTCTTTTTTAATGTCCATGCTGTCAGAATTTACAAAGTTTGGTGACTTTTGCACATTTTCCACCTCTGCTCTGTTTTCAGTTTGCAATGACATTTCAAAGAATTTCAAACATAAAACCTCTTGATGCTTGTCATCAGTTTCTCTGGGGAAAACTCAAAGAGTAAACTCATCATAAATTTACCTCCACTCATTATTTTCACATCCTTCTGCTGAACAAGCACTGAAGCAAACTAATTCTTCTTCTTCTTTCTGTCTTTGTCTGTCCATCAGCAGTCTTTTCTGAAACACTAGAGCCAATTAGCCTCCTGTGAGTGTGGACCATCCAGATAACATCAGCTCAGAGTTCATGCAAGACATGGAAACTTTTTCACAAACAAGACTTCCTATTTCCGTATCGTGCTCAGGTTGCATACCTGCTCAGTTGACGGCCTCTTCCTCAATGAGACGCATTTAGCGTCAGTTGAAGCGGAGCGCCACCTTGTTGGCGGTGGCGTTGTCAGGACGAATATAAATTAACACGTAACCGTGGCCCCTGCGTTTCCTAGGCCATACGATGCGGTCATGCTCACCACCCCTTGGCCCCGCTGTGACACCCTCGTGTGCCTGGACCTCCTGCAACAGTTGGTCCCATCATCCATCACTGAGAGTCACACGCATGGCTCAAGATACTCTGCATGTTACCCGTCCAGTTTTTCAGAATCAACGGGGCAAAAGCTCAGCATGAACAACATGATCAAACAGCACAGTTCTGGTGAAGATGCATAATTTATGGAGCAGAGGTCGAACTGTCTGTGTTTGGACATGTTAGCTTTGCTATTTGGTCCTCTGCTCCCTGGCTGGAGGACGAAACAGAAATTGCTTGTGCATGCATGAACAGGTTGCAGGTATTAAGCTGAAAAGGATTGCATTCAAAAACACAAATACTAACATAATATTTATGTCAGGGTCCAAACTGACCTCGGATCAGTTTGTAGCTGTTCATCGATGTTTAAGGCAAATTATTGGTTTTCCTTGTGTGAAAAAATTGGGTCGTAAGAAGCTTATGATAAATGTATTTTTTATTATTCTAATTGGTGCAGAGAATTTTAAGTGTGAAAAAAACATAAAGTTGTACATTTTACTTGATGTGCATCATGTATCATAATGGCTTCAGATCCCTGGAACGATATTTTGCAATATTACAGTATTACAAACACATTCTTCATTTTTTTATTTTATTGCTTTGATTTTATTTGGATTTTACCTGGTAGACCAATTCAAAGTGGTGCTTAATAGTGAAAAGTGTGGCATGCATTTGCATTTAGCCACTCCGTGTCAATAGTTTGTAGATCCATTTTTCAATGTGATGACTGATTTTAGATAGGATGGAGAGCAAGTCTTGCCTCTGAATATTGAATTAATTTAGATTTAGACTTTGACTGGGCCCTAGAACACATAGTTATGCTTTAATGTAAACTAAAGGTGTCTATGCTTCTTGCCACGGGGCTAAAAAGTGTAACATCAGAAATACTTGAGGGCACAGAAAAATTAATGATATATTTTGTAATAAGGATTGCTAAAACTATTTTATTTGTTATCTTTGCTGCTCATCAAGAACCACAATGTTTTATTGAAACACCAGCCTGGTTTCTGTCGCTAAGGGATCCATGAACCACAGTAGATCCAGATCTTAATGATTAACAGCAACAGAGACAAAAAGCAGAGAATGTGATGAATGATTATTTAGCCAGGTTAAAAAAATGTTTAATCTGCTTTGCAGCAAACATTTGATTGTTTGTAGTCCAATTTAATACCAAACTAAAGGAAGCACTAAAAAAAACATGAATCCATTTTTCATCTTGTGATTTTAATATTCCTTTTAAAAGACCTCAAATGAGGGTAAATTATTCTCTGACCCATCACCCTCCTGAGCTGATAAACCAAATTTATGAACCGAGTTTCTGAATACTTATCAAGGGCCGCACAAAATCCTTTTGAAGGCTGCGAATGGCCCCCGGGCCACACCTTAGACACCCCTGATGTAAACCCTTCCACTGCAGCTCTGGATCTCTGCTGCGGCTCGTTGACCTGAACCTGCAGCCTGATCAATGCGGCTCACAGGCCGACCTCCATCTTGGTCCGTCCTGTTTCCACGTTCAGATGATGGATTGAACCGAGCGCTGTGAGATGTTCAAAGCTCGGGATGTTGTTGTGGAAACTAACCCTGCTTTAAACCTCTCCACCACTTCCTCGCTGACCTTTCTGCTGGGTTCCCTGGTTTTCATGGCGCTGGTTGTTCCATAATGTTCTCTAACGAACCAATGAGGCCAGAAACGGAGCAGCTGGATTATAATGAGGTCAGACTGCACACATGTGCACACTGGATTTATTTAGAGGCATCAGAGTAAAGTGGACAAGCCCAGTTTGTTCATTCTTATTTGTAAAATTAAGAAAACATATAATTCTGTTTAATTCCACTTCTTATGTTGATTCCTCACAAAAACCCCTCAAATATTTCATCTTGTTCAAACCTTTGTGTCCTGAAGATATTTGTCTGGACGGTTATTGTCCGTATTTGAAGATTAATGGGTGAACATCGCGCTGATCCTCATTTAATTAGCCTCCTCTGGGTGAAGTCCTGGTCAAATTGATCATAAGCCTCGGCTGGATTGAATTACACTCTAATTACCCCCCAAACCCCGAGGAGCCCGGGATGCTGGGCCAATGCGCGGCTCGCAGAAATCTCCTAATAGCAAAGCGCGGGCTAATTGGGGGACAGGTAAGGTTACATGTGACAGCAATTAAACCGAGCGCGGGGCCAACTTTATGGCCTCCGGCGAGAAAGGGCCCCGCTCGGGACCCCTGAGTGAAGTTTGGCTCTTAGCGCTTTGCTGCCCAATAAAGACATCATAGATAGATAGATAGATAGATAGATAGATAGATAGATAGATAGATAGATAGATAGATAGATAGATAGATAGATAGATAGATAGATAGATAGATAGATAGATAGATAGATAGATAGATAGGGATGATGAGGGTGCACCCCATTCAGCCTCCCGCCCGTCCGCCGGCATCAACCCTGGGTGGAGTTTCCCTCACATGACAAATCAGGAGCATATCTGGGAAAATAATCAGGCTCCCGCTGCTCTCAGTGTTAAACCCTCAGCCTGAACACAACACTGTCTCCGTTAATTACCCCAGAGCCTCGTTTTCTGAAGTCCCGCAGCATCAGACCCGCAAAAACCGTTGCTTTTTTTTTTTCCACCAGTGAACGCTTTGTGTCGCGCTTTGAACTGTTGTCTGATCACCCCGTATTTATTTGTTTAATGTATTTATTTATTTCTGTTTGGTTTGGAACAAAGCAACAGGTCTGTTGTGGTTCCGAGCGCAGACGTTTCCGTGGAACTTGGACAGATTTTCTGTTAAGCACCGCATGGAAAATAAGAGTAAAATATGCAAAACGTATCTATAAAATACATCCATAAACAAGTAAACAAACAAGTAAATAACTACATAATTTAATAATAACTTTAGAGAATCAAATAAAATCAAATTAAAGAGAATAACTTCCACCACCGTGGAAAAAAACTCCATTTAATTTCCGTCCAGGATCAGGTGTCATTGCAGAAATTTTACTTTTGTCGTTCTGTCTGAAACTGGTGGTGTATAAATTTCAGTTCCTGCCTGAATTTCCCCTCTTTTAAAATCTGGACGTTTAAGTAAAAAAAGCTGAACTTCATTCTCTGGGTGATTTTTTATTTTTATTTTTATTTTTTTATCTATTGTGTGTGAAATCCGATCTGAGCGGAAATTTAAGTTAAAAACATTAAACCGGGACCCGTTTTTATATACAGACAGAAATTTATTTATTTATACATTTTAGTCCTTTTACTCTGAAAGTCCTAGAAAAACCTTCCCATTATGAAGGTTTATTGTTTAAACTCTTAACTCTGACTCATGGACAGCGCAGGTTCCATCTATGATTTTAAGTTAAGAGTTTTAACTAAGAACTTATTAGAACAAAACCAAACAATCTGCGCATTTTGTTCTGAATGAGCGGTTCTGGGTGTCCCAGTAAAGCCTCTCCTGTCAGTCAAATCGCTCATCTCCCAATCAGAGAGCTTCTGGACGTTTTTACCAGACTTTTCGGGCCAATCCCGGCCGGCCTCTCACGCCGCTCTCCGCACACGGAGGGGAGGAGAAGCGGCCTTATTTGGCATTTATTGCCTTATATGGTTCGCCGGCAGGGGAGGTCTCCTGTCTCTGACACTTTCCCCCAACTGGAGCTTTGACTCTGGAAGACAGGACACCCAGTCTGAGGGCGACCCGGCGAGCTGCGCTGCTGTTTGGATCCGTAGTTTGGTTTGGTTCTCCTCAGCGGACCGTCATCCTGAATCCTCGGAGGAAATCCCGTCTGTCTAAAGAAAAACTTGTGCGCAAACAGATCGTTTTCCATTTCGCTCCGCTGCGCGCAGGACGGAGAGGATCCAGGAATCCCCTCTCCTCTCCTCTCCTCTGGACTCGTCCCCTGTGCCGCTGGGACAAAACAAATCCTGCTCTGAAAGCTTCAAACACGTGGTCAGAATTAGTTTAAATTTGTGTTTGAAGAATCGATAGCACCCGAACAGAACCGAGCCGGAGGGTGTGAGCTGCGGGATAATTACCTCCTGCGCAGTTTGTGCAGCTTTCTCCCAGTTTAGGATAAAAACAGCCGACGGGATAAAAACATCCTGACAGAGTTTTCACTCTGACAGCCAAGCTGCTCAGTTGTTGGACTGACTTTCCCGAGAGGTTCCGCTCTGAAGAACAACGTGTTTATGGATCGCTGCGCAGAGAGGAACTCCGGGAGTTGTTGGCTCTGCAGTTCGACATCGATCATGTTGATTCCCCGCGGTTGCTTTGTACTATAATAGATGTTTACACCAAGTATTAAGTCCTATTTTAAAAGTGACTCTGTTCAGCTCAGACCAGCTCGCATTGACCCCTGAGGACAGAGGGAAGCGCCTTTTCGCCCTTCCTGTTTTCTGTTTTCCTTCAAGACGTCAGGACGGATCTCTACCGCGCACTCCGACTTCTTCTGTGATTTAAACAGAGGCAAAGTGTTTGGGGATAGCATGGCAATGGTAGTAAACCAGTGGCCAGAGAACATTTCTGCAGATCCGGGCTCCCAGCTGCAGATGTGCGGCCAGGAGCCCGGCGGGGGACCGGGGACTCCGAACGGTTCCACACCGGGGAACGACGCGCTTTCCGGGGATAAGCTCCCCAACGTGGACTGCATGGTGTGCGGGGACAAGTCCAGCGGGAAGCACTACGGCCAGTTCACCTGCGAGGGATGCAAAAGCTTCTTTAAGCGCTCGGTGAGGCGGAACCTGACGTACACATGCCGGGGGAACCGGGACTGTCCCATCGACCAGCACCACCGGAACCAGTGCCAGTACTGCCGGCTCAAGAAGTGTCTCAAAGTCGGCATGAGGAGAGAAGGTAAGCCGGACATTCTTTCATTTTTTGGGCACAAAGGATCGTGTTTCTGTGCGTAAAGTTGTGCGTAGTGTTCATTAGTCACTAAGGTCGAGAACTTAAAAACAGAACAAAGACAAGTGGCGCTTTCTGCGGATTAATTTGCACATTTGCAGCAGCGCTTTCAGACAGATCTGACCATTTTCACGTCTTCAATGCTAAACTGAGACATTTCTAGAGCAGCTGCCAAACCGAACTGACACATATCGGTCCACTTTAGTCCCAACGTGACGCGTTTCCAGTTTTTAGGAGGCGCATGTCATTTTGGAAGAGCACCAGGCAGAACTCCGGTGCGTAAAGGTGCGCAGCGCCTTCCATGTTCCGCGCATCCAGCCGGTTCTGTGGGTAAATAATCAGTCCCACCTGCGGCTCCTCGCCGCTTATTCCTCAAACATTCTCCAAATCAGACGCATTCACGGCGCTCTGTAAAATCCTCCCTTTGTTTCTGCGCGTTAATTATGCTGTTTGTTCAGTGACACCGGGAGCCGCTATAAGAGGATGCCGCAACATTTGTTGCATTGTGTTGGATTAACAACGGGTCAGTTGGTGCCAAAGAGGTTCAGTGGAAACGTGTTGGTGAAGAGGAGCGCTTCGCCTTATTAATTATCATCAAGCAGCGACATCCAGCCCACGAGGCGCGCGCTGGCGCGTATTTAACCAAAATGAGACCAAAGTGATCTCTGCTAATTGCTGTGCGGCAGTTGGTTGAATTTTTGGCGCATATTTTGGACTAAATCTCAAAATTCTAATTCTTGAATTTACATTTTCCTGCCTAAATATGAGGGAAGTTTTTATGTTAAGAAAAAAAAAAATATGGAATCGCGCACAGATTTACGCAGAAATGTCAGTAAAACATGCTGTGCGTAATTGATGTGCATTCTGCTGCTTGTAAGACTCAGTTCATTAAATATCTCTGTATTTAATGTAGATGTTGCACTTCAGTCTAATCAGGAGACAGGATCAACAGCAACAGCAGCAAATTTCTCTGAAGGACACTTAGCCAGTGTCCTCTCCGCCCTTTGCTCTTTACTGAAGTAAACAAACAAACAAACAAACAAACAAAAACACCTCTGGACAGGTTAGGAACACCCGCCCTGCTCACGTCTGAGCGGATCCCTGAAGGCTTCCTGCAGTGAACTCCTGCGCCTCGGCGTGCAGCGTGTGGACCGCTGCACTCTGGCATGTAAAGAAACCCGCAAGCCACACCGAGTCGGTCATGCTCCTTTCCGACTGGATGAACCCGAGGAAATCTCCTGATGCGCCGCATGCGTGTTTACGGCTGCAGAAGTTGCTCCTGATTTGGTTTAATAACAAGGCGTAAAATATAACATTTTAGATGCCAGAAGAGGAGCTGTTTGTGCAAATCCTCCTTCTGAGATGCGCTTCTTGTTCTTATTTTATTTCTGGAATCTAAACGGAACGTCATTTCTCAAATTCTTAGTCAGCTGCTTTATTGTTGATTGATTATTTATCAGTTTTGGGCTGAGAAGTGAAGCATGCCCAGGTTTTAAAAAGTAATGATTTAAAATGTTCTGCAATAAAATCTCTCACATAAATTTAGCATATTTTAATGAAATGTCAGAGAAAAAACTGCCAGAGTGGAGTTTTCTCAAGTTGTATGAAATTTACCGTAAAACTGTACAGCCCCTCCCAAACCTGTTGCTGCCAGATAGCTGGCTGAAAGAATGAACATTTTCACTCCTACAAGAAAGTCTAAATTCATTCTGCAGAATAAGCAGCTGATGATGAATCCATTAGCAAGAGTTCATTTGGTTTAGTCTTTACACCGAAAGCAAAAATAATAAATAAATGTTAAACATAACATCAGATCATCAACATATATTAGCAGCTGCCATTATTGGTTTTCTGTTTCGAATAAAAACATTAAGTTCATGTTTAGACCTGAGCAACATGTTCATCATCATAACGGACAGCTGACCATCACAACTGAAGCAGATTTTATGCTGAATCTAACAGAAAGTGTTGTGCTGTGATGATGGAAATAAAAGAGTTGAGTCCATCATCATCAATAATAGAAAGAAATGGATCTGAGCAGGCCTAATTATTTGTGTAAATATCATTAAACTGATGTATTTCGGTTGAACATTTTTTGGGGGACATGAGGAAATGTTCTGGTTTCTCTCCTGACTGAAACACTTCGACACAAATACATCTCAGCTGGTTGCTTTTCATAACCGGTGTTACTCTAGACCAGTTGTTTTCACAGGAAAATTAAGGATGATAGGAATAATAGAGTATTCCTGGAAAGCTGATATGAATGTTTAATGCTGGTCTCTGTTTCCTGGAAGAGCTCTCAGGACCGTTCGGCGTCCGCCGGGTCGCCCAGCACTCCTGTTTATTCACATGCATCACCAGAATGGAAGAATGGAAGATCCTTGTATGTTTCAATCTTGACGTTTTCACATCCTTACAGAACATTTCAAGATCAGTGAGAGTTTATTTTTCCACAGACGTACAGACAGATCTCATGTGTTTGACTCCACTTAAAGATTTTCCCTCACATAAAAGAAGTGAGTGAATCTCTCTTGTACGACTCTTGCACAGAGTAAATTAATATTTTTCTGCTTGAGAAGACTTTTTAAAGGTTTCACGAGTGGCAGATTTAAAAGTCGCTCTCTCCAGAGGGGACATCTGACCTCTTTTCAGTGTTGAACATCATATCATTTGTCGAAGACTTCGTTGACGGGAAGACGCTTCGGTGGGAATCAAACGTCTGAAGCGCTGGCAGGGGTGGAGTCGTTGTTTCGCCAGGCGGCTACGTGGAAGCTGCAGTTGTTTCTCTGTCGGCAAAGAGAATCAACATGACACTTCCTTTGAACTGCATGTTTTAATTCTGAAAGGACGAATTACTGAAGACAGAACATGCATTTATACACCGTGATAAGGTCACACTGTCTGCTGTGTGTGTCCTGAATTAGCTGTGAGCGCCTACAGACACGGCGATGGTGGAATTAGCGGCGAGTTCTGATGATAAACAGACCCAACATCTGTTTATAGCACAGAAATCTGTAATTCCCACTCTGAACACTCCTGACCCACTTTGCACCCTGACAGAATGTTACAGCGGCGGTAAATGTAGGTCAACCAAATCTAAAACATAACCAGAGGACGGACTGAAGTCAAAGTCCAAATGAGAGGAGCGTTGAGGAGGCGGGGGGAATATCCCAGTGGAGCGTTCCAGTCCAATGGCGCGTATTGGCTAATCCAACTTCCTATCAAGCGCTGCTGATTGGTCTGCTTTGGTTGATAAAACCCGAAATGTTTTATTTGTGAGTTTCTAATAGTTAAACCATGAGCACATTACTGCAGAGGTAATGTTTAAATTCCTCTCAGCTGAAAATGCTTCTGGCTAGAGAGTAGAAGCAACACTCTCTAACCAGAGAGTGTTGCTTACAATAAAACAATAGTTTTATTGTGAAGTTCTGAGCTGCTACTGTGACAAAAGTAAACACAGTGGGATCTTCCTTAGTTTCTCAGCCTGTTTTCATGTGTCAGCTCAGTCATCTGGATTGAAACTGATGGGGATTTTTCAAAAAGTGTAAACAGGCTTCAGGGTGAGACTGTTTGCAGGTTATTCAGAAGTTCCCAGACGTGACGCCCTGCCGTCGGTTTCTGTCGTTCTGCGTCCAGCAGCGCCTCGGGACGGCCTCCACTTATGCTCCGTCGCGTCTCTGGCGGCCATTGCTCCTTCATGTCTGAGCGATAACTCAGGACAGTCCACTTTTACTGAGCAGGTGCTTCATTTTTAAGATTTGACTTCAAATGACAGGAAAGCTGGTTGTAAAATTGTACAGAAAACTTTCTTTCTGAAATATTCATTTGACTTTAAGACTGCTGGTTTGCACAGTTCCTGAATTCTCTACAAATAACCAAAACATAAAACCATTTTTAACACACCTGGTTTAATGTGGACCATATAATGGCTGGAAGCACCGTAAACTGTTGCATATGTGCATCATTCGCCTCGGACCGAGCAACATTTTCAAATTTGCCGTAATAAATTTGATGCTGACAGAATCTCAAAACGTCCTTCTGGATTTTTGAGGAATACAATCAGCTTAGACTTTGGAAACTATGACATTTTATGGTGTGAAAAACATAAAATATAAAATTGGTATTAAAAGGAGCACAAAAACTTAAAAATAAGAATAAAAATACATAAAAAGTAACAATTACTCCTGCTGCTGCATTATAGTATATAAATTATTACAGTTATAATAATGTACAAAATGTAGAATAAATCCTACATACAACGGTCTTAATGTGGGTTTTGTGTACAATATTCCCAGTTCGCAGTTAAGTGTTTGTGGATTTTTCCACAGAGCATATCTAAAATATTGGCCAGAAAATGAAGCTTAGGAAGCTGAAATCTTTTGTTGTAATGCTACTTGACATCCTATTGGTCTGCTTTTTGCAATGCAGCCAATCCAAGAGCAACATTGATTTTCCTCTGTGCTGATTGGCTGGAGTCCTGTAAGCAGAAATAAGGAGGCTGTAGATGTTAGCTGCTGCTGTAGTGATAGTACGTGTCCGCTGTGTGTTTTAATGCATATTAAGATATATTTAATGTTTGAACTCTCAACACAGGCAGTTAGAAGAGAAGCTGTGGATTTTATTTATTCGTGGGCAGCTGATCATCGGACATGCTGCTGTTAAATCTAAAATGATTCATGCTGCTGTCAGAGTTAGATTAAAAATGATTTCATTCCTTTCAGAAGTTCGATGCAGGCGTTTCTCAACTGACGACAAAAGGTTGCATGAAAAATAATTTATCTGTTTTCATCTACATTTTACAAAAATGATGATTTTCTGAATTATTTCCAGGAAACTCTTATTGGCATTGCAGTAATCAAAGTTTTGCATACTTACTCTGGTATTTTGATAATTTCCTTTTGACAAAGAGCTCAAAGTGTTTGAGGCTGGAAGACCTCTTTGCCATCACCCTAATCTGCGGTTGTAGTTTAAAACCAGTGGATGGAGCTACAAGTTTATTACGGTGATTTTTGATTATTTGTCACTCTGTTCACGGTTGTAAGAAGAGAAAGTTTGTTTCTGAGCAGCAGGATGTCGGATCGGCTCTGAGAAAACTCCACTCACTCTGGCATTTCTAACGCATCTCATTAAAAACACTTTAAACTGTGAAAACTACTTTAAAACTGCAACTTTTTAAATGTCCAGTCTCGGCTCCTAAAGCTGGCGTGTCCGAACATTTTTGCCAAAATCATCAGATCAAAACAACAAAAGGGAAAAAAAGAGAGCGGAAAAAAAGAAACAAAATACTGACTTTTTTACTTGCTCAACAATAAACTGTACTGTGCTCAAACTACTTTAATTAAATGAGTAAAACTGTCTTTTTGTCGAGTATGTTTGTGTAAATTATTGTAGATTAAAAAACCTTAAAGATGTTTTGCTGGCTTGCTGTTTTGTGAATTTCTTAAAGTTATTATTTAAAATATTGTGTATAAATTCTGAGCAATGAAAACAAAATTTCTGCTAGTTGTATTGAAACATATGTAGCCAAGTTTAATACATTTATTAAATTTAGATCTGTATAGATGTGATTTTCACCGGAAGATGCAAAAGGTTTGAGTTTTGGATATTTTATACTTTAGCCAATATTTTCTATTGTTGATTTTAGTTTGAATTAATTAATAATAATTCGTCCTTCATGCGTCGCTTAAACATCTGATTAAAATCACGCTTTGCGTCTCCTGGTTGATTCTGCCCAGTAGAAACAAACACACCGAATTCACTTTGTCTTTTCAAAGTAAAAATGAAAAGTTTCCAAAATCAGACCAGGGGCCACAAATGGCCCCCAGGCTGCATTCTGGACATCTCTGTCCTGAAGTGAATTTTATTTTAAAAAGAACTGTTAAGCCTTTTAGCATAATGGTGGAAAGAAACGTTGTAGGAGTCTGTTCTTGCACAGTTTGAAACATTTTGTTTCAACAGAAGTAAGTTTGTTTTCTGGCTTCCAGTTTCCTGCTGCGCTTCTGACAACATGTTCATTTTAAAATTAGCATAAATCTAAAAGATAGATTTCAATAGAAGAAGCTGACATAAACAGAGAAAACTGGGATTATTTCCACCAAAGCTTTAATGTTATGTGTCTGTGTCAGCTCCTTTGACACACTGGCTCCTTTCTGCTGCTCTCTGCCTCTCGTTGCCCCGCTGCACTGACCTGCAGGTCAAAGTTCAGGGCCAAAATAAAACTATGAGAGCCGTGGGGATATCACCTCGGTGTCACATCACAGGCTGCCCTCTCAGCTGGATCACACATGTGCATTCACACGCACTGCAGGCAGATAGAGTTACTTTTCTCCTTTTCATGCAGAATTTTTTTTATTCTTTTAGGTCGGGATGTTAAAGATTTCTCACATTGTTTCTCTTTGCATCCTGCAGTCACTGTATCTTATCATCCAGCTTTAGCTTTGCTCACAAGCCGAAGCTTTAGAGCTGAAAAAAGCCACTTTATTAAACCCAACTCCAAGAATAATCCAAATCCATAATGCGTCTGTTTTCCTCCATCCACGCTGACCTTTCGGACCAAATGTTGATAGGCCTTAATTGTATTTAGCTGCTGTAATTCCACTGACTGACTGACCCAGAGGCTAACCCAGCAGCGCTCCGCCAGCTGCCGTTTGCTGAAGCAGCGTTTTGAAAATCACAGCTACACTGCAAAAAATCTTACCAAGTATTTTTGGTCCAGTTTCTGGTGCAAATAGTACACTTTAAATAACTTAAAAATAACTGCTTAAAGGAAGCTGATGCAAGCAAACAATGCCTTAATATTCATGAAGAAGAATTTTCTCCATTGGTGGATTATTTCACTTATAACAAGACTTTTTTTTTTTTTTTACAAAGTTTTAAGTTAATTTTAGAACTTTTTCTTTAATATTAAGGAATTATTTACTTAAAACAAGTGCTTATATCTTGCTGGGAAGTTACTTTAAAGTCAGTTTGATTTTGTCAAATGTGCTGAAATATTTGCAGCAGAAACTAGAATAAAAATGCTTTGTAAGATGTTCTGTTGCTGCAGTGCTTCCCAAAGTGTCTCCATGTTCACTTTCCCTCCTCATTCCACATCCCGGATGTTTCTGGATTAAACTGCTAGTTTCGACTTCATAAACCCAGTAACTTTTGTCTAATTGCAGTTATTTAAAAGCAGAATAGCAGATTATGGTACCTTCTTGTCCCATCCCCCCGCTTCCCTCTCCTCTGGCATCTGCTTTTAATCTCGTTTCTGTCTCTTTCTGCCCTCTGTCATGTCATCTTCCCCTCCCTTCTTTCTCCATCACCCAGTTTTTCCTGCTTTCTTTCCATCTTTCCCTGTGTTTTGGTCCATCTCTGTAGGCGAGGAATAACAGAGAGCGATGTGTTTCAGTGAGACGTACTCGAGCGCTCTGCCTCTCAGGCACGAGTGACCCCCACAATGAGGCTTTTGAAGAGTCAAGTGGCTCCAGCAGATACGCAGCCGTCCGCAGAGTTAGCCGCTTATTGACACCAGAGCAGATTAATAGCAGCGAATGTTTGAATCAGGAGTGAGTCCTCTAAGACTTCTCAGCTGAAGAAGGAGACTCAGTCCCTTCAGAATCTGTTTACGTTCGTTTGACAGTGCCCTCTAGTGGCACGAGGACATCAGGAGACAGAGTCCGCTAACTTGGACGTGTCAGAAATACATCAGTCCAGTGATGCACATGCCCTTCACTGGGCTTCTGCAGAGGGAGCTTTGTTTCAGTTACACTAAAATGTTGCATCATGGTAAACCAATGAGATTCAGATGGTTTTTATGCAGCAAAAATAAAATAGAGCACAATAAATGTGCATTTTATTGTTGTAGATGTGGAAATCATTCAAATTTAACTGCTAAACAACACTTTAATGAGTCAGAATAAATACACTTATATTTACTTTAACTTAGTACATTTATTTACATCCATTTTTTAAATTAATTAGCTATTTTATTCACTCAAATAAATTAGTTACTTTTTGTAGTATTCTGTAAAATGATTCTCAACAACAGGCAATATTTGTCAATTGACATTTCCAAAATCAAATGGAGATACAATCAATCAGCAGCTGATAAATAAAAGGATAACTGCATTTAGTTCATATTTCTTTGTCCAATCATGCATTTCAGACTTGAGAGCTCAGATATGTCAGTATAATTTAAGGAGACAGATTCCCAGCCGCAGTCATCATTCCAGACAAACACGTTTTATGGATGCAGCCGCCAGAGCTCTGCTGGGTTCATGACGAACAGGTTGTTTCATGAAACCATCCGGTTTGTTAACAACGAACAAAAAGGAGGATTTTATTGATTTTTTTACTGAGGCATAAGACGTTTTTGGGTCAGTGTTCCCAACGCCAAAGAAAGGAAAGCCGCTATTGCCTGTCCTAAAAGTTGCATCATCACCCAATTTGCACAACTGGCCATTTGTTGTAATGGAGGAAGGAGAGACACAAAGTGAGTAAAAAAATACCTTGAATGTGTTGCAACAACAAGCAAACCTTCTTCTGATGCTTCCTCTATTTTTCTTAATACCAGAAAAAGGAAACATACAGAGGCTCTTAAACAAAGTTACTCAGAATTTTTAATATATTCTGAGTAAATCTGCATAATTTCACTCCTTCAGTTTTTAGTTGAACTTTTTAAACTCTGAGTTATATGTGACAAAGAACATTTAAAGTTTCAAGTCCATTAGACACTGATGACGGTGGAAGCTGTTTCTCATGTCACAAAAGATCATTAGAAAAGATGCTACATTTGTTTCTAGCTGCTTACTTGCAATAAAACAATGTTAGAGGAGTCTGAATACTTGCTAAATATAAAGACAAAGTTGATAAATTGGCAACATTTGCCTCCAGGTGAAGTTCAGATTGTTAGCTGTTTTGTTAAATTTTGACCTTAGCATTAGCTCTGGTGCTAAACCAGCTCAAGCTGGACACAAAGTTAAATCCTTACTTCACATTTTTATCACAGCTTTTACTGAGATTATATACTTAAGGGAACCCATGAAAACTTGTTTGGTGGCTGCTGCACACGATGAGAACCACCGACTGAACCGTAACGGGTCGAATCCGTTACTCACCATCAGCCTGTCTCTCATGCAGACAAAAACAATAATCCTGTTGTACTTTGTAAAACTCTTGAAACCATCTATTGTTTGAACTTGCACCATACAGATATTACTTTCCTAGCATCACATTATAACAGAAACTTTAATATTAATATGGCTAACAACCAGAAAGTAATCACAAAGTGAGCACATATGAACCTAATTGACTTTAGAGATAAACATGAGTCGGGATTTACATATTAATACGACTTATAAAGAAATTTGCTTTTTTGATAAATATCTGAACTTCTCGTTTTTACAGTCTGACACTGACTGAGTTGAGGGTTTTTATAGGTCTTACTGTCGTATTACCAATATTGAAAATGCAAATTTTTCATATTATGTCGTATTATTTTATAAAACGTGACATTGTAGCAGATGTAGGGAGCCCCCTGCTGGTGTGGACCATGTAGGTGGTTGAAAACTGTTGTTCTAAGGCAGTAAATTAGATGTATTTAGGTTGTGGTTGCCTATTTATGGTGATATATTGGCTCTGAAGAAGGCAGAGCAAGACATTGCAAAGTTTTGGAAAAATGTGAAATTCATTCAGGTTTTTCAGCTTCTTTGTACTTTAATGTTTTCTTGCATTCAACCTCTTCCACAGACATCACTAGTTCTGTAAATACTAGTACTTTACAAGACAAGCAGGTTCAACTCACAATGAAAATCTGCAGCTGTCCCTCTGAAGTGACTGAAAACATCTGATCAGGGAATGAATCTAAAACTAAATGCAACAATTTTATCCAGTTTTGTTTCTATCGCTGTTGGCATGAGATCAAGTGAAAAACTCTTCCTTTTGTGTGACAAGCGGCATCTTCTCATAGCTGCAGCTCGCAGGAGGAGTGTGCATTCCTCTTGATCACCACAGGTTAAGCAGTTCATGGAGAAAAACGAGCGCTTTGAGGTCAGCACCTTTTGTGCAGAGGTATTTTTCGTCAGGCTCAAATTAAAGGCATTTTCAGTTTGCTCCGGAGTGAGTTGACCTCCAGACGCGTCACGGTGCATTCGATTGCTGCAGCAGCTGCGGGTGAGGCTGCAGGTGATATTTAAAAAGCATTTTTCAAGCCCCCACTCACTCATTCACTCTCCAGCCTTCACCTGTCTCCCTCCATATTTCACCTTTTCCTCCAGCCCTCTCTTTGCCCTCTATCTCTCTTTTCTCGACTTATCACCTTTCCCTCTCTACCTTATCTCACTATTCCAGCCTTTTACCTCATTTTTCACCCCCTTCACACATGGCTCCTCTTTGCATTTTCATTGCCTTTCTCCCCTCTCACACTTGCTCCGTGTAACTGTAGATGGAGTTATTAGTCAGACAGTGGGGATGGCTGAACAGGTGTTTTCCAAATGGGCCTTTGAGCGCTCACCGCATCATCATCACTCCTGGCCCGCGGGGGGTTGGGACGTGTGTTTGTTGGAGAGCTTGACCTCTGCGTGCCCTGTTCGCTTCAGGCTCAGCCATTTGCCAATACAGGGGGACCTTGTGTGTGTTTGTGTGTGTTACTTGTATTCATGTGCGGGTGCATAACATATGTAGGTGTGAAGAAGTGTTATATCTTTAACAGCTGCTGCTTGTCATTACTCGTTGATGCACAACAGCAGTGGGGAATGGCCTTGGCTCGGCCGCTGAAGAGACGAGCACTGACACATTTAAGAGTTGGAGAAATGTTTTTCGCCCCTTGACCTCCTTCTGCAGCCTGACACATTTTGCATGCCCAATTTGCTGCTTTTTTCCTCTGCTTCTACCTTCACTTAGGCTTTCAGAGCTCGCTTCGTTTTGCAGATACACTCCCCTTCATCTGCAAAAACACAAAGTCTGACAGAGTATTTTTATCTAGTTCCTGGAACAAATATCTTGGCACACTTAAAAAAACTAAACTAACTTACAAGTAACTTTTCAGGAATTAGTCAATAATTCCTTAATATTGTTGAAAAAGTAGCAGTTCCACTGGCTGATTATTCCACTAAGAAGATCATTTTCCTGTTATAAGTCAAGTACACTGAAAAAATGCTTTCTTGAACCAACTTTAAAAATTGATTCAAATTTGTTACAACTAATTTTATGAGTTTCTTAATCTATAACTCTGATTTGAAAAATTCAGAAATCAGAATAATTGTTTTTTCAGTGTAATCTGTCAGTGGAACTGGAACTTTTTCATCAATATTAAGGAAATATTGATTTAAAACAAGTTCCTATACATAGGTAATTAGTTATTTGTAAGTTAGTTTATTCTTTTTTTCCAAGTTTATTAAGATATTTGCAGTGTAAACTAGACAAACATTACTTGGTACACTGAAAAAGAAAACAGTTGATTCAACTTAAAAAAGTAAATTTGCTAAAAGTAACCAAATTAAGTTTAACCAAGTAAATATGTTAAGTTTATTAAGTCGTTGTGTTAAAATGTAAATAAAGTAATTTTGACAAACTGAATTTGATTACAAAAACAAATTAACTCAATTTTTTAAACTTAGATCTTCAGTCTCTTTTCTCAGAAAATGAAATCAGAATTATAGCTTCAGCAAAACTAACAAAATTAGCTGTAACAAGTTAGAGTCATTTTTTGAAGTTGGTTCAAACAAACATTTTTTTTTCAGTGCAACTAAAACTTTTTCATCACTATGAAGGAAACAAGCTTCAATATGCTGCTGTAAGTTAGTTTTATAATCTGGAAACGTTTGTAAAACTCCTGTGTGTTTTTGGACAGCTGTACAGAGAGGACGCACATCGAACTCCCAGAGCAGCCCGGGTCAGTACCTGACCAACGGTTCCGACCCGTACAACAGCCAGCCTTACCTGTCGGGCTTCATCTCCCTGCTGCTGCGTGCCGAGCCCTACCCCACGTCCCGCTACGGGGCCCAGTGCATGCAGGGAAACAACCTGATGGGCATCGAGAACATCTGCGAGCTGGCGGCTCGGCTGCTGTTCAGCGCCGTGGAGTGGGCCAAGAACATCCCCTTCTTCCCCGACCTGCAGCTCATGGATCAGGTGAGCCTGATGAGAGAAAGAAAAACGATCGGACACAGCCTGTTCTCGTTGCTGAGCCGCTTCCAGCTTTTATTCTCGTCATTCAGACGGAAAATGCCCGGAGATTCCAGGAAGAAATCATTAGATCTCACCTTCTCAAGAAGAAATCTGACCACTCATTTCTCTCCTGCCACTTTGAGAAAGAAATGAGCCGATAAATAAATGAAAAGATAATATTTTCCTCAACATCTGCATTGAGTGTCACTTAGCAGCGTGTAAAAAGGATTCTGTTTGGCAGCTCCTTGCGGCGCTGAGCATGGACCGACCCGAAATTGATCCTCCTCATGCAGATTTATGCTGCTGGCTCAGAGTAACTGTTGTACCTATAAATATTCACTTGGACATTTGGTAGTCATGTTATGATGTATTCATCCTGCTGCCGCAGCAACAGAACATTAATGAAACCATTAAATAACAACGTTTGCTTTCGCTCAGGGTGAATGTTTCTGTTCTGTTCCTCTTTCAAAAAGCTGATAACGGTTTCATTTAGGCCAACCTGGAACCTCATACTCTGTTTTGATTCAATTTTCAGTTCATATTTTGTCTTTTTTTGAACAAGCTGTTGTCAGTAACTTTGGCAACTCTTAAAGGTCAGTTATAATAAAACTACACTGCAAAAAAGAGTTTAACATTTTAGTTTTTCTGAATGAATTAATGAATTTATTGTCCCTATATTCATGTCTGGTGAGATTATAGTCCAAAAGAGCCAACTCCAAAAATAGTGTAATGTAATAAATACAATATAAATATAATAAAAAAACGTGAATATGGGGATGTTTACAACATACACACACACACATAACCACCATAAAATATTAAAATTATTCATATTTATTTATTTCCAGACTCTTTGAATAAATCCACCCAGTGGTGGGCAAACTTCTGTCTGCTAATAGCAGCGCTAGTTCTTCCTTTAGCACTTTTGCTAACTTTGAAAACGCACTTAGCTTCCCCAAAAGTAATTTTTCCTGATAAATTTGGAAATCCAGATAAAATGCTAATTTCCTTCACTATTTTGCAAACTTTTAGTTCACAAGCTGATTGAGCGATTGCCTGTGGATCTGGCTGATAAAAACCAACAGCATTTTAAAATAAGATCTAAACAGACAGCAGTGAATGCAAGGAGATAAAAGTCAAACCAACTGAAGGGATGAGTCCATTCTCCTCAAACGTTATTTGGACTGCGGCGTCCATTTAAACAGGAGAATCCTGAGAAAACATGATTCAGATATTATCTTAGTTTATGGCTAAGTATCAGAGCTGAAAGTATCTCAGTCACAGCCCTGATTAAAACTGGCTGGATGAACTTCAGTTTGTTTTTTATTGTGCAACAAGAACAGCAGAGTTATTCCTCATGAAAGGAAGAAATGTCCATCAGCTTTCAGAGTTTCACTTCAGTTCATGGAAATGATTGAAAAATAAAGTCAGGATTATGAATTTAAACAAGTATGTTTCAGTTTTATGGCTTTTATTTTGACTTTTATTTGAATGAGCAAAGTTTAAATTTGCTCAGTAAGATATAGGAGCTAGATTTAAGTCTAAATCTTAAGTTTAAGACTTAAGTGAGTATTTTTAAGTTGAAAACCAACATGAAACTAAGATAGTGACCAAAATTTCATCCAAAAGGAAGATTTTTCTCCTCAGAAACAGATGCTCAGTTGATTAGTTTAAGACCTTTGCGTGTTGAGCCTCTTTCACATGCTGCTGATGTTATCTGCAGTGCAGATATCAGCACCACAGTCACGGGTCAGAACGCAGTCATCAATTGACGCTCAACAATTCCCATTTTTAACACATTTAAATTCGACTGAGGACATCCCAGCAGCTGGTTCAGTTCACAGTTTAAATCGCTAATTGATGCTTTTGTATACAGCATTGAAGTGATGCTCGTAGTTTATGAATAAAAGAATAAAGCTCACATGGTTAGACTAAATCTGCTCTGAATGTTCAGAACCTTCCCATCCATTCTGTGTTCCTATACTAGGTGGCGCTGCTGCGCATGTCGTGGAGCGAGCTCTTCGTCCTGAACGCCGCACAGTGCTCCATGCCGCTCCATGTGGCGCCCCTGCTGGCGGCCGCCGGCCTCCACGCCTCGCCCATGTCCGCCGAGCGCGTCGTGGCCTTCATGGACCACATCAGAGTCTTCCAGGAACAGGTGGAGAAGCTGAAGGCCCTGCAGGTCGACACGGCCGAATACTCCTGCCTCAAGTCCATCGTGCTCTTCACGTCAGGTGAGTTCGGATCGGTTCCCAAGATGTTAGTGGTAAGATTTTAGGTCAGTAGGTTTGAAAACATCTTAATTTGAGGGGAAAGAAACTAAATGTCGTCCACTTTGGTTACATTCAGTGATTTCTGGCAATCAGCAGATACTGAAATCATGTAAGATTTTTCAAACCAACATCCTTGAGTTGCTTTACTTTAAAAGATTGAAGTCGTCCATTCGGAGTTTAAAGTATTTTTTAACTTTGCACCATTGAAACACCATTTCTCGTTTGAGAAAATACATTTATAAAAATGTAACTGCATGTCAGATATAATAAATACTGTTTCATCTCTGCAGATAAAGTTTGATCTTGTTTTAAGAACATGACTGGAAACCCAGAAAAACACTGTAAATATCTGATCGCTGTGCAATGAAAGCTCACATCCCTGACATTTGGAGGAGATTACACATCTAGATGGTGTCGGCTGAAAATGCAAAGATTACCATATTACACCGTCCCATCGTTTAAATAAAAAGGCCTCATGTTGTCGCTGCGAGTTCATAACATTCTTGTTTTACAGTGATGCAACGCCTGGTTTTAATGTCACATTGCCAGTGCAGATGGCTGAACGCTCGCCGTGCACCGTGCCATCTTTCACAGCTGTGACCATATGGCTCGGATTTGTTTGTGGTTCACAGACTCACGGAGGGTTAAAGGTCGATTCCGATGTCAACAAAAACACAACCTTTCTAGTGTGAGTAAGTTTAGAGGGAATTAGCAGAACCTGCTTTGGAACAGATCGGTTTATTTGTATCTTAATCACAACAACTTAACGTGAGTTTGAGAACCGGCCAGCCTGGAGCGTTTCTCCAGGTTAAACTTAATAAAGAGGAAACTTCTTGTGAAAAGCTAGTTTAACGCTGCAGTTGAGGGACAAGAACTTATCGCCCTAAAAGTTTTTATGAAAAACTAAATGTGGCATATAATTGCAATTCATCATAAATGGTTTTGAAAACTTCCCTTATCATTAAATGCAGTTCTGTTCTTTATGATGGTGAATTAGGGCCTTTATGAATAGAAAAAAAGAAGTGCATTTCCACCAAAAATCTTTAATTAAAATCAGAAATTTTCTACAAAAATCATGGAAGTTTTGGAGTTTCAAAAGTTGAACATTTTTCACTTTTTACACTCAATAATTGAATCTTTTTCAAGGACATTTCAAAAGTCAATCTCAAAAATTTTTCTACCACATTTTTGACTTTTTAAGCCCAGAAATGTTCTTGTACTCATTTTCTTTTCTATCTATCTTGTCCCTAATCCATCATTATAACTGCATTAAGTGACCAGAAATTCATCAGAGAACAACCAACATCATGAAAATCAAGCAAACAGACCAGAGAGAACCTGGTTCTGGTTCCGTTTAAAACTGGGTTTGGCTCTGAAACAACATCCCAAGTTGTGAACATCTCCCAGAGCTCAGTTTAATCCATCATGTGAACACGGAGAGAGGATGGACCACCTGCAGACGTACCAAGACATGGACGTCCACCTGCACTGACAAGAACAGCATCAATCAGAGGAGCAGCCATGGCATCTCCAAATCACACTTCATAGATATGCAAAACTGGCAGCGAGATAAACCAAACGACTTGCAGCTGCGTTGTACAAAATTACATTTTAATGGATTGATGTTTGTGGTTTCAATGTGTGAAAATGTGCAGAAGTGGTACAGTTTATGTTGTAATGTCTCGAAACAGAAAATAAATACACTACAAACTGATTATTTATTCCCCACAATGTTTTAGATTTGCACCACATTGTCAACAAACTAGTAAAGATTAATTACATAGTAATTAATTAGGGTGATTCCAGTGGTTCTCAGAACTGATTTTGATTTAGTAAATAAAAGTAACTGAACTGAAACTTGCATCCAATCCAATTTTTCTATGTTCCAGTTTAAAGTTTTAAATCCTGTAATCATGTCCAAACTGAGACATATTGAAGAAAACATAATCACAATACGTTCCATGTTAGACCTGTGTGCATTCCCTCAACATTATTGACATATTAAAAAACATGCCTGCTAAAAAAGTGTTGATCTGTTTTCCTCTATTGCTAAAAGTTCTTTATTATGTAATATCTACGATATGCAAACTATCAAATCTTTGTTTTGAGCCACAGCAGAAACGGGAAACGCGGTGAGACAAAAGACTTCCAAAGCAGACAGCAGCGCTTAAACTGTGGAAAAAAAGCTGCACTTAATCCACAACCTCTTCACCTCCACGGAGGCTGACCGGGAGCTGACCTGCAGCGCTGCAGCACACACCGTCTTATTGGCTCCACATGTAGATGCAGTTGGTACAGTCTTGGTCTCTGCCTTTGTTGAATTTGGTTGTAATTTGATCACGATGTTAAACAGCAAAGTTTCATCTATGCAGTGTTTTCAACCGCCCAGTGTTTTACTTTATGTCCCAAACATGATCCAGTTAGAAAGCAAAGTAAGCTTTGCATTCAAATTGCATTAGGAGGTTTTGACTTCCAACATTTTTCACTGCAAACATCCAACATCATTTATTTCTCAGGCTTCCTTTGCTGACTCTCACACCACTGAGCGGCTGAGGGCACAACAGCTTTAAGTCTTGACAAAGCCCTTGAGATGTTCGTTGTTTTGATGGTGCTTTTAGACAAAGCCTGTTGTGGTTTATCCCTCCACTCACAGGGATCCAGGACAAGCCAGAATCCTGTCACATCTGGGATTCCTCACTGCAGGATCATGCTTTGTGACCCTGGAGGAAACGGATGGTGAACGAGCCAACACTGAGATGTTCCTCCTTTCTGATTTTAATTGCATTTTCCCTTCTTTTTTTTTTTTTTTTTTTTTTTGCCTCTTGCACAGCTTGTCAGATCCATTCCTGATGCATACTGCGTCTCCTCCAAACCTTGGAACCTGTTTGTGTACGTGGGTGGCTGCTATCTTCCCTGCTTTCATCAGTTCTTTCTCCTTTATGATCCCATCTATTATTGAAAACAGCCGTCCACAACCCCCCCCCCCCCCCCCCCCGTTCTCCCCAAACTCCAAGCTGGGTCCAAGCCCCAAGACCCCTGCCCCCACCGCAGGACTTGAATTATGCATGGCGTGTTTCAGTTAGACGCAGGATTCGCCGTGACCTACATAACCCCTATAGCCTTGAGCATCTTGTGTGACTTTCCTCCGTCGGCAGATGCAAGTGCACACACGTTTTGATTTTAAAAAGCTGTCAAAAAACATCAAAAATTGACGCATTGCAAACTGGTAATAAACCTGACTCGTAGGATGTCTTAAGCTCAGACAATCACCAATTGTCTGTTTGTTTCCATTGAGGCATCTCCCTCCGCTCCCTGTGGAGTCCCGACCCATCAAGCCACATCAGGGAGTGGGTATTTTATTCCTGCCACCCTGATCCTTGGCCCCCTCCGATCCGCTGCGTGCCCAAGGATGAGACAAAAGAACACGTTGGTGCTTGGCGTGGAAGGGAACCCACAGAGCTGTCGCTTTGGCACGCGAAGTGGTCTCAGTCGCGCAGACAGCTCCGCTAATCCTGACCAGGCGCTGGCCGTTTTGTCACGCAGGACCCCAAATAAAAATCCTGACTACAACGCCGTCCAGCAGCCTCCCGTGTGGAGGGAAATATAGCCAAAGAGGGGGCAATTATTCTCAGAGAAAGATAAGAATAGAGTCCGCTGGGGGTGGGGAGGCATTGACACGCTTGATTAAAATGTGGAGTAAATTAAATACTTTCCAGAGTGGAACCGAGGCGCAGCAGGACAGGGTTTACACGGGGGACAGATCAAAGCCTGCGATGACGAAGCGGACCTGCGATGCAAGGCGACGGGTTAAAGCTTACAGGCCAGCGCTTTCACGTAAAAAGCTTGAGAATAAATTGCCCTCATCGAGTACCTGTCTGCCGCATGTGGGTTCACTCAGGGGCCACAGCGTACAAAATGTACAGTATGCGGCAGACTACAGTAAAATGTGTCTTTGTTTAGACTTCACACTTTTCTGACCTCCTTTGCTTTAATCCCTTTGCTCTCCCCTCCGCGCTGAGGGTGCAAAAAATATCTCACGGTGTTACGCGCTCTCTAAGTTTGTGTGAGATTCAGATGGAGGCGGGGGTGAATTAGAGGGACGGTATGTTGGGCTTGGAGGCAAAACAGGAGCCCAGACTGGGAAGGAAGTGATTTCAGACCGCAGGGTTGAGGTAGATGAGTATCTCTGAAGCAATGGCTTGATTTTTATTATGAGGTTTGGGCATCAAGCCTGAGCCTCTCAGTTGAGGATGCCTTTGATAGTAACTCTTACTTAATCCACCAGATTTAATTGTGGATTATGTCAATTTGGTTAGTTTTTAATGGTATGTCCTCTAAGATCTCGAACTCTGATGGGGAAGCATTTCTTTCACATCCAAACAGACAAATAATGTGAACAAAAGTCTCACAGTCACATATCAATGAAAACCAAAGAAAAGGAGGCAACATATTTATGTTTGCTGGAACAAAAAGGAATCATCACGTTTCAATAAGAAAGGCCAACACTGTAGTGAAACCATTTTCATCACAGTTAATGGAAAATATTAAATAACCTAATAAAAAAAACTTACCACTTACTGTCATTCTTTTCTTTTGTGTTGCCTGAGTTGACAAATTAGTAAAATTGCTACATATATGTAAAACAAAGTGCATAAACAGTCATCCAAAAACAGAGGTTTGAGTTCCTCTTGGTTATCTTGCACTGTAGAGTCAAATAGTTACTAGAAGGAATAAACTGTTTCCTAATTAGGACTAAAACCAGCAGGGAATTGACAATATCAGCATTGAAACCATAAACACAAAAATGAAATCCTGGTGTTTTGAATGTTTCTGTTCTTTCTTTAGCTCTTTTTCTAACCTCTACACCCTCACACCAAAATCAAATCCCATTTGGAAGCTTTGAATCATTTCTGTTTTGTATGCTGCCCTTTGGTCAAACCAGTTAATCCAGTGGGTTCTTACTGTCATGAGATGTTTGGTTCTCTCTTTAATCAAACTATTGTAAATGTTCCTTCCTTCCTCCAGATGCCATGGGGTTGTCTGATGTCGCCCATGTGGAGAGCATCCAGGAGAAGTCCCAGTGTGCTCTGGAGGAATATGTGAGGAACCAGTATCCCAGCCAGCCTAACCGATTCGGACGCCTGCTCCTCCGCCTGCCCTCCCTGCGTATCGTCTCCTCGCCGGTCATCGAGCAGCTGTTTTTCGTGCGACTGGTGGGCAAGACGCCCATTGAGACATTGCTTCGAGATATGCTGCTCTCTGGCTCCAGCTACAACTGGCCCTACATGCCCACAGTGCAGCGCGAGCGGCCGCTCTCCCTCCACTACAATGAGAACGGACCCTGAGGCTGAGCAACAGAGGAGAAGCTCATCCTTCCTTTCTTCCCTTCCTTGTCCATAGTCCACTTTTCAGCTTTCCCCGAGGAAGCATCTTCCTCACCATTCCACCCTTGAGACTCTTGAAACGTTATCATCCCGGTTACACAAGCCAGCCAATCGTTCGTCATTGCCGATACAGAGACTCAATGGCCTCTCAAAGTCCCTGAGCTGATAGCGTGCAGTCTTTCTTTTTGAGACGTGGCATGAGCTGGACAAGTTGCTGCACAGTTCACCAGCAGGTCTGATGGACTCACTTCAGATGTCAGTTATAAAACTGTGCAAACATTTGCCTAAATCTTGGTGCTATGCCTGCATTTACAGAGCATGGCTGAGCCTGAGCAGGGACTGTTCCATTCGAACTCTGCAGCCAAGAGCGCGAGGTCTGAGTGTGTATTTACTCAATTTTGAAAAGCAAACCAGAAGCCATTAAAAGAAGACAAATGCCAAAATGTCTTGAACTTTTGCAGATGATATTATATTGTGTGTTGTTTTAGCACTGTTTGTATGGAGAGATAACTCATGATTGTGTCCATATGTATAGTATATCATTGATTCATTGGCATCTAAGGCATCTTTGGGTTCACTGAATTAAAAAGCTCAGGTTTAGGTGTGTGTGGGGGGTCAGACTAGAAGACATGTCAGTATTGGGTTCTGGTTGTTCTGCTCCATTGTCACTTTGACCATTTGCAGTTTTGATCACGTCGTACCCAGATTTCATGGAGAACAAAGGAAGTTATCTTCCATGGGCCTCTTTATGTGTGTGTTTAGGTCTTTTGTTGCACACTTTGACCGTCATATATTTAAAGTCATCTTCTGTATCTTGGCTCCAATTAATATTTTCCATTAAGAGGTTGCAGATAGTTTATTCGGTTTGGTTAGATGACATATTCTTTCAGATGTTTTCAGAACCATTTCTGAAAATATCAAAAAATGAAAATGTCATCATTAAATTCAAGGGTATAATGAGATCATGTCCCAAAATATCTCATAATACTGATCATTTTTTTATATTTGAAATCCTGAGAGGTTGCAGTCAGGAGGGTTTTATTTAAAGAGACAAAAAGCCATTTATCAGTCATCTGCTGACGTTCCTGCTACCAAGCATTTTGACTTGTTTTGTTTGGGAAATATTGATTTGTTTGAAATATTGTAAATGGAGACACAAGAAACAAGCTTGATGCATCAGATGAATCCCTTTGATTGATAACCAGATTGCCAGGGATTTTTTTGGACATGACAACAAAGTGATGCACCATTTCTAAGATGGTCACATATACAGCATAGATGTGCCACTTTTACTAAATTTAAGCATCCGCTTCTCTAATTTAACAGAAATGAATGAATAACATCCATTTGGAAACTTTAATGTCATTTTAAACTTTGCAGATTTTCTGTCAGCACTGATGTTTCTCTCACCTGACGTGGTGAACACTTGGAGTGGCTCCAACTGACTGCAACCTGACCAACGTTTTGATTAATTCAGCTGTTAAATCTTTGGCTCACTCATAAAAGTATCCACATCTTATCCTCAAATATGGAAAAATGCACTGAATGCTGTAATTTCTACACAAAAGTCTGCTACAACAAATCTATATTTATGTAGGCATTTTTTTTACAAACTGAACTCCCACGAGGAACAGGAAAAATATGCAAAAGTAACTGAACGAGTGATAAATGGAAGTAGGCATGGATGAATAGGGAAACCCTAGGAGAGGATTGGCATCAGAAGGTCAACAGAACAGCCAGAGCCCTCAGCGTTAGCACAAGAACAAAAACACAAACCCGACAAATTTTACACTTAGGAGCAACCTGTGCCAAAGCAGACACACATTTAGTTTGGAATAAATTTATGTCAGCTAAAAAAGCAAATGTAACTTTTTGATTTGTCTTTAATTTGACTACAATTGTTTGGATTCTCAGGTCGAGCGAATCACTTTATAAAATTTTAAAAAATAAACATAAATTAAAGCTTTGGCACTTGCATTGAGATCTAATCAGACTTGACACTTATTCACACTTGTTAAATCTCAGCACTGGTGGAATATTTCTGCCCTTTACCCATTCGATGAAAATACATATTTACTTTTTTAAAAGACTCACTTGAACTCCCTCATTGATGCTGCCACAGGAGGCAGCAGCAACATCACTGATCATCATAGATGTGTGTTTTTCTTTTTTTTTGTAATGATTGTCAGTATTGGACCTTTTAGACTTTAGGCAGGAAGTGAGTGTCTGGGGGGCAAATTACAGAATTAGCTGTACTTGCCTTAGAACAAAAATTTGTCACTGAGCATTTATCTTATGACTGTGCCATAATCTCTCGTTACCTGTTATAACAGGCATTATGTTCTGTCAGGAGTGGAAAGAAGCTCACATGATGCTAAATTGGAACGTGCATTTTCAAAAAAGACATGTACATGTGAAATATCTTTATGCAATAATTAGACATTAAAAAAAGAACTACTCACGATAGGATTTTTTTTTTTTTGCTTCAGCATCAACAGCACTTTTAGTTTTTAGACATCATGCAAGTTATTTTTCCACTTCCGGGTGATATTGTTGTGTAGGGAAAAGCCCCTAAACATTTGAGCTTATCATGTGGAGTAATGTATCACTAACCTCTGAAAACCTCAGTCTATGTTGCAACACTATCCCTGTGGGACTTAGGACTGTGTTTAATGTAGGAATACTTTAAGTTTTTATTATTTTTCCTTTGTCCTTTTGTTGGAAAAACTTTGTTTATGTCACATTTCCAATACGACACCGTAGTATCGACGTCAAGCATCAGTATTGGAAAAGCCATCAGGGACCTGAGAAAGTTGTGTTGGTAAATAAATCCACAGAAAGTTTCTAAGAGTTTGTTTTTATCCCTTTTGCTTTTGTTTGGAAATATTGATTATCCAATAATTGAAATAAAGTTTTGTTCACACTAACTGTCCCGTACTCTCTTTCAGTCACTTTCCAGTCCTACAAAGAAAGTACATCCCATTTCAGTTTGGGCTTTATCTGTCAGGTCGAACTAAAATTCTGAATACTAAATTAAAAAAACTAAAAAAGCGATGAAGACTAACTGATCACCAGCAGTCTGACCTATCAGAGCAAATGTTTGTGTTATTGTTGCAGCAGCACGATAGTTGTAACGAAACTTATGTTGAAATAATTATCAATTAATTTAATAATCGATTAATCACAGACTAAAAAAAGACATTTGCTAAAAGAACGTCAGTAACTAGTCTGAAGCTGTACAAAAATATCTACATTTTGCATTTAAGAGAAAAAAACGTCTGTCTGTAAACATGTTCAATGCAAAATCCAGGTGATGGTTTGAGCTTCACTTGCTTTAGGTTCTGCAGAAATTCTATTAGGCACTTTTAATATCCAATTATTAATTGGTCAATCCAACAATTAATCACCAAATCAGCCTTACACTGAACTGATGCTAAGTCAATCAGAAAGGACTGAGCTTTTCACATGTTGACGTTAGAAGTATTTTTTTAGCTGCTGATTCATCTTTGCTAGAAATGATCGTTGTCTTTTATGTAAAAGTAATGAGGATCTGAATTAGTGACAGATGTGCTAACGATCTGTACAGGAAGCTGAGAGCTGGGATAGCTAATGGCATTTACTCAGTGATTAATGAGGGAATATAATCTAAACCAGACAAAGAACAAGAACAACATGTCTATTTTTAATTTATTACCTTTCCTCCTTCTGTAGACACGATGCAGTGGATGCATGATCATGTGTTTTCATTTCAATGTTACATAAAGGATTATCAGCTGTGCTACTACAGCTAATTTCTTAGAATCTGCTGTATTGACAGATATATGTGTAAAAAAGTAGAAAAAGCCAAAAGTGTCTCTGTTTCTTGCTAGGTGCATCAGTGGTTGTATTTTGTAAGACAACTAAAGTCAAAAATGTAATTATGTTTATGTTAACCTCTTTTAGTGGCTGCTTCTCTTGCAGAACAACTTTCAGAATAAATCATCTCATTTCACCTTAGAGATTGAAAAACTCTTCAATCAAAAAGGGAAAGAGAAATAATCAATACCACCGATCAATGAGAATTATTAAATGAAAAAAGCGTTTCCCCTCGCTCTGGTTGGGAGGCAACCTAAATGTCCCCTCAGCCGTTTCACAAAGTAGAAAACGTGTCGTTGTTTTAAAGGAGAAACAACACAGGTGATCTTTGACCTCTGGGCATGTTGAGACATATGAACTGGTTTGAGTAAAAACTAAAAACAGTGACCAAAATTTAATTTTTACTGTTTTCTCCCGTTAATATTAAATTTGAAAATATAATTCAGCTAAGTCTCTATGCGCAGTTTTGAACCTTATATCAAATATGAGCGAATGCTGTCATGCATTTATCTAAAAAAGGAGAAATATGTAGTTTTATATGATCATTGTTTTTCTTTATCACAGTATTATAACAGAATGTGGTGATAAATGCTGAGCCCATGTCACCCACCTCTACTAATGAATATTCAGAGCTCTCCTGATTCCTGCTTAAATCGGCGATACGTGTTTAACGGACAGATAAAGAAACAATTCCTCTGAGTGACTTTTGATAGATTATGAAGCTGATTCTGAAGTTTGATCTAGTTTCATGTTGCACACAAGAACAAACAAAAGCCCCCTCACCCCCCCGTTAACCTCGCGCCCCTTAAGCCCCCCCAGTCTGTCCCAGCCACCCACGGCTGTCCCGCCCCCCATCACCCCTCACACACACGTGTGTGTATGAAGAGTAGCCGACTGACTTACGCCTTCATTTCAGAGCTGTCACTCCTGGCCAAGCACCATGACCCCTCAACCTCCATTTTGGAGCCGCACATTTCTCTCTCTCTTTTTTTTTTTTTTCTGGCCCTCACCACATGAATATAAAAAACACATGTGGCCCAAAGGAGTGTGTGCCTGCCTGTGTGTGTGTGTGAATGTTTATATGCACAGGTAAATCAAACTGACACGGCTCCTTTGAATGGCAGGAGCTGAATTACTTTTGCACTTCAATTTTGCACACCTGCCATTTATGGCAACCACCAGGCTCAGCACAAACTATAAAAGCAAAATACGCCGTGTCAGGATACAAATGAGAGCCTGTAAATATCACAACCTACAAAGCCTGTGAAAGAAAAGCAGCTTTTCCCTTTGAAGGTAAATTACTTGTCATTTTATTGGCAGTTGATCCAAATCATTAGCTGGTATGGTAAATATATTGCTTTGTTTTGCAGCGTTTTCCTCCTCCGATGTAGTATTTACACATGCAGGGGTCATTTATTTATTTCTTTATTTATTTAATATTTTTAAATGTACAATTCAAGGGCAGAAACTATGCATCTGAGCCATTTTGCAGGTAGACAGTCATAGCAATCAGGTCCCAGCCAAAGGTCGAAGTGACAAACACAATGAGGCTGCAGATTCATCACCCGAGCGCTCTGACAGTAATTGTCCTGGGTCCATGTCACAGTCGCTGCCCGCACTTTTAAAAATACACGGGATGCTCCTTTGACAGAGAAGACATGGGCGTTAGTCACATGCATTTAAGCCAGACACCTGCACTATTTGTTATGACACACTTTCAATTTACTGTATCACAAAGACTCGGCCCCCCCCCCCCATCCCACACACACACACCAGAACTCCCAGGGCTTATAAAAATGAAGTGTCGTGTTTGTAATTTGGTCTTGGGCAGAGGAGGAAACACATGGGAGGGATTTTTGTTTAATAAAACAGAGCATTTTATCTTGTTGCTAAATGTGAACGGTGGCGGCACAAGGGCAAGCCATCTCAGGGGGAGAGGGGCGAGATCGATAGGTGGGATGTCAGACTGAATTGAGGTCAGTCTTTGTCTCACCAAAGAGGTTCCACTTACTAGGCAGCATCAAAATAAAGAATGGTATTAAGTGGAGGGTTGGGGGGTCCGGTTGTCTTGTCCTGGCTTGTTGCTCTATAATGTGTTCATTCTCAGTGACAGTGACAGAGTAGCTCAGATGAAAAGGCGAGACATTTTCCAAATACAATTCATTCTGTTTTCCATGATTCTTATTTAGAACGACCTTAAAATGTGTGAATAGCCTGAAAATAAATTCATTAGTTGAACTAAATTCAACTAAACGTTGGACAATCCAAGACTTCCTGTAAGATGTATTTAACTGAAGCAGGTTTAAATGTACAATTTCCATTTTTAACTTTCGCAAGTGGAGTGTTACAGCTGCAATTCTTGCATAAATTGTTTCAGCAGAAACTGTTTTCTCATGCAGTAGACACGGAGACGGAGAAGAAAAGAAAAAAGAGAAAAAACAAAGGAAGAGAGGAGGGCAAGAGCTAAAAGGGACAGATGAAAGAATAGAAGAGGGAAAAGGATAAAGAGAATAAAAGACAAAAACTCCAGAAGTGTTTCTACACCTGCAGAAAGAGAGAAAAAACACACAGAACCAATAAACCAAAGGAAGAGAAATTCATATATAAAAACAACTGTTTCCATTATAAGTGTGCGTAAAACTTTGTCAATATTTTGCTAATATTGGTAAATTGCAGCATTTCCATTAATCAAGAAACGTAATTAAAATCACACGTGAATGGGTTTATTCAAGCAATAAGTCATTAAATTATACTCAAACCACTTCCTGTTTTCTTCTTCATGATTTGCATAATATCCAGCAGTTGATCATGTGACTGATGTGATGCAAAAAGTGTTTCCAAAACACATGGATCCAGTTCATTTCTCTATAGCAAAAATTAGACGTCCATGTTGAAGCACGGTGGAGAATCTGTGATGCTGTGGGTCTGGTTATCTTTGAGAATCTCATTAGAGTGCAAATCTTCAAGAACTTTTTGAAATATGACAACAGGTGGACTGGAACCGGGTCCTTATACATCTGATAACGATCCAAATATATCGACAAATCAACACTTTCACTTTGAAGTATTTCTGAAGTTAAGCTGTATTTAGTTTTCTGATATTTTGCTGATAACAATCCTCAGAAAACTCTGGGATTTTCTAATCCAGGCTCGTTAACGTGACAAATGAGGCTGAAGATCTCCACCATCAGCAGAATGTTTCTACGGAGACAAAGTCAAAGTTGATTCTGAAATTCATTTATTTCCCTCTGCTTTTCTTTTTCTTTCTATGATTAATGTTTAAAATGAACCAGACTCAAAACTTCATGAAGCACACCCTCTTGACACTTGATATCCGGAGCAATGAATCTCCAAAACTAATATAATGAATTGGATCTGTCTGGTCTGTGTGTGTGGTCCCGCTGCGGACTGTTT
Source organism: Poeciliopsis retropinna (assembly GCA_010277075.1). NCBI lineage: Eukaryota > Metazoa > Chordata > Actinopteri > Cyprinodontiformes > Poeciliidae > Poeciliopsis > Poeciliopsis retropinna. Next base: position 937,398 of record VMRM01000007.1, on the reverse strand, counting down.
GTGAAGATGTCCTAAAAAGCAATACCCCCATCCTCAGTATCAACAGGCTCCCATTTAACATTCCCAGATCCCCTGAAATGAAACGTTCTTTTTTCTCTCCTCTCACAACTATCATCGCCGCCAAAGCATTTCAGGGGAATTGGATACGTCTCAGATCTCATCAAGCGTGGGTCGGAGTCACCCCTTTCCAGCGGAAATTGCTCTGGACAGCAGCAAAATGTACATCACTGAGGCACCGACCAAAAACGGCTTTGGCCCCTTTCGTATAAAGACCCCACCCCCACCAGCGTTCCTCTTATAAATCCTTAAAAAGGGCCCCCGACCCCAATGTATGGCAACACCATCAATATTGATGTGGGAGAAAGTTCTTTCAAAGCCTCCTCAGTCACAGAACATTAATATTGATAGTGTTGTGCAGCAGCCGGGACGCTCGGTGTGTCTCTAAAATGGTAATTGCATCTGGACTCAGGGTTAGAGGGCAATATCATTGCTGAATATGGACACAGCTGTTTAACTCTTCGCCTGTTTGCCAATTTGACCAACAGAAGAAGAGCATGTCTCGAGTTGTGGAGGAACTTTAATGTTTGTTCGCTCAGCTTTATTCTTCCAGTCAACTTTCCCTTCTGATTATGATTTAAATAAAGTAGTGGTGAGCTGCATTACAGCAGGATTTATATAGTGGTCAGATGAAACATAAAAAATTGTCAAAGTTCTCTCCTGAGGTCGAGCTGAGACATCATTGGATCTCACTGTTCCCCAACATGTAAAGATCCATAACTTATTTAAGCATTCATGTCTTTTATTCATTCCTGAACGTTAAACAAACCTCCGGTCACTAGGGGGCAGCAGTGCTGAACTGTTTGTTCAATGTAGACGAAGAAGTAGAGAGATGGAGAAATTTGTGAAAAACAGAGGGATCATTTTAGGACAACATGAGAAACGTTTGAGTCAAGTATAAAAGCGTTTGTTGATTCGTCATACAGAGACAGTAAAGGCTGGTACAGGTGAACCTGCTCTGCTAGAACACTTGTTTATGAGCTAAATATTTAGCTTGATAGTTAAATATTTAGTTTGAAATTCTGGCATTTATAAATGAATGATGAAGACATGACTTTGTGCATTTGTGTATCTTCATATGTCAAGCTAAATAACCCAAATTATTGTTAATTTTTGACTGTAATTTTACAAATGTCATCTCGTTGTCTCACTCCTAGGGTGACGCCTGATCATGAATGTAATAATAATGTAGTTTTAGTGCTTTTAATTGTCCAAACAGCCTTTTAATGAGCAACATTAGTCCAAACTTCTACTAAAATCTAAAGGATTTAGTTTCACGGCTGAATGAGCCACAACCTTTTCATTCCCATAACTGAGATCAGCTTGAAATATGATGTAAACATGCAACTCTTTAGTTTTCTATAGATTCATGACAGCTGGCAGGTTTAAATTTATAGTGTGTTTTATGTCAAGGGGGAAAGAAATTTCTGCACATCTAAATAGAAAAGTTTTCCAGCCATTCTGGAGGAAATCATGCAAAATCACTTAGTTGCCCTTTAAAGGACGCCTGATGCCAAATGACCTGCTTTCATTTGCATCCTATTATCCATCCTACAGAAGAAAAGTAAACCTGCACTCTGCTTGCCTCTGAATGCGTTAACCTGTAACACTGCTCTGAACGCTCCTTATCAACTGTAGCAGCCCATCGACTGCAATGATATCATGGCTCCATCGCCATGGCGACCTCAGCTTGTTCCAACATTAGATGATGCCGGGGTTGTTTTCTGGGTCAGTTGGTTAAATATTTCAGATGGTTTTTATTTTTAGCTCCATCTGTTTCCACTGTGTGTATGCCCTGCATGTGTGTGTGTGTGTGTGTGTGTGGAGTGTGTCCACATTAGTGCATCTCATAGCCTGTCTGCAGGCGGCATTTGACCCACTAAGTCATCTTTATGTGCCCTGTGGGATTTATCAATTGAAAGTAGCATGCAGAAGGGGCCATCACAAATGGTTTCCAACTATTGTTCACACAGAAATGTACAGGACTTCAGCTGCCTCTGGCAGGTTTTATACGAGACGTAGAGTTAAGAAAAACCTTTTAGTCACTTGAGCTTGCAGCATAAAACTATGCAAATTCCTCGTTAAAATGTCTGTTGCCTTTTTTTGTTTCTCAGTTAACCTTTGTTCCTGTAATTAATACAACGCAAACAGAATGTCCACAGGGCTCAACACACTGTGAAATCCAAACAGCATTAGATCAGTAGTCCACATTATCGAACAGTCAGAGAGGAAAGAGGACATTCTAATCGCTGCAGAGATGAGCGCTCACTGAGCTGGAAAAAGCAGACAAGTTTTCCACAGATTATGAGAAACAAAACGACTGGAAAGTGCCCGGAGCCAAAGCTCCCACGATGCTTTCTGACCTCAACACATATGTGGAATCAATGCAGGGCTCTGATTTTGACCTGAGCTGCTGGCGCCAACATATCCGAACGCTCTCTGCACATCTCTGGGTTTGCTGCTAATCGCTCCCACGTTTCTCCTCCTTCTCAGGTTCTGCTGAGCTTTAGCTGCTTTGTTGAGAAGCTTCATGGAAACTTTTTACAGTGCAAAGATTGAGGAATCCATATTAGTCTCTGTTACTTATTTTCTTATACTTTTTACTTTTCATGAGAAAATGTTGTAATTTTGTGACTATGCATTTTCTCTCAAAAGGGACTCTGCTATTGAAATGCTAAATTTGAGCTTTTAGCATCTCAGAAGTTCAAATTAATACCTGAACTATGACCCCAAATCCCAGAGGAGCTGAAATGGAGACTTTAAGGAATTTCAAACCATCTCTTTCATCCATCCTGAGGGGAAAGGTTCGGATCTCCGACTCTCTCTCTCTCTGCCCAGCTCAAGGCCAAACAGAGATTTAATGAGGAGCTGCAAAAGCAAATGAGGTTGATCAATTAACAACTGATTAACCAGGACATTTTATTGAGGTGCTAGCATGCCATGGTGAGGCAACAGTCTTCAGTCAGAGGCTTCTTCTGTTCGTTGCGAGGATGACTGCTACTGAAATCCTTCCTGCCTACAGCAATCACCGTAAAACAACACTTGATTAATATGAGTTATGACAACATTTAATTTTCTTTTGGGAAGCATAAAGTATCTTGACCTGTAATCCGATCTGTAATCAATCAGCAATAAGAGAGATGAACCCATCTGTCTTATTGCTAAAACTACATCACTACATCGCTGCAGACGACCTCCACAGCAATGAAACTGTGAACTGAATCCTAGTAAAAAGTTCAGCCACAACAATTCAGAATCCTGAGCTGTTGAGTCATGAACATCAGTTTCAAAGTGCAGAGAGGCTGTGACTCCTGCACTGATGTGAAGAGGGTTGTTGTAATTTTTGTTTTATCTGATTTGTAGTGTAATAAAGTGAACTAAATCTGGTGTTTGGGATTCCTTAATGCCATCATTTACTTAGCAAAAGCAGAAAGATTTGTTCCTTCTGCCAGAACTCCAAGAGTTTTTGGCATTCTGGTAAGTTGCTTTTGAAGGATATTCCAGGCAGAGTTTGTTTGCATTGTGAAATGTAAAGCAGGCGTTTTCACAGCGGGACAAACCGAAACATTTCCCAGGAGTTCTGAACTTAAGTTTCTGTGATTGTAACAGATCTCCAGGTTGTGTTTCACAGAAAGCATTCCAGGAGTTAACTATCATCTCTAAAAGCTGCAGCTGCTGCTTCTGACGCATTCAAATTTTAATAAGAATAAATTACTTGATTCAACTGAAGAATGTTTTGTACACCACACAGCCAGCGCTTTAATTCTCCAGAAGATTAAAAATGTGAGAAAAACAGAGTGAGAAATATCTTCTGCACAACAAATCGGTTGTGATTCAGCATCTTTTCCTCATGAGTTTCAGCCTGCAGGAAGATTAAGATGGCGACTATTAATAAACAAACAAATTATCGATCGCAGTTATGTGAAGAGCAAAAAAAACAGTCTTCAGATTTTTTTCTTAAAATATGACATGAAGCCACCAGCTGAAAATGTTTGTTTCCCACAAAGCTGGAAGAAAACCAGCTGAGGCTGATTTAAGGTTTGCTGGAAGGAAACAATTCAGAAAACTAACTGAGTGACTGGATGAAGTTCATCCTTCCTTCTATCTTCTCCACAGTTTAACCTTGCGTCATGCCTTCAAGACAATACCCAGGGCAAACTGACCCACCTCTACCGGCGGCCGCCTGTCAGACACTGAGAAGGGCAAATTAACCCAAGAGCTTAGCCTACCGAGTGAAACAGACTTTTTAACTTTAACCCTTGTTTTGTCTTGCAGGTCAAAAGTGACCCATTACCATGTTTACCTGTAGAAAAAATACCTTAACCAACTTTTTACAGCTTGAAATTTTAAGACTTTTCCTAAATTGACTCCTTCATTAAAGAAAGTGAAACTTTGTTTATGTTTATATTTCCATGTGGGCGGCACCCCACCAGGGTACAAGGGTTGTCTTTTGGGTCATTTTTGACCCGTGCATTATAAAAGCATTTAAGCACCAGAAAAAAAGTTCAAAGGTCATAAACAAACTCTCTCTAATACACGCACACACACACAGACACGCACACACAAAAATATAACAAGAATACATGATAAAAATGAATTAACTTGAGTTGAATTAATAAATAACAGATTGTTTCATCATGCAAAACCGATTTTGGATTTAAAATTAAGTTAATTTGCTTTATTTTGTTAGGGCGGGTCATTTCTGACCCGTAGCACAAACAGAATATTAGGATTGCATGAGGGTTAAAAAGCTGTTTGTAGGTCACATTATGACTCTTGGTTGACCATTAACCCGATTTGTGAACCGCGGCGGGTGAAGACGGGCGGGGCTCATGCCATAAATGCCCACAAAATGCCACCCTGGGAGGTTGCCCGTGTCGCCCAGAAACCGCCACTGGCAACAGAAGCTAAATAAATATTGTGTTTCGAATATCCTGAAGCCCAACTGGGTGTATTTGGCCCAATGTTCATCTGAAATAAATAAATCCAGATGCACAGAGAACAGAACACAGATTCTGGCCCAGAATCTGTTTGTAATCCTGGTTTATCACCAACATGAACGAACTGGAATCTGTCCCGCCTCATGGTTTAATCCAGTCTAGTGTCCCTTGATCCTTATATCATGTTAAAGCCTCTGTGAGAGAATATTGTTTTTGATTGTATTAAAATTAAATCTGAGAACAAGTTTAGACACAGCGGGTTCATTGTCTGAGGTCAAAACCAAATCACCAGTTTCACCACAGCTGTGATGAGTTTAAAACCTGCCTGAAACTCAAACGCTCTTCAGGCCTCCGGAATCACACCCAGACTTTAATATTTACATATTTTTCAGTTCTACAATCTCCCCTGGAAAACAGGAAAAACCTCTAATCTCTCTTGAACAATCTAAATCCACAGATTTTTTGTTAAAGCAAGATCTGCTCAAAATCCTTGGCTGGGAAATTGCCGCATGATTTCCTACAGATGAACTAATCCTCTTTACATTACGGACCAGGGTTTACCAGGAGATTTTGAGCAGTCTGACCCACAGTGGGGCCAATTTATACTGAGCAGGCAACATTTTCAGACCAGGAAAATGTCCAGACTGAATCTGGAAACTACGGAGTTAAACAGGATGAACTGAGAGGGAGCAGCGACACAGGACTGGATTTATGAATAAATTTTCTTCGTTCTTTACATAATGATGGGAAATAAACACACCAGATTTTACAAAAAGTCCATGTTACCACTGAGGTTTAATCCCAAAGCAATCCCAACAGGGTCGTCTGGCTGGAATTTGGCCTTTTGATATTATTTAATTTGGACTAAAGGGTCTGACTTAAGATCTGACATGGCAACAATGTCTCACTTTAGCAGCTAAAGATATTTTTATTAGATTCATGATACAGATTTATAATTCTATGTTAAGGATGGCATCCATCGTTGATAGAAAAAAAGGAAGAGGAAATTTCAGCCCAAAAAGAAAAAAAAACTTTCTGAGTTTGAAAAGTTGAAAATTTGCTAGTAAAAAAACGCAGAAATTTTTAGATTTGGGCAAAAATGTACTCCTTTTATTTTCTATCTATATTGGCTGTAATACGGCGTTATAGTTTTCTGTATCATGCTCTGTGTGTGTGAAACCATATAAATTAACTTTTTGGTCATTTACTTTCATCAGATTTTGTTTTCAGGGACTCGGGTCTCCCAGCATCGATTCCCCATGATGATGCTGTTGTCTCTAATGAATGAAAAGCTTCTCTTGGACAAAAAACCTGCTTTTTTAATCAAAAATGCTTAAGCTCGTTTTGCACATTGCCTCATCTTTAATCTTTAAAAAGTCACTTCATTCTTGAATGAGAGGTTTGGGGTCTTTGTCACGTTACTGCTGTAGTTTTGAGTTTCTTTGTGACCTTCTGGATGATTCCTGGATGAACTCTTGGAGTAAATTTGGTAGACAGAACAGTAGACTAAAGGTTTTCTCTATTTGTTTATAACGGTTGCTATGCAAAGTCTTTCCTTCTATTTTGTTTATTGTGTATTTTTTGAGAACGTTTGTCTGATTTTATGTTGTCTGGCAGGATTTGTTCAGAAAATCCTGATTTCTATTAATGATCACCAGGATAAGATCTTTGCAAAATTTTTCTGATTTTAAATCTGAGTGACTACAGGAAAATCTTGGGGAAATATAGTGGGCAATTTATTGTATTATAACCATTTGTTTTGTGTCCGATCTTCAAACGCATTTGGTCTTTCCGGATCAGAGACCCAGACTCAGTCTATCAGAGACACAGGGTCTCCTGGCCATTCCTGCAGGGATCGCTCCGTGACCTTTTCACATACAATGTGCGTAGTACTACAGCACGAGTAACACAACTTGTTCTGGCAGAACTCTGTAATACCCTGTAGGCTGGACACCAGCATGTGGTCCATGTGTGACAAACACACACACACTCACACACTGGAGTTGTCACCATCGTCTGTGCATGTCTGGCTGACACAAACTGTGACCTTAGAGGAGAGCAGAGTAAACGCAGAGTTACGAAACAACAAGGAATCAATGGGAAATCCTCTTTCCACTTGGCGCAGCTGTTTCAGTGACCAGCAGAAAATATCCGTCTGTTTGGTTTTACCAGTAATGGATTTAACGCCGCGTCTCAAACTCACCACTGGCTGACCTTTCAATGACCTTTATTATCAGCTTACAAAAATGTTGCTGGAAATAACGTGTTAGGAAACGAAACCTGCAGCTTCAAAGATGATTCTGAACTTAATTTATTTTTCTTCAAAACCTTAATTTTGTTTTGGCAAATGTTTCTTCTGTTTGGACTCATAGCTTATGCTATTCTTCTGGATTACTAATCCATATTACTGATTGGTTGAATGTTTTTTCTTTTGGTTCAGAAGATGAGGTGAAGTACATTTTTGAGTTTGCTTCACAGTTTAAGCACAGATAAGTGGGTAAAATAAACAAATAAAGTTGATCTTCATCTTAATTAAATTAGTATTTATAGATCTGATATTCATGGATGTGTCTGAATATTGCAGAGCCCCTTCGGTGACAGGCAGCTGCATCCTACATGTACAAAGGAGCTTCATCACAGATCCTTCCTCCCAGCTCCTGTCAGAGTTTAAAATCATAAATAAATAATAAATTTCATTTTTGTGTTGTGCATTTGTTCTTGCTGTGTAAACTCTTGTTATTATTGTACTGTTAAAATATTTCTTTATTTATTTTATATGCATCCCTCAACAATTTTGCTGGACAAGAGACCTTCAAAAATAATCTTTTTAAAGAAGCAGAAGATGCTATTTACATTGACAAAGTGGGTAATGTAGTAAAAACCTTTATTTTGAAAAGGACAACGAGCTAATTTACATCTGGAGTCTAAAAACACAATTAGCCTCAGTTAGCTTTCTTGTTTGCTGGATTTATCTAAACGTCAATGTTAATCTGCAAACATTTATTATACTGTGTTTGTTTATGTTTTGCATTTCAAATATTATTTGTTCTCACAGAAAGCCCTGCTGCCATCATTTAACTTATATAAGGAATAAGAGAAATTAAAGTTCCTGACATATATAAAGAAGCTTAACAAAATAAAAATGTCATAAAATGAAACATCATTAAAAAAATTAACAGAGAAAAACATATTTAAATAAATCAATAAAATGGATTGACAAAACAAGTATCTCAGTAAAAACTACATTTTTTGTATTTATCTTGGTTTTGATATATAAATGAGACATTTATTTATTTGATAGAGTATATATTAATTTATTTAATTTTGGCATCCAGATCAAGTTTTTTTCCAAACAGACTTCTGTGTTGCTGTGAAGAGAAGAGAGACTGAACTGGCTGCTGCACACTCAGGATAGTGACAGAAAATACAGAGGAAAGAGCAGCTGGAGACTAGTTAGTAAAAATTATATATTAACCTTATCTTGAGGTGATAAAGATAGACTCATTTTAATCAGTAAAACTCTGAACCAGTTTGCTCATCTGAGTTAACTTGCAATGGAAAGGATTTTTTTTACTGTTAAAAAGTCTTGAAACAAAAGAAACAGGGAAACGATGACGGCGCTGCAGCACCATCAACGTCACTGGAGCATAAGAAAGAGTAAAACTGATGAACTCTGAGAGTTTCTAAGTTTTCTAGCATGAATGAGGCATTAATTATCTTTAATCAGTCGGACTCGGACTGGGACAGAATCTAAACAAAAACACCTGAAGGGAACGTAATCACTATGTTGTTTTTTTATATTTAATATTCATGCAATTTTTTTGTGGCTGCTTTTTACATAATTTTTATGATGAGTCTTATCTTACTGTTTATTTTTATTTAATGTCTTGATTAGTTTATAAATAATGAACGTCAAAGTGAAGACGGTTAATAGATATTTTATACCAGCCAGTCAGGAATCCAGTGAAGTCGACAGATAAAGAACTTCCTGGTTTGGAAAAGTTTGATTAAAAAAATCCAATAACTAGAACATGTTCCATGTAATAATTTTTTAACAACATTTTTACAGACATGCATGTTACTGAATGAAAAAGATTTCTGTCTCTAAAATATCACACAAAGGGATTTACTGTAATTAAAAATAATTAGACCGTTCCCATTTTCTTTATTGTTTCTGCAGAACCAGGATCAGCCATTTCTGCAACAGAAGGAATAAATATTTGTTGACACTTTTCTTGTGTTGTGCAGATTTTTTTCATAAATAAGTTGCAAGTCAAAAAGGTCTCAAATGTAGCAAAATCCAAAGTGAAAACAAAAATTTGCAAATATGTCAAATCTGTCACCAGCAACAGATTCAACCACAATGTTTGGTTTTTAGCACAAAAACATGAATCTCGCCGTTAAAATATTTGTAGCTTTTGCAAAAAACACAATTTCTTTTGTTTTTAATTACAGATATTATCTAAACAAGCAAATGTTACATTTTTTCCACATTAACCAAGAAGCAGCTTACTGCTGGTTCTACTTCTCTGTAACTATTTTAATATATTTATACATAAAAGGACAAATAAACTGCAACACTGCGTGGCTTACATAAAAACCACCTAAAATTAAATAGCCTAAAATTAGGCTATTTAACATAAAATCCTGTCCAAGCTTTTTATGTAAAATAGCCTAATTTTAGTCTACATTCAGAAAATGTGTTTTAGATTATGGCTGATAAACTGTAACTGTTTGGATTTTCTGTCAGAGAAAAAATAAAATGTCCCTGAAAAAACTTTTTGCAACATTTATCAGTGTCAGCGTTTTTCTTTGTGCCACTTTGCAAATAAATCACGCAAACACACAAACCAAAGTTCCCAGTGGACGGTTTCTCTGTCAAACCAACTCTGTGTCACAAGACAAAGATAAATAAATAATTTTCTGCCAACTCAGGATTTGTAGTTTGTGTGTTTTGATCACTGAACTCTTCGTCCAACGATTCTTCCAAAATCTGTAAATTATTTTATGACAGGAATATTTTTTCTGTCATTGTGCAGAAAACAAAGTCTGAGTCAAGAAAATGAGTTATTCTTGTTTATATAAAATTCTTTTTATCTTTTATTTTCACATACATTTGTTGCATTTTCTATTTGTATTGAATTTATTATGTTGTCTTAAAAGAATAAATTAATATATAATAATAATAATAATAATAATAGTAATAGTAGCTTTGAGCTAACCATGTGGAACATACCATAAGTCTTATTTAATCATCCTTCATTCATATCTATTCACATTTACTTAAATACATTCAGGCCAATTTATCTATTTTAATAACCATTAATCTATATCTTGTATATCGCTTGCAAATTTATTAAGAACAAAATATATAATAGTTTAAGAAAACAGTATAATTTAGCTAAAATCAACACATAGAGAACATCTTTTTATGCAAAAGTTTAGTTTTATCAAGAGAGAGAGCTCCTTCAAACTCTTCATCATCAAACTGAACACATGAAACTTATTGTAGTTTGTATTGTAGTTTTTGTTTTTTTTTGCAGGTAATGTCATTATGCAAATTTAAAAAGTGCAGATTTTCTTAAACTTTGATAAGATCTTTGGATTATTACTAAAAAAAATCAGATTTTCTGTATACTCAGCCATAACTAACAGATGTTATCGTATTAAATCAAATCAAATGTTGATCAAAAATTAATAATCCTCAAAATATAAACTCTGAGCAACAGACTCTAACAAAAAAAAACCTTTTATGGCTTCCATTAAATCACATTTTTTTTCCAAATTCCTTTAATTTGTATGATCTCGGTGCCTTTTTCACCTCTAAATCTGTTGAACGTCCACGTTGCTGAAAGTCACTGAACAAATCCATTTGCCCTGCGCCTGCACTCTGAGGTTTAACTAAACCAAGCACATTATTTCCGCCTGCGGAGCAGCTCTGCTCCTGCAAAGTGTTTGCGTAACTAAGAAGGCGAAGTGCGCCTCGGCAGCCTCTGCTCAGAAAGACGCCCTTGACCCTCGCTCGCTCGGCCGCCGCTTGTAGCGAACAACTCCCCGGAGTGATTGTGTGTAAAATGTCCAACAGTCATGTTGGTGGTGCTGAAAACGAGCGTGCATGTTTCAGGAAAGCTGCTCCCACATTAAAGCTTTAAAAAAACATCTGTTTATTTATGTATTTTCCTGCAGCCCGGTAGCTGGCTTACCTTTTCCTTTTAGGGTCCATTTGTATAAAGTACCAGACTCCACTTTCCAGCCTCACGTTGATCATGGAGGGTATAAATAAATCAGCCAGCAGCTGAAAATAAAAACAGATTGCTTCTAATTCCCAAAAGGAAGTTTTATTTTGCTATCTGTTGTGAATTAAATGAAGTTTTTAATAAATCTTTTATTAATTTTTGCACTTATGCTGCATGGAGCAGAATATTTGATGCCATTAAAGGTGCAGGAGAGATTTTCATGTCCAGAAAGCGGCAAACAAACACTGAGCTGTGACTCGTTGCTTTTCCTCTGGCATTCCTGCATTTTTAATGATGAGTCTTATCAGCAGATTTAATCCAACTGTAAAATCTTTCAGGATTTTTTTCTCTTTGGTCACAGGTGATGAAAATAGCAGGAATGTGAGTGGAAGCCTGGGAGGACAGAGCGGATCTTCTGCATAATTGTTGTTGTGGTATTTTGTCGGCTTATCCGGTCCGAAACGGGACCTCGCATTGAAGGATTGGCCGTTAAACCAGCTTTAAAACAAGCAAGATCCGTTTAAATGAGACCAACAGGTTCTAAAGCTTTAACCTCAACCATCACCACCACACACACACACACACACACACGCACACACACACGCACAGCTGTCTGTCTGTCTGTCTGTCTGCTGAGCACAAGACAGAACCAGGACATTAGATGTTGTGGTGAACTGTCCATGACCCCAGAGTGCATTCAGCGGTGCCCTCGCGGGTGTGCCACAGGGGGGGCGTTTAAAGAGCTATCACAACCTCCGACATGTCGAGTGGAGTGTTGTGCTGTATTCACAGAAGTGTGTGTGGAAGTGCGTGGGGGTGTGTGTGTGTGTGTGTTGAATGCGTGCACACCTTCAGGTTGTTACTTTTCTACTTGATTTCAAAGCTCGGTGGATTAGCATGTGTCTGCTAAAAACAAAGGGTGAGTGGGAAGGTTAGCATGTGCGTTCAAAGGATCGATGTGTGTGTTCGAGTGGGTGAGTGTTTGGTGTGTGTGTGTGTGTGAATTTCACACCAGTGGAATTGTTTTAAGTGGATTTGTTTACGCTACAGTGATGATGATGGAATTATGTTTGTGTAACGTTGGCAGAGTGTGTGTGTAGATTGTTAGCTGGGATGTGTGTGTGTCATTGTGTGTGTGTGTGTGTGTGTGTGAGTGAGTGAGCATCATTTGTGGCTAGCTGCCACAGTTTGTAGCTCCCAGGGAGATCCGTGACCGTGATCCTCAAGTTTAGGGTTCATCTTCAGTTCAGCGAGAGGTTCAACCGGCGGTCAGCAGGCCACTGTTAGAGCAGCTTCATTCTCTCCCTCTCTGCAGTCGGATTCTCTAATACCTCCCCCCCGCCTCCTCCACACACACTCACACACTCTAGTTCACCCTTCCTGCCTTTACATACAGCTCTCTATTTTATTCAAATTCTTCCCCTCTCTTTCCCTCAGCTGATCTTTTGCCCTGGGTTTGACCCGCGTTATGGAACAATCAGCTGGCAGACTCACGCCACGAAAACAAGATGGCCTGACTTTTATTATCACTCCTGGTAAAAATGTGCAAAAAGCCTGGAAATTAATTTAGGTTTGTGGTTACAGCAGAATAGTCTCTCACAGAAAAATGTAGAAGATCTGACATTTAATTGGAGAATATTTCTATGCTCCAGTTAAACGTTACTCATAAAATTCAGACCAAGAGAAAAAAGATGTAATGTTTTAGAGCATATCATCCAAGGGGCTGTCGGCGGGCAGGATCTCCTGTAGCAGTCTGTGTTACAACAAATCCAAAGCAGCTTCTGACTGCTGATGAAGAGGATGCTAAGGGTTGTTTGTAATGTTTTACAATCAGCTCCAGTCATCACCAGAACAGAACCAGCCTTTTTCACCAGATTGTTGAGTTTTTTTTATCCCTGGTTCTGATGTTGACCCAGTCTGGTCCCAGTCTGGTCCGTCCCAGTCTGGTCCCAGTCTGGTCCCAGTCTGGTCCCAGTCTGGTCCCAGTCTGGTCCCAGTCTGGTCCCAGTCTGGTCCCAGTCTGGTCCCAGTCTGGTCCCAGTCTGGTCCCAGTCTGGTCCCAGTCTGGTCCCAGTCTGCTCAGTCACTGTTTCATCTGCAGTTTATCTACAGACATTTACTCTGTTATGTTCACATTCTAGATTGTTCATCTTGTTCAGTTGAATAATACAGTGTGGATGTTTATTGGCCCATTTTTACCAATAATTGATCGTTTAGCAAACTATATTATACTGGATTATGTTCTGGAAACTAAGTGGAATCAGGAGAAGATTTAACCATTTCTGGGTTCAGTTGGATCCTTATTCTGCTGAAAACTTTATGAGTAATATGGACTTAAGGCTTTATTACGGTATAATATTTTGTTGTATTATTGTGAAAACAACAAGAGTGACAATAATATTTATTTATTACCTCTTGATGGCCTGAATCAGCAACTGCAGCCTCAAAAACAAACCCATTTGTAATCATCTTCTTTTGGAAAATCTTTGGGAACCACTGGTCTAACAAACACTTTAACTTTCCTTAATGTGTTTCTGTTTTCTCACGTTGAGCTTTGGAGATGTTTTAGCATCATCTCCTCTCAAATCCTGGTCCAGTCTGGTTTGTCATTCAGCTCTTTAAACTTTTTAAATATTGCTTTGATCAGGCCAAATTTAGACCTGTAACATTTCACAACTTGTGAGTCTTTCCTGTTTAAATTACATTTTCTTTTGTTTTTACTAAAAATGATATTTATGTCACATCCTAATCAACCTATGAATCATATTTGCTTTAAGGGCTTAAATGACTGTATTTAAAATTCTCCACCAAATAATATTTTCAGCTGTTGCAGTGAAACATTTCATTTTAATCACAAATATTCAGACAAGGCATCTGAGGTGAAAATACTTTGTTATGACGATAAAGTAAAATCTGTAAAATTGTGAAAATCGAGTGCAACGTGCGAACTCTTGCAGATGTCCTTTCTGAGTCGTTGTGGTCGGCGTCGTCGTCATCAGGTTCATACGATTGTTAGCTTGAACTGACTCAGCATTAATCCTGTTTTTCTCGGGTCATTTATCCGCACCATTTAAATGAACCTGAAAGCTTTTGTTTTGGTTTTATGATTGGAATTTTGATGAGGACGTACAACACTCCTCTGCTTCGCCAGCGCGCGCCATCAGCCTGACGGCTCTTACGTCTCCAGAAAATTGAATCAGAAACCCTCTTTGTCCCACGGAGCAGAAGCTGACCTCCAACAAAGTGCTGCTGAGGTCCGGTGGGACTCGACTGGGGAGGGAGGGACACGTACAGCAGCCGACCTGAGCTGGATGGAGGGTTTGAAACCCAACAGAGCAAAATTCACTTCACCTTTAAAGCATTATTTGCCCCAATAGGACCAGCAGAAGAATCAGGGTTTCCCCTTAGAGAGAATAGAAATCTGACCCTTATAAACAACTAGATAGCTCTTATCCATTTAGCACAAATTGAATTATTCTGTAAAAGTTAACACTTCCCTCACTGTGGCGAACGCTTCGAACAAAACAAACGTTAAAATTTCCAAGCAGCTGTTTCCTGTGTGACCTTAGATTCTTTGGTCAAATCCTATTTTCTAAGAACAAAACCCTGAATGAAGGTAAAGCTTTGTTGAGGATAAAAAGAGTGCAAAAGGTGATGGAGAGGATCCAGTTCAATCGCTTTAATTGACCAGATAAATGAATTAACTCCACATGGATGCAACGCCATTTGCAGATTAACTGTTAATTTCATGACATTTAATACGTCATCTGCTCTTTTCTCTGCGACACCCCGACCTCCGTGTTTTCCTTTTCGAACACATTTTACAACAAAGACTCTCTTTCTGAAGAGCAGTTTAATAAAGAACAAACTAATTCACGTCCGTTTCTCTGCAGGAAGTTCATCAAATCCCTGCCAGCGTCACAGCGAGCGGAGCCGTGCTCACCCTTCGCCTCACCTCCTCGCCGCCCTGCCGTCGGCTCTGATGTAGCCCAGCTTGTTAAGCCACTCCGCTGGCTCTGATCCAACAGGGATAATGCCAGATTGAAGGGGTGAGAGGCAGGGTAAGAGTTTACCACATGATACAGCCAGGACGTGGCAACGGACAAAACAAACCACTCCAACGTTATTGGCTTAGTTAAGGCGAGACGCCTTTTCTCACACCGAGTTTCTGAGATGAAAATGTGAAGACGCGTTCCTTTGCACTTTCAGTACTGATGTGAGCATTTATTGACAAAGTGAACTGTGAGGAGAGATCATGTATTTCATCACAGTCAGAGGTTTTTTTCTTGATTAGCTCTGATCCGTGATCAGCAGGTTACAGATCAGATCTGTGACCAAAATATCTATGATTTTCTCCCTTCTTCCCTGCAGCTAACAGTTACTTTGGTAATCAAGACAAAAGTTCAAATTCGAAAATGTTTTATTAAACCCAAAGGGAAATTAAATATTTTTAGAACTCTTATTAATTCAGATTCTTCAGAGGGTTTTTATCGATGGTGATGGCTGTTGGTAGGAAAGTTTTCTCGTAGCAGTCTGTATTACAGCGAATCTGAAGAAGCTTCTGACTGAAGATGCTCTGTTTTGAGTTGGTTTTAGGGAGAATCCTTCTTTGGATCATCGTCATCTCCAGAGGTTCCACAGTCGTTCCCAGAACCGAACCAGAACCAAACAGAAGCAGGACGGAACCCGGACAGAACCAAACAGAACCACACAGAACCAAACAAAAAAAGCTTCTTTATCAGGTTGATCCTCTTTAATCCCTGGCTCTGATGCTGCAGCTCCACTGGTCGGTCAGTCGGTTGGTTTAATTATGAATAAATTCGCTCTCGCTCCTTCGGATCGGCCGTTTTCAGACATGAATGTTTGAACATTTTCTGTAAAAATGGTCTCCGCTGCAACACCTGGTGATGCAGATGAAAGCATCTTATCAGAACGCCGGCTCTGCTGCCTCTGCTCTTTGGCTCCCGCTGTGATATCGTATTGCTGAGTCTCACTTTGCATGAGAAATCGAAGTGCCGTCCCGTTCTTTATGGCCGCTGACTGCGACCTTTGTCAGCCCGGCGAATTAACCTAGAGGCGTATCAGCTGCGCTGGCCCTTTTCTCCTGCAGCCTGTCCTATTAACTGAGTGAGCAGCTCAGTGAGGGTCACACTTAAGTAACCTTATCTTGTAATTGGGTTCAAGGTTAAGTGACCCTGGAGCGCAGGGGTTCGGGGGTTAAGGTCACAATGTCAGGCAGACGGGGGAGCTTTTAATCACTGATGAAGCTCCAAATCAAGGCCCGGAGTTCTGCTATCTGGACCCCCCATCCCCGTCACCTCCAGCCTCACCCGCATCCCACACCAAGCTCTCAGTGTGAACCCAAACAGCACGGCTGGGTCAGACGGAGTGGTTGCCAGGCAACCCATATTCAAGACAAGGTCTCACAAGCTTTTAACCTTAGCGCGAATCGATATGGACTTCAATTGGGCTAATATTCATCGAGCAGATGGGAAAATTAGGCGCAAGTGTGCCTGCAGGAGACAGGAGAGACGGAGAGACGCTGCTGGTCTTACGGTCGCAGCATCACTCACAGGACTCTAATTGGATGTATGCACAGCAAGGAGAAAAGGAAAATTGCGGTGACAAGTGGGGAAACATCTTGTCATGTCGAGGTGCATCGTGTGGCTCCTGTCATATTTTCTACTTGTCACTGGAGACGATTTTCCTCCTGCTTTTGTTTTTCCTGCTTGTTTTTTATGAACTTTTCCACCCTTCATTAGGAACTAATAATCTGGCTTTAATGATGCTAATCACCAGACAAGATAATGCACATTACTGGCTTCATGAAAATGAGACAAGACGAGATTCTGGCAGTAAATTAAGAGCGCTGTTTATCCAGAATGAATTAAAGGCTTTGTCTATATTCTGCTAATGTTAGAATAACATTATTTTGCAATCGCGGTTATTCCATTAAACAATAAATGAAATAGTTCACATGATAAGTCATTAAAAATCATAACAGCGATGGATGTGAATAGTTACATGAGATATATCCATAAGTAAGCTAGCGCTTTTTATCGGCCATCAGAGGAAACATCAGCGTCTTAACAGTTGTTTTCTTTTATTAGTCAGTAAATGTTGCCCGACATCTTCAGTGTATTTGGGTCAGCTCAGCAGGAAGTTCTTCATAGCCAAGAGAGAAATTCTACAATTGCATATTTGCCTCATTACTTCAAAATAAGAGTCTCAAATGCAGATTTAACACTGTGAAGCTTAAAGCAGTCGCCTTCATATCTGGGTCATAATAACAGCTTGACCTTACTGCAGCAGAGTCACTCTGAAAACATCATATTTATCCTTTAAATCAGTCACGTTCTGTTAATTATCTTTTATGTTACTTGTACTTTTCTTAACAAAAACCATCAATCATCCATAAAAAGCAACTGCAGTTTTTTTTCCTTTTTTCTTCTGCAAAGCCATCCGTCCTTCTCAGACTCCCTGAGCTTCACAGGGGGGAGATGGATGACCACTGGTGGAGAGGTTCACACAGCATGACCCACCAAACTATCCATTGCCAAGGGCGAGGAAATAGCCCAGATTAAAGAGCTTGTAAATAATGGCCCATAAACATCTGCCTGTTTGTCCGGCCAATCCATCTCCGTCTCCCATCTGGTCCTCAGTCTCTCTCGCACTCTCCCTGCTTTTGATTTCCTTCGCTGCGAACGGTCCACAGGGCAAATGCATCATCAGACCAAAGTCAGTCATATTCCAGTACAAACAAACACTGAGACTGACCCCCAGGTCAGATACAGTTCAAATCCCCACCAGTCACTGCACCCATGACTCAACCCAAAGACAACAATGGAGAGCATTAGCTTTGTTTTCTTTCCCTTGGTTTCCTTCCATCTGCTACAGTGACTCTGCATACTATTCAGTGAGATTTCAGCATAAGGTAAATGTGAGTGCATGTTAGTTTTTATGTACAGCTAATTATTTCTGAATGATTAAAGCTGTTTTTCATTCCACCCTCCTCTTCAGGCCTTCTGCCTGTTGCTGCGGAGTCTCATTAGAACCAGCGCTGATTGGTGATTAGACGTTGTTAATGTTGATCAGACAACATCTGCTGCAAGCTCCGACCACTTGTGCTTTCTCACGTCTCCCAGCGGCAAGATGTTGACTGGTTGGAACTGTGGGGAATCAAATGCTGGCACCAGTAACAGCCACCTCTGATGTGGCCCGACTGCAGGTGGCAAATTAGACCAAACAAAGGGAAAACTGCAGACGGACTGGAGCTCTGCTCCTGCCAAAACCCCGACGCACTGAAAACACTTTGCCTTTTGTGTTGTTTCCAAGGTTTAAACAGCTTCTCTGCTGTTTAAAATGCCAATGCAGAGACATTTAGTCCAACATTCTGGAAATTTAAAAATAAAACGTTGAAGGAACTACACACTAAATTATTTTGAAATATTTTAAAGTCAGGATGAATATTAAAAACGATTGGACTTCAGTTGGACGGATTCAGGTTGAGAGGTTAAAACTGTGCTCTTCAATCTTTAAAACAAATAAATAAAAATAATTTTCTAAACAAATGCAGCAAAGTTTAATTCTGTTTGGGGTTTTTTACGGGTTTGTCTATAGACTCATCTGGAATTTCTTGGAGATATGTTTTAGAAAAATATAGAGAAAATATTCTACTGCCCCTTCACCACTCAACTCCTCCAGACTAGCAGCAGCAGCAATTAGCAAACACCTGGTGGAAATGTGAATCTGCTCAGATTATTACTTTAACTATTTCTCCAAAAAACATTCGTCTGTAAACAGCCTCACATGCTGAATGCAGAGTAGAAAAGAGCAGGAACTTCTTAAAGAGACAGAGGCCCAATTTATTAATTTTCTTAAAGTAAAAAGTTTATTTAAAGTCATGTCTGATATATAGATAACAATGTTTAACAAATGAAAGCAACATAATTACTTGATTGTGCCATAACATGGCTTTACGTAAAAAAAACAGAGCACTGGCTCTTTAATGTAGATTTAAGTTTTATTGGTGCAGCAGCAGAATAGTTACAGTAAAATAAATCAGTTAAGAGATGAAAGATGTACACAGTTTGCCCCTGCATGCTGCCTGCAGGTGCAGCCTCTTGCCTCATGCAGGATATTTGTGCTTACCCTTGCAAAGTGCCTCAGGCTGCTGAAGGGAACGGAACAGAAGTATTACTTATTTGCAACACATGCAAAATTGAAAATGAGTGAGATACAAGCTGTGAAAACTGCCACATAATTTATTGATCCCGTTGTTCTTCCTAATTGTAAAAGTTACAGTTGTGCAGTTGCTGAGCAGATTCTGAGCTCAAAGTGATTCAGATAATGCAGGCAGAGATGGTGAAGATGTTGTGTTTAGGGCTTTAGTTTTCCACCCCAACATGGCCGAAGCGTTTAGTTTGGTCTCGACGGAGCAGAGCATCGTCCTTCACATGGTTCTCATTTCCAGCTATTTGGCTTATTTGGAACTACAGTACCATTTTCCTGGTTTCTCTCTGCAGCTGCTCCAGAAGCTTCAGGCCTGCAGTTGGTCCAATCTCTCAATATTCAGATGATGTTTTGTGAGATTTTTAAAGCTTCATATATTGTTTTAGTCTGCATTTTATTTTGAGGTACAAGATTAAAGGGGCTAAATATATGTGCATGCCACACTTTTCAGATTTTTATTTATAAAACATATACATTTTTTTTTCCAAAAGCCCAACAATTATGTTTTGTGTTTTTGTTAATGTGGCAAAATGTGAAGAATATTGGAGGTTATGAACAACAAATTATGGTGTCTGGAAATAAAACATGCAGTTTATTGCAATAAAATCTCTCACAGTTCAAACTAATATAATATCTGTGTTTGTGTGGCACTTTAGCGTCATTCTGCATGAGCTTTTCACATGATCCAAGTGTTTAGAAACATCTTTGTTTCTATACAAAACTGGAGGCAGTTCTTGGAAGCAAACGTTGATACTTACTGTTCAGGCATTAGGTTTCACTTTCCTGAGACTTCAATGTTAAAAGGAGATTTTCTGAGCAGGTGAGGCGCAACTAAAGCTTGATGATCCGACGTCGCTGAGCGGGACTCTGGCCTTCACTTCCTAAATGAGCCCTCTAACCTCACGCTGCCAGGATGACTGATGTATCATCTTAACTCCAGAGCTGACTCAAGGTAAGGCGTCTAATGATGGCGTCTTCTGCACCTCGGCTGTTTAAGCAGCTCCAGATTGTTCCACCACTTACTGCTTTTATTTAGTAGAAGGTGGCCTAATTTTTCATTATGAAACTTGTTGGATGCAAAAGTCCCCAATCTCACTTCTGTTTTTACTTTAATTTATGAGCTGCCATTTGTGACCTACTGAGCCCCCTCCCCTCACACACACACACACACACACACACACACACACCTTAAATGCATTCCAGTGGAGCCAACAATTTATTTGGGCAGATAAATCACTGCTTACCAAATGCAGGTTGGTGCAAGGTCACAGTTGGGAAAAGGATAAAAATGAGATTATTGAGACATGGATTCAGAGCAGCTGCTAAATGCTTTAGATTTGGTTGACAGAACCTGTTTTATGTGAAAATTTAAACATAATTAGAACATTTCATTGTGTCCAGAATATTTTCTTGACTCAACAGATTCAATACTCAGCTACCTTGTTTGACCACTATTCATTTGTTCCCACCAAACAGTAATTAGAGAAGCAGTCGTTTCCCATCAGCGTTCAGCTAACACGTGTATCAGCTTCAGACCCTCCGGCTCTGTTCACACTACTTCTAAATATGGCTGTAGTTTTAGCAGCGGCAGTAAAAGATGAGCAGCAGATACTTCTCTTTATATCTGTGAGAACAAAATGACAAACGGCACATTTTGATGTGATTTCTCGTAAATCACATCCAAACCAAAGTTTTGACAGTTTTTGTCCAATTTGTTTTCTGTTTGGTCAAAATTGAAGTGAGGTGGATTTTATTCTGACTTGTCTCAAGGTTTGCATCTTTTAATGATTCTGTGACTCTTTCCGGCTCCCAAACTCTCAATTTATTATCAACGCAGTGTCATATATTTCGCTTGAACTGGCTGTTTGAAGTGTTGTAAGTCTTGGTTTAAGGATTTTTTTTTTGCGAGGGCTTCACGCATTATTTTGGTGAATATGGTGAAATATTTTGGCAAAATTTCAGAGCATTTCAACTTGTTTCAAGCTGGTTTAATCCTAAAACAGGAAGAGAAGCAGGGAGGTAATTATTGTACATGAAGGCAGAAGAGATAAAAACAATAAAAATCACCTGTTTGTTTATTTTTTTTTATCTCACCTCGCTATCAGTTTCCACCTGCTTAAATACCTGGGTGGTGATTTAAGCAGGGATCACATACAGATGCTAATTTGATTTGTCTGACCAATCAGCCACCACCGTGGCTTATGGATGACCCCTGAACCTGTGAGTTTTCCAGTTGGCTGATCAGTGCAGGAACCTTCACTTGACCCTCCTCAGCCTGTATGCTAATGTCAGAGCTCAGTGGGGAGGGGCGCTGATCAAACTGCAACGCTGCAGCAGGTGCTCAAGGACAGCCGCCTCTTTTCATCTGGGCTGATAAAATCATGGAGGACGAAGAAAAAGGAGCAGAAATCTGTTGGAAAATCATCTTCTAAAAATAAACTGATTAACTTTTATGAGCTCATTTTCCATGGATGCTGGATTTTAACTTCTTAAGACTTTTTTAAAAATGTGCCGCTTTTCAGTCTTGCTGGCTGCTCTCACAATGAAATACTCCGACATTAGTTAAGAGTCACCATTGGATATAATGAAGGCCCCCCACTTCACACCTACTCTTTAACTTGGCTCAGCAGTGAGTTAACCTCAGCACAGGAATATACAAATGATAATGGATATTGAATACTAGTAACAGTTACTTATTATCTGTCTGATCTGAATAAACAAATGCGTTTCCCTCCATTTGTTGGGAACATTTTTGTCAAACATACCACAGCTCTACGTCTCAACTTCTTCCATTGACATCACTGGACAAGAAGACTTTGCAGAAACTCACTTTTCTTCAAACAAGACCTAGCATCCGGTGAAGAATAATTGTGTGTTGCTGATCAGATAAGAACCTTTAAAACTTTGGCTGCACTGATTGCAGTTTTCTGGTCGATCGCTGATTACGGCTCTTTAAAATACCAATTCCGACTTTGGCCAATACCATTTTTTTTTGTCTGAAATGTTGCTAAATATAACAAACTGCTGAGTTGGCAACATTGGAGTTACTATTGATAAGTGCAAATGTGCAAACATGACCCGGTGGGCCGGTCTGTCAGTCAGACCTCTGTCACCGCACAGCAGAAGAGGACAGCGGCTGATCGTTGGGCCTTTTCTGAGGTGAATAAGATCAGCTTCACATGTAAGAGCTCCCAAAGATCAAGGAAATCTGCTCCGATAATCGGTGCTACTACATAAAACACCCGTGTCTTTCCTGCAACCACTGTCATAAGAACCGTTTCTCAATTAATCAGTTAGAGGCCTGAAAGTTGTGGTTTCTTAGTGAAAATGCAGCCCAGTAATTCTTGTTATACATGTTTTATTTGAGTTAAACTGATGGTGTCTCTTGTTCCACATCAAGGCTGATGTTGGCGCAGAAGGAGAATCCTGCTGGATTTACAGAATGGATAAATGCAGACAGGACACCTCTGAGTAGCTCTGTGGTCAGGACGGACAGGAGAGCAGCAGGAACAAACCTGTGGCAGATCGTATAACTAGTGGGTGGCCTTGACACACCTGAACCTGAACTTTACAGCAGACCGTTAAAAACATGGGGAAATTAAAGCTCAACTCCTTTGGTTCCATGACGTTTGAATAATTGGACATATAAAGCATTTTGAGATGTATTGATTTATTCAAAAATGTTTCTATTTTAACTCTGGCGTTGCAGCAAATACTAGTGTAGAGGAATCAGTGGTGTGCTTTATTTCTGAGATGGTTTTAAATGATTATGGAACCTAAAAATCTAAAAATAATTTCCTCTTTCTCTGTCTGGCTATAAATAAAAGGCATCCATATGCATCCTGTACATGTGAGAATGAGGATAATCCCAAGCCAAGTTACTAATGTTGGCAGGTAGACAGTAAAAAAGGGATTTCCTGGTCGGGCTCCAAAGCCCTGGGAAAGCATGCAGCACTTTACATGGAAGTGCTGCGATCAGAGATCTGCAATTAGCTACTGTTGTGGGTGAGGGGCGGAGAGTGAGCAGAGGTCCAAATCCTCTCCTGCAGGCCCAGCTGGGGGATTAAGAATGGTTCCTGTCCTGTGGCTGACCTCTTCAAAGCCTGTGCAGATGTCCTGATCCCCCTCCACACATCCACCCGCTGCTAACACACACTCAAACACCCCCATGCCACCCGTCTCGAACTCTCCCTCGACCTCGCAGCCAAAACAAAGCACTCAGGTGACGCGTCTTATCACAAGAGCACTCAGCCTCCCTTTGACTCCATATCTCTGCTACCTCAGCTCCGATCTTGTACAGTTTTCCCTCCTTTATTCTTGCCCTGGCTGTCAGCCCTCTGGTCCAGAGAGGACTGCCCCGTATCAGCTGAGCGTTGACACCAAGCGTGGTCCGACTCCTCAGTGACCTTAGCATGGAAATGAGTCTGTCAGCTTCAATACTCTGCTGCCCTGTGGTTGCAAATAGAAAGCAAGGTCAAAAGGCAACGGCAGAAGCAATTGTGAAGGACATGTTTCACTCAAAAGGGGAAATAAACGCTTTATATGCAGATGACTGAGTGGCCCTTGTGAGAACGGCGGTGGGCTTTTAAGGTTGTGACCTTCTTTGGGGTTAAAAATCTTATCCAATCTGATGGCCACCCAACTGGGTCCACGTTTAAGGCGAAGAAGAACAAGATGAACAATGACTGGATTAGAGCTCCCAGACGGGAGGGGGGGATCCAAGATTATTTTCAATCAGCAAAGTCTTAAGATCTAAGATCAAATGTGTGAGTTTGGTTAATCTGCTCATCGTTTTCTGTATTTTTGTCTTCTTATTCCCCAAAACAGGAAACCCCTAAAAATGGTTTGATCCCATCAAGTTTACAAAAACATAACAAACTCCATCACAACAACATCTTTATGTCATTATTAAAAAACAGTGAAGTGGAAATTAAAAAGCTGTTTGGGAAGAAATGAGCACATCCTGACCGGTTCCCACGATTTAGGAGGAAAAGTTGGACATTTTGATCATCTTTAGGTGAAATGTTAACGTTTGCTGGTCTGGAGCTTCCAGGTCTGACGATGAGTTTAACTGACTGTTTTAATACGTCAGACATCAAATATACCCTAAAATGCATTGGTACAATAATAAAAAATCACATTAGCTCTGCAGTAGGAGGTAGCATCAGTCTTCCTGATCTCCGCTCAGCCAATCAGGAGAAAGGAAAATCAATGCCCCTTCTGGATTGGCTGCTTTATGTCTTGATGTTTCAATTTCCAAAGCCGCAATTCTTTTGAATATTTTAGACAAGCTGTACAAAACGTTTACAAATAGACACAAATTGCCTGAAGTTGCATTCAAGTTCGGTGAATATAAAGTAGCCTTATATTGAGAGAAATGTTCAGATTAGAAATAATCTGTATTGACTGGTAATACAGTTTTGTAAGCCTTGCATGTACAAAGGTCATAAGTTTAAAAACCTGGAGTTGTAAAACATGACTGCATGGCTTGATAGGATGCAACACACAAAATCAGAGTCAGAACACCAGAAAGAGATAAAAGCTGAATTTAGTTCCAATCACTAATCCTTATCATTTTAAAAAGCCTTGAGAATAATCCAGACCATAACCTGAATCGGATCTGGATTCCTCTGATTTTTGCCTCATTGAGTCGAGCTGAACGTTAAAGTTTGGGACATTCTGGAACATCTACTCCTTATTTTATGGATAAACTCAAACACTAAATATCTGGTAACCTAATAATGTCTCATCAATACGGCAGGAGAAGCAGTGATACCTTATAATATGCGCATGAAGGGCTGAGATTGGAGCCCTGAGGAACCCCATATGCAATATTTGTAGAATTGCAGAATGAAAAGAGAGGAGTAAATAATACTAAATCCTGCAGAAAATGTTTTGCAATCATCTCATGGATCTACTTTATCCTGCATTGACAGTTATTAACTTCTGTATGTTGTTTTGAAGCTTTCATTGTTTTTAGGCCTCGACTCTTTTTGTTATAAATCATATCTTACTTCTGATTACTTTTTCTTATTCAGACTGTTGGCTGAAAATGAACAGATAACAAAGGAAGAAGACAACAGATTCTGCCTTTAAAGACAAACATCAACTCCACCTCAGCAGCATTTCGTCTTCTCTGCTGTTCCAGTCGGTCCAGCTTCGCTTTCCATTGTTACTCACATTCATCTGCTTCTCTGCTCCGACTACCCATCTACGCATTCTTCCACATTCCCTTCATCTCTCCCTGCATAATAAGGACCCCCCCACCATCACCACCACCCAGGCTGTCAGAGTTTTAGGGACTCGGCGAGCTGTGAAATCGCACAAATTGCTGTTGCTTTGCGTCTGGCCCAGCAACAGAGTGGGGAGGAAGACAGAATAAGAGGGCGAGAGCGAGACAGATTTTATGCTTCAACACTTCTGAACCGGAGTCTCTCCCTCCTGCTCCCTCCTCTTATCCAGTCAGACATGGACAGGCACAGCTGCAGCGCTGCGTCTCTGCCCTCTGAGCCAGACACCTTCCCCCAGCGCAGCCGTCCTCTGCACCGGCAACACCACAGCCTTCGCCAGCCTCTCAGTAAACACACCTCCACCACTTTGCTTCAGAGCGCGGGTCACTTGACAGAACAAGTCGGCGACAGCCTGCAGCCCTCTAAGGAGGGATAAAAAACCCTTCTGAACCTGAGGAGAGCTGTTCCCGCCACCTCCACTAAAAAGAGCAAAGCCTCCCCGTCCTGCTGCACCAACGTGCTGCGCCCAGAGGAATGACCTCTCAGATATGACTAAAACTTCAAAGGTCACACACAGACGAGCTGTAAGCATTTTTGAACTTGTTAGGCTCCGTATTCACCCTGTTGTGTCCGTCCTGTGAGCCAGCAGGTGTTGACAGTCAGGTGTGTGTTGCTCCCGGTGTGGCGTCACCGCGGGGTCACAATGCATTTCACCTGCCTTCCTCTAAACCTGGATCCCAGATTAACACGTCTGGCTGGACTAAATTAGACTACAGGTTTTCTATTGTTTGTTTGTTTTTTACATATTTAATTTGCTTTTGTTTTTCTGACAGAAGTATCACAAAAATAGTTATTAGAAAATGTTGTTTTTTAATTTTTTGTTCTTTTTATTTAGTGGAAATTGTAATTACATGTTTCCTAAAACCGACTCGCTCACTCGTCCACAGTGAGCCACATCTTCAACTGGAAACTATTTGTTAATATGGCTTACTTTCTGTCAGTCAGACTGGATTCTCAAGATTCAACTCAAAAACTGAACATAAATTTTATCTCAGTTTTCACTCAGAAATGTATTTTTTTAGGTTGTTGGCTGGATTTTCCAAAAGGATTTCAGATTTGGAAAGTTGGAGGTGAATGAGCATGTTGAGTTCAAAATCCAAGATGGCTGCCAACATGTCAACCCAGCTCCAAATCAAACCTTGGAGTTCAGGATTGTTTTTATGCCAGAATGACTTCCAGTTCAGAGATCAGTGACTTTATAAACAAATATTCTCTGTAAATGGAGACGTGTTGAACTGAATATGAATATAAAAAACAGACAAAAACCCAAATCATTTTGATTTTGTTCCATTGTTGTTTTCTGTTTATAAATATACACATTTTGTTTTTTTAATTGTCAGACTCAGTTGCACATTTATTTGAATCTGAGTGAACTATTTCAAACCACTGCACAGTTTTATTTTCCCTGTTATGTTAATTTACCCCTTCTGTACAGCCTCTTATCCTCATTTTTCTGTTATTAGACATTCATATGTTTTTACCTTAGTTTGGATTTGCAAGCTTCAATTTACCTTCAATGTGCAGCAGGTTCACCTGAATTGCCCCCCTATTCTATTCTATTTTATTCTATTCTATTCTATTCTACTCCCAGCCTTGTAAAATCCTATTAGTTGAACTTCTGATAGGTAAAATAAACAAACGGGATCAATCAAAGGCAGATTAAATAGTTTGGACATCGCTGTCATTGTTGAAATGTTTAATGACAATGCATGTCCTAGTTAAAGTGCTGCACAAGGAGCCTTTCTTATTACTCACCAAAGGTCAGTCATGTGCCAGATTATTGAAAGGACATTTTTGCATCCTGCAGCTCATTTTGTGTGCCGGGTGCATCCACCCTGAAGGATCTGACCAACGTTCAAAGGCATAAATAATAAAGCCTGAATCACAGCAACAGGAGCAGAGAAAGTGTCACATCAGGCGGAGAAAGATTTGTAATTTGTACTCCAGTGAAAGAAAACATCAATTAATCAGAAGACCGTGGTTGATCTGTAACGATGGCCTTTAGCGCCCCCTGTTGGTGCTTTGGCTGCACTGCTTCAAACATGAGATTTGCTGTTAAACCATGTATGAAAACATTAACAGAAAATATTCTGTACTTTTGGTCCTGAAATAAATTACATTTATGATTTAAAGAGTTTATAAATACTTCATTTAATCAAAAAAATTTATTTATGTTTAAAAGCTGCTTTAAATTTTCAATTAGGAAATAATTTAAAAGGCAAAATACTTAATGGTTTTATTAGCAAACTGAAAGAAAAAATACAAAATAAGAAATACATACAGCAGAAATAGGCAGATTTCATTTTTCAAAAATTGACAGCATGTGAATATTTTAGTAAAAACGTTTCATTTTAAAAAGTGGGAAAATGAGAAAAGCAACATAAAAAACAAAAAGAAATCCAATTTCATATTGGAAAAATTATAAAAGCTCATTTATATATGAAAATGTTTCATGTGTAAAAAGATAAAATTCATAGTGAATACTTGTTGAAAACAAACTTAGTAAAACAAGAAAACCAAACCGGCTTTCAGGGATCGGTCAGATTCAGCCAATCAGAGCTCGTTCTGGGTCGACGGTGGAAAAGGTTTCAATCATTTAAAATTTTTACAATCAGCCTTTAAAATAAACAATTAAACAAACTCAAACATTATTTTCCAAGTAATGAAACCGACCTCCAACAATCTGATAATTTGCTTCAAACTAAATCAAACATTTTGAGAAAACGTCTGAACATATTCATAAAGTGTTTTTATTAATCAGTAAATAAAAACTCTTCAGTTTTCTGTTCTATTTTTGTAAGATTCATTTTTCCAGCAACATTCTCTTTTAATCATTTGGATTTTTGGTTTTATTTTAAATGTTACAAAAAACATATCTGTCCTTTAATACATTTTAAACATTTCACCTTGCAGTGACATTTTATTTATTCACTTCATTTACTTTTTTTTAATGTGGAAATGTTATTAATGCAGATTAATTTAATAACGCTTTCAAAATCAAACCAAAGTTTTGTGGTAAGGTTGCAAATAAAGTTCCAAAATAATGTAAATAAAATAGGATCGACTTTATTTTCCTTCAAAATAACTTTAGATGATTTATAACTTAAATTTAAGTCAAGAATTTAAATAGTTAAGTTGTTTTAAATGTATTCAACAGCTGCAAAAATAAAGGTAAGGAACAGAAAATAAATTTTATGAAAAATAAAAATGAAAAAGTAAAATGTCTTAGATTTTGTGAAGATTTCATTTCTGGCTGGTGATTGAACTGATTATCTTTTGTTTATTGTTTACAAATAGAAACATATTTTTAGTTTTAAAATATTTTATTGCGCTTTTTAAAACAGGTTGATCGAACAACTACCAGTTTCAACAACTTCATACTTTAAACTTTTTGTATCATTGACTAGTTTCTGCAGAACAAACATTCCTTTTACTCATTAATAAATTAAACCTCTACTTTGCATGTACAATAAATACCAACAATTACTCTGCAATTATGGTTTATTCATAAGAATTAAATTCTTTATAAAACCGTTTGTTGGGGGTTGTAAAAGACGGAGGCGGAAAACAAACTTCAGCAGCAGATATCCAGAGTGTGACCCTGCATGACCTTCTTTTACCCACTCAGGAAAAAACCCACTTCAGCGCGGAGAGGCCCGCTCAGCAAATGAAGCCTGACTGATGTTTCAATTCAAACTTTAACCAAAAGGTTTGAGTCAGAAGCAGTAATAAAACGTAGCTTTGTGCTCCAGATTTTGAAGGAAGCAGTGAAGTTTATCTGCTTCTGATTGAAGCGTTTCAGAACCAAATGTTCCATGACATTTTCTGCAGCGTCGTTATTATGAGAGGTGAGATTAGAATCTAGATTAACGTCATTCTGAACCTTCTTCCTTCACAGTTTGACTCTGAGCAGACCACCAGTCATATTACCACATCCTGTGTGATAACGCTTTAACCTGCATTCATGTTTCCATTTACACTCTCAACAGACTAAATATGTCTTGGAACAATATCTCTCTCACTTTTATTTTCTACATTTCTAAATATGTAATACAAATAATGCATTATTTCAAATGTCTGCTCATGTTTGTAATTTAAAATATGTAAAACATTTACTGAGCGTCTCTCTCTGGCCTGCAGGGATCAGAGCTGCACTGAACGTTTCCTGCGCTAAATTTCTGCCCATTCATTTTGGACTCACTGTATGTGAACCAGGTCGTAATTTTATGTCAGACGGAAAATAAAGTAAAATAAAAGTGTGGAAACAGAACCCAGAGCAGCGCTTCAGTCGTGAATCTGTAGAGGAAACCGTCAGCGCGTTTCACTTCATGTCATCTCTGTCGAGTTATTTTCCAAAACAGATTTCTAAAAACCTGAGATGACACTGAGAAGACTGCTGCTGCAGGACCAACACTTAGGTTTTGCTGTACAACTTTTATTTGCATTTAAGTATGAAATCATTTTTTCCTACAAAAAAAGAAAAAAAAAAAAAAAAAAAGAAAATGATCAAAATGACTGATTTGACTTTCTGTTCTTTTCTGCAGGAGTTTTATCTGAGTCTTTCTGTCAAACTGAGCGAAAATGAAACAAGCCAAAAAAAAAACTTGACGGACTTCCCCATCTGCTCAGGCCCAAATAATGTTCTGGTCTGGTTCCCGTTTATAAAAATAAATCCTGTTTTGTTTTTGCTTCTTTGTTTGGTGTTCAGGAAAATCCCAGAAGACATTAATTAAAAGCCAAAAACCTCACAACAAACAAACAAACGCCTCACAAGACCTCAGGAGTTCATCTCCATGTTCAGATGAATATTTTTCCAAATGTTTTAAAATCTTGTTTTTAGTTACCGACCTTCCATATTAACCTCCCTTTCAGTTTGAGGAAGTCTGACTTCATACAACCCATGAACTGCTTCATCTTTTTGCAGCATTGTAGTCATGGGGGTCTGACAGCGACGCTCCTAAGAGAACAACATCAGGCTTCTGCTCCACTCTCCAAAAAGGTAAATAAAAATCAGTGTTTACTGACCGGTTCCAGAACTGTTGTTTTATTAATGAAAAGCTGCTCTAAATGCAGCACAGCAGTGGTAACGAGTGACAGGATGCATCACTCTGATACTTTTACAGACGTTTATTTAAGTAGAAGAAAAATCCGAGATAACCGTTGATTGTCGGTAGTATGGAGAGGAAAACCCTGATCAATGATGTCACAGTAAAAGTAGTTTAGTTTCTGCTCTGTAAAAATAAACATGTGTTTGTGCATATTTGGAAAAGCACTTCATGCCTGCTGTAAAGCACGGTGGAGGATCTGTGATGCTTTGGGCCTGTTTGTCTCCAAAAGACCAAATGAGAGCATAACGTTTTACTGGTCTGCTCTGTTTGTAATGCAAACATTTCAAAAGAACATTTCACATTTTAATCTGTGTTGTGTGTTGCTTCATGCTTTGGCCAGGACAAATTTGCAATATAAAAGTTTAAATATCTAAAAACGGGTCATAACTGAATATTTCAGCCTGGTTGTGTTTACATGGCCAAATCTACAGAGTAATATTTAACCAGACACAAAATCAAAAGTTTTACGGGATTTCTAAAATGTTTCCTTCTTTCTTTCTATTTATAAAACTGATGTCATCAGACAAACAACTCATTCAGGTCTGTGTCTCTTCTGGCATTTTAAGGAAATGATCAAAGCAGCATGTAGCTTTTATTAAAAATATGTTTTTTACATACTTGTTAAAATGATAATTTATGGTCTTTGCATGTCGGTGGGCAGCCCGGGGTTAAATGTCACGTCAACACCTGGCAGGAGGAAGTTGGACTTGAACTGACAACTTTCAGGTTGTCAGACAACTGATCCAGTCACTGAACCAAAACAAGCAGATTGATTCAGTGGAGGTAAATTAAACCTCCTGGACTCAGAAATCTTTATTAAAAGGAAGATTCCCATTTCTTCCCCATTCTTAGAAGGTGTAGCTGTAAAGCTTTAATCAGTCTCTGTTTGGGATAATCAGTTCCTTCCACTGGGATTTCTGCTGTCAGGAAAACCAGGGCTCACACAGGAGACAGCAGGAATCCTCCGGCTCATTTTAATGATTTTATGAGGAATTATGTAAAAGATTTTCTGCAAAGATCGTGGTGCAATTTCCTGAGTTTGCTAAATCTGTGTTTCATCGAACCTGAACTGAAAAAGTCCACAGGATGTTTCGGTTTTGTTCCTAAAACTTCTATTTTATTAAGGATTTATTTAATAACAGCTGACCCACTATCGCCACCTGTTTAAAAAAATTTCTTCATGCATCAGACTGGAAAAGAAAATGTTTAGAAATGGATCTATTTTCATTACAACTGTAACAGTAAAGCTCTTTACTGTTCCTTGTTTTTGTTCTGGGTTTGGCCCTTAGAAAGGAAACACGCCATCAGACGTGTTAGAAAGGTTAGCATCACTCTCATTTCCACTTTACCTGCTTTCGTACAGGTGTAAAGTGACAGATGTGCCCTCAGCTTTGTGACATACAAACCATCAGAAATAGTGATACTTTATTCCTGCAGCCATATTAGAAACAAACTTCTTAACTTTTGAATTTCATTCATTTCATTTGATATAGAAAAGTCCTGAAACACTTATTCTTTCATGTCTTTGTCTTATTTTTATTGGAGTCTCATCGTTCAACATTAATGAACTCGCATTAAAAGTTTTCAGTATTGTCACCATTATTGATCTGACTTTTAAAACTTGCTCAAGTTTTAAAAGTTTTGTTTTTTTCTCATTCCTAAATTGCTTCTCTTTAAAACAATCACTGTTACAGTTTGGAAGTATTATGGTGTCAATTATAGGAATGTGATAATAGGAAGAAAAAGAGAAAATACAGTGCGCTGTAGTTGAATCTTATACGCAGTGGCCTCTGGTGGCCGTTTGGCGTATTGCATCTTAGTTTCTTTTATTTTGTAACCCGCCGGTTCCTTCTTGTTAAACTGAATTGTGAACAAATTCACAAACTGTGTGAGCTCGGTCATAGTAGAGCCACTGCTTCTCCACATTGAGAGGAGCCAGTTGATGTGGTTCGACGTCTCCCTGGTGACGGGTTCAGGGTTCATCCACAGGGAGGAAACCCAGAGGGAGACCCAGGACCAAATGCTTCTCAGCTGGCCCAGGAACGTCTTGAGATTCAACTCTTTTAAGTCTTTTTCAAGTAATTTTCACCTCCAACCAGCTGCAAGGCTGCCAACTGTTGCATCAGCAGCATATAAAAAACCCTCTCGATGCAGGTTTCTTGAATGCTCAGTAATTAAATGATGTTGAGGTGATTTCACACCATTCCCACATATTCGTGGAGGATTCAGGGTGGAGGGGTTGATGCTTATCTCCAGCAGTTGGTGGGTGGGAGGCAGCCACAACCTGAACCCGTCTCCAGGTTTACAAACCAGCTGCTGAATGTTGAGAAGAATCACAAGATGAAATAAAATGATTAAAGGAGCCGAATCATTTTTCATTTTTAATTATATCTGCAGCAGTAAAAACATCTCCTTTATCCGACACGGTTCTCTGGTGGTAAACAAATAAAAACAAAAATCGAGTTGAAAAAAGCTTAAAACTGCTTGTGTGGCTGTTCCAGAGACAGTGGGCGATAATACAGTCTCACATCGGCAGACACTAGCATGTTAAAATAGCTACCTATCTTTCTTGTAACACCCACACGGTGATGAAATGAATGTTCTTGTTGAATGTTTCCATGAAGCTTCACCATTTTGTGCAGATTATCTTTAGAAAGCTGTTCAACTCCATTGCATCAAACTGATAATAAAGTTTTGTCTTGTCTTTAGAGTCAGGTAAACTTTTCATGGAGCACTCAAAATGAGTTTGAGTTTTCATGCTATAGATATGATTTATAAAATTTCAGTGAGCATGCCTGGATCTTTCGCTCAGATTTGATTTTTGCGTTGCAGTAATTTTATGTTTTCACATCAGGATTTCTGGCTCAGGTTGAGACTGTTTTACATTTTTTATGTACATCGAAGCGCAGTTGAGTCCAGGTGCTTCGCTTTGTGTAATTTCCTGCAATCGGAAAGTATTTCGATTTGACTAAGTTTGGTATTGTGACATTTTACAATGTCAGCTCACACCTACAAGATGATTTGAATCCAATAAAAACCGTCCCACTCTCTGTCATCTGCATGACAATCCAACATATTTTATCTCTTAAGACATGATTTAAATTCATGATACTTGCTTTAAGTAGTAACATTTAACACAGCTTTGATTAATTCAAAAACAGTGCGAAGGGGCTTCACAGCAGGATGATTATGACTCAGAGTCCAGACGCCTTCACTTTGCTGGATTCTACTAAAATCCCCTGAAAGAACATTTACAGAGGGTGAACCATGAGGGTCTTTCGAAATGTGTCAAAACAACACCTGTGACGTCACCGTTCATTTGTTTTAGTTCTGAAACAAACTTCTTCTGTGTTTTGAGAAGTAAAACAATATGAGCGAGGATGTTTTGGAGCGTTCTGTAAATCTAAATTATTATGAGGATCATTTTGGTTTTTAAACAAGAGAGATTTATTCACATCACTATATTAGCTGCTGCGTACCCAAAGTTACGATGTCGTCCATAAACAGAAGTAACATTAAAGACGTAAGAACACAATGTATTTAGTAACAAAGTGGTTGTTTTTATAAATTGATTAGTGATTTTTGTCAGTGTATATTTAGAATGACACTTAGTGATATTGTTGTGTTTGTTGCTCAGGTCTGAGGATGGTTGTGCGTCAGAAGAGAAGGAAGCTGCTATGTTTTATCATTGCACTGACCTGTTTGGCATTTGCACAGAAATCAAACTTAAACTGTATTAATTTAATGTTATAAACTTTTCAAAAGGCTGCTGTGTTATATAACACCTGCAGGTTTTATTGCTCTCCGTTTGTTGCCCAGATAAGCGAAACGTTACGCCCGTTGTGTTTTGTTGTTTTTTTTTATCAAACACTTTACAGTGATTCTTTACAAAGATTGAATCGTTATGCAAACTGCATTTGGAGCAGATTTTCCAAATTCCAAATGGAAAAAAAATAACCCTTTTCCTGTCGATCTCCATAATAAAAATGACATCAAAAATCAGATTTCTTTATTGCATTTCTTTAATTTTATCAATGCAACGAAACATAAAACATTAATATTGTAATGGTAAACTGAAAGCACCATTAGAGTCACGTGGTGCGTCGTTCCGTCCAGGACGCACTGCAGGGAAAATAAACATGTAATCATGAATGCTAATTATGTATACACTGAGTCATTTTGATAATAAGCTAATGTCAACACTTGAAGCCTGTTTGGCCTTTATTATAAGTCTTATATAAGGCTTACAATTTTTTGCTGCTTCAGATTTGTTTTTTGGGTTTTTTGCTCCAATATGACTCTTTCAACATTTTGGGTTGCCGACCCCTGACCTCAGGTGATTAGCAGTGCTAAGACCCCGACTCCCATCATCTCTGACCTGCACACCGAACCCAATGCATCTGGGAGCTGCCAGCGCAGGTCGCAGACCAACTTCTCATCATGTTCCCTGATTTCATAACTTTGGTGGAAGTGGTTCCTGTAATTCTATGACCACAAACTCTGCAGAAATCCCACTGACGACAGTTGATTACACACAATCGTTCGTTAACCGTTCTGAGGCTTTGCTTTCAGACCACAGCTGGTTAATTCTTCATAATTTAAGTGCAATCGTTTAATTTTACGTTGTATAAATAGACGCTGGAGCCACAGTCACAGATTTTTATTACTGCAGAGAAAAGGTTACGTTTCCATCTGCTCAATGTGTGGTGGTGTGACGTGGATCCTCTGTTCAGATTGTATGAGTTGAGTATTAACGAGCGGAGTAAAACAGAAATACATATTATTATGGGGAAATTCCAACACATCAGCATCAAAGTGAGGAGGCACAGATTCACTCCAAGATACAAATACAGAATATATAAAAACAGAATACTCTATGGGAAGGTCAAAAGCTTAAAATAAAATGAAAATTTAATGATCATGTTCACTATACAGGTCACAATCATTCAGGATTTTTCTGCAATCTCCTCAGACGTTTTTCTCTCTGCCAATAATTCGACCGTTCTTAAGCAGACTTCTCCACATGGTTGGAAAATACCCATTGCATCAGCTGAGGCTAAATAACTTATTTGCAGCTGAAAGATGCAGTAATTATCCAGTAGGAAGATCGAATGTATTTGTTTAACTAAATCTGGGTGCTGGCGGATGTGTCTGGTGAGGCGGCGTAGAAAATGAACAGTGTTTTGGTGGAAATTCTTCTTATTTTTGATAAATATCTCTGCATGTGTCAGAATGCTACATCATGTCAAAGATAAGTAACGTTTGAAATGCAAATACAGCGGGTTACCGATATCCTCTCATTTATTCTGTTCGCAGAAATTATGGTACTAAGAGTGAAAAAAGTTAACAATGGGTGTTTCTGAAGAATATTGTCAGATAAAGTGAGAAAATTCCTGGATTTATTTTTCTGCTTCCTTGCACATCAATCAGCCTTTCACACGCAAATCAAATTAATACAGGGTTTTTTTTCTGTGTCTTGTTTTAATTCATCAGATAACAATTTGATTCTTGCTGACAGTGAGATGATGGATACGTAAAAAAGTGATTAATGAGGAAAATTGAATTAAATGCAACCATGGCATATTTCAAACAGCTTTATTTCCCTGATGCATTAAATAATTCACACCAAAGTTTGTGCTTATTTTGTAGATCATTGTTCAACACATTTGATTACTGATTACTGAGAATAAAGTCACAGTTTTCTGTGATGAATGGCCTCCATGACACTGCCCACCTTCTCTAATAATAGATGGAAATTTCAGGCAACATTTCCAAGATGCTAAAAGAAGTCTTCGCTTATTCTTCAGCACCAAACAGGAAGTGGATGTGGCTTCTCCCAGAAAGGTCAGATTTTGGCCAAACTTTGAAGACATCCTGTTGGAGCTGAACTGAGCCTGAATGAATGTGATAATGAGGCTTATTCCTAGTAAAACCAAGTGGCAACGTGCAGATTTGATCGCTGATGCAGAACATCTGCGGTCGCAGCACATGCTTATACATATTCAAACTTTAAGGGACTCTGTCTACTTTCCATATGCAACTGAAAGGGTCCGTGTTCGTTTTCCTCTTTGGGTAAAGTAGGTGAACCAGATTTGACGTCTGAATTGTTTTGCACAAAACATTTCTGTTTCCTGTTGACTTTTTTTAGGTGGTGTAGCTGATGCATATTCATAGCTTAAAAGTGGAAGTGGTGGGAAGGCACCACATCACACCGTTCTGCAACCACATCCTGAGTCACCATGCTGACAGTGACGCCTTTAGCTTGCTGCCTGGTTATTCTTCCACTCAGTCTTCAGACGTTAACGCATTAGTGTCTCCGGCACGGCTTCACTCTTCAAGTTGTAGAATTTCACATTAAAAAAGGTAAAAAAATTTCGACCTTCTCTGTATTTATATTTAAAATATTCTGATCTGAAGACATGATGGGCTTATAGATTATTAATTTTGTTTAATACGATTTAACATTGTTGTATAACAGGCTCTTTGTATTGCCTTGTTGCTGAAAATGTGCTAAATAAATAAAATTATCTTTACTTTTATAGTGATGTAAATCCATTAATTTGTGGTCATACCATTTTGCTAATAATGTGTCAGTATGTCTTCCCAGACTGTTTAAATCTTTCTCAGCTGTTGCTGTAACCATGAACCTTTGGTCCAGGGTCGCAGCGGATGACAGAAAGCCGAAGCGTTTTTCTTCTAAATGTCTCTTCTTTAACCTCAGTCCTGACTTAGAAAGTTCTATTTGTGCCTGCAGTCTGGTCTGCTGTGTTTTCCCCTGCCTGCCCAGCTTCTGACACCAGTGAGTCATCTCCATGGCTCCTCCACCTCCAGCCCTGTCGCTGCTGTGGGGTCTCACTTTATTCCTTGGTGGAGGTAAGATGACTTATTGGATCTAATTAGTCTTTTCCTCTGTCCTGTTATTTGACATTGCTGAAGATCTCTTTTAAAATATTTCACTTTATTTGAAATTCGTCGTAATCTTGTCTTAATGGCTGCAGATCATTAATCTCAACTCTAATTTGGTTTTTGCTTCTTAAAATCAAGTGAAGCGTCCTTTTGAGTCAACAATCACTGAAGTTGACATTCAGGATTAGAAACTGTAGGTAGTGCAGCCTTTGCAGCTGACCTCTTTTTTCTCCTCTGCAGCAGCTGCATCTCTCTGCAATGTCACCTGCACCACTGACTATGTACAGATGCTAAACTGCTCCTGTTCTGGCTCTGTGCCAACACTTCCTGTTCTTCTCACTGTGACTTGCAGGTAAAGGTTGTCCTGTCATTGTTACTAAACGAATAGATGTCTAGATGTCGCTGCTGCATAAGCTGGAGCATTTTAATCTTTTCCCGAAGAATTATATTTCGAACATGAAATATAATTATGTCTTTGCATTATATTATTTAACTTTTGATATGAAGTAATGAATAAAACAGTTTGCTGTAGTGTTAACTCTTCCTCAGAGAGTAAAAGATGTATTTATGAACTTCCTCAGTTCCTCTTTGCATCATTTACATCAACAGACGCACGCTGCTTATTCCACGCTTCGTGTAGTTCCCAACAATTCAAACAGAAAGAGGTCTAAATGGAAAGGATAAAAATGATGGCATGGTGGTGATTGTTGTTACCATTTTATTTTAAATGTTTTCATATGTGGAATCTGAAAAGTTTGCAAATAACTCAGTTAGAGGACCCAAGTTTGTTGCAACTGAAACTATTTTTATTTAATTTACATCTGAACTCCGTATTGTTTGGCATCATGACGCTTGATTGCTTAGTTTATTACACCAAAACTGTATAAATATGAAATGATGTTAATGGCTATATTCACAAGTGGCCCTAAAATGCAATAACTACACTACCCATAATGCATCTCAAAATAAGATGGCATGCTTAAAAACCTCCCAAAAGTGGGTTAAAAGTAAAAAAAAAAAAAAAAAACATTCCAGTGAATGAGCTATTTGCATATAAAAATGTTTTTGTCACAATGAGGCGTGAAAACTTAAACATCTGAAAAATGTGTGTTTTTAATTTCCTGTGCTATTTGAACATAGGAGAAAATTATCAGGGACGGAGTTTTTCATTGTTCTTACCAAAATACAGAAATATTATTTGTCTTTGTCAGCAGCAAAGTCTTTTCATTCATCATAACACCAAATGGTTCTGTTCCAGCTCTCAGGACACAGTTCTCACTGTGAGCTGTGAGACCAAACCGCCTCAGTCCTGGTGCACAATCGATGAGGACCTCACCCTCGTCGCTTCCACCGAAACGCTGTGCAACGCCACCGCCAGCCAGCCTGGCAGCCGAGGCCTGGTGGTTCTCAGTGAGTCACCCCAATGGGAGCTCTCTTCTGTGGGTAGGTTCAACAAATAATCTCTCATTTCAGTTTCACATCTGACCGGCTGACGTAAAAACCACGCACAAAAAAATGCACCTGAGAGCTGCTTTAAGGTCAAGTAGAGAGTATTTAGGGGTTTTAACGAAAAGTGCACAGTTCACTCCAACCACCTGAGTCCTTTGCTGGAATAAAACTCATGCCTGCTCTGACTCCTCTTCACTTTTTTTACAGTAAAACTTGAAGCTCCTGATACTGTCACAGTGGAAAAAGCTGCTGGAATCTACAACATCACCTGGAGCAACAAAAGTGAATTCACATGCGTCATGAACAAAGTCCGCATAAGAAATACAAAAACTCCATCTGAGGTGATGCTCAGTTGTCACAAAAACATGAATGAGACTGTAACTGTGAGCCACTTTTTGCTGATAAGTTGAATTTTTTTGTTTCTTCCAAACAGGATTTAATCTTTACGCATTCACCAAACCGGAGGAACTTTGAGCTGGATCAGAAAAAGCTGCAGCCCAGCGCTTCCTACGTTGTGGACGTTCAGGCAAAACTCTGTGACGACGACTTCGTTGTGGGTCCGTGGAGTGAATGGCGCTCCAGTGCAGAGTGGAGCACAGCGGCTGATCCTCCACATGAAAAAGGTGTGATCATATTATACCCAATAAACCTGGATGTTCACAAACATTTACAGTTCAAATCATATTCATCTGATCTTTGTCGCTTTTCCAGAAGTGAGTTATTACTGGCTTTACATCTCGATGGCCATCATCCTCGCCCTCCTGTTGCTGGGATACCTACAAAGACCGTGAGTATTTTCAAACGTCTCATTTTCTGTTTTAAACTGGATTTTCCCACCAACTCAGACCTGATTTTAGTTATTACCAAAACAAAAAGCCTTTGAGGCTAAAGAACTTTACTGAACTCTTCTTTTTACTCTTTGTTCAATCGCATCCCAATTAACCCGTCGCTAAACGTAAGCCGATAAAGAGGAGTGAAGGGTTGAAGGTCACCATCATGCTGCCTTCCAGTAAATGATTAGCAATACACCTCACCGCATCAGTTGATTCCTGGCATCACCTCCTACATATGTAGAAACCACGGCAGCAGTATGTGCAGCAGCACTGTGCACTGAATGGCTCACAGGCATAGGAAGTCCTGCAGCAGAGCGTCAGAGAGCTGAGAGCAGCTCCCTGTAGGTCTCCACGGTTTCAACAAGAAAACACAAGATTAACCAGCTCTGCGCTCTCTGCTGAAGGATGATGTAACACATCTAATGTGTGTACACAAGTTTTAGTTTTGGTATTCTCACTGGCAGTTGATACACAAAGCCTAATTCACTGAAAAAACCCAAAATATCACCAAGTGCTTTTGGTTTCTAGTCCAAGTTCCAGTGAGCGAATTGGATTTAAAGTTTTATCACGACTCTTTGTGGTATTAACAATAAAAGTGAGAATAAGAACTTGCTTTCTGGATATGATAAATCAGAAATGTATCCCAATAAACGATAAACGATACTATAAAAGCAAATATCTCAGTACAAGACAAAACTAACTTAAAAATAACTTTTCAGCAAAATCTATAAACTTGTTTCCAGTCAATAATTCTTGTGAAGAGATTTAAAAACTGTTATTTACAATACAGTACTCTGTCTGTTTCATCAGACAGTTCAACACTAACTCCACAAAGCTGTTTTATTTGACATATTCATGGATTTTAGTCATTTTTGAAGTTAATTTAGATAACTAACTGCATGATTTGTTTCTAAAGTCATGTTTAAGTGAAGGAAACACCAGTGGGATCACAGAACATGCAAATAAAGGTTTTCTCACCTTTTGTCGATGGTTTTATTCAAATGAGATGGTTAAATTAAGTTTTTTCCCTTATTTCTTGGTTTGATTTGAATTAACCTGCTTAACAGCAGCAGTTATGACTCATCTCAGTATGTTTAAAAGAGCCATTTTTCACATGTTCTGTGTTAAAACCAACATATGTCAGAGTTCAAACCAGAATGTGTTTAGGTTTCTGTGTTGAGGACAATATAAGAGTAATTTAAGGAATAACCTGAAAGAGATTTTTTTTCTCTCTTTTTCTTTGTAAAAAGCCAGAGATGAACCAAATCTGAAACTATTTTTATTGTTTTTTAAATTGAAGATTCATTCAGCCTCTATGAATTAAAAGAGGGTCAGTAACTTTACTGAAACAACTTCCAGTTGAGAAGTTTCGTCGTCAATCACTGTCTCCTCATGATGAAAATAATCCTTCTGTTCTGAGAGTCGCAGCGTGGGATGTTTTATTATCAAAAGTTAAGATCAAGTTTTGACTCAATAATTCAGTAAATTGATGTGTAATCATTCACGTCAAAGCCAAGTTGTTTTACTAGGATTACCGGTTATGATCTTAAAACCTTTGATTTCAGGTCAAAGCGTCGCCTCTGCTCAGCTCATCTACCGTAAAGCAGCAAAGATCCAGAATAGAAAATCCTTTATTCTACCTCCATTGGGAAAATTAGCTGTATAAACAGTAAGAAACTAACGGAAGAACATACAGAGGAGCTATGTTAAACATACAGCATAAGAAAAATAGCAGATACTTATTGCAAAAAAAAAAAAAAAAATGTAAGTGTAAAAAAATATTTTAAAAACTGCAAAAACTATATTTTTATTAGCAAAAACAGACAACAGAACAAGAGTTTGTTGTGTTTGCCGGGAGCAGCTAACAAGCTGCTGATTCAGCAGGCGAAGCCACAAAACAGAGGCGCCCAAACATTTCGCCAGAGCCAAAATTTTAAAATGTAAAAGTTCTTGCAGACCTGAAAAATCTTATTATTTAATAAACATGATCAATAAGCTAACTAATGTCATTTTTAATGTTTTTTTTAGGTTAAATAGTCAAGATCAATAGCAGCTTGACATATTTAATAAAGAAAAATGTCTAATTTCTAAAATCTTTGGGTTAGTTATCTTCGGTTATTCTCAGACATGAAGAGGAAACGGGTCGCTCTTTCTGCAACGTCCCAAACACAAATCTTAGCAAGTATTCTTGGTCTAGTTTCTAGTGGAAACATCTTAGGTCACTTGAAATAAGACAAAACTAACTTACAAGAAACTTTTTAGCAAGAAACAGGAGCTTGTTTTAAGCCTTAAAACTGATGAAAAATGACTAAATCCACTTGCAGACTGTTCACTTACAACAGTGAGATAATCTACCAATGGAACCAGTTTTCCTCATTAATAAGGAATTATTGACTCAAAACTCCTATTTCACTATAGCTAGATTAAAATGACTTTGCGGTGAATCGACACACAATCACTCTATAAATGTCCCCGTCGCCACATGTTGACGACCTCTGCTCCACAGGCTGGCTGATGCCACCACACAGTGACTAAAGGTCACAGTTTCTGTCTTCTGCCTCTCCTAACTTTTATTCTGCTTTTCTTTCAGGTGCTGGCAGAAAAAACTCAAAATGATGACGTTCATCCCCAGACCCAACGACTATTTCAAGCCCCTCTACAACAGCCACGGTGGGAACTTTAAGGTAAGAGAAAGCAAAAGCAGCCTTTCGCATTGTTTGTAGTTTCCAACTGGGGCCAGCAGGTGCTGCAGAAGAGGGGACTCACGTCACATCTGGACCCTGCTGGCTCTGCCGCCTGGGACTTTCCCTTTGACAGCAGACTGAAGGGACTCTGTGATGTTCGTGACTCAGTCAGAAGGGGCTTCACGAGCCTCACATGCTGTGGGAGGATATTTGTCTCAGTCAGGCAGACCTGCTCCACCTCGGTGGAAACTACCCCAGAGGTTGTGTTTCAGCTCTTTGAGGTGCCATGGTGTCACAGGAAAAATGGCCCGTTTTCTACCTGATAGAGACACATAATGAGAACGTTGTGGTTTATGGTTTTTTTATTCTTTCATAAATGTTGCACGGTTTATCTCTGCTCTTTGTCTTTGGCAACATTTGTCTTTTCCCCTAATGTAAATTTACTCTTTTCATATCTGCTATTTTTAGCAGACAGATCATGTTTGTGCAGGCAGAAATCTCCGAAACGGATATTTTTAGACTCCATTTCCATCCATGATAGTCATTCACCAACCATATGAACACCAATGTTTTACTGCATGCAGCAGAACATAACGACATCCAGCGTCACGTATGAATTTCAATGAAACTGTCACGTGAAAATACTGTAGCTGCACCTGGAAGAGTTATTAAGCAACAAGTTTAGATTTGTTCTGCAACCTGCCTGTCGCTCTAAACCAAAAAGGAAATGTTTTAATAAAGGCTGCAATAAGAAGTTGTCATTTTAGGAGTTAATCTGTAAGTTATTGTACAAAATCTTCTTTTAGTAACAACAGACTTTCTTCATTTTCCATAATTATAAAAAAACTTTCACCTGATTCTATGAAATTATTATTTTTTTCTTTTGTAATAGAGGATTCTTTTCTAAAATCTGACAATAGGAATAAATGTTAGGTTCATTTTTTATGGCTTTTTATGGCTTTTTTTTTATGGCTTTCATAACAAAACATTTCACACGTATTTAGAAAATCGTTTTTTGCAGCTCTAGACAGATTTTATGTTGTAGTTCTTTAATTGAAGAAGCTGCAGAAAAGCTGCTCTGAACACAAAGACCAAAATGATTTCCTTCTATCATCTTTTTCTTGAAACAAATGAAAGGTGAAGACATTTTCAGAAAAGAGAGATATACAG
Organism: Poeciliopsis retropinna; assembly: GCA_010277075.1. Classification (NCBI taxonomy): domain Eukaryota; kingdom Metazoa; phylum Chordata; class Actinopteri; order Cyprinodontiformes; family Poeciliidae; genus Poeciliopsis; species Poeciliopsis retropinna. The sequence goes on along the minus strand of VMRM01000007.1, from coordinate 893,493 downwards.
CAACAAGAATTAATCGAGTCTGGAGCACTTAATCTGTAGGCAATCCAAACCTATTTACTGCAACAAAATTCTGATTGGCTTCATCTCAAACTGTCACTAAACTTGTTAAAATGCTATCAAGAAGCCAGCAGATGGCGCTGTCTGTCCACTTTACACATGATCAAACAAATGGGAACCGTGGAGAGAAACTAGGTCTTTTTAATGAGATGAAATTATATCCAGGAAATCCTTAGACTGTTTTTTTTTTTTTTTTTTTGCATCCCTGTGGGACAGAAAGTTCAAAATGTTCCCACAAAGAGTAGATTAAGTAGGTAGATATTCTTATTATGTTGTATAAACAAGGATTAAATCCAGCCATCAAACACACAGAATAATTACTTCACTGCAAGGTTTTGCATTTCCACAAAGATAAAAATTTCACACTAAAATTTTTGACTTTGTTAGATTGCTATGAAAGAAAAATCCCAATGTGTCCCAAACTGATCAGAAAAATCATCTATCAAATAGGAACTTATAAAGGATTTTATGAGAGAGTGAATAAAGTCACACTTAGACGTTTTTCTTTAGACTTCTTAAGAATTTGACCCGATGTTTTTATGGTTGCGACGCCATCAAATTAGTCAAAGTTCAGTTGAGTTCAGTCAGAGAAAAAAAAAGGTTTTCTCTTTTGAAGGATTTTTGAGATTAACATGCAATTACACACCTTCTGCGGCAGAGGGCGCTACTGGAGTATTTATGAGTACTGAAGCGTCACCTTGATGGAAGTGAAAAAAAGGAATGAAGAAAAGATTTACTTTTTGTTGTTTGAGACTGAATACTAAGAAAACATCCCAAAGATTTGGAAAGTGATTAAATTAGTTTAGAAAAATCTATTAACTTTAAACTTATTTAATTAAAAAAACTAAGTTTTTTAGACCAGAACAGCCAGCATGTGAGGGTGTAGAAGTGAAACTGCTGGTTTATTTTAGGTGCTGCTTTCTTTTGTTTGGTGACTTCACACGGTACGGTGCAGCTCTCTCTGCGAAGCGACTTCTGTTCTCCTGCCGTATCTCACGTCCTTGTGGTGCAGACTGCTTGCGTCTTTCTCGATTTACGGGTTCCGTTCAGGAGCTTTGTAGACAGGATGTGGTGGCCTGGGTGTCAAAACTCTATGATTCAAGCTTATCTGGGCATCTCAGGCTTTAGGCCGCTGCACATTTTTTACACTTCTCTGAAGTCTTTCGACTGCTTTAAAACCCGCCAATTAGATGAAAGCCTGTGCATTAAATCAAAGTCAACATCAAATTTCTTTAAAATAGATATCAGAGTCACATTCTATACTCCAGATTGATATCTGCACATTTAAAATTAGCATCAACGTCTTCAAGGAAATAGAGTAATATTCTTTAGATTAGGAAGGCGTATTGCATGCAGTAAGTAACAAATACCATTTAGTCCAAATCTGGAGATATGAAGAGTCTGGATGTGACATGAAAGCTTTCTCTGTCAGATTAGAGGAGCTGCTCTGCACATGTGGAAAAACATCCCACTACTTAATAAAAATGGGAACAATCTGATCCGAGATTGAGAAAGTAACCGATTACATTGTGGCCCTGCTGACAGCAAGAGGCTCAAAAACAAGATAAGTGGATAATGTGTTGAGGAGCCGCTGCAGTCTGGGCATCATTACATCAAGGAAGTCACTGATTACCATAACCTGCACCAAGAGCGTTGTGTATGTTGAATCAGATGGGGCTTGATGTTCTTCTATAAATGCAGAAAGTCCCTCACACTTTTTAAAAATGTTCTTACCACAGTGATTTGACAGAGATCTAAAGAGGAAATCTAAAAAGGTGCACTGTAACAAATTGCCCTGCATTTTTACAGTAAAATGCTGGCAGCAGGGTTGCCAGCATTTTACTGTTAATTATACAGTACCCTTACTGTAATCAACTTTACAGTATATTACTGTCACAAAAGAAATCTTTTGATTACAGCACATTGCTGTTTTTATCAGATTTACAGTAGACTACTGGCAGCTGTGTTGCCAGTATATTACAGTTTTTCTATGGTATCATTACTGTTGAATTCACATACAGCTTACTACTGTAAATTTCCAATACAAAATAGAAACATAAAAAAAAACACTTAGAAAAGGTAAGTTCCATCATGTCAACCAACATTTATTTGGGAAAAAAAACTCAAACATCGACTCATACACAGTCTTTAGTGGGCCACATAATAAAGAAGAAGGTTTTGTGGTTCAGTGGCACAATCATTGGCACAGATGTAGCATGGAAACATTTGTAGATAAAATCCAACAATGTAAAATCAAATTAAAAACAGGTAATAAAAAATAGCTGTCAAATTAAAACACAGGATTATCAACAATGACAAAAATCACTTTGCCTGTCACACACTTTACAGTTGTTCTGGTTTAACATCAACTTTATAAAAGGTACTGAAAATGTTTGTGAAATATTTTCTGCTGCTTCAACAGACTACACTTTCTGCAAAATACACACAAAAGGTACACTTTGGGGATGTAAGTGAAGACAAACTTTTGAATGTTAAGAGTTAAATACAATAAAGAGACACCAGCATAACATTTAAACAGTTTTCTGCCAAGTCAACTTTGTGAAACTCCAAATTCCCAGTTGATATCCATTCACCAATTTCACTTTAGCGGCTAATCATAGCAATTCAAGTCAAATTGCACAAAAGAAAGAAAAAGAGCTTCCAAACATGTCAATATTTGTAAATATGAATCATCAAAAAATAACTAAGTAACAATGAAAACGGATTACTTTAATTATTTACCTTCTTATCTACAAGATATATCAAATAATGTTATGCGAGCTTCCTTATTACAGCATGACAGATTAACTAAGCTAACTTTCAAACAGCTACAGTCTGCTTCAAAATGACAACTGTATGACATCATCTGACAAATAAATTATGCTCCACCTTACCTTAGGATTGGCTCATAAAATGCAGGATTCAAATGGATAGTCCTTGTAAAGAAAATTCTAGAGGTTGCTTCCACATGTCACAACGACGTGTCTTCTTGAGAAATACAGTAGCGTTCTGTTTAAAGAGAGCCTCCTTGCCGTTGAATCTAACATCATTCCAAAAATGCAATGCTACTCACAGTATATTACAGTATTTTATTAAAACACTAATAATTGCCCAGAATGCATTATTTTTCACGGTGCAGTACCGTTTTCAATAGAAACAGTATGATACTGTTCAGTTTTGGCCGTTTTTATACAGCAATTTGTTACAGTGTGTATTTTTACAGAATAAATGACAGCTACAACGCTTGAGATTATGCGGGCATTTCGAGAAAATGTTGTAATATCATCTCGGTATGATCTGTGCATCAGTAAATCCTGGCTGCTTCCACTGAATTGCAGAGGGTCAGTAAAAGCGACCATATAAAATGATAATTTGTCATTTTGTTGCTCTAATCCAGGTAAAAAGACATCAGCAGAGGCCTTAGAAAAAGAAACTGCTCCTGCTGGGTTGGAATGTCATTTCCAAAATATTTAAAATCCATGATCAAACATGGAGAAAGATTATTCACAAGACAAACAAGATTTTGTTTTTCAGCCACAGGATCTGATCACTAAGTCACTAAGTTATCAAAGATGTAAATTAAGGTGGATGAAATGATGAAGCTCAATATCGAGTTATTGCTGCTGAACGCTGTGTACAAGGCGTCAAGTCATTGTTTGTCTTTGCTATTATAGGGATACAAATGTCACACTTTTTTTTATCTTATAATTTAAATTTGTGTTTTCCAAATTAAAACGCCGTTTCTTTCATGGCTGAACAAGCTAGTAGCAGCTTATATGACACAGTAACTGTCTGCAGTAATCTAATGTGATGTTTTTCTGTTTTTTTCTCGTAGGAGTGGGTGAAGCCGGCGTTCAACGAGTACGATTACCTGAAGATCACCACCTGCGTCACGCTGAGCGAGAAACAGAGCGAAATCCTCAACTGGAGCAAAGAGAAGCAAAGCTACAGCGAGGTCACCGCGGTGAAAGCTGCTGATGACTTCCTGCAAGTCCAACAGCTTCCCAACAACCTGCTGATGATGTTTCAGGACAGCAGCACCTCGCAGGGCACCATCCACTCCACGGGACACATCTCCATCCACACCGTCACCCTGTCCGGAGAGGAGTTCGAGGGGGACGTGACATCACAGAGCTCGCTGAAAAGCTTCCAGGACGCAGAAAGCTTTGGCTCGTTTGACGACAACAGGGAGCGTGTTGCTTACAATTTAGGGGAATCGCATGCGTCCCGGATGGAGCGGCACAGTGGGATATCACTACGAGAAAACCAGATTGCCAATGATTTGATACTGGAGAACCAGAACTTTCTGCCGGATGGTGAGTTCAATGAAGCAGAGCGGGTGTCGCTCAACTCATTCGCATCAAACGAGCAGTCGGAGGACGGCTACCCTCACGTGGACTTGGACACCATCGACAGCGGCTTCGGAGAGTGCGGCAGTCCTGGAGCCTCAGACTCAAACTCTAACTCATTTCCTGAGGAAAAACACTTCAATTCAAACTATGTCAAGCAGTGGATGATATGTAGCACAATTCAGGAAGACACCAGCACTGTGAACAATGAACTCGATGAGACAGTGACTGCAGCTTCTGACTCACAACCACAGCTACAATAACTGCAAACAGAAGAATCATAATGCTGCATGAACGATATGTGCATCCTCGCGCATTTGTTATTTTGAATGAGCCAAGTAAACGTTTATTTTTCTAAAATCCACTAAAAAGAGTTTTAGTGATGTCTGTTTATTGTTAATTTAATGGAACTGAGATTATATGATTTGAATGAGACACTTTTTTAGCTTCACCTTTATTTGTACAGTTAATAAGACGTAGTTTGTCTCAAAGATCTGTTCTTAACTGTACAGAATGCAAATGTTTAGGTATGTATATATGTAAGTAAATGTATCAATATTAAAAAACCCTTTGAAAAGATGATTTCATAAGATGGATTTGATGTGAGTTTAAGCTGCAGGTCAAACAGTCACATGGAAAAAAATGCAACAGAGTAACATCAGATACAAACTGTAGAAGATAAAGGAGCAGGGCAGCAAAGTTTGCACGACAATAAGAATAAAATAAAATGGTGTCATGAGCATAAAGATGCTAAGATACATCAGTAACCTTCTGATCCACAAAGCGAATGTATGAAGACAGGAAGCAACACCCTGGACGAGTCAAATGAAACATGCTGGTGTGTTTTAGCAGCCCTGGGACGTCTGTTCAGTGATTCTGCCTCCATCTTGCTCAGGTGTCAAGGTCATGCATTCTACAGCTGTAGCAACAGCATGTAGGCTCCCTTATCAAGATGTCTGATAATGGTTATTTCCTTGCGTTTGCACATTTTTCTGTAACCACTGTAACCAACCGTCCTGTTTGTGCAGTGTACATGAAAAGAAAGCAAAACGGCAAACTTGATGATTTTTGACTCTGATATTTCCATACAAAGGCAATTGTTGCATGCAGTTCACTTAGTTTCTTCTCATGTTTGGCTATTCTATAGAAACTATAGATGTTGGCATGCGAAATGATCATTCTGAACTGTACAGAATGCAAATGTTTATATTTGTATAAATGTCAGTAAATGTATCAATTAAACCCAACAATCTTTCAGAAGGTGATTTTATAAGATGTACTTGAGTAAATATGTGAATTTAAGCTGCAGGTCAAACAGTCAGGTGGAAAAAAATGAAACTGAGTAACATCTGACGCAAACTATGGATTGGAAATATTTCTAATATTCAGCAAACTCAGCAACCAGGTTGTTGATGTAGCAATTCACGACAAGGGTCAACTCCATAAAACTGATCCAAACCCAAATCTGAACTAATTCTCTTGGCCCCAATCATTATTAAATGCTTTAAATAATGGAATTATTAGAAAAGATTATCCATCCCTTGTCCATATACGGTTATACTTGAAGGGACCTTTTGTCCATTTCCATTGTTGTGCAACAATAACTTTGGCAATATTTTTATTTTTTTTAAACTAGTAATGTAAGTCAAAACTACTAGATTGGGACTCCACCTGATTATTAGCAAAATAATAGCCAAACAGTTCAGCCTCAGTTACCTGCCTGATGAGGTTTAGTGAACAGCGAGGCAAATAATTCCACCTTCTAGTTAAAATACTTTAATACACAAACCTACCAAGTAAAAGATGACACAAAACAAATAAACTACTAAATGTAAAACAGTAAAAATATACAAATAAGAAGGGAACCAATAAAATGATGCAATCAGGTCGCTGCGATTCGTTCTCAATCAGGACAGTGGCGGCAGTCGAAGGGGAAAGAAGTGTTGTTGGCTGCTGGACTAAATAAAAGGGGAAAGTAGCTGCAGCTAACAGCGTCCTTGTGGCTCCTGCTGTCATGGACGGACGTCAGCTTGATTGGCACTAGGGCTGAAACGATTCCTCGAATGACTCGAGTACCTTGAGGAAAATTTATCTGCCTCAAAGCTTCGTTAAATCATGCAGAGCACCGAGGTCCAGCCAGATCATCATCTGTGGTGGGCAGCGCTCTGATTTCCACCGAGGAGGAGTTGTTGTGTGTTAGCAGCATGGAGTTGAGTTGTGCAGGTTTTGAAAGGGTTTGGGGGAGAAATAAGGATTGTTCAATTTTGCGGTGCGATGGTTGGACCACAGCTTTTGTGGCATCCAAATGACATCGTCATTGTTTTGGAGCGAATGGTAGGAATGGCACTGAGAGAGGAACAATTATCCAATTCCTCGGATAATTGTAAAAATATTTCAGATATAAAAATATTTTAGCGTACTCGATTACTAAAATATTATTTTACAACAGCCCTAATTGGCACATGCAGCCAACATGGGGGAAGGATGTGCTTCTTGTCAGGACTGGAGCAAGCATGCCGCTCAGAAGAATGGCAGCAGCAACAACAGAGACACGTCTTGTTTTGGAGAATCTGTAATTCAAAGATTCCTCCTGCAGAATTTTGAGCCAAGGTCAAGGTTTATTCCTTCAGCAGGTCCGGAGACACCAGATACACAGACAGCAGACTGTGTATATATTTGCATCCAGGAAAGCAGTCCTCCTTTCTCCAGCAAGCCAGAGGGAGGAGCTCCAGCGCTGTCTCCAAACGTTGCCCTCATCCATGAAGGGATGCCAAAGACACAGACTTTCTTTGATGGATTGCTTTTGGTACACTAATGCCGTGCATTGTGTAATAAATAGTTCTTATGTCAGTCTTTGTTTGCTGTAGTTCAGATGGTTGGAGGCCCAACACTATCTCCAGCAGTCATTAGGTGAGTGGTGGGTACAACCTGGACAGATCTCCAGTTCATCGCACAGCAGCAAAAACACAAACAGGACAAAACAACCAGGCACACATTATTATCCAAGAGAAACAAATTTGCCTATCAGTTATGTTTTTTGAAGGAAGGCAGAGTTAAATCAGTGACATAGATATAGAGTTATGTAACCCCAGATATATGAAAAAGCAAATTATGCCTGACACACTGGACAGGAAACTCAGGCATTTGAATAAACAGACTGACGTGAAGACAAAGATGATCTAGAAATTTGATAAAAACTAATTTGCTCCAGGGAAAGCGGAAACACTCACATCAGATCTAACTAATAAACATCCTCTCCTGATATTTAAGTCATGGATGAAGTTGAAGATAATGAGTGAGTCAGAAAGGGACTTTCAAACTAACATGAGTTGCATAAACCATAGAGAGATTTCTAACTGGACTGAACTGAAGCAGGAGCCACAGGCTGAATTTACGACTGGATATTTCCTGTACGTTTACAAATCGGCTGCATCTTTTTAAATGAGATAAAGTTGAACATCTGATTGTTCAGATATATTCTTGCACTGCATAATTTTCCGTCATTTACACAAGTTACGTAATCAACAACTGTTTTTAAAAAAAGAAATCTGATAAAACCATAGTTATGTGTCATCGACATTTACTGGCAAAGATTTCTAAAAAAAAAAAAAATCATTGATTACAATATTTGCACACTGAAGGAGAAAAATCCAACATTAATTTCACAATAATCATTTTCTGCTCTTGTTTTTACTTTTATAATATTTTAGTAGAACTAATAATCCCTTTAAGTTGATCAGACTTGTTAGGGACTTCTAAGTAGTAATCTTGCCCTTGTTGTTTCTCAGAGGAATAAATAAATATGATGTGACACAGAGGCCACTGGTAAAAAATTATTTTAAAAAGATTCCCAAAGCCATGACAGGAGAAAACTCTTCTCTCCGACCAAAGAAACATTAACACATGGAAATTGCTAAACTTTCCCTGGAACTGTGTTTTTTTTAAAAAAATTTTTTATATTCAGTGTTTTGACAATAAACACCTCATGTGGCTCTAATGTTAAATAACGAATGAGTGAAAAAAACACTGACTGGACCTGTGATGGTGTGGGCCTGAATCTCCTAACGAGACATTTTAATCAAATATCAGGTGGAATCGGCTCATTCAGCAAGAAAATGATCAGGTATCATCAATAATTGAACGGCTGCATACATTACCAAAATATATGTTTGATTCCATGTGGAAACAGAAGAACCGAAGCAGGACAAGAGCTGATCCTTGGAGAACCCCAGGAGCCATTTTTGATGATTCAACTGAACATCAAGACTTGAACCAAATGAATTATTGAGTATTTTAGACTCAGAAAATTAAATGTTAAAGATGGTAAAGTTTTTCTTTTAGTATGCAGCAATTTTTGTTGCTGTCATTACCATCACATCTCATGTATTGGGTTCACTCCAAGTGGCAAAAAACTATATTTTCACTTTTCACAGTCATTTGCTGACTGTTGAGTCCATTAGAGATGTTCACACAAGTGAACTGTTGCACAGCATACTGCGTCAGCAAGTTTGTTTTTTTTAACATCAATAATGCATTGGATAAAATAATTGGCAAGTGGAGGTTTCCAGGAAACCTAAATGTATAAGTGGGATCATCAGAATAAAGGAGAGCAGATATGTTAAAGGTTTAAAACCAGATTGGTAACATTTACAAAATAAGCAGAGGACCCAGACTTGGTCCTAGTGGGACTCCATAAGTAATGCATAATAAAGTGAAATACTTGATTTTGTGGAAATTTATGATTAAAGCATAGCCCAGAGCAGAAGCTATTCTGCATTAATGGAGTTTCCTTTTTTAACTTTTGCATGAAGAGGAAAATCTTGGCAGTTTTGGGTTTTCTAAATGTCAGTTTTACCAAATATTTTTCCCACATCTTTGTAAAACACCAACTCTAAAACCTTTAGTGTTAAACTTAGTGTGTAAACATGGAATTGAAAACATTTTATGCACCAAACTGCAGGTTTTCACTGGATTTACTTATTTCCTCTCGAATCTTTTGGTGCGTGAGGGAGGCGGGTTTTCTTACAAAGGGATTCTGGTGGTATATGTTGTGGGAGGGGGATGTTCATTTACTTTTCAAGATTAGTCCACAGTTTCCCTAACAGTAACCACTGTGTGTCAGTTGATTCTAATCTTAATTTCAGGCATAAAAAAGTGATACATTTAGTCATATTTTGGTAGTTTGGCGCAGTCTTTACAGTACAGTAAGTCTACAGAGAATCCCTTTAGGTTGCACCAGAGCAGCTTTGGAGCCTCACACTGACTGGTCTTTTTTTTCCACTGATGTTCATCAGCATGCATGGCCTTTTCCTCAGAAATGCAAAAGAGCAAACGGTTTTAGGTTAACCAAGAGATAAAAACAGTAAATGCAGGCTGGATGTGAATGTCTCTTCTGATGTAATCTGATGTTTGTCAGCTTCCGCCCTCAGTCAAATTCTGTTCGGTGTAAAACAAAAGAATTTTAACTCAACGTTGAATCTTTGAGGACTGAAAGACGCAGCATTGGTATATTAAAAAAATGTCTTCCTTTCAAAGGTTTAAACTGTTAAAGCTGCATTAAGAAAAAAATATTTTTTTTACATATTTGTTACAACTGTCACTATATGGCGACAGTTTGGTAAGGGACAGATAATCTTGGGGGGGAGGGAAATTGTACAATAATTTTTGTAATATGAATTTTAAAAAGATGATTTATGTGCATGTAGGAAAGCAGAACAACCCATTAAAAATATGCATTTCTAGAGCAGCACAGCTCGAGGTGCTGCATGTTAGAGCAGCTTTGTTTGTTGCATTAGTTCTGATATTCTGCTGATTTTTGTTCAGTATTTTTTGTTTGAACTTGTGATGGACGCGATGAGGACTAAGGTCTCCATTTATGGATGGCATTTCGCTGCATTGGATTTTTTTTTTAAACAAATGCTTAGCATGGTATCATATGTATTTGTGATATTTTGCAGAATATAGAAAATCAAATTATGAACTGATAAAAAAAAAAGACTTAATAAAAATTAAAGAGATGTTTTGTTGTGTTTTTCAGTGTTTGTAGAAAAGTTGCTGAACTTTTTCTGTAGCTGCAAGTATAAAGAAAAACTGAAGACATCAGACATCCTGTGACTGTGTGGAGGGTATTTACGTCTCAAAAGTGAGACTAAGCTTCATTCTCCCCTCAGAGTAAACAACAGATTAATGTACTGCTCTTTACACAAAGAGGAGCTCAGCTCTGGTTAACCTCACTCTGGGTTAAAGGTCAGAGTCATTGTGAAATGCATTCTTATCTATCTGATAAATCTGACAGTTTGAATAAATTAATAAGTGGTTCTAGCTTATCAATAGCGTTTGTGTCAGTGTTGTTCTCCAGTGGTGCTGATCTTAATGCCTACAAGGCTAGATGTGCAGTTTTTACTAACTTCAGACATTTCCATTTCCAGCTCTGCTGCTGCAAAGTTTTTATTGGCAATAATTTGTCTTAATGCTCAGTGTACATGGCTGCACATTCCTTTAGACCAGGACATAATATTTTTAATAACACAGTTTTAGAAATTCACAGCTTTAGTTAATTATGATTGATGTAGAAATTAGATTTAGCGACAAATTAATGCATTCTCAGTTAAAACCATATAAACTCTTTAGAATGGGTGGAAAAGTCACTTACTCTGAAGAATCACCGCTGGGATACGAGTCTGTGTACAACAAATATTAAAATGCTTGATAGTTTAGTTTTAAACTTTTTTCATTTACATAATTCCATTTATGGCCACATATGTCAAGGAAGAAATTTTGAAATTAAAACAGTTTTAAGCAACTTGTTCAGAGTTTTAAAAAAAATACACGAACAGAGCTAAATATAGTGGAACATTACGAAGGTGTTTGAAGGAGAGAAACAAAGACAAACCAAATCAAAAAGGTAAAAGAAAGCCCCGTCACTTCCTGTTTAGATGACGATTGATAGTTCAAACCTCAGAGAGACTTCTCATTCACACACTGAGACATCAGCAGCACCGCAGCTCTGAGGTAATAACATTTTCCTCTCTGCCAACAACCACTCATTCATTCTTTAACAAATCTGTCACATTGTATGTCTCCATAGTTAAATGTGTCATTTTAAATTTGGATAGTCTATGGAGTAAATCATTTAATGGTTTTGTATTTGAATGTCTTGTTGATGTTGACAGAGTGATGCTTATGATCCAGTAAGCCATGATGAGAGGGCGGCTCCTGTTTGTGCTCTGGTGCTTCAGCATCCTGGCAGTGGCCCGCAGCATGACAGGTACCGTTCAGATCCATGAAATGTGGCTTTAAGTGGAGTTCATACATGTGAGCTTTCATCATATCATTGCTCCTCTCAAGATGAATTAAAGAGATGACTACAGATAACCTTTATGTCCCACATTCCAGTCATCAACCACAGAACTAGTGTTCAGCGGAAATTTTAAAGTGTTGAAATGTCAAAAACTTATATTATCAGCATTTTATATCACGTGTGTGTGTTATCCTTCACATGTGGGACTCATCTGGTTTTGATATGAATGAACAATTCACTGAAGTAGTTACATGGTAATTTACGCTTAATAGAAATCACCTAAAGCTATGAATGCTTAGTTCATAATTTGTCTATTTATAGTTTCCAGCTTTAAAAAGCATTTTTAAGACTCATTGTAATGAAATGTTTTCCACAGATTCAACCAAAGCAAAGGAAACATGTTTTTGTTGCTTTGGTTGTTTTTGTGGAAGATTCCCAGTATGGAAATGTTTTTGTTGAGCTTTCTGTTATTTTATGATCCAGTGATGAATCATAAAATGTTCAGTTGACAGAGCTTCAGATTAAGAATGTTTTAAGAGAAAACTGGAAAGTTTTGCTGCTTGTATTAAGAAACACACGACATCTGTAACATCTGTAAGTGTTTATATTTAACGGTTATGAGAGATTATGTGTCAGATCAGATAAATTACAACATAGTCTCACATAAACATCTATAATACCACTAGATTAGAAATATATATCTGTATGAAAAATAACTGGATATAAATGTAAACAAAATCATCAGCAGCAGTCCTCAGGCAGCACTTTGGTTTAATTCAGTTGTTCCTTTTATTTCAAATTGATTTTTTTGTATATAAATGTTTTTCTTCTTAATTCTGCTTGTTCAGTTTCATGTGTGAGTGACTACATCACAAATATAACCTGTGTGGTGAACAACATCAGTCCTGACAACTACAGGCTGCAATTCACTCCAACAGAAAGGTATGTGTGTGTGTGTGTGTGTGTAAGTAAAATTTACTTATATGGCACTTTTCACAGACATCAAATCACAAAGCAATGTACACTGGAGTGTGTGAATAAAACTTTTCATTGTTATTATGTTGCTAAACATGACTAAATTGCACTGGTGCCATCAGTGATAAATAAGTATAAAAGAACATAAAAGTGTAAAAAATGAAATACATCAGCATGTAGTCATGAGAATATAAAGTGCATTTGAGCCATTGTAAGTCTCAAGCAGTTATTATGCAGTGAACTGAATAGCTGTTGTTTTATAACATCAAATGTGAACAAATATGCTGTATTATATAGATGAGCTACGAAAACATAACAATTTTGGGATAAATAATGTATTCTAAATGGAACTATCTGCACATAAAAGCATTGGACTGTTCCTAAATGTGTGTAGTTCCAATGAGATATAAGAAAGTTTGATGTTTTTTTTTGTTTGTTTTTCTTAGCAACAACACGTGTCCGCTCGTGGCGACTGATCACGGTTACTTCTGTAACTGTCAAGTTTTAGAATCAAATTCAGGGATGGCATCCTTTCACAAATATGAAATAAATCTTTGTAATGTATCTTTCTGCAAAGTTATCCAAAACGACTTCAGACCAAAACGTCACAGTAAGTGTGAAATAATCAATCCACATTTCTCTTGTCTTGGTTTGTTTGGTATTGTTTTGTCATGTAAAGCACGTTTTAAGATATGCCTTTAAAGAATGTAAAAGTAAATCTGAAAATCTGATTGAGACTGTTTTTTTCTAAACAGTTAAGCTGACCCCACCTCCTGCAGTGGATCTCCAAAAAGCAACAGATTATATCAACATAACCTGTAAGAGTAGCAGGTATACAGGACACATGTACTTAAAAGACTATCTCATATATGAAGCTTTGCTTCAAGAATCTCACAGCAGCTGGAACATAGTAAGACCCATTAATGTGAACAATTGTGCCATAATCACCACTGACATGCATGCTAACTGCTAACATCGCTGTTTGTGTTTTTCCTCAGACTGTTTCCCTCACATCAGATAGAAATGTTCATGCAATTCTTAGTAAATTATTGCTCAAACAAAACACAGAGTACTGCATGAAAGCCAGATTTAAGGTTGCAGACACAACATCCTGGCTCTCTACTTGGAGTGAGTGGGGTAAACCAATATGTTGGACAAATGAACAAATGAGAGGTAAACTGACACTTTTTATGTCTGTAACTTTTGCACACAATCAAAAAGATGACAAACAATAAATCATTGAATTCTAAGGTTTTAAAAGTTATTTGTCAAAGTTTCTTTTTCCTGCTTTGCAATTTAGATAAAGATTTATTCGTCATGAAACACACATCAGACTGTATTATCAGCTAAAGTATGAGTGTCAGTCGTTTTCCCCCACAGCTTACACAGAACTGTGCAGATAATTCAGAGACATCGGCCATCTCGTGCACTTTCAGGATGACTCACTAACTCTGTCTTATTTCACACATCTTCTCAGAACAAGAAGACATAGTTCCTATTTTACTCAAATCTCTGGGCCCCGTCTGTTTAATTATTATAATCCTCCTGTTTGTTTTCTACAGTCCTGCTGCAAGGTAACTCATCTGTTCCTCCAAACAATTACATGTCAGTATATTTAACTACCTCAGAATATGTATCTGAATGTATTTTGACCCGACAGGATGAAGATAAAAACTCTGGGCCACACACCAACACCAGCCCCTTTCTTTAAGCCTCTGTTTCAGCAACATGACGGAAATCTAGAGGTGAGATCTTCAGATGACTTGAGATGTTTTTACTTTAAAATGTCTAATTCTGCCTCTCTTAACTTCAGAACATTTACATGTAACAGTTTTATATGTTTGCATGGTAGGAAATGTTTCTGGTAAGAAATGACAGGAATCCTATAGCTTATTATGGAAAAAATTCATTTGAAAAAATATATGTCATTCAGACCTTTCTCTGTATGTATTGGAAATATTTTAATAAACAGCTGCACATCTGGCAGCCATGGCGCCTTTGGCTGAGGAGACATAAAAGGAAAATAATGTTTGAATTATAAGCAAGTGCAATTATCTAAAGGGATCAATACAATATCCAAGAGTTAACACCCCCAAAGAAATGGCAGATAGCTAATTGACTATACTGTAAAAGAGACCAATTTAATTACTAATAAGACATAATCTGTCACACAATACACAAAATTATGAGGCAAAAAATTGAGATAATAAATGTATCAGATGTTGCATTTCCAATACAAAATGTGTGAAAAACTTTTATCAACATTCCACTAATGTCAAAAAAACAATTTCGCAGTTGCAGTGTCTCCATTAAATAAGAAATGCATTGAAACCCGCACATAAATAAGTTTGTTCACATGACAAGTTTGTTCACATGGTAAAAACCATGCTGCGCCATCATCCTCCAACTACTTCCTGTCATCTTCTTCTTCATGGCAACATCTGGTTATTGATCATATGATGCAAAAAAGGTTTCCATTGCAGTTTTGTGAAATCAACCAGTCAAAACATCATAGCACCAAAACTTTTGATCAAAATTGGTGCATTTGCATTCAGTAAATTTATTTTAGAAATGTCAAAATGAGCAATTATATAGAGAATGAAAACACAGCTGCTGACTTTTGGCTTATTTCAGAGAACAATTTAAGATTATCGTATCAACTTAGAGCGCTCTTCATGAACATATACCAGGTTATATCAGAGGGCAAAATAGTTTCATAGGAATAAACCTTTGAGGAAAAGGTTGAAAGAGCAAACAGAACAACCATTTATAGAGACACACCACCTTATCACACTCTTCTGTTGAACTTGTAGGAGTGGCTTTCACATCACGGCAAGTATGTTCTGACGTACAAAACCGAGGAGGACCTGATTGACGATGCCGTGACTGTTGTGCCAAAGTCCAGCCCAAAGGATTTAGAGGAGAGCCAAGTCTTCCTCGCCTCTCCAGTATCGCAGCTGGTCTTCCCTCTGAGTCACACCTCCTACGTTGGCTTTCCAGGGATGGAGAAAGCCTCTGCTCCTCCCTGGCCAGGAGACACTCCGTACACTCAGCTCCCCTGCATCCAAAACGTAGAAGTTGTCTGCTCCGACCCAAAAGGCTTCCTCGAGATAAGCCGGTCTGATTCTGGTTGCAGCTGCGAGGATCTGACCCAAAGCCCGGAGTGCAGCTTGCCATGCAGTCCTGTGGATGAAATCCCAATGCCCAGTCACTGTAACGACTACTGCATCCTCAACAAGACCGCTCAGGGAGTCGTTCCTGTGTTGCTGTCCAAAGAACGTCCTGCAGATGTTCCCGACCATCCTCTGAAGTCAGAAGGATGAAAACTTCTTCTGTTTGTTCATTTAGAGGAAACTGGCTTCCATCTGCTTAATGCAAGTCAATGAACCTGCCACGTTTCCCATCCCTGGTGAAACTTATCAGTTTGCACTTGTAAAAAAGTAGTTGAATTACCATTAGCTGGTGCAAGCAAAAGGATTCTAATAGACCTGCAGGGTCTGAGATGTCAAGGTTTCAACAGACAGCTTTTTTTCAGCTTTTTTACTTCAGCTAAATGAAAAGCATGAATCATTTAACAGAGTTTATAGTTAATAATAGCTTTCTGATGCCTTATTTTCAATATATTTTTGCCAGTGTTGAAATATTTTGGTATGGACTCATAGGAAACTTTATTTTTATTTGTGCCAGCTAATGTAAATGTTGAGTTTACTCCGACTCCATTTAATCAGGTCAGAACAGAATCTGTTCGCCTGAAAATGTTCTTCAGATGAAGGAATTTGAATTTCTGCTTTATGTTTGATGTAAAAATGGTAAGAAATTGTAATGCAGAAAAAATGGTTTCTCCCTCATTTTTTTGCCATGAATTTTTTTTTTTTGCACAGTGTCCTGATCTGCCTATAAAAACAAGCAGAAAATGACGGATCTAGAAGTTGAATTATATCTCACTTAATTTCACTAAGGGACTTTGAACTTTTAAAGCATCACTGAAAATGTCTTCATCTTTACCATATTTTATATTGCTTTCATCTGGCACTTTCACAATAATGTCCTGAATATATCTGCAGCTGAATGTTGAGTTAACATGTGAATCTCCTGTTTAGAAATTTAAGAGATTCTCATTTTGTCTACAGCAGAAAAAGGAGAACAATGTGCTACTAAATTTATAAAATGGAGTATCAATAACCACATTTACCTCCATTGTGCACATTTTCTTGTAAATAAGAGCCTAAAATTCAATAAAGTACAGAAAACACAATGTCTCCTTTCCCTTTTATTGTATTTTCTGCAGATTTTATAACAATTTTTAATTCATTTCAAATGTATGCCACTTCAAAACTATCCAATCAAAAACTGGGAAAGCAAACATCTATAAATCAAATGTAACCAAAAGAGGCACAAGCATGCATGAGAAGAACATGCAAACTTAAAGCAGAAAGAAACCAGGGCAAAGAAATATCTATCAAAAAATATCAGCAAACACAACAATGAAAAAGTCTGGGATCATTGAATAATGGGAGATAAACAGACATAAAAGCCCTTTTTAATATCTATAACTTTACAAATTTCAGGATAAAAAAACAACACATCTTTACTTCCAAATATATTTTCAATATAATTTAAAAGATTAACTGAATTTGAACATTCTTAGATGCAGGAAAAAATTTTAATTGTATTTTATTTTTAAAATATGGGCAAGTCGAACAAATTCACATGAATAAAGTAAAACCACTCATCAAATTAATACAAAAATAATAGGATGCAGCTTGATTATGGCACAGCAAAACTAAAGTGTATCCATTTTGCCTCTTTTTGTTATTTTGCAATAAAAAAAATAAATATTCTTTTGAAACTGGAAGTGTAAATAGGTGGTAAAGTAGTTGCTAAACTGAGTTATATCTCAGGTTATTAAGCCATCTACTATTTTAAAATGAAAGAAGAAAGAATGTCAAAGTTATTGATTTTAAGATGCAGCATTGGTCCCCAGTTCATCATGAGCCAAACAACCGTAAACATGAATTCACAGTTAATGGCTTAACAGCTTGATGAATTCACATTAAGCCATTTTCTAACTATTTTTAGCAGATACTGGAGAATTCACTATCATAGTGAAGCACAAACATAAAAAAAAATGAGGGAAAGTGAAAGTAAGAGGAACCTGTTAGGTGTGAATGTGGGTAGGATGAAGTTACCGCAAGATCAACCTTCATGCTCGGCAGCAGCGGAAATAAAAACAGTTGGCAGTCATGAGCATCAGCTGGAAAACCAGTTGACATTCAGATCTCATGGTTGGGCTTATAAAATCACTGAGGGGCAAACGAAAGGGTGAAAGGTGGGCGTCAAGTCCCACGTCTCACTTTTCAGCTCATTTATCTGTTAATCAGGTGGCGCCCACATAAATTTCCCCAGCTTTTGGTTCAGTTGAGGCTTTTCCCCACCAACATGCCCAGAAAAATACGTTTCAGGGAGTCAAGGAAATGCGGCATGCAAGTCCTGTTGGACTGAATACAGGCACTGAATTGGAATCATGTTGGAGATTAACATTTTCAGTCAAAGTTTATACATGTCTTTTACAGCACTGAGAAATAAATGTAAACTCAGCAAATGAACATAGCTAAGCATGTTGTCTCTCTGCAAGATAAAATCAAAGCAATGCATGAGACTGTCTCTGCAGAGAATGACATTATGACAGTGAAACGATCTGCAGATTATCAGTACCCTAATTTTTGTCCCTAAATGCAGTAAAATTTCCAAATGAGAGTCCATCTCCCTCCCACACAGATTCAACTATGAGTCACATGCCTGAAAGATGGTAAATGTACCCCATCACGCTTACCACAGAACAACAGAGGGGGAAAAGGTGAGCTGCAGTGGTTGTTGCTCTTTTATTCAAAGTCGTGCCAACCCTCAGGCAGATTCACGCAGCAGAGTTGCTGCTTTGAGGGTTTGGTGTTATCATCCAGCCATCCATTTTCTAACATCCTTGTCCCTAATGGGGTCGGGAGATGCTGGTGCCTCTCCAGCTAACGATTCGGGCGAGAGGCGGGGTCACCTGGAAAGGTCGCCAGTCTGTTGCAGGGCAACACAGAGACAGGCAGGACAAACAACCACACACACACGCACACACCTAGAGAGAATTTAGAGAGAACCCAGAGAGAACCTGGAGAGAACCCACCATGCACAGGGAGAACATGCAAACTCTGTGCAGAAAGATGGACCTTCTTGCTGCAAAGCTACAGTGCTACCAACTGCACCACTGTGCAGATCAATTTTGCAATGTGAAACAAAACAGAAAATCATTTTTATTTTTAGAATCAAGTAATTAAAGCAGAGCTTAAATAAAGATTAATGAAATAAAAAAATTCTAAACTATGCTAAATGGATTATTCTAAATCATATTTGATATATAGTGATTGACAGTTTATGCTTAATTTTAAACTTATTGATATACATATATTATTATTATATTGATTACATATAAATGTAACAGTTCCAAACAAAATAGTTAGCTCTAAAATAAATATGTAGTTAGCAAGCTACATATTTAGTTAGAAAACTAAATATTTAGCATCAAACTAAACACTTAGCTTCTAACAGGATACTTGGCTACCTATTTTGTTTAATATTTAGTGTGTAAACTATATATTTAGCTCCAAACTATTGTAAGAATAAAGGTTTTTATTCTTTTCTACAAATAATAGGTCTGCCCCAGTGAATATGTCAACCAAATCACAGATTTCTTCTCCGTATTAGTCGTAAGAACTCATTGATTATACTTGCCTCTATCATGTCATTGAAGAGGCTCAAACAGCTGAGAAATATCTGTTTCTTTCCTAGTTCCCTCTTATTCCTGATACTCTGCACAGAACAATCACAAAATGGACAAATGTTCACAAAAATCCCATATTTTTTAAACAACGACTAATTATGTTGTTTAAATCTTCGGTGAATTTTGCTGTACAGGATTAAACTAGACTAAATACATAAATCCTTTTCTAGAAAAACCAACAACCTGCATCCTAATTAAATGTCATTATTTTTCTGCAGAGTGGCACCTGTAACTTGACCTTTTTCTACCCAAGAACTATATGGGGTTTTATGTGTGGTTTCATTCTCTGTATTCTGACTGTGTCAGTTCTGTTTTGATGTGAAAAAAAAAAAGAAAGAATAAAAAGCCCTTTCGTTCTGACCTCAGATAACACACAGGAGTGCAGAGTAACAGTTTCATTTACGGGGGATAATAAAGACTTTGGACTGATGTTTTCAAGAGATAATTTACTTTTGAATGTATAAGACTCTGAAGTCATGTCAAGTCAGATTAAACTTTGTCCTAACAAACTTCTCAGAAGCTGAAGAATTAAGATTTTGAACTGCATGTCACTTATTCACAGTTTCAGTATCACTTTAATGAGTTTAGGTCATTCTTTGTCATGTGAAATTATAGACAGGAGTTTCAGGGAAAAATACTGTTAAATACTAACAACTAGCATTACTGTCTTAATCAGTGAAATGAAAAAACAATCATGCTATGAGGAACACAGGGAAACAGTAATGAGAAAAAGAGGAAGATCTAAATGGCAAAACAAAGTAGGGAGCTCAATAACTGCTATCCGAGATTGATCTGCAACTCAGCAGAATAGAAAATAGAAAATAAAATACTAAAGTACAGAGCAAAAGCAATAAGATTACTAAAACTAAGGGAATGATTCAATTTAAAAAGCACAACCCAAAATGCCGAAGGTTTTCATCTCCAAAGTCTCTGCTAACTTAACTTATCAGCCAGTTATTTATTTATGCAAATTAACACTTCAGGCCAAACAAAACATTTTTATTATAACGACATAATTTTCCTGAGACTCCAAACTGTTATGCGTTGCTCTGTTTGTGTGAAGTATCAGAGAATTAAAAGTGACAAACTCATGGCATATATAAAATAACACACAGGACTCGGATTCCCACTGCTATGGCCAACGGGAGAAATTTATTACAAATCTGTGAAATCCATTAATCAGTACAACCACATCTGTTATGACAGAACGTTATAAAATGGTTTCTCAGGTTTACTCATTACAAAATGCCCATAAATAAAGAGACGAAAACAATATAATTTGTTTCAAAATGTGTAAAACACAATAAATTCAAACTGAATTCAGTAGTCATTCAGCTGATTCTCGGCGAGCTCATAAACATGTACACAGTCTGCTAGCATTAGCATTAACTAGCCTCCAGAAATATGCCCCATTTTATTCACAGTACAAATCAAAAACTGAATAACGTGACTCACGAGTTGATACTCGATTCAAAACAATCTCTTCAACACATAAAGGATGCCAACATATACGCATCAAAATACATTTTACTGACCTGTGACGTAGAAAAGATGAGACACAGTTGAGTTTCCATTAACATCCAACAGGAAGGCTTATTCTTCTTCTGTGTGCCTTCCCTATGCGACCTGTGAGACCGGCGCCTCCTCGCGGTTGTATGTGGAATCACACTAAATAACTGAAATGACACTGAAAGACTTATAATAATGAGAAATTAAAAATAATCTTATATGGATTTCAGCCTTTAAGATGAAAAAAGGTTAATAGCAAATACAAACCCCACTTTTCAGATCTACATTCATAAAACATTTTGAAACCTATGTAGCATTTTCTTTTCACAACATGGCATCAGTCTATCACATAAAATAGACAGAGGAGGAAAGATCATCTTTAGGTCTGTGTCTGGTGACTTTTTGGCTAAAACATGTCTGTTTTTCATTCAATGGGTAGAAAATCCAGAAATGTTACTCAAGTCACTGAAAAAGACTTTTTTCATAATAAAATTACTAAAGTAAAAATAAAAAGTAAAAATACTTTTTATTTTTAAAAAATAAAAAGTTTTTAGTAAAAATAAAGTAAAAATAAAAAGTATTTTTACTTTAGAAGTAAAAATACCCCTAAAAGTATTTTTTTTTTCTAAAAAGTTATTTAAGCAAATGTAATTAAGTAAATGTAGCTAATTACCACTCAACTCTGAAAATAGAAACCAGACTTTGCTTTACGCTTTAAGGACAGTTTGTACCCACATCAGTCTGTGCTCTCATACACCCAGCTAAAGAAATGTTGCAAAGAACGTGCCTAAAGAGGTCATGGTTTCAGTATTTGCCGTGGTTTTGCTTGTGTGTTATTTTACTCTCTCTATGTTTTTATTGTGTTTTCAGTCACTATTCCACTGTATTTACATACTAGAAAGAAAACCACGTGTTGGGTTGGTGTATGTTGGGTGACCTGCTTAGTTTCAGAGGCAAATGTGGTGTATGCTACTTTATGGTTTACAAACACAACAAGGTTGTTTTTTAGTTTTGGACATTAACATGTTGTCTTATATTAAATAAGTTGGAGGATTTTTTGAACTTGATGAATTTCAGTCTATACATCAACTAAACTGTTGATGTATGGGCTGAACCAAAGTATAACCAGATATAAACCAAAGTTCC
This sequence comes from Poeciliopsis retropinna, assembly GCA_010277075.1. NCBI lineage: Eukaryota > Metazoa > Chordata > Actinopteri > Cyprinodontiformes > Poeciliidae > Poeciliopsis > Poeciliopsis retropinna. Next base: position 871,331 of record VMRM01000007.1, on the reverse strand, counting down.
CTCTGGTTTATATTTGTTTCTTGCATATCAGTTAATGTTTATGTTCACACTTTGGTACCTTTTATTTCTAACTTCCTCTGAATGACTGGATTCTTATTTAGAATCAACTAACCTGAATTCCTCAGTCCATTATCAGCTTTGCAGCTCACTGGTTCATTTAATTTGATCTAATTTGAAGTTGATTTTGAGCTAAATGTTATTAATTGTGATCCCAAAACCTAGCTGATGATGAATTCTGGAAATTAGTTGGATAACTGTAAATCAATAATTTCTTATCATGCTTTATTTAGTTATTTTAGGTTTTCGCTGACAAAACACCTCTCACATGAAAAAAAAAAAACAAACAAAAAAAACTTGATGTTAAACTTTGGAAGATGTGATCTTTTTTTTGAAGTGCACCAGTTCCTCCTGCAGCAACAAAAAACAAAAGTCCACAAAATGATGCTGCCACCACCATACTTCACAGTTATTATGGTAGAGGCTTCCCCATTTTTTCTCCAAACATAATGATGGTAATTATGGCCAAACTGTTCCACTTTAGTGGAGATGTCCCCTCAATTAAAGGTTTTTGTCCTTCTGTGATTTATGTTACATGTATAGTAATTTTTCTTTAACTTCAAAGTTTGTTTTAGTCAGGGAAAAAACATCTCTCTGAGCTAATGTTAAAATGTAGCAGCTGTCATCCACAGGCACGTGCAGACGGGGGGGGGGGGGGGGGGCTAATGGAAACTGGAAACGAAGTATCATTTAAAAAACAATGTACCTGCTTTATTTGCATTTTAATTTAAAAAAAATAACAGTTTAAGAATTAATTATATTCTCCTCAGTAATCAATGGAAATTTATCTGTCCCCACAGGAAATCAGCCCTTATCACTGCTGAGCAGCTTTGTTTTTGCAATATTTCCACAGGTAAAATTACCCACAGTTAGGAGAAACATGTCAGTGAAATGAATATGTTTACTTTTCAAGGCTGAATCCCACCAGGTTATGGATGAGCTGTATTACGTTGTTTCCCCCTCCAACAGAAATCATGATTCTTCTACATAGTTTATTGACACTGCGCCCCCAAGCGGCGGGATTTCAAATGTTAAAAGACAAAATCAGATTTTTTTTTCTGAAGAATGAAGGAGGCGTTATTTCTGTAGAGAAGAAGGTTATTTATTAAATGGCAAAGGAATCTGAGCTAATGTTAAAATGTAGCAGCTGTCATCCACAGGCACGTGCAAGGGGGGGCTTGGGGTCACTTTTGCTCCATGACCCCAAGTGCCCTTTTGGTCTTTTTTTTTTTTTTTGACACATGTACTATAATTATTACTATTATTTTTTTTTTTTAATTTAATTTAATTTAATTTTTTTACTTTGCAAGGAAAACAACACAATAAGCCCTCCGATCACATTGTTACCTTTAACCTTTTAAACCTTTAAACCTTTTAAACCTTTAACCGACGCACTTGCCCCTCGCACAGTGAGATAAGGCGGCTAACTGGTCGGTAGCGAACGTTCCAGAGATTACAGAACAGTTTTTGGTGAATTAAAAAAAAAAAAAATTGGTGAAAAAACTGGAGTGGGCTTGCTACTAGTCAGATAACGGAAAACGTTGAACGTTGTATCGTTTCTCCTTCAGCTCGGAGTAGCGCTTTAAGTAGAGAGGTAATGGCGGAGGAAAATATAGGGCGCTCTGAGTCTGCCTTTCTCTGAAGATCTACTGAGCGGGAGGAGACAGCCAGGTGAGGAAAAGCTGTCCTTATCTATCGATCCAGTATTTTTATCATACTGACATTAGGCTGTTGTTGTTGTTAGCTGCTAGCTAATGACTTTGCTAGCAAAGCAAGATAACTAAAATGCTTTCCTGTATCGTCAATGATAGCAGTCATTCTTCAGTATTACTTATGCAATTTGCGATTTTCTAATTTTCTTTGGTGCATGATGTACATTGCATTTATTCTAGTGTGAGGTCAATGTATCGTGAAGGAGGACTTAACTAAAAGTCCAACAAGGACATTCATTTAGAATTAAAAATAACTCATCCTGAACTACCATGATAGATATAATGTCTGTAATAATCAAACTGCTTCTGTCCAACAAAAGCGTGTCATTAATGAAGGGACAAACATAAACTTTTATTTGCACACATCAGAAATCTTTGGTTTTGATTTTAGCCCTGCCCAGGACGTCACGTGAGAATCGCAAGCAAAACTTTGAATAGCAAGCAAAGATTTCTGACATGCGCAAAAAAGTTTGTTTTGCAAATAATTTTTTAAGTCATGAGATAAAAATTTGTGATATCAATTTAAAAAAAAAATTTTGAGCTAAACATTTTTTTGTTTAATAAAAATGTTACAGATAGAGTAGGCTTTTCTCATAGTGACATGCAATAATTAAATTTTTGTTTTTGTTTTTTTTCTGCAGTACCACGTTAAAGTTTGATGCAGCTCTGCTTTTCTGAATGGACCACCTTCACCTCCACTGCAAGTACAGCAAACCAGGCAGATGTTCTTTTTTATAGATTACAGTACACTAAAAGGTTGCATTGTGCCCTTGTTTACATTTTTAACAGTGTAATTCTGTCAAGACAAAATATGTCTGGTGGTCCAGCTCTGATTTACATATTTTGCTAAATTGTGGGTTTGAATATTGTAATACTTTCCTATAACAAAATAGACCTGCAGAAAGAAGTTACTAATAAAATATTTTACATATGTATAGTTGTATGTTCTATGTAGAGATTTTCCTTAGCTTTGATTGTATGTCTCACAATTTTGTAATTTATCATTGTTCATTAAACTCTGAAAGCTGTGTGACTTTGTTAATATTCAAAGTGCAATTAGATGTGCCCTTTTTTTTTTTTTCTGAGCACCTGCCCCTTTCGTGGTCTCTGCACGGCCCTGAGTCATCCACTTTCTACTAAAAGTGAAGCTCCGGGTTGACCTCAGACCCAATGGGTCAACATCATCATATTACACACAAATGTACCCACATATCTATTTGATGGTGGCATTTTAAACCCCCATTCTGTGACACTATAATGACATGTGGAAAAACCGACTCCCTTACGTCACAGAAACAAAAAACGTCAAGAATTAGCGCGCCCTCTGGTGGCCGTCAGTAGTTTGTATGTCAGCATTTTTCCGGCCCCAGCTGACTTCCTGCTGCACATCAATCATTTTATATTTCTACGTCATGAGGTCTCCTCTGGCAAGCTGCTGTTACATAAAGCAAAAAATATGTTTTTCATAGTTGATGATTATAAATTAATTTAGCTTTATATGCCTTAAAAACTATTTTAAAATTGCATCTCAATTAATGAGAACATCATGAATAATTTAATTCCCTTTTAAAAAGTAAACTTGTATATTTTCATATATGATATATATATATTTTTAATCATATCTAATAATTTATTATTATGGCGGCTATTAAAAATAAAATTCCATTTCTTAGATTGTTGAAATATGACATAAGACCACTAAAGATGTTTCTAAAAATCCTGCTGAAAGGTATAATGATTTACTGTATTTCATACTTTACTGGGGCATTTTATTAGAAATGCAGCCCTCTTTATTTAACAACAAATGGCAGGATTAGCAGTTATATGTTTATGGTTATAATATCAGCACACATTTAAGAACCATTAAGAAGCATGACAACAGGAAGAAAAACACAAGAGAATATAACATTAATATTAACAAGATTAAGTTTGATACATCGTTGTCTTCTTAATCATAACACAACAATAGAATGCAGGAAATTAAATCAATAAAACATGATGTTTTAATTAGTGGGAGATATGACAGAAAATATATGTTGGAAAAATTGAGAAAAATTTAAGAAGTATTAATTTTATTGATATTCTACGGGAAAATTCAGAGTGTAAATGCATTCAAATTCTTGTAACATTTTCAAATGAAACTAAAGTTGATCAATAAAGTATAATTTTTAAACCTTTATTTAGTATATCAGTTTACAAACAAAACAAGCAACAATATTAATACAAAATATCAGATTTCACAGGTTTAGTTGCAAGTATCCAAAATAACATAAGCAATACAAAACAAAAATAATAATAGAACAAACTACCGAAGTTTACAACATATAATATTATTGACAAATGTGTATAAAATAATATTTTGAGTCACATTCCATACCGGTAGGTGGCGGTAATGCACGACGTATAGGAAAACATCTTAAAGTTCTTGCCAACCATGTAAAACAATCTACTGTTGCTTTTATGGATCCAATCAAATTTTGTTGATCTGGCCTGGAGACAGAAAAAACGTCTCCTAGGGTTGCTGTGGCTGCTGCTGTTCTAATGTGTTGATTATATGAGCTTGGGGTGTATTTGTATTGCCTCCACTAGGGTGCGCTGTGGCTTTTCAGAATGAATGTTTAAACGAAGAAGAGAGGGACACTGTTGTACACCGAGCTGTTTATTGGGAGACAGTTGGAGCTAAATAACTCAGACTTTTGAACAAACCTTTGCTTATCGTGGTTTTACGCCACAGAACTCACTCGGATCCGTCATTTTGTCGTGGTTTCAGCGGACAGCGGGTCTCAGCTGGTGGTCCTGCTCTTGTTCCTGGTGGGACTCCTCCCGCTGCTCGGCTCACCTCCACAAGTCGCCTCTCAGGATGAATCTGATCGAAAACAAAACTCTGCGCTCGCAGCTTCACGACGAGGAGGCGGTGGTAGTAGAGAACGCCGTCAGGCTGGCGATAGACTCGGTGCTGAACGTGTTGTACGGGGTGAACGGCGCCAGGACCCGGGAGTACCAGCGGATGGTGGCCGACAGGGACAAAGAGATCCAGCGGCTGGAGGGCAGGCTCACGGAGATTGAGCGCGAGCTGCAGGTGCTGCGCAGACATGGCTGCACGTGCGGGTTGTTCGAGGCCGGAAGTCGGACCTCCGCTAACCGACACACAGGGGAGCAGATCCGGTCTGAAGCAGGAGGAGTGGGCCCTGAGGGTACAGCGGGACCGCAGGACTGTGACCTGAGCCTTTCCTGTAAGCGCCCGCGGACGTGTCTCTAAAACACGAGTGAAAAGCAAAAAAAAAAAAAAAAACCCACGCAGATTAGATGATGTCACCACTAAACCCGAGTAAAAACACTGACAAGGACTCAGGTGTCCGAGCCACATTTTTCTAGTGTCGCCAAAAATTTTTACTCAATCACTATTTTAACGAGTTTACTGATAAAAAAGTAAAACGTAATTTACTGAGTAAGTGATCAAAACATCTGATTTAATTAAAACAGTTGTAATCAGACAAAAATATTAGTTTATGATAAAATATTTTTACAATTAGTCTCACCATTTCACAACCTGTAGGTGTTGCTCCCTACAGGTTGTAGGTTGTATTTATTTGTCATTCCACAAATTTTACTCAAATAAGTACTGACAAATGTAATAGAGCTGCACCGATATACGAAGATCTGTGCTGACATTAGTATCTGATATTAATATTGCTATTGCGGATGACAACTAGTGCTGCAGGTAATTAATTTTTCTAATTTAATAGAGTAATTGCATAAAAAATGTTCACATCCTACAGGTTTTTTATTTCACCACTTCAATTTATTTTATATAATATTAAAAGATACACATTTTGTAGGAATCTTTACAGAAGGAGTTAGAAATCCACAATATAAATATAAAATATTTAAGGAATCTGCTACAGGTGGACAAGGTTAGGGTTAATGTATAACACAAACTAATATATGATCTACTGTGTTTTCTCTGAATATTAGTAAGTTACTGCGGCTTTTTCTTCCACAGTGGGCGTTTACCCTCGACCCTCATCTCATTTCCCTTCCCAGTACCACGAGTCGCTCCTCCCATCACCGCCCAGCTGCCTGGGCACAACCTCCACCTGCACATCCCGCTCGTCAGAGGCTTCAGGGGGCACAGATGCCACCAGGAACATGCCTACATCTCCCAGCAGCCTCGTGGTGAAGGAGGAGCCCTGTGATGTGGATGCCGTCTTGATAGAATGGGAGCTGAGCGAGGAGAGAGCTGCAGAATCTCTGGAGCAAACAGGAAGTCTGTGTCTAGACCAGCAGAGTCCCGATGGGAAGCATGATTCACCAGGTGCTAGGACTCAGAATTATTTCCTAATTACTGTTTATTTTGTAAAACATCTAATGTCATATCCCACTTCTCTTGGTTCCTGCAGAGCATGTGGAGAACAATGAGGGTCAGACACTGAGGGAAAAAACTCCAGTAAATCCTGCTGGTTTTCAAATATCTGCAGGAGATCAACTGAGGTGAGACGTAGATTATAGCAACAACAGAAGAAATCAATATTATTTTGAGTGAACTGTGTTAAATACAGAGTGAATGAACATAAAGTTGTGGTTTTCTCATATTATTAAACTTGGGACACATTTATAAAATATAACAAAACCAAAACCTCTTAAGTTGTTGAAGAGCAAAATAAAAAGATTAATTCCCCAAGAACAGAAGTATTTGTGGTTTCTCTTTAAAGAATGCTAAAACTTCACTCTAATAAGTGGATTAACTGAAAACAGTTCTCAAAATCAACCGTCCTCATAAAACGCCATGTTTTTTTTCCTTTGTGTTACAATTTTTCTGCGTTATGTCCTCTGATTCGTTTTCAAAACAAATTTACTGAATAACTTCCTTGTCTGGTTTGCAGTTGCACCAGTTTCAAAAGTTGAAAATGTTTGACTTTTGAAAGTCAGAAATGTGCAGGTTTTTTCTAGAATACCTAATTCCATTTTTATCAGTTTTTCTGTATAAATTAACTTTTTTCTATCTACAAAGTCTGTAATATGTCGTCATGAAGGTAAAACGTCAAGAGCTTGTTGAGTTTTTATGTTTCAAAATAGAACCCCATAAAGTTAATTTTGCATCCCACAACAAACCCGGTTTGGACCGTGTTTCTTCCTCGTTCTGGGTTGGCGCCACCATCTTTGTTTCTGTATCAACTGGCTCCACTTAGAGATGAGCAGTGACATGTCCTGCTGGATGCAGAAGGTGTCAAACTCCAGTCCTCAAGGGCCGGCTGTTGATTTTCACCCCTAATCCGGACCAATCTTGATCTTTTTCCACCTGCCGTATTTCCTAGGAACAAAAAGAAGAACGTTCCCATGTCACAGCTGACGGAGGAGGCCCAGAGGCTGAAGAGGGCGGCCTGGAGAGCAGCTTCCAAAAGATACTACGCCCGTAAAATCGCCCGTCAGCAGGCGAGCCTCCACGGTGGCAGCCACGCAGCCAGCGCTCAGCGCGGCTGTTTGATGGAGGAGCGGAGGAAACGGATGATCTCAGACCTGCCGGAGGAGTCCCAGATGATGCGTAGGGAGATGTGGAGAGCCGCCTCCCGGAGGTACTATGACAGGAAAACGGCTCGCCACCCCACCGAGGGGCTGCAGTTCGGACACCTAATGGAGAACCTGGACCCTGCTGGAGCCACGCAGGGGCCCAACGGAGAGGGGCCCCTGGTTATCACTGGAATAATGTGCAGCTGATGATCGCAGTCAGGCTTTACAAATGTTTTTATTCAGATTCCAGGGTTTATTGGACGTAGGGAGACCAGGCTCAAGTAATCTAATCAAATCTAAAGGGAAAGTTTAGTAAAAACAAACTTTCCACTTAAATTGTTACATTTTTGTAAGAATATCTTGAAAACTGAGATAAAGATGAAGAAAATGCATCTAGAATACACCTAGATTAAAAATGACTGCAGCAGACCGCTTTCACTGACTGACTGGTTCAACAAACTCATCTGTGTAAACTTCGTTTAACGAGTTAAACGAAGAAACATCCTACAGCTGTAGGATGTTTCTTCCTCTGACATCCATCAGAGGAAGAAACAACTCCAGGTTCTCCAATAGTGGAAAATGAAGAGATTGCAAGATTACCCATATTTAACTCTGATTTTTACTAAGCTTAAAGTCCATCCAAGAACATTGTATTTGATGATGCATTTCCTGCTTGAATTTCTTGGTTTTTTTGGTTTTTTTAATAAACTCGATGTTTTAGCTGCAGGTTGCGATGGTGGCAGTTTCCTCTCCACCATCGCCATGTGATTGATAACCCTGCCACAATAAGCAATTAATCAGTTAATCACATGATAAATTGAAATAATCTAGGTGATTACCTTTATAATTAATATTTTCTGAAGGACAGTTTTAACAGAGACATCAGAACCTGTTTTATTTGTGGTTTTATTTGCTTTTTATTTATGGTTTTTGGTTGTTGTCTTCCAATTCCAGCGTGGAGTGTTCCGAACAAAATTATAGTTTATTAGTCTTTCCATCTGTTACTGATTGAACAGATTTGATCTTTCTATATTATTGTTTGTGTAAAATGGCTTTCTGGTGTTTTGAATCAATCCCAGTTGAATAATAACATCCAAAAACAAATTAACTGCTTTTACAAAACTTCTGATTTTGAGTGAAGTTATTTATATTACTTTTTAGAGAGACAATAGATGGATAATTGCTTTCAAATAACATAAAAGTTAACACAACTGCAACTAGCAGGTTTATTTTTGTAGATAGTTTTGGTGACATTTGATTTATTGACATGTTTTTTCACATATTGGAGGAAAAAGAACCCGGGAATCTGAACTAAAACTATAATTTTGGTTTTTCTTTCCTGTATTCTACATTTCATTCATATCATTGACATCTGTCTTCATCTCATTCTTCCCTGGTTCAGTTTTTACATGTTGAATCCTGAGATCTTCCACATTCATCCTGATGTTGTGTATGTGCAGCGCCCCTGGAGTTCAACATGTGTTACTGCACCTACCAGCAGGAGTGAAATGATTTCCCTGTTTTATGTTTTTAAAAATGATCAGCTGAGTTTCTACTAAAATAAAGCTTTTCATGTTTTGTACCGCTCTCTATTTTCCACATGTTAAATAATAAATATATTTAAATGCAGCTGTGGAAGTCTAATTTCTGGGTTAATTTTTAAAAGTTCATAAAATGTGATTTTAAAATGATCATTTATTCTTGCATAATAAAAAAGAACACAGTAATATGGATTTAACTTTTATTATTAATAAGGCACTGTAATGAGCATACATTTACATCACTTGTAACAATACCAATAATTTATATTTTTGTTGGAATAAACAGAGATAAAATTATAACATTACAAGAGGAAAATGTGAGATTTTACATCCTCTCACTTTTATTAAGAACTTCAGATATTATTGAACATGTTTCTTGTGTGTCAAAAACAATAAAAAAATATCACTTAGATAAAATAAACTAATGTGAAAGAACAAAATGAGGTCAGGATGTAGAAATGATGGCCTGTTTCTGCTGGTTTCTTCCTGATTCTTGTCCTGGACTGATTCCTGCTCCATCTGTGTCTTTCATCGGAGCGCTGCAGAAACAAAAATATTAAAATACAAAAACATGCATCTTACATCAGAGACTGTCTGTCAGCCTGAATCCTGCGCGTTACGCATTCTGACAGCTGCTGATGTTGCACTAGTGTGATCTTTGCTGCAGAATCATGACTGGCTGTTTATCTCATGACTGCTGTCTGGATCTGAAATGTGAGCCGCTGTTCAGCTGCCGCTGCGCGCCAGTGGCTGCGCACATAGCGCTAAACAAAGCGTCTATGTGCGGATGTTTCCACCAACAGAAAGATGTGAAGCGCGATCCTCTCATTCATGTCTGCAGATATAATGAAAGCTTTGTCGTTTCTAACGGACAGAGCTCCTTTTATTCCTGTTTTATGCGCAGAGTGACGCGCAGGAAGAACAGCGCCGCTGTGGTGCCGCTGTGTGTCCAGGGTTGGGGTTTCATTTATGGGGGAATGATAGAGGATTTGCGGGTGTTTGTAGCCGTTCTGGACACGCGTGGAGGCGGACAACCGTCCTAATGGAGCTTGCATGCGGATGTAAACATACCGGAGGCAGGCAGGTGGAGGCAGGGCGGCTTTAACGCTGCTGGAGGCGGCAGCATCATTTGCATGCAGGTTTGTTTTGGGGGAAACGTCCTCAACGGTCGGAGGAGTGAACACACCCGAGGATTCGCTTATTTTATCCGCTGCAGAAGTGGATTTAAGCCTCCTGAGGCCTGGCTGGAGGCGCAGACTGAGAGGATTTCAGCGCGCTGACTGGATGAATTCACTGCTTTTCTTTGCGCTTTTTTTCGCTTTTCTGCTCAGGCAGACCGGACGTTTACGTATTAATGTGTGATCCGGAGCTATTATCCTCCGTTTATAAACATTTAAACAGTAAATATTTATAAACAGATAACATAATAAGCTGTATTTCCAGTGAAGCCACTGCGCCTCTAGGAACATTGTGTTCGCTTTCCTTTGCGCTCTTTAAATTTGACTTTATTTGAATGCAGCTTAATATTTTTTAACCCAACTTGTAATATTTAGATAAAATTAGAATTTTTACATTTAAGCTCTGATGAAATTCTGTTTTTTTCCTCCCTGGAGCCTATGGAGCGTACTCTGTGCCTCTGGATACACCTGCTGAATTTGGAGAGGTGTAACTTGGACTCGCTGCGCTCTTTGGGTTTCACTGGATTTTTATCTGGGTTTTAAACTTTCCGTCACATTTTCAAATCTATTCCGCAAGAAAAACAGCCGGTCTGACCAACAAAGCTCACCAGTTGTGCTTCTGCAGGCTGCCTGAGAGGCTCCAGGGTTTGGAAACGCGCTGAAATCAGCTGAGCGTCTCCAAGAGTTCAGCTGCGCACTCAACAACAACTGCGTCTCTCTAACAACTGTTTGCCTATTGGATGGAGCACAAGAAGTGTGAAATTTAGGGGGTGGGACAGTGTATTTCTAAGGTACAGGGTTTCATTATTTAACCCATTTTAAATGGTACTTTTGGTGCCATATTGGTGCTTTTATCTGTTTGAGGCCTAAATAACCTTATTTTTCATTTGGAGGGGCTCATTTAGATTTAAAAAATGGTTTTGTCCAATCTGATCACCCCCACTTATTCAACATACATGGAAGTGTCCTTTTTGCAGGGATTGCTGGGAAGAAGAAGGAGGGTGTCGAGCTTGGGACTTTGGAAAGGCAGATTTAGTCAGAGCCTGTTTGAAAAGGTAAGAAATCCTCTGTGCTGCTGGGACCAATGGGGCCCAATGTCGGCTGGGAGGCAAATGGAGACTCTTTACTCGGGATATATGGAGAGAAAGTCAACTTTTCAGGTGTATTTTGGTGTATTTGGTGTGTTTTGTAGGCAGGGAGGGTCAGGGCTCTGGGTGTGCACTAACAAGGAAATGCGCAGAGGTGGCTAGGGGGAGCCATTGCTGCTGCTGCTGCTGCTGCTGCTGAGGGGATGTGCTGCTTATTATAACACTCACAAACAAAGAACTCCGGATGACACTTGATTGTTGGAGGATTGGGATGTTGGTCCAGTTATTGTTTGGGGAATTTCAGCTTGTGGGACCGTCTTCCTCTGAGAAGTGTGTGAACCAGCAGGAAGAACTCTGTAGAGGAAAACAGTCAGAAAGTATGATCAAAATCCAGAAAATAACTCAAAACCAGGCAGTAAAATGGAACTGGTGAGCTTTGGGCAGAAACTTGATGAAGTATCAGAATATATTTACAGTTAGCCTAGCATTGCTGATGTGGTTGAAAACATTCAAGATGGCCTCTGTGCTGCCTGGAAACAGGTGAGAAGAGCCTGGCACTTCCTGTTCAGGCAGTCACAGCTACCTGCTGCCAGCCTTAAGCCCAAATACACAGTTTTTAAACAATTTATTATCTCCAAATAACTGATAAAAATCCATCCATGCATTAAATCTGGGCCTCATGACTGTTGTGTTTCATTAGATGTGCTGAGGCTCCAGTTTAGAAAGGCTCAGCTGTTATTGGCTGGCTCACTTTACAGGTTTTTCAACAAAATGACTGTAATTACTATGCTTAATGAGAACTAATTAACTTTTTAATTGAGTTTTGTCCTTTTAGTTTGAAAGTTGGAGCTAATTCTCGCCTTAAAACATTAAAATATCTCACAAACATGATGCTTAACAGCTGAGGTTATTTTTAAAGCTTTGCAATAAATATTAGGTCAATTAAATGGTAACAACGGGTTAATTTAGAGCTACAAACAGCTTTCAGTGGGGGTGTACAACCTAAAGTCACGTAATTTACAAAAGAATACAATTTAATTCTCATTATTTTAAGAAATGATTACAAAATACAACATTATTGGTAGATAAATCATACTTGAAAAAGAAACACAAGGATTAACCCTTTAGTTACCTGCATTATATTTTGGAGTTTGTTGTAAAACCAGATTGTCTCCTTTTTCCAGTGAGTTTTCTGAAAGAATAATTAAACAAGACTAGTTAAAATACAGAAAGTAATCTAATAATTGTCTTCAAGCAGCAAATGTTTAGACTGTGCCATTTATAATCAGCTATATTATGAAAAATGGCCCCTTTGAAGCAGCAGTATAATGTGGTATAAATGTGTCTCAGAACAACTGCTGTGGTGATTTTAATTATCCCAACAGTCAGGTTTTCAAACACACCAAACAAGTTTAATTTGATCTATTTAAGTGTCTGAAAGTTGATTTCTTGAATATTACAAATAAATCGGCTAATTTTTGCAGATGAAATCAATTTAAAGCCCATATTTGGCCGTTTTTCTGCATTTAAAGGGTTAAGCTGAGGCAGTAGTTTCAGTCCACAGCTGTGGTGCTGAAATCAGGCGGATGCTGTGGATGTTTCTGGAAAAGCGGGTGAAATACCGCCCCCTTGTGGCACTAGCAGGAAGAGAAAGTAAAACGGAGTTCATGTCGCCCTGAGGCCTCGGTGGTTCTTTTATTATCAGAACCGGTGCTGTAATGTCTCTGGTTCTGGTCCATTCAGGAAGTTAAACACCGTTTACTCCTGTCGGAGTTTTAAGAATGAGTCTTGGGTGTCGGATATCCCAGGTCCCGTCAGAATAAAAGCCTGAGATCATGTTTCTTTGTGAGCTTCCGTTGCGTCATCAACACGTTTATCAGCCGCGAGCCGCCCAGCAGCTGCTGGTCGTGTCACACCGAGGAGCTATCGGCTCGGTCCGTAGAAACCCACAGACAACGGCCTGGTGCTGAAAAGCTGTGTCATGAACAAACATGGAGGCTGTTAACTCCTTCATGGCTGCCAACGGCGCCCGGCCAGGGACAAAAATCTGCCAATCAGAGTTGGAACGTTCCAGAAGAGTTTAACCTCTTTTTTTTTTTTTTTTTAACCAGTTCTTTCAGTGATCATGTTTAACAGAACCAGGGTTATAAAGCTATGGTATTATTAATTATACATCGATTGGGTAATAAATACTCAGCAGAAGATACCATCTTCAAAAAATGTATTAAATTATTGTTCAGCTAACGCATTTGTTGTCGCTATTTTGCGGATGAGCTTAAGTGTCGCCAGGAGGAGAGAGGAGTAAACTGCTTGTGTGGAGGGAAAAAAAAAACCTCATCAGTTGAAAAGGCTAATATTAGATTTATAAACTCAAAAACAAAGGATTTCAGTATGTTTTAAAAACGCATTATATAGTTCTAGTCAGTTATAGATCCCCATTAATTACCATTTTCGTTTATTTCAGCTAACAAAAATGTTTTCCCAATTTCAGTTTTTGTTATTTAGTTCATTTGGGTTAAATATAATAACCTAAATTCAGAACCTAGATGAATGTTTTTCAGGGTTCTAATGTAGAACTTAAGGGAAATGGTGAAGAGGTCCAAACGCCACAGTGGTTTCTACTCCAGCCATCCTTGGTGTTTGAATTGAGCTGAACTCCCATAAAATTCCCATCATCAAATGGATCAGAAAGAGTTCAGACGATAAAATCTGAAACCAGCTACATTCCTTTATTTACTAATACTAAAAGTTTAAATGTGTTTTTCACCAATATGATCGTAAAAAAAACCAAAACGAAGCAAATTCTTTGTTCTCTTTGAGAAACAGTTTCTCTAACAGCAGTGGCGCCTCCAGAAGGCGGGGTGAGTGAGATTGCTGAGCTAGTTTCCACGGCAACGTAAAGGAGATGAGATGCATGCGAGGAGTGGGGAGTTTTAATGGGAACAAACACACTAGCAGCTGGAACCAGACAGAGCTGGATGATGGATCACGGCTGTTACCAGGAGTCTGTTTGTTGTCGGTGTGGAACGAACCAGAGCCGATCCCAGGAAAACATCGGCTTTAACCCAACAGGGAGACAAAAGACTCACTGCTGCTCCCAACGGAAATAATCATTAAAAACTATAGTTTTATGTTTTATTTGGATGGTTAAAGTATCTTTGAGTTCCAGAACTTGTGTTATTGTGGCATTATGAATACATGTTACCTGAAAATGGTCTAAAAACAACAATAGAGCTGATCGCAATAATTACCAGGACAATTTAACATCCAGCAGTTATTTGTTATGCTGAATAATCTTTCCCTTCCTCTGCTGCAGATCATCGTCACCAGGATGGATGAGGAGATGCAAGAGGACCACAGAAAGCTGAAGCAGGGCCTAGTCAAAGTCCTCCATTGCGTGGCCACCATCTCGACGGCGGCGGCCGTGGTCAACCCCATCTTCGGCGTGGCGGGCTCCCTGATCCGGGTGGTGCTGCACCACGTGGACGATGACGACATCTGCACGCTGAAGCGCGAGTTCAGCTCCGTCCACCAGAGGCTGGACGAGCTGTCACAGCAGAACCACCTGACGCTGGTCCAGATCAAGAAGGAGACGCTGGACGGCCAGTACTGCCACGTGGAGGAGAACCTGAAGAACCAGTTCAAGAAGTTCATGGCCATCGTGGATGCGCCACCGCAGCACCGCGACGGCAAGAAGGACGACTTCGAGGAGAGCTACGCCAACGACCTGGGCGACCAGAACCTGCACACGCTGTACGACGGCGTGGTGGGCAAGCGGAAGCTGTTCAGCCAGCCCATCCTGGAGGTGTACCTGAAGCACTCGCAGGGCGACCGCCACGTCATGGAGCGCCTCTGCACGCGCCTCACGTACCTGTTCTGCATCGGCCTCATCGCCCTGATGGGCTACTCCGCCATCGTCGGCGACGATGAGGAGGGTCTGAGCGAAGAGTGGGCCGAGAAGATGGAGCATGTGCAGGAGAAGATGGAGGAGGCGCTGCGCAGGTGCACATGAGGAGGAAGGGAAAGCTTAACATTCCCACTTCAACTCCCGCTCTCTCTGTCTGCATAATCTCCTTTTTACCGCGCGAACCTGAAGGCAACGTTTACCAAATCCTGCTGCACGCAAACAGGCTGTTGATTGGCCGCTTTCACATCACAGCCAATTAAAACATAGAGATAAATTCACCTTAATCAAATAAAAAACACTCATTTAGATTTAATTTATTTTTAAAAAAATAATAAAAAAAGCATTTAGACACAAATGTGTATTTTTGGGGCAGATCAGAATCTAAGAAACGAGAAAAAAACTAAATGTTACCAAATATTTTTGTCTAATTTTGAGTTGAAATCAGACAAAACTAGAATATATAAGCTTGTTTTAAGTCAATAATTCATGTGGGTAGGTAAAGGAATACTAGTTCAACTGGCAGATTATTTTCACCAGTAACAAAACATTTTTTCTGTTTGCTGTGGAAAAATCTGCCAGTTTAACCGGCACTTTCTGTATTGACTTAAAATAAACTTATTACTCATTTATTACTTTTTGAGGTGGCACACTTGAAATAAAACAAAACTAATTTATTTGGAGTAGAAACTAGACACATTATTTGGTAGGAATTGGAGTTTCTGCGGATAACATCTATAAATATCAACCTATCCTTCATGAAACTGCTTTAAAAGCTGCATTAACATAAAATATCTGCATGTTGTATCTATTATATAAATAATATTTCATCGTATTTAATTGAAGTCCAGTTTCATGATATAAAATCACTTTTCTGTCATCTTGTCATCTTTGTGGAATAATGGCCTTGTGTTGGGAAGCTTCCAGGGGATTTGGGAAGCTGTTGCCATAGTAACCAACGAGCATCTGGAAGTTTCCAGAATGATGAATGTAAAAAAAACAAAAACAAAAAAAAAAAACATGTATGACCTGTGATCACACTACCACCTTCATATTGAGTTATGTCATTTCTTTTTACATATTACTAATCATTTGTACGCTATTATGAGCTGAGATCTTTATTTAGGTGATAAAACTTTATATTTTATTAATAGTTAAAGACACTAAGTGATGAAAATAGGAAAGTGCTTTTGTTTCCAGTCACACTAAACTTTTTTTTATTTTCTGTTGGGAGTTAAATCGGTTCAATTTTGGCAATTGGCTTAATCTTCTGTGCAATTTTTGTGTAAAAATCATATTTTTGTTTCCTGTCTGCAGCTTTTTAATGAACACAGGAGAGGCACCAAGTGTTAGACTTCTAATGTCCGAGAGAGATTTTTTTCTATTAACCTTTAAGGTGCCACATAATCATCACTTCTCTTTCTTTGTCACTTACTGATTTTTCTTCCTGCCTGATTTTTTTTTTACCCTGAGTGCCTGAATGTGCCTGAACCTCCTTACTTTATTTTTATATATTTGATATGCCTCTGGGGGGTTGAGCCTGCAGACCACAGTCCAGATTTATTGTCCATATTTTGGGGTTTTGGGTTTGTGTTCTTGAATGGAACCCGTCCTGCTCGGCTCTGAGCGGATCGGGTTTGTGGTTCTGGATCGTCCCACTTATTCTTACAACACTATTAAAGCTTAAAGCGCTCTTCTTTACCTGGAGGAAAACTGGACCCTGAACGTCTCCTGACATGTCAGATATGTGAATATGTTCATGTTTTTTGTTTTGTTTGGGTTTATAAATGTTTGCATCGACATAAATAAAGATGTGAGAAGAAAACTTATTGACTTACTCAATTATTTCTCATATACTGATCAACTTTACTATTGAATGAAAGCTACTGTAGCTAAAAACAAATACACAATATATGCACTCTGCTTTATGCATCTTTTCATTATATTTGGTTGTAATTGTAAGAAAATATCTTTTAAAACTCAAAGTTTTTATTTTAAAGTTTCTGTGCTTTATTGATTTCTATAAGCTGTAATTATATTCTGTAACTGTTTCGTCAAACTACATTTGGGAATATTGCAATCAGACAAACCTGCTAATCTGAGATGTTTATAATTCAAAAATGAAATTTGCAGAGAATAATTAGATTTTTTTACTAATTTCAATCATTTTTACACCAAGAATTTCAAACCTTTCAACCAATGTTTTAGTCCACAGAAATAAAATCCTGAGTCCAGCAGAGATCCAGAAACATCTTCACATGTTTGCAGCTGAATCAGGAAACTCAGCTGAGAAACAACAAACCTCCAGGAATAAATGAAGTTTAACTTCCAGTCTTCCTCAGAATCAAATGGAAATTAAATAAAATCTGATTTACAGATTTCAGGTTTGAGGTGAAATGACAGGAAAATGATATAAAGTCAAAATCTCTGCAAATAGAAACAGGAGGGCAGAAGCATCAGCGCTACACAGACATTCATACCTGCAGACATAAAAGTAAAACATCTCAATTTTTTAAAAATGCTTTTGTTTACATTATGGGTTTAAGTCAATTTCTGAACTTGATGCTATTTCACAAAACTTTCTGTGTTCTGAGTTTAAACCTAAAACTCAGGTTTAAACTCAATAATAAATATTATTATTATTATTATAAAAAGCATAAATTGAATCCAAATTTGATAATTTTGTAGAGAAATGCTGAACTAAGTCATGCAGGTTTCAGGAGGCTGGAGTCGTATTTCAGTCAGGGAGGAATTCCCTGCAGAAGCTGCAGCAGGTTAAAGTTCAGATTCAGAGAGTTTAAATTATTCAGTGATGCCCAGATTTTCAATTCTGACCTCACCTTGCTGCATATCTTTATTCTTTTTAATCTGTTGTTTCAAAATATGTTTTATTTCTGCAGTGACATAAAACTATAAGTTTCTGCTTCAGAGCTACGTTAAAAATGATGATTTATAGAAATATGACCGAAATGTAATTAATATCAGAGCATGGATATTATTTTATTCAAGTGAATAAAATAAAAAAATAATATGAGTTTGAAACATATTTTCTTATATTTTGTTTTAAAAACAAAATAAGAAAATATATAAAACATAAAAAAACATGTAAAGACATAAATAAATGCTAACATGTCCAGAATTCACTCATCTGGTTAATTCTCTACGTTACTTACTATTTTTATTTTTATCATTTAAGTAGATTCTTTGGATTTTGTCAAATAAAATCTGGAAACTTATTTTACATGTGAAATAAATGGTAACAATTCAGTCAGACTTCCTGACCTTTGACTCCATCCGCCTTTCAGTGTTCAGTCTAAATCTGGTTTAATTTTGAAAAAAGAGATTTCAACGTGTGCATCTGCAGAACCAAATGAATGAAAGATGGATTTTCTTAAAAGATAAAAGTTATTTGTCTTCAGAAAATGCGTAAATTAACTTGCATTTTGCTCATTTCTCCACCAGGGGGCGAAAGCGCCTCATTTGGCTCCGCATCACACCTGTTTTCTGAACTCCAGGGACCTGAGAGCTCAAAGCGTCTCAGAGAGAAGCGGTGAAGAAAAGCCGCAGCCCTCCTTCCTGCCCCGCAGGACGCGGGGCGGGTCAGGCCCTCCGGATGACCCGCATGGGAACCAGTCCGACTGGCACCGCTCAGAGTTCGGGAACCAACCAGCAGCAAAATGTGCGTTGCAGGAATTTGTAGAACAAACAGAGACGCTATAAAGTCTTGAATTTCTCACCTGCGCTGCGGATTATTGAGGCTCTTTGCGCCACATCATCATCATCATCATCATCATCCGTCATGTGATGAATGTTTTTCCCTCTCGGCTCCTTTCCATGAATCCATTTTCACCTGAAGAAAATATGAATCATTTCGTGAGTTTTTGGCTGCTTTAACGACATGACGGATTTTTGCGCATTAAAGTGAAACAATAATAAAATATTTTCTGATTTAGAGGAGAAATAATTCATGTTTGTGGCTTCAGATGTGCAGCCTGGGTGTTTTCATGGCGCGTCATGCGCGCACACAAGAGACACTGCAGGGAACATTTTAAAACATAAAGAATAAATCAATCTGACTAATAAAAAGAAAAATAAACCAATTAAATTTCAGATTTAACCTTGATTCATGCCTGTTTTAGCTCAGCGCTTATAAATAAAATATGTGCGTTTTCCTCTCGATTGAAATCTTGAAATTCATTCAAACATTTACAGCATCGGGTAAATTTTAGGCCTCACTGGATGTGAGTTTTAATATTCATGTGTATCATATGAGGACAGCAGATATTTCCAGATCTTACCTTCTGTTTGGATCCGTTTAAACGCAATAAAGTCTGTAGATCTTCAAAAAATCATAAACACATATGTGCGTAAACTAATCTAATCAAACAAAATCTCTTTTGTTGGAGAAAATCAAATGTTCCTCCGTTGAGGGTAGGAAAGAAAATGGACCCTCCGCAGATTTTTGCGCTCGCTCTCTCTCTCTCTCTCTCTCTCTTTCTCTCTCTCCTGTTTCTGCCTACCTCGCTCTCCCTCTTGCAGATACTGAGTGCGCACCTTCCCTGACTCCATCCTTGGACCCCTGTCAGCTCCACAGTTGACTTGAAAGCAGTGGGAATATTTTCTCTCTCCCACTGGAAGTGGGATAAAAATAAAAGTCCAAGTTGTCGCCACTGGTCCGTGAAGGAGCAGCAGATCCTCTCCGTTCAGGTAGAGAAACCGGCGCTGCTGCAGCTGCAGAAATGATTTGAATGTGTTTGTCTTCCGTCTGAAGGGGGGGAACGCGGAGGGGTGTGTCTGATGCTGTCAGGGGATTTGTGCGTAAAAAAGGCTTCCGTTGCGCATTTGTTCTGGGTGCGCATGACAGTTAAACACGATGCAGTTTGGAAACACAGTTTGGACAAATCTTACTCTGGTATTTTTCCACATGTGTTGATATTTAAACTTTGTCTCATTTTTTCTCTCAGCTCCATGAAGTAAAAAAAAAAAAGTGATTTAATACAATTTACAGTTTGATGGGATCAGAAGGAGAAGGCTCGTTTGGTTTCCGGCTGATTTAAGGGATTTTTAAAACTTGCTCCTTCCTTCCTCTCTCAGATGAGTCACGCAAAGATCAAGTGCGTCATTTTCTGCTCTTAGCATCTCCGGCTCCCATCTTGTTTGTTACCTGCAGCCTTTTGATGTTTTATTTTCCAGCCAGACTGGAGCAGAAATGATAAAACCATGGCCTGTTTTTAGATTCAGATTCATTCTGCAGCCTTTTAAAGCTGCAGTTTCTGCTCCAACCTTGAGGAAAGAACAATCTGCTGTTTGCTTCGTGTTTTGCTGAGATTGTTGTGGCGAAGCTGATCCTCCTCCCTCATGTCTCACCATGTTTGGATTATATGACAAACCAAACGCCACAGCTGAAAAACCAACTGTTTCTGTTATTCTGCAAAATTGCTAATAATTAGCATAATGTATAAACCATAAAAATGACTTTATCTGCAGTGGAGGAAGACTGGGACACTTCATATGATCACTGGAGCATGAAAACTATCTAAGCTTCTGGAAAGTGATAAATCTCCTTTAAGGGGATCAAAAAGTCATTAAGTCTGAAAAACAAGAAACATCTAAAAAACAGAAGTATTTCAAATATTTTAGTTTAGTTAAAACCAATCATTTTTCACACATAAACACAGCATGAAATCTGGGATAATTACTAGTTCAGTACTTAGAGGACAAAATGATTTATCAAAGCTTCATACCTCTGCAATAGAAATCATCAGTATTTCACATTTATACAATCTTGTTATGTGGAAGAAGAAAACAGCTCCAGTAAATAAATGGAAGAGTCTGAATCTGCTGGAAAAGAGTCTGGATCCGTTTTCCCAGTGACACTGTGTGATTTTAATGGCCTGCAGTCAGGGGAGGTTTTGGTTTGAGGTCATCATTTCTCAGGTTTCTTTAGATGTTTTCAACATTTCCAGCTCACAGATTTAAGAGGCAAAGATGATGTTGTTTTATCAAACATTAGAACCAGTGGTGGGCTCTGCTAGATAAACTGTTAGCTATGCTAACTAAAGCTTAGCATTTAGCAGAAGCTAATGCTAAAGCACTAAATTCAGCCATGCTGATTCCTACCTGAAGAGGCTTTCAAGAGAATTCATCTGAATTTTTCCATGTATTTATGTAATTAGCCACGCTGGTGTTTTGTTAAAGTGTTTTATTTTTCTGGATAACTTTTCTTTGTTGTTGCCATTTTCTGAATAATGTCTTGAAAAAGAGAAAATAGAACAGCTGTTCCCACAACAGATTAGAACATTAATAAACAACTTTTTCAAATTAAACAATTCCAAACATTTATTTGAAAAATGTTGAAAATGTATGCTAATCTCTACGATGAACCTTTCCTCAAACTCATGATGAACTCAAACCTCGGCTTGTACTCTTGACGTCTGTCGTCTTCTCTCTGAACTTCCGGTGTTTTCAGGGAGTTTTGGTCCCTCGTGTCCCAGAAAATGACGAGTCGTCTGGAGAAAATGGTGGCTGAGAAGAAGGAGACCATCGAGGCGCTGATGGACATGTTTGAGAAGGGCGCCGAGGTGCTGGCCAGCGCCGTGGGGGAACTGTTCCCGCTCTGCGAGGCGGCCGCTCCGGTCCTCAAGCTGGCCCTGAACAACGTTCACAGTAAGGAGGTGTTTTACGTCAAAGAGCAGTTCCTGACGGTGAGGAGCAAGCTGGAAGTGCTGTCCAACCAGCTGGAGGACATCGAGTCTGAGCTCAGGAAGGGAGACCTGGACCGAGACTACTTCTCCGTGGAGGAAAACATCAGGAACCAGTTTAGGAAGTACATGGACATCTTGGAGGCGAAGCCGGAGTTCAGGGAGGTGAAGAAGAAGCTGTTTCTGGATCATTTCACTAAAACCGGTGGAGAGAAGAACCTCAGTGTTCTCCACAATGCTCTGATGGGAACCAACACCTTCAAAGATCCCATTTTAGATTCAGTAGAGAGGTAAATCCACTGTTAGTGTGTTTCCATTACAAATGTCTGCAAATCTCTCAGCGGACAGTGAAAACCGGGTTCCTGTTAAATAAGAAAATTCATTAAAATCACGCATGAATAAATTTGTTCACGCGATAAAAGGCTGAATATGCATCATCATCATCCTCCTTTCTGTCGTTTTCTTCATGCCAATCATGACTTTTGTTATGCAAAAAAGTGTTTCAATTGCAGTTTAGCAAAATAAACCAATTTCAATACCGCAAAAAAAAACACAAAAAAACCCCACCTCATCAAAGATGTTTAATAGAAAACAAGTTTTTTCAAAATTGGCATCTTTCCATGAAGCAAATTTATTGTCAGAATTTGCTTAATGAAATATTAAAACATTAACACTTCTAAAAATCAATACATCAGAGTTTTCACTGATTACAAAAACACAAACCTATTGACAAATTTTCTGCCTTTTTGCTATCTGTGAAAAACCTGCAGGACGGGCAACATAGAGAATAATGAGAAGTTTCAGCTCAAGCTTTTTGAACAGATCTTCAATGTGGGGCCTAAAAGTTAAATTTTCATCTTTGGTGATGCCAAGAAATTTATAAAATGCTTCAATCAATGTGCAGAGCCTGTGTGGTGGAGACAGCAGGGAGACATGCGGCCATCTTCCTCTGGTTGGAGCAAACATGGCGCCGCCCTCAGTTTTACTTGCAATCAGTAAGTTGTAATAGTTGAGACTGAAACACAAGAGCAATGGATAAATCACGACAAGAAATCACTTCATCATCTGCATACAGATGCACAATGGCCCAAATTATTAATATAGATGGTAAACAGTGTAGGTCTTAAAACTGGCCCTGTGGAACGCCCTAGAAGTATCCATATAACTTGGACAGGCATGTTGTGCCCTCTGTTTACGGCCTATTCAGTAAAGTCTACACCCAAAAGCCTCTGATTCTGTTTACTTAAATTGGAGGAATCTCTTGATGGAGCATCGACTGGAAATAAACTCTACAACTGCTTCTGTCTGGCAGGTATGTTGGGAGGAGCCGGCGCCTCCTGGAGGACTTCTGCGTCCGGATGAAGGAGCTCTTCTGCGTGGGTTTGATTTCTCTGCTGGGCTACTGCGCCCTCACCAAGAGCCCAGAGGAAGAGGAGGACAAGATCCGAGAGTGGAGCACCAAAATCGAAGAGGTAGAATCCAAGATGAAGGCAGCCATTGAGTCCTGCATAGCTGCGTTTCCAGAGCAAGCGAAACTAGATGTGCAGCGCCTCGTGCAGGAGACAGAGGAGGAAAATCTTCTGGATGCACCTCAGAGTCTTCTGGAGTTCCTCGTGAAAAAGTACGACTGGGTCTCCTGGTCTGTGCGGCTGATCAAAAACTCAGGCAAAGCCTTTGAGAGCCTGCGAGCCGGGAAGCACTTCCACCACGTGGCGGGACAGAACTGGTTCGAGGTTCTTCAGGTGAACGACGTCAGCCTGGTGGTGTCGTTCAGCACCGCGCCTCAGCCGGTTCCCAGCAGCTACCTCCGGCAGCTGATGGAGGGTCCGGCCAGGAAGGGCAACGCTCCGGAGACGGTGGAGGCGCTGGAGAAGCAGCTGTGCGGGTTCATCGTTCACGCCATCAGTCGGCACAAAGAGTCTGCAGCCGCGTGGAGCTTCCCGGAAGAATGCCACTACTGGGAACGCCACAAGAACGTGGCCGTGTGTGTGCACTCGGAATAACGCTCAAGAGCAGGGTTTAAATATTTATCATCCATTTAAAGGGGCAGTGTTACGTATATTGTCTCTGTCTCTTTAAGAAGCTCTTGCTCTTCCAAACACTCCACCTTCTGTATGTCATCAGAACTCCTTTCCTATCAAACGATTAACAATATTTTTACCCGCGTTGCACTGAGAAGCAGCTCTTGTGATAAGTTCAACAAATACGTAGTTCCACCAGTGTTTGCTAACTGCTGCTGCCACTAGTCTGGAGGAACCGAGTGGGGAGGGGTGTTCTGTAATTAGGGAAGCTCGGCTTGGAGGAGCTTTGTGGAAAAGTTGGCCCTCGGTTCCAGCAGGATTTCTCAAACATGAATAAAAGAATCAAAGCAACGCTCCAGGTGTGCTTTTCATGAGGGAGTAAAATTATAACACAATGTAAAACTAACAAGGTGAATTTTACACAACACTGCCCCTTTAACTGCAGAAACCTGCATCCTGCTGCAATGAGGAATAAAATATCATTATTTATCCCTGTATCAGCTGAATATACCTGCCATCCCATGTATCCTGTAGCTACTGTAACAACTTTAAGACCCAAAGTACTGTGTGGATCCTCCTTCATTCGACATGCCTATTATCAGCAGTTCATTTATTTAACTGCATTCAGGAATAATTTCTATTACTGACATGTTTAGCATAATGAACATAATGTTGATCCCAGATGACTGAAGTTTTTATCTAGTGCATATGAAGCTCCAGTCCAGATCGCTTTAAGCAGAATTTCACTCCAGCTTCTTAACTTTGACCTCCGCCGCTTGCTGTACCGCTGCCGCCTTCATTCACCCCCACAGAAAAGGCTTTGCTGACTCGGCATCTTCGTCCCAGAGCTCCATGTTTGTCCCCAGCAGGCTGACCTACATAACTCTGACCGGCAACAGAGGCGACGTCTTCAGGCCGGAGATGTCACAATGTGCCTTAAGCTCCAGAATAAAGAAACACCCAGCCGGATCTTTAAAGCTGCAGTATGTAACTTTTATAAAAATATCTTTTTAAATATTTGTTAAAATTGTCACCATGTTGTCACAGTTTGTTATAAGATAGATGATCTGTGAAAAAATCAATCTCCACTTCCTACATGAGCTACAATTAGTCAGAAGAAATGCATCAAAACAACCAATCAGAGGCAGGAGGAGGGGCTTGGCGCTGTCAATCATCCTCACGTACTCGCTGGTCAGTGTGCTAATGATGGAGAAACAGCAACAGTTACAGGAAAACCGTTTATCCGCAATTGTCTGGTCATGCCAAATCATGACAAGCTGTGCTAACTGTAGCGTAGCAGAGTCCAAAGGGGAGAGGACGTAGGCTGAGCAGCGCCACATGGAGAGGTGACTGACAGCACTAAGACCCGCCCCTGGCTCCGATTGGTTGTTTCTAGTTAGCAGTGGGAGAAGGCAGCTTGATTTTTTTTACAGATTGTGTATCTGTCATGCTGTCTTTGTATATATATGTTATTTTAAAATAAAAGTTGCATACTGCAGCTTTAAACCTACAGCGTTTGTTGGAAAACTCTCCTTCAGGGCACGTTTTACTAAACCTGAATGCTTTTTGCATTAATTTGCACTTTCTGGATGAATACTGGACCTGCTGTCTTCTTATGCTCCCGTTTCTCTTTTGAATTTTGTTTGAATATAAACGGCAGTGAAATACTTTCCTCTGTTTGTTTGTGATTAACATGAGAAGCAGGAATGTTTCTCTTCTTTATTAACAATAAAAACTCAAGCATGGTCAACAGTTGAAATGTGGCTGTGATGAATTTTAACGATTACCGATAAAAACAAGCTGTGAATGAGTGTAAACACGTGTAGCCAGATATCTGTTGCACAAATGGGATTAATGTGATGCTGTTAGAGCCTGGTCAGTATTAAATAGGTGGTGCAAACTCAGCAACAGAGACTGGAGCTAATTGAATTAATATTTACACTTCAGTCAGCGTTTCTCTGACCACAGCAGCTCTGATGTCCTGCAGGCGAGCAGGAAACTGCTGGGCTTAGCAGGACGCCATCAGTCATAATGTGTAGAGCTTGTGGTCTTCATTTCATATCTCTGTGGATCTGCAGGATCTTTAGCTGCTCGGCCTCTCTGTCGTAAATCAACCCTGTCAGGATCCATCCAGTTTTATCAGGAATAAACAGCACAGAGCAGCTAAACGACGTTTCCGTTCTGAGACGAACGGCGGCTGATCAGAGAGCTTTCATAAGCAGAACTGGAGACGTTTGATCAAGATTCGGTTCATTTCTCTCTGAAACGCTTTGCTAAGATACAGAATGAAGCAAAACGTACTTTTAAGTTAAACTGTTTTCATGGCAGATGTTTAAGTTGAAGAAATAGAAGAAGCTTCTGCACATAAATGTGAGTAAAATAAATTCACATTATACGTCTAGAATTTGGTTCAGTTTTGGTCAGATGTGGCAGAAAGACTCATTCATGTTGGTTAGTGTTTTATATCAAACTGGTGACAGTTAATGGTCCCAGCTTCAGCTTGATTTAGCTCCAGTACAATTTGGCAGTTAAACACAAAAATATATTCAACTGGATTATTCAACCAATAAAACTGACTTTCCTCAACAAAGGTATCAGTCAGGAGAGGGGGTTAAATAAGCACAGTAATTATAACGA
The DNA here is from genome assembly GCA_010277075.1 of Poeciliopsis retropinna. Taxonomy (NCBI): domain Eukaryota; kingdom Metazoa; phylum Chordata; class Actinopteri; order Cyprinodontiformes; family Poeciliidae; genus Poeciliopsis; species Poeciliopsis retropinna. Next base: position 844,984 of record VMRM01000007.1, on the reverse strand, counting down.
TACATAAAAATAACAGTTGTTACATTTCAGCCATACGAGAAGAGAAAAATGAATGATTCAGTTTTATGTTTATTTTGAAATGGCCAAAATATGTTCACATTTTCTGGTAAAATTTTGATTTCATCTTTATGATCTATCAATTTTTTAAAAAGTGGACAAAGTAAAACTGACTGGAGTCAAATATCTAAATCACTGTACATCAGTAAAACACTTAGGAAATGGTCCATTTGTGCTAACATGTTGACTTTGCACATCTTATTGGTGTTGATCTGTTTCACCTTTCTCTCTCACCGCAGCCGAATGACAAGCAGCTAGCAGACGTTAGCGATAGCTGGGCACTCTTTGGTTTATCTTTTAGTGTCTGCAGAACATCAAATTAGATTTACAACCCAAAAGGACTGTTCCTGAACTGTTTCCTAAATGCCCAATAAACAGAACAAAGTAATTAATATTTCTGAAATGTGAAGTAAGGATTATAAGTAACATTTTATTAAAAACCAAACTCCATTAGCCTCATCGTATTTGACTCGTTTAAACCAACACAGATGTTGTCACAATTAAACAATTCATTTGTTATCTTCAGAAATGTGATATTTCACATTCCAGGAAGAACTTTCAGCATATTCAGGCTGCAGAGTGACGTTTGTCTGAACACCTGCTGGCCTGTTGGCACAAAGTCAGAAAGTCCAGACAGGTGCCTGACGCTTTTGATGCAGATAGACTTTAAGCCTTTAGAGAAAAAAGCAGAAAATGTAAAACAGCCAGACGGACAGGTGAGCCAGACAGGAAAACCAGAGAGCAAACCACTGAAATGTCAGCAGACAATGACTCAAGAAAACCAGAACCTACACAATACATTTTATCTGCTTTAGTTTCTGTATTTATTTCTCCCTCCTCTCCCTTGTGCAGACATGAGGAGAGCGGTTTGCTGCGAACAGAGCCAGAGGATTCATTAGTGGTTGTGGGCTTTGCCTGGGTAACAGCTATTGATCCTGGAGCATAAAACGCTCTCTGTGGCAACGCGTCAATCCTGGCCGTCACCCAGGCTAAACGCTAAAGCATCTGAGGTTCAAAAAGCTCCTGAAATAATAATACTGGAGTTCACATGGTGCTAGATGTGGTTTGCAGACAGAGGGCGCCGTCAGCACACAGAACCTGTTTGCTTCTTAAAGTGAGTTTAATAAATCATGAAATAGGGGGAAAATCCACAGGCTGCATGTCCAGAAAGCAGCTACAGGTGTCATTTTTATACTGTTTTCCAGGTGGATGAAATCAGAAATATCTCATGGAGAAATTCAGGTTCAGAAATCTCCCTGCAGCCTGAAACACTTTCCATTAAGCTGCGTCTCCGAGAGGAGATAGCAGCCAATATCAATATTTCATAAACAATATTCAGGCTGAATGGAGGCTAACATCAGAAAGTCAATCAATGTTAGGATGTCTCTCTCCGCCAGCGCCTGCCAATCCTGGCCCCTGCAGGATAACGCATTTACCCATCAGCCCGATGGGCCGGATCGACCGCCCTGCTGCTCTCCGAGTGGATTAATCCAATAAAGAGCTTTAAAACATTTGTTCAGTGACACTGGCTGCAGGTCAGAACCACCGATCCAGTTTGCTCCGGTCCTGCCAGCTTAGAAATCCAGAAGATTAAAGTTTTGGAAAAATTAAGTGTTCTAAAAATTAAAGTTATTAAAATTGAATTAAAACCTGATTCTACTGACTCAGGATAATCTGACAGCATATTAAGGTCTATTGGGGTTCTATTTTTTCAGCTGTTTACAATGAAAAAAGGTGTAAATTCCCACTAAATAACAAATTATTTTTTGGATTAATCTGAGTTATTTCCATACCTGAGTTATCTGCAGGTGTGCAGATTAATTTCCAGGTTAATCTTAGAAATTTCCAAAACATCTAGGAAGTTTTTGAGCTCCATAAGTCAAAAATGTGAATGAAAAAAAAAGTCACTGAGATTTTGAGATTAATCTCAGAAAAAAATGTAGACTTTGAAGTTTAGAAATTTCAGTTTTTTCAAGAAATTTTCTGAGATGAATCTCATTTTTTTTATTGCAAATTTTCAACTCAGACATTAAAATTTTTTTCTGGAAAAATGTTCTACATTTTGAACTCTGAAATTGTCTTGCTTTTGCTAGATTTGCTAAATTTCAATCTTTTTGGCAAAAACTTACTCTTCCTTTCTTATTCTCTCTGCAATGGTCCTAACATGTTGTAGATTAATAATATAAATATATAGCTCTTGCACTAAAATCATTAGTTATCATTAAATTGCCAGCTATAACATGTATAATTTTAACTTCCTGAGGTTGACGGAAGTTCAAACCCATCATCAGGGGTATGGATCACATCCTCTCTGCGCTTAAGAGATGTGAAGAGGAACGGCAGGAGCAAAAGAGGTGGATTAGCAGAGCTTGCCAACAACTGATTGGTTGATTGCTAGTGGAGAGCCTTCCTGCCCACAGCATCACCATCAACAGTGACTCTCCAAAGAGACTTGGATAATATAACAACATTTAACTTATGGGATAATTAAGGTGTTTTTGGGTTGATTCTGGTTTCTAAACCAGAATCCATCTGGTTTAAAAATACTTTAAATCCTCAGAGGGGAGTCCGTCCCAACGTGTCCCTGCTGTCGTCCTCATTCTGTCCCGTTTAAACGTCTTTTCTGGCTGAACATCAATATTTACACAGGACCAGCTGGACTCTGGCAGCAAAGCTTTGTGTGATTTCCAACATGTCGCCTGCAGCTTTCTGCTACTTTATCGTGTTCATCAGGAATTCATTAGTGAGATTCACCAGCCTTTGGTGACTGAAAGCCCAAGTGCAGTAATGTTCCAGAGAAAACAACAAGAGCAGGCCAGAAAATCCCCCGTTCTGTCAGTGTGAGTTCAGAGATGACTGCCTGAGCTGCCTGAACGCCGGGGGGGAAGAGGAGCTGATGATCTCATGGCTGGGAGGTTAATGAGTAAAAGCTTGAGAAAACGGAAATGAAGGCGGATAAAACCAGGAAACGCCACATCGCAGAGAGTCTGAGATGAATCTAAAAACATCAACAAATCAGCAGAATCCTTCAGGACCTTGATCCAGCTTCATGAAGTTTTAGTCAGTTTTAGTTTTAGCTGCAGCAGCTTCCTGAAGCTCCTTCAACCTCTGCAGCGCTGCAAACAGAAACTGTTTTTATCTGGTTAAATAAATAAAAGGTTATTAGTAACAATGAAACTAAGAAATGTGGAAGACAGAAGATTTTTCTTTTCTGTTCAGCAATCTGATCAGAAACATAAATAATTTAAACTAAAGGTTTCACTATACAATAAAATAAACATTTTTACACAACATGTGCAAAACAAAATGTTGGACAGTTGGCAACTTGGCATCACTGAGCGCCATCTGCTGGAGGGAAGTTTGGAGCAAAACTATTTTATGCTTGTAAAATTCAGAACCTATAAAATGCAGAATCCATGTTAAATCAGCAATTTGCTTCTTTTTTTAACTTCAACCCTTTTAAACATTTTCTTCTGTTTCATTCTCTATAATCTAGACACGACTGAAACACATCACCATGACCACGATGTAAATATATTGTATTTTATCATTTTTAATCAAAGTGGCAGGAATGTGCTTCCATATGAGAATTTACAACTGAACAAATGAAAAGTATATTTTTTTTTTGTCTATCGTTCTAATTTATTTTCTGTAAAACAAAACAATTGTCACATTTATTTATCAAGTTATTTAATTTTCCATACAACACTTAATCATTATCTGATGTTAGTTTTTAATAATTGCTAATTCTTCAACATTATTCCAGTTTTATATCCTGCACAATTTGTCATTTATATTTATATTCTCAGGTTTAATACTTTAACTGCAGGTTTTGCTTGATTTCTTCAACAATTCTTTAAATAAAAACTTTTAAACATCTAAATTAAACTTTACATTTGTCAGCAGGTTTTACTGATAGTCTTTTATCTACTGATGTTACAATATAGTAATAACTATTTACGGTATGATTTTCTGCATTGTGTTACATTTAATTTTCTTTCTCTAGTTTTTTGTAAATTTATTAAAATTATTAAAATACACAAAACAGAATCTGCATTATGTTTTTGCTTATCTTTAAAAATGATAATTGTTTTGTTAACATATCTGACATCTTATGGTTTTGGGGTGTAATTACAAAAATAAATAAAATCTTTACTTTTCAGTCTGAATCCTGCAGTGAAACTAAACTACTGTTTGTTGGTCAGATTAGCTTTTATACTGAGGTCATTTAAAGAAAACATGATTAGATGAATTATTTACAGAGTGCAGTTATCTGTGCTGAGTCACAGCAGATTTTATCTGAAGGACAAACTCATTCCTCGTCCCACAGCGGCCTGTTGAACCAAACAGACGTATAATTTCTCTGAGTTTAAGGATTTCTGAGTTTGACCTCCAACCGAAGCCTTGGAGAGTCTGTCTCACAGCCATTACAAAAATCGCTTTATTGATCCGCTTGCTGTTTTCTCTTCTGTCATTCGAACTGTGAAGCTATTCTCTGAATATTCCTAGAGATGTTCCACAGATTGTTACAAATTTAAATAGCAGAATCTGTTTTCTATTCTACGATGGAACATCTTTAACATTTCTGATAAACGAAGCTTTTTTGAAACTTTTCCTAAATGAGATTCATAACAAAAAGTCTTTCTGTTTGAGTGATCAGATTTGCGGGTTAAAAGTGCTTTGACTCGTTTGTTTAAGGACAGAGATGGACTGAGGGTGAATAAGTCTGCGATCGACGCAGCCTCCCTGCAGCGTTTATCTGCGCCTCACATCTAACCCGGGTTTGTATCGATCCGCCTGAGGGACAGACGGGCCGAAACGGAGGCTGACTGTCGGCCTTTCACTGCTGCAGATCACTGCTCACCGATAAACATATTCTGCTTTATCTGCTTAAACAATGAAGGCAACTATTTGAATAATTTATTCATGTTTATCAGGTGAAACTGATCTGTACTTATTTTGTTACATGCAAAAGAAAATACAAGTAAAATTAACTTAATTTTGTCAAATAAACTGAGCAAAACTGAACTTTCTATAAATTATTCAACTTGTTTAACGGAGTAAATTAAATTTGCTGTAAAATCTTCAGTTAACTTAATGAATCTGAGTACACTGTAATTACCTAATCAACAACCAATGTTTAGTTTTTAAAATAGAAACTACTTAAAAATAAAACTTTTGATTAAAACAGTTTCTGTATCCTGATTTTTATTCGTTTTTCTGCTAAAACTTAACAGAAACTATGAAATGCAGTGATAGTTTGTTGACTTTTTTCAACAACACAATCCAGTGTTGTTCTACGTTCCTGGCTAATCGCTGCTGTAACAAAAATAAAAAATAATTATTGCAACATATAAAAACAAATGAAGTTATGTCGCGTGATTTAAGTATTGCAAACCTAAAACAACTCTGAAAATCTCTAATACAAACCACCGCTGATCTGTTGACGTTCGGGAAACCTGGTGGATTATGGGTAATATTTTGTGTTTTGAAATACCGAATGAAGCACAGTAAAGATAACAAGATTGTATTTTATTGTGTGGATGATCTTAAAGAGATAGGCTCTTAGAACCTAATTTATTTTATGAAAAAAATTACAATGTCTCATATCTTGAACAAATATTTTTGACCCCAATGCTAAATATAAAAATACCAACTTGAATTTTTTTTTTTTTGTTGATTTCACAGATTTAGCTTTGTTAAGTTTACTTCACCACAGATTCACTCTTATCAGTGTACTATAAGAGGGAATCATAACCGAGTTAATAAAAAACCAAGTTAAAAGCCAACCTGCTGGATTATAAGTGAAATACGGTGTCATTTAAACAAGGACTTTACACCAAGAGGTCAAGTAACAGCCCCAGATAAAAGACCCTGAGATAAGAGTTCTGGATAATAAACTAAGGAAGTCCTTTCCATGGTCCTGTGACGTCTCCAGCCCAGCTGATGCTGCGCCTGCAGCCTGATGTCCTGCTCCATGCGACCTGGAAACATCTGGAGAGGAGAAACGCTCGGCGTTACTCAGCGCCTGTAAAACCCAAACTGTAGATGTTCCTGTGCTGACTTCATCGCTAAAACATCCATGAAGGACAGTTTTAACACAAACAGGCTGCATTTCTGGAATATCGCCCTCATTGTGAGCAGCATGTGTGTGTGTGTGTGTGTGTGTGTGTGTGTGTGTGTGCATGTGTGTTTTGTTAAGCCAGACCGAGGGACGTTTCAAGACGCCCGCTGACATTAATCTGGACTTTGGAGCGTTTAACTGGCTCTTAGCGTAAACGAGTCTGTTAGTTAAAGTCCTTTTATTTTAATTTAAATGATCAAGTATAATGTAACACCATCTTTTTAACAACAATTAGCTTTAGTATTGTAGTGATTCAGTGCTGACTGGCAGTGAATGGTTTAATAATGTTTGATAATTGTTTTCTACATGTACTTTTTCCTGGTAGCTTTCTCGAGATAACAAATTCATTTTGCATTTTCCTGATAGTTTTTCTGTTAATTTTCCATGTTTTTCTCAAGCTTAGCCAGCCAGTAAATTAACTCTTTAGAGGTAAATGCAGAAAATGTCCAATCCGTAAAAAGCATAACTTCGTCTCCAGACTAATTTTGAAATATTCCACCAAACAATTTCTAAGCCAGGAAATGAAAACAATATCCGTGGAGCTAAAGGCCAATCACCAAGCCTTGGTAGCAGATTTCTATGGAAGTCTCTGGGAATGGCGCCACACCCAGATTTGCATGTTCTGAGCTGGATGTTGGAGAACCAGTTGGATAACCCATATTAGCAATGCAAGCTAATACGTTTTCAGTGATGTAAGCACTGAAGCATGCTAATCCTCATCTTACTCATAACAGCAATTAAATATTAAAGACTCCCTCTTTGTTTCTCTCATGCATGAGCTAAAATATTCCACATCTACAAATTGGTACAAAATATTTTTAACAAATACTTTCTAAAACAACATCATCCATTAGCATGTGGTTTTAGCATAACTTCTGCTAACCCAAAGTCATTTCTTCAATATTTGTGTCTACCATTTTTTAAAAGAACTAAGGAGGAAGCATGGATAGCACCAGTTCTTTAGCTTTAGCATGTGATGTGGCTCTATAACATAAATAATCCTTATATTGATCACTGGAGCATGAACTCCAGAGAGCGGCTCAATGCCCAAAATGCTTGGTTCAGCTAATATTCTAGTAAAGTCACGAGAAACAATCAAATCATTGGACCTGAACATCAAAATGACATGAATTCATATCACGATCAATTGTCACCAGACAATTAGTGACTTACTGCAGAGGAAACAATAACCTCCACTGCATATCCAGAACAATACAAATCGGAGAACTCGTCTGTGCTGCAGAACAAGTTTTGCCGAACAATCCATAAACTAAGAGTCGACCAAATGCCACCGGGTTTCTTTTTATTGGCATGAGATGAAGCTTGGGACAAATAAAACTTATTTTTACCTGATTTTCTGATAAGTTGCAATGGATTTTTCATAAACGCGTTCTGTGAAAGGGTGGAGGCTGAATAAGATCATTTAAAAATAAAAGAGAAAGGTTTTAGATAAAATAAACCAAACAGTAAATGGAAGAAAAAATGCAATTGTGTCTCAAACATTCACTCCAGAAGAAATAGTTGTTGCAACTTTAACTAGACCAAATCCAGAAGACGTTTTTTCAATAAAAGGCCGCTCTCTCCATTTTGTGTCCTTGAGTTTTCCAAGTCAAACTGCTGTAATTTCCAGAAATTACAGTCATGGATGTGCAGTTGGCAGTTTGATTCAATCTTAAACAATCGTATTGTGTATGTATCAGAATGGATGGATGTGGTTGTGGTTAAAAAGCTTTCAGTGGTCAGAAAGCCGTGGAGTCGATTAGCCAGCAGGTTCTTATGTTCAAGTCAAGACAGGCAAATGCTGATGAGGCGCAATCTTTACAGCCTCCACAGAAACATCCTGGTCTCTGGATCCAACACTAAATCAAATGACAACAGAGCAAAACGTCACATGAATCGCCTGAATCCATGTCAATAAATGATGAAAACTCAAACGTACGACAATCCTACCTGTCAAAAACTCTGTATTTACATTTGGACTAATTGAGAATACTGCTAGAAAAATAGGTAACTTAGAAAAGGACTGGTTTGGGAAATTACTCACTGACTGAAGAAAAATTAAAAATAAAGGTAAGAATAAAACTGAGCTTAAAAGCAGAACCAAAGCGTGCGTCAAAGGAACCAAGTTTTCCAGCCGATTACTCAGACAATATTCCACTGAAGGCAGGAGACACTTTTGAATGAAATGAATTCGATGTCTAGATGGATGGATTTTGAACAAAAATAGCTGGAAAATATCCAACTATTGTCTCCTGCTTAGCAGAGGTCAGGGAAACCGAGACATCCCTCAGCTGATTTAATGAAAACTAAAACATTGCATAAAACAAATATATACAACAAGTTCGCATATATTTTTAAGTAAGGACTAATTAGGTTTTACAGTGGAGTTAAACCTAAATACCGGGTAGCTCTTAAAAGCATTACACTGTACTTCTACAGCGACTCGTCACAAATGACTCAGAGATGATCATAAATCTCCTCCAGATGCTGTAAACAGTCAGAACAAAACTCAAACTGCTCCTTTAGTATCTGACGTTCAACAGCCAGCAGGGGCCACATTTACAACACCATAAAGTTTAAATATTATAAATAATAATGCAACTTTGTGTAAGCCCTAGTTCTCCTCATATTGGCTAAATATGGATGTAAGAGTGCCTTCAGTTTATTTATGAAGAACTGACTCATAGAATTGACCCTTTACAACTAAATCACTATTAACTGTGTCACTTTTAATCATTTGAGGCGCCATGACGGAAGTGAGGGAGTTTTTCCAAAGTTGTTTTTACCAGTTTATTCATAATTATTCGAGTCGAGCGGGTTTGTCTGTGAAGGTAACTCGCCTGGTTGTGGCTCATAAATGGCGGCATTTACAAAAGTTGATAATAACTAGCTTAGAAACCGACACTACCTCCAGACGTTTTCATCAAATTACCGACTTGGCTTGAATTCGCTCCACATGATTCATATTAATATGTCGTAAACGGCATTTCCCCTTAAATCGGAGCAGCGTTAAAGATGCTAACCAGTTTTTATGCTAGGCTACATGACGGTGCGGCAATGTTTCCATGGTTACGGTTATTCGCGCAGCTTCTCCATAGTTCGATATTTGATATCTTTCTAATCACTTATACTTATAAAGTATATGAACTTATTACCTTGTAAAAAGGTTCCCTGTAAATCCGCGATTACACCGAGGGTTGTCAGCCATTAGCTTCAATCAATCGCCGCCATTTTTCCTCATTAAAAGTTATACAATAAAATGACAAGTTTGGTTGGCATCCTTCATGCAGCAGACCGCGCAGCGCCCTAAGATTATTTTTAAAGTGAAATCATCCGAATAAAAGCGACATTAGGTTACAGATGTCTGTGCTTAGACCCAGGAGCCCATTTGTTATTTTGACGTCCGTCACGGCGGAGTGGGCGGAGTTCTGGAGAGCGTGACGTCACGTGCAAAGGGTCAATAGAAGAAATGGTTCTTTATTGTTCCATAGTGTGAAAGTTCAGTGAAAGTTCAATATTTCAACAGTAGAAAACCAAACTGTTTACTTACTAAGAAGACATACTGTAAAAACAGTAAATCTGACCAAGTATTTACTGTCTAGTTTTTAGTGCAAATGATTTTGTACATTTTAAATAAGACTAAACTAACTTATATGTAACTTTTCAGCAAAATATAGGAGTTTTAGTGAATAATTCCTAGTAGTTCCACTGGAAGATTATTTCATTTTTCTTATTAGTGAAATAATCTGCCAGTTGAACTATCATTTTTTTCATCAATAATAAGGAATTATTGATTGATTTTCTCCCTACTTGTAAGTTAATTTGGTTTTATTTCAAGTGTAGTAACATATTTGCATCAGAAACTAGAACAATATCACTTGGTAATATTTAGTGATTTTGCGGTGCACTGATTCATTTCTGTTGCCAGCATCTTATCACTTCTGAATGTTTCCTCACATGAGGCTGAAGGACTGGAAAAGTCTCAGCTGACTGAATCATTCCTTCTGCATTTTAGTCCAGTTCATAAGAACAGAGTGAGTGGAAGAAGCAGAAGCCCTGAATTTCATTTGGATTCTTAGCTTTATATTTAAAAGTGATTCTGTGAGTAACTTCTTTGTTTCTTCCTGTTGTGTTTTAGACTCTAGTGAAATCCAACCCTGCAGGATCTGTTTCTCCAGGAACAGGATTTTCTTTTTAAAGCCCCGCCCATATTTGTTTTCCCATGGGAGTCCACCAAATCCAGAACGACAGTTACTAGATCCCTCCTTTCCCACAGGAACTTTCAGTAATGAAGCAATACTTTAATGATGTAGGAATGGGAGGAGAAAACCTGTCAAACAAATATAGTTTTGTTATTTTTTATGAAATGGCAGCATGCAGGTATGTGCAACACTCAGTTCTACATTTCTGACTCTGTTTTGTACTTCAGTCCTTTGAGTTTACATCTTTTTTTACTTTATATATATAACAAATCAATCCCATAAAAGCAAACAGTTTTTATCATATATAGTTGATTATTCTGCATCTTCTGCTGATGATGATGTGGAAACAAAAACCAACTTCAATCTGATAAAACCGGCCAACAGCTTCCTTACAGACAGAAGTCATTTATCATCCCTGCTTCCAGACAAACAGGAACTGGACTTTGCAAAAATTATCCTTATTAAAACTAGTTAAAAATATATAAAACAACAACTTATTCCAGTTTTATAAGAGAAAAAAACTGCTAATGAAACTAATACTTTCTATTAATGTTCTACAATTGTTGATTAAAAACAAGTGGAAAAAGTTATTTGTGAGTTACTTTTTTTCAAGTGTACAAAGATATTTTAGACTATTTGGTAACATTTTGTTTGCAATCATTTATATATTCTAATTTTCTCTTGTTGACGAAGCAAAATAAGGCCATCATTTCATGTTCAGAATCCAGAAAACAAGAGAAAGTAATTCTGTCTGAATGACCACAAACTAAACAGGTTTTTTTTTGTTTTTTTTTTTTTTTTTTTACAGAAAGTGGTCAGACTAGTTTGCGGGTCAGACTAGTTTGCGGGTCAGTCAAGCACAGTGTTGCCATGGTGATTAAAGCAGGTATTGGTGTTTTTACCATTTTGGATCAGTACCAAATCCTGTTGGAAGATTAAATCAGCATCTCCATAAAGCTTGGAGCAGAAGGAAGAATAAAGTGCTGTAATATTGTCCTGCTAGATAGCTGCTATGGGCTTTTTAAAACCCAGTGGACCAGAACCTAGAGACCAATTGGTTCCTGGACTGTGATGGTTCTGGTTACGTCTGCTGGTCGCTTTGACTGTCATTCACTCTTTGCAAAACTTCCTCACTCTCATCAGTGAATTTTTGCTCCACAATCTCTTCACGGCTGTAGTTCTCTATTTTGCTTGTGCACCTTTCTGTATCACACTTTTTCCTTCCACTCAACTTTCCAATAGCAGGCTTGGATATATTCTGGTTGGTATGAGGTGGTTTCAGTCTCTGCAGACCTCAGGTAGATCGCTCATCAGAAGAGAGTAATATTAAAGGTGATCCTAAATTAATTACAATATCTTCAAAACATTAATTTATTTTAGTAAAACAAAATAAATCAAGGAATTATTGACTTACAACAAACTCTTTAGTCTTTTCTTATATCAAGTATACTCAGGTATTTGCACTGGAAATTAGATCAAAAATACTTTTGTGTTTTTTATGATGTATGAAGTTCAACTGATTTTTGCTCATCTAAAAATGTCATTTTTTATGAAAGTGAAAAGGTAAATAACTTTTTTGATGCCGTTCCTATGAATTTCGATGTCTGTTTTATATCTGAAGCCAGCAGTTTTCTGCCTCCCTGTCCTCAGCTGGCTCTCATTAGCTCAAGTATTTCACCAACATTTCCACCTGAAGGTCCTGAAACCACAAACAACAAAGGCCCAGATTTTCCAACAAGCTCAGCGTTCCTCTGATGCTGGAAACGCTCCGCATTGTTTGATCAAAGCTCAAAAATGTCAGAGCACTTTGTTTATTTTCTTTCCGTTCTTTCAGAGAAGGCAAACTTGCAGCAGAACAACCAATTTGGCGTGACAGTCCAGCCTCTGCTGCTCTATCAGGCCATATGTTGTTGAGTCCCTGCGAAAGCCGAGTGTGAGATCTAACAGCGAGACGACACAGGAACACGATCTGCTGACCAGCTCCAGTTTGCTACGGCCAGCGTTTCCTCCGCTTCCCGCCTGCCGTCCATTAAAGGCCGACTGTAAAACACTGAGGACGTCATGGTGGATCCTTGGAGACAGAGACTGTCTTTCACCAGCCTGTGCTGTGACTCAAGGACTCTTTGCTACGCTTACATCCGTCACAACTGAGTAGATTCAGAGAATTAGGTCAATATTTCCACATATTTTCTGGAAAGTTAACAAAAATGGATGGAAATTTTGACTCTTTACTGCAGTTATCTTTGCTTTTTTAGATGCATTAAGGGGTAATGTTATGCAAACTGCAAAAATAAAACTTAATCTTAAGTCAAGTTTTGTTGGAGACACTTTGTGTAAAATCTCCAACATTTAATTATTGAGGAAATCTTACCGTAACAGATTAAAGATGCTGCAAAAACATACAATCAAATCAAGTATTTTTGTCTAGTTTGTAGTCCAAATATCTTATTACACTTGAAATAAGACAAAACTAAGTTACAAGCTTTTTAGCAAGATATATGAGCTTGTTTCAGGTCAATTATTATTTAAGATTGAGTTAAAAAGAACCAGTTCCACTGGAACTAGTAGTTTTTCATAAATATTATGGAAATATTTAAATGAAATCAACTCCAATGTTTTGCTGAAAAGTTACTTGCATGTTTGTTTATTTTTATTTCAGGTGTAGTAAGATATTTATACTAGAAACTAGAGAGAAATCCTTGGTAAGATTTTGGATGCACGCTCTCTTGGCCGGTTTGAACTGAATTCCAGCTAACTCGCCAAATTTTTGAGTCAGCAACAAAAACCGGACTGAGAAAACAAAACTATGATGTGTAATTGTGTCTTTTCTAGAATGGAAACATTTTCTACTGGATTGCATCAGAAAGAAGAGTGAATTTCCTCAGCCGGGTCGGTTTTAAAGCGAGCGCAGCTCAGAGAAGCCGGTCTGGTGTCCATGGCAACATGTTTGAGCCGCAACAAGAAGCTTTTTGTCCTGATGGGCCACTTTTCCGAGCTTTGCAGTGACTGGTCTCCTTTTAATTCCTCTCTCTCTCTCTCTCTCTCTTTGTCCATCACATCAGAGCAGATTTTCCCAGGGTGCACGGAGTCCCTTCATGGGGGAGTGTTTACAGGATGTTATCTGTGTCAGTCTCTGTGGAGTGGGTTCTGGTGGAATGCTGGAACGGGATGGAGGAGGAATTTCAAAAGGAGGAGTGACGAGAGACAGAGACAGAGAGAGAAAGAGAGGGAGCGTGAGAGAGAGGGAGAGAGAGAGTATAAATAAATCCCAAGGAAGCTGGTGCTCACAGGCGCAGTTAGACTTCTGGAGAACTGGACTGCAGCCCACTGGAATATTCAGCCAAAAAGGTGAGTTTTTACTGTTTATTTAGCAAAAAGAAAGAAAGACTGTTTATTTAGCAAAAAGAAAGAAAGAAAGGAAGAAAGAAGAAAAAAAAGAAAAAACTAATTTAAGATTTTATTCAATTATTTGCAGTTTGTGTTTTTCTCTGTATTGTAGAGAAAAGCACAAAAAAAGTAAAAGAAACCAGAATGTATGCTGATTTTTAAAATGTAAATTTAAAATGATTTTTCAGTGAAGCGACGATCTCTGCTGTGGTTTTCTGAAACACTTCTGTGGCCTCTGCTAAAGCGGATAACCTGACCAGTGTTTGATCAAAAGCTCAGACGGACTCGCCTTTTTTTTTCATTAGATAAGCTTAGCTGCAACAAACTAAACTTTTTCCTAAATATGACCTTATTTCTCAACATTAAACAACACAATCACACATTATGCATCTTTTCTCATCTCCTTGGAATACAATTTGAGCTTGTTGCATCATTTTAAATTTTTAAAGTTGGCTTTAACTGTTTTTATTCTCATCAGCTGGCTCACATGTGGATGTTTGTAAAAGGACATGTGACTGAATAATGTGAATCTAATTAGCACGGTGTTAGGAAAGGCTGAAAAAGACACTGCTGTAATAATTGGTGAGCCTGTGATCTGTTGCTACACACACATCTGGACTTTCCTCCATGTTAGGACTGAGAGGCGTTCAGATGATTTGGTGCTAATTAAGCTGAAGAGAGAGGGGTGGTTAAAGTCATGAACAAGTGCAGCGGGAGACATTTGGGTGTGTCTGTTTCATGAAATGATTGAGCTCATCTCTCCAGAGTATTTTACATCGAAAAACAAATGATTTTACTGATATAAACCCTGATTTTCCCCGGCTCTGAACATCTGTGTTTGCTTTGGGTCTTGGCTGTTGGGGCAGTAAAGTAACGTCCCCAAAGGGCCAGCACTGCTACGTTGTGCAATAACGCACATCATAATCCATCTGAACACACGTCACGGCTGATTTTTGTTCTGTTTCTGTTCAGAAGTGAATAGTTTGAGCCTTATTTGTTCTTTTTGTGATGTTTGTCAAAACCATAGAGGCCTGAGAAGTCCCTGTCATTAAGAGTGGTTGAGAGGGCGCGGCATGAAACTGGATGCCAACATGTGCTGACATGATCAAGGCTTTTGTTTATTGTAGGGTTCGTTTGTCAGGAAAATGTCCTCTAGGGAAAAAACGGCTTAGCGTCACCTATTTGTTTACTTTGACTCTTAAAGCTGCAGTTTGTAACTTTATAAAACATTTTTACATATCTATTGAAAATATTGCCATGTCATGACAGTTCGGTATGCCTTCTGCCAGTGCTAGCCAGCGCTGTCAATCACCCCTCGTGTGGCGCTGCTCTCCGCTACGCTGCAGCCACCACAACCGGTCATGAATGCTAAGGCTAGTGAGCTTAGCCACAAACGGTTTTCCTGTAACGGTTTTGACAGCGCTAAACCCCACCTCCAGGCTCGGATTAGTTGTTTTTGGTGCATTTCTGCAGACAGCAATAGTAGCACAGGGAGAAAGTGGAAAAGGTCGATCTTTTAAGAGATTATCTGCCACAAAATGGTGGCAGTTTCAACAAATTTATATAAAAAAATATTTTATAAAAGCTACATACTGCAAGTTTAAAAGTAAGTTTAAATAACTCACACTATAATGAACTTTACAAGGGTTTTTTCCATGTTTTCTCTCCTTTCAGGCACCAGCAAACTCTGGATTTCTGATTAGTTGTGGTTACTGTGACAAACTTAGAGATGAATAGTGTGGCAGACTGGCTCGTTGAAAACAGGGACAAGATCGAGAAAGGCGTGGAGATCATGGGCCAAGCCTCCGAAGTGCTGGCCGCCACCGTGGGCCAGCTTCACCCCATCCTGGAGGCTGTTTTCGTGGCCTCCGCCGAACTCCTCAGCAACCCGGACGGCAAGGAAGCTCGCTACCTGACTCAGCAGTTTGAAAAAGTCAACTCAAAACTGGAGGGGATCCAAGACGAGATCGACAAACTCGCCCTGGAGCTGCAGAAGACGTCCATGAACAAGCAGAATTTTGACCGGGAGGCGCAGATTATCAGTCAGTACGAAAAGTTTCAGGACTTTGTCAACGCCAAGCCGAAGTTCAGGGAGAAGAAGAAGGAGAAGTTCCTGAACCATTACGAGAACACGGACGGCGACCTGAACTTGGACGCCCTTTACAACGCTGTCAAGGGCGAGAACACGTCGGGAGACCCCATGCTGGAGACGGTGCTCGCCACCGAGCAGCGGAGCAGGAGGGCGGTCGAGGATTTCTGCGCTCGGCTGAAGAAGCTGTTCGTGGTAGGCATCATCGCCATCATGGGCCACGCTGCGCTCAAGGAGGGAATCGTCGGCGAGGAGATGGTCAAGAAGTGGCAAGACCGAATGGAGGACGTGGAAAAACGCATGAAAGCGGCCGTGGACGACTGCACCGAGAACTTCGCCACGCAGGCCAAGACGGACATGGAGCACCAGCTCCAGGACAACCCCGGCACCGTCGACACCGAGTTCGCCAAATCCCTCCTGGAGTCGCTAGTTAAAAAGTACGACTGGGTAAGCTGGTCCATCCGGGCCTTCGGCGACCGGGAGCGCATTTTCTTCTTCAACTGGCTGGCGGGAAAGAAGTACCACGGCAGCGGCGGAGCCAACTGGTTTGACATTCTGACCAAGAACAAGATCAAGGTGGTGGTGTCGTTCTGCGTCAACCCGCAGCCCATCAACAAGAGTCAGATCCAGGAGCAGATCGAGCAGCAGAAGCTGAAGGGCAACATGATGGCGGTGGCTTTGTCTTTGAACAAGACCTTCCCCAACTGCCTGGTTCACGCCGTGAGCCACTACAAGGCCGTGGTGGAGACCAACAACTTCAGGGAGGACTGCTACTACTACGGGAAACACAAACGGGCCTACCTGTGCATCCATCCAGAGTAGACGCCAAAGAAGAGGACGCACTCAGAGGAGAGACTTTAGGACATCTAGTCAATATGGATCTGTATCTTGTGGTGTATAATCTGCTTTGGGGACTGCTTTGTGATTCCTTAGCTCACAGAATTTCCTACTTCTCAATGTTTCCTCTTACGCAAATTATGGTTTTCATAGAAAATTTCAGAGCCGGCTTCCTGCATTCATGTCATTTGACTCGACATTAAGCAGGAAAGCTAGATATCTACCAGATATTTCACCTTTCATTCAGACCCACTCCACCTTTGGACAATGCCTACAACAAATCTGTGGTTGATTTATGGTGTTGATTCATTACTGTCAAGAGTTTGAAACAACATGTTGAGCATAACACGTAATTAAAGGCTGTCAAAATGTTTTAATTATCAGAAGGACTGTGTTGAGATTCTTTCATCAGAAGAAGGCAGCTTCTGTTTAGCTCCTACTGGGTTCATTTGGTCTATAACGCCAACACTTTTAGATGCGTCTCTGCTGCTACGGCCGAATTAAATGCCTGAATTACTTCCTTATTGTAAGTTTTGTAAAGGCCTGATCATTAACTGTTGGTCTGATCGAGCTGCTGGAGCAGGAAAGGATCCAAACATTGAGACTTGAGAACTGGAGTTTCAGACTCCTGGCTTAAAGAAAGGTACTGAAGCTAACGGCTAGTCCAGGAAAAGCCAGAAAATCTGATTCCAGGTTATAGAAAAGCTACTTTAGAAACAATTTGGATCAGATTTGCTTCAGTAGATCAGTGATGTTGGTGTAAAAATAAAAAATATAGCACTTCAAGACCTTTTTTGCACTGAGTATGTGATTGTTAAAAATATTTCTCGCAAGTTTTTTTTTGTGAACGTTTCAGTTGTTTGAATCGTTCTAAGATTTAAAATATCTGAAATATCTGCCCAGACTCAGACCATGGACTTGCTCTTTAGCTTTAGCTTTAGCGTTAGCATTAGCATTAGCACACAACAGAAAACCCAAAATAACAAACCAACAACACGAGGCTCTGACAGAGTTATGAACTCAGATCTATCTGTTTAGGCACAAATACATTTTGAAAATGACAATAAATCTGAATAAAATTTACAATTTATCTTATATGGCAGCTTTGTAAGTTCTGCTAAGCATCTAAGAATCGACTTTAAACCTGAAAATGCAAACAAAACTGAAGCCAACAAGTCAGTTTGGGATTTTTTCCAGGTGGGATCAGCAGCTTCAAAGAGCCTCTACCATCTGAAAACCACAACTTATTGTCTTGTTCATGTATTCATAAGCTTTGATGTTCTGGTCCGTCCAGTCTGAGTCTCATTGTCAATGTTTGTGTGAAAATAAAATCCACCTCCAGAACTCATAGTTTATATTTAGAATGAATATTAGAATAATTCAGGATTTCCTTTTTACAGGAGATCAGATAAACTGCGTTTGTCTTCTGGTTAAAAGCTGCAGAACAGGTGAGCCGTTAGTCTGATAATTAAGATGTTTTATTACATTATTATAGTACAGAGTATGCAGAATGTGAAGAAATTATCATTTTTTTATGTTTGATAATGATATATACATAAATAATGCTTTTGGTGCAATATATTAAAGCTGGACAAACCAAGTACAATCATAATTATGTGTATCATTCGCTTTAATTTGTAATAAACAACAGAATAAGGCAGTCATTGTCACTTGGTCATCATTCATCTGAGATTTAATCTCATTCTTGGGGTCTAAACCTCATTAAAAACAGGATTATATGTCATTTTCTCCTTAATTTTAGGCATTAGCAGTAAAGAAGCCATTTTATCAGCTAAGTTGAGAAGCAACACCCTTTTTTCAGCAGCCTGGTTGTCAGTGTGGCAGGGTGTGCCTCTTCCCTGTAACATGAGAGTCACATGACCAACAGGAAGGCAAACAGGCTGGAGTTTAGATTTCTTCCGCAAACTTTACGAGGTGAGTCTGTTTCTGGTCCAAATCTTTCATAGTAAACATAGAAAAAGCTGCGACGGTTCGGTTATAATCTGATGGAATCTTCCGATCTGACTTCATTCCAGTCAGTTGTTACATAATCCAGTCATGTTTTTTTCCTGCTCCGTTTCGGCGCATTTCGTTGGTTTTAAACTCATAATCCATAAAAACGCAGCTCTGTTTGTTGAAGTCGGATGAGTGAAGGACAGAATCTGCTGAATGTTTTCCGTTTGGATCTAAATATAAAAGTTTTCGGGGTTTTTTGGGGGCAGCTCAGTTTTTCCAGGAAGTGTCTGCAGGAACTTTTCGGTTCTCGTTGCGCTGCGCAGAAACTCGCCGCAGATCTGCTAACATGCGCTGTTTGTTTGTTTCTCTGCGGCCTTCTGCTGTAAAGTGATCCAATTAGAGGCCCTGCAGCGCGGACTGATCGATACGTTTTACATTAAGAGGCGCATTAACAGAGGGCGGAGGGATTTCCGCCGCAGTGGTCAGACTGGGCGGTGAACTGGGTAAACTGGCACTGACAGAATGAAACCAACCGTGTCCTGCTTCTTATGCCATCATAAATATGTTTATGCTTCTAATCAGGCGTTCCTGCTTCCATCAAGAAACGCTGCACATATCCTCTGTTTATGTCGAGAGATATTAATTTTCTATCTTTTTTCTGTATATTTACTTTGAAGCATCCAGACTTTCTCTAAATGTTGTGATTCTTTTAAGTTCTTTAAAGATGTTTCTATGAGTTTAGTATTTTTTTTTAATTAAATAAAAAGCAGATAAAGGCCTATCACAGTTTTCCATGTATCAGGACTGTTGAATCCAAATCATGTCTAAAAACTGAAATAAATGTTGTCTAGTCTGGAAATCAAACCATGTTGTGTTTGTTTATAGGCTTAAATATATATTTTATTCTGTTATATATTTAATTCTGTGATCATAAAACTATTATGAGTTGTTTGAAAATGTATATAGTATTTTGTTTTTACCCATTTAGAAGTGCAGGTGCAAAGAAAAAATGTGTGTTTATGTTGAATTTCAAAGTGTTTTTTATTTTGTTTTTGAGTTAATGTCCTGCGGGTTGTTTGATAGGAATCAGTGCTGCTTTTACAGAAGAATGTGAGGAATTAGAGGGACAAATACCTAACAAATTCATTTCTAATATTTACTGATAAATTCTTGTAAGAGGCTATTTTTATGTAAAATACTCCGTTAAAGTTGGAGATGTGTTGAGCTCCAGGCATCATCACAGCATCTCCCATCCAGCCTGAAATAAAAACATCTATAGCAGCTAAAAACAGATAAAAACAAGAATACAACATAAATGTTGTTAGAAATTGAAATATTTGTCTAGTTTCTATTGCATATGTCTTAGTACACTTGAAATAAGACACGACTAATTAAAAGTAACCAAGAAAGATAAATAATCTCGTTTAATCATTTTTGAATATATGTGCAAAAAGCACCAATTCCACTGTTTCTTTCCTCTTAAAACAGAAATAATGTCTTGTTTTAAGTGAATAAAATCTGCATTCAGAAATTATTGGCTTTAAGCAAACTGTTATAGCGTCCTGAAATGCTACTTTTAAGTTAGTTTTGTCTTGTTTCAAGTGTTCAAAGTTATTTACACTGGAAACTAGACAAAAGTATTGGTAAGATTTTGTTTTGCAGTGTATGTCATGTTTTTTTTCTCCATAAATCAGGATAAAATATGAACCCCAATCAGCTCTGTTCTGTGAGAATCCGCTGCTCCTGTTTCTGAAAATGTGATTTATTTAAAGCACTTCTGTGTGGAAGTGAGACGCTGAGCAGCGAGGATGGAGATTATTCACACAAATCAGATTCAGTTGCTGAAAAGCTTTACTTTCTGCCTCCTTTTGCAGGAACATACGACCCTGACTATGTGGGGATACTTAAATGTTTGCAGAAAACTTTTGAAAGATGGTATTTTAAAATGAATGTTTAGATTTTTGGCTACATTTAATGAAAACGTTATCCTGAGATGCTTTCTCTCATAGCATCACAAACTTCAGGGTATTTTATTAAGATTTTGGTAAAAAGGCAAACACAAAGTAGTGATTAATTGAAATGAAAGAAAAATGATCCACAATTGGGCTTATTTTTATTACAAAAATGGAAGTGTGTAAAGTGTGGGATGCTTTGGTATTCATTACAGAACTCTAGTCAGACTGGAAACGTTTAGATTTTGGTCTCATCAGTGAGAATCAGATTAAAGCTGCAGTATGTAAATCTTATTAAAAAATATATATTTTTTACATATTGGTAGAAATTGTCACTATGTTGTGACTGTATGTTATGAAAAGGGAAAATGTCTTCTGCCTTTTCCCAGCGCTAACTAGAAACAACCAATCAGAGCCAGGAGGCGGAGCTTAGTGCTGTCAATCAATATTGCTTACGTGCTCCTGAAAAGCCCCATCCTCTCCTCCCCCTTCGCTCTCTGCGAGCTACAGCTTCTTCCCCCTAGCGATCTGTCATGAATGCTAAGGCTAGTTAGCATAGCCAACCATTACAGGGGATAAACAGTAATCCTGGAATGGGAAGTTGTTTCTCTGCCATTAGCACATTCAGCAGCATGTTCACATGTATGATTGACAACACTGAAACCCACCTCTGTTGGTTGTTTTGGTGCTTTTCTTTAGCAGCTCAGGTAGGAGGTGGAGGAGATCCATCTGTTCA
Organism: Poeciliopsis retropinna; assembly: GCA_010277075.1. Lineage (NCBI taxonomy): Eukaryota > Metazoa > Chordata > Actinopteri > Cyprinodontiformes > Poeciliidae > Poeciliopsis > Poeciliopsis retropinna. The sequence goes on along the minus strand of VMRM01000007.1, from coordinate 823,644 downwards.
CAGATTATCTCATATTAAACTGTTGTCACATGGTGACACTGTATGTAAAAAGCATATTTTATTTTTATAAAAGTCCCATCCTGCAGCTTCAAAGCAAAGAAAAGTGGGAAGGCTGTGAGTTTAAATGTTTCTGCAGTTCTCCCTGGGCGCTGACAATGGATCAGGCAGGGAACGGGCACTATCTGCCGCCCGCAGCCGCCGAGATAAACCCCCGGGAGCGCACCGACGTCAGCAGAGGCAGGGAGACACTAACCAGCTGACAGTTTATTTTCCATTGTCTCGTTGCCGTGGTTACTTGCTGAGTTTCACTGGAAAATGCGCCAGCCGGTGCAGCAAGTTTAACCTCTCCTACTTAATCACGTCCCACGCTCGCTGCTCTGATATTGACTGAGGAGGAGGGGAGGGGAGGGGAGGGGAGGGGAGGGAGGGGGGAGGAGAGGAGAGGGAGAGGAGAGGAGAGGAGAGGAGAGGAGAGGAGAGGAGAGAGAGAGGAGAGGAGAGGAGAGGAGAGGAGAGGAGAGGAGAGGAGAGGAGAGGAGAGGAGAGGAGAGGAGAGGAGAGGAGAGGAGAGGAGAGGAGAGGAGAGGAGAGGAGAGGAGAGGAGAGGAGAGGAGAGGAGAGGAGAGGAGAGGAGAGGAAAAGCTGCAGCTTCTCCATCAGCCAGGATGGGAGCAACACAATGCAAATAAAACACACCTGACATAAAACACACCTGACATAAAACACACCTGCCTGCTGCAGGAACGTCAGACAGAAACTTAATTGTGCCGCTCACTGCAAAAACACCAAATTTTACAAGTATTTTTGGACTAATTTTTAATGCAATTGTTTTATAAAAAGTACTAATTAATTATAAGTGACCTAATCTGCCATTGGAATATGACATTTTTCCCATACTCTGAATTAAAATGTCTTGTTCTACTGGCAACTTATTTTACTTATAATTAGTTTTTAATCAACATTAGTGAATTATTTACCTTAAAAAAGCTCATATATCTTGCTGAAAGTTAGTTTTCTCAAGTGTTTGGAAATATCTGCTCTAGAAATCAGACTGAAAAACTTGGTAAGTTTTGATGTTTTTGCAGGACGTAATTTGATCTCCTCCAAAGTTTCCGGGTTTGCAGAAGAACATGTCTGAACACGTCCCGATGCTCAACTGGGCATTTTTTAATCTGATTCCTGGCATCTGGGGCAAATTTTTTTCTGGATTTTCCATCTTCGGTCGACTTCAGCTGAAGTGGAATAACGTGAGACAGAAGCAAAGCATGTTCATAAAAATATGTTTAGATTAAGATCTAAAGCTCCCACTCCTGCTTTGTGAAAGTTCATCTGGGCTACATTCATGTGCATCGTACCTGAATTGCATTTAAAGGTTAGTTCCAACTCAGAAATAACTTTAGTTACTGGAAATGAATGTTTTTGCTTCAAATGCTTCAAATTATGCCCAAAATAATTTTCTCTCCTCCTGCCTGGAATGTTTAAAGGTTTTAAACTGAACTCAGAAACTATTTTAGCTTAAAATAAAATATGCTTAAGTTTTGTGAGAATCCTTCAGACTTCCCTGAGGATCATTTTACTTTTTTTATGTTTAACCAAGATGAAAAGTAAATTAATTTAAAAGCGTGACCTGGGCGATGGAACAGGATTATTAAGTTAAAGTTGATCATGTTATTAGTTCACCAGAAATTTGACATTTTCTGGTTTTGTTCTTGATTTCTCCCGAAATCAGTTAGAAATGGATCGAAATCAGTTCAGATAAATATGATCGGATGTTTTTTAACCTGAACTCAATCTTCTACTTTCACACTGAATGTTTTGCTAGAATGAGTCCTGAAAGCCGCCAGCAGAGCAGATCGATGTTATCATGGCATTCCTTAGAAAAACTCCTGGATTCTTGCTGAAAGTTGAGCTTTTATGGCCAGTCCCTCCAGTAATCCTTAACTGTGGAGACCATTACCATGACATGAAACCAGTCCAGCCCATAATGGTGTTACATCATTATTGACTCATTCCTCTGTGGGTGTGACCAGCAGCTAAAACCGAAGCTCACTCGGCTCTTTCTCTCTCTTCTTATCAGCTTCTGCAGTTTTTCTAGAAGCCCGAGGAGAGCCGGCTGCAGTTTGAAGACGTTTACAGAGCCGTAAGTGTATTTACAGAACCAGAAACAATCATTACACTGCAAAAACACAAAATCTTACCAAGTGGTTTAGGTCTAGTATGTAGTGCAAATATCTTAGTACACTTGAAACGAGATAAAACTAACTTATAAGTGACTTTTCAGCAAGATATAGGCATTTGTTTTAAGTTATTAATTCCTTAATATTAATAAAAAGTTACTGGTTACATTGACAGATTATTTCTCTTATAATAAGTGCATCGTTTATCATATATCGTGATTCAGTTCTTGTCATGATAAGAATTTGAAAAAGCAGAGCGAGAAAAAATAAGTATATTTGAGCGGTTTGTTCTTCAAGGGTTTTTCCTCGTTATTTTCCCCTTTGCTTTGGGTAAATAAATGAACAACGCCTACATGTCCAGGTTGCATTTAGTTGACAGAGTTGTTCTACCGCGGCAGCGCGGTTACGGACGGCATGCAAAAGAATGTCCTTGTTCCCTCAAGCGATGTGCGCATGGGCAAAATTTCTGGATGTAAACAGCAACATGTTTGGGGTCTATTTCTTGCTGAAAAGTTATTTGTATGTTAGTTTTGTCTTATTTAAAAGGTACTAAGATATCTGCAATAAAAACTAGACCAAAGATACTTGATTTTGTGTTTTTGCAGTGTTCTCATAATTTCTCTTTCGAAAGTGTAATTTTCTGTTTTCTTTCTATTCACAGGACAGTTTCTGAGACACCAGCCAACGATGACGAATCCCTTACAGAAGCTTGTGGTGGAGAAGAAGGACATGGTGGAGACGGTGATGGAGGTGTTCGAACAGGGAGCCGAAGTGGTGGCCAGCATCGTCGGAGACCTCTTCCCCGTGTTTTCCATCGCCGCTCCCATTGTCAAGCTGGCTCTGGACAACGTGGAGAGCAAAGAGGCGGCCTTCATGAAGGAGCAGTTCCAGAAGGTGCGAGACTGCCTGGAGGTGGTCTCCGAGGAGCAGCAGCGGATCAACGACGAGATCAAGAAGAGCGGGGTGGATGCTGCCTACTTCTCTGTGGAGGAAAACATCACCAATCAGTTCAGGAAGTACATGGACATCCTCAACGCCAAGCCGCAGTACAGAGAGGTGAAGAAGAAGCTTTTCCTGGACCATTTCGCCAAAACCGGTGGAGATAAGAACCTGCACATCCTCTACAACGCTGTGACCGGAGAAACTTTCTCCGGGGAGCCGATCCTCGAGATCATCCAGAACTACGAGGAGAAAAGCCGCCGACCGATGGAGGACTTTTGTGCTCGACTGAAGAAGCTCTTCTGCGTGGGGCTCATTGCGCTTTTGGGGCACGCTGCCCTGAAAGGCTACGACGAAGATGAGGCTCTTCTGAAAGAGTGGGGGGAAAATATGAACAAAGTCCAAGCCAAAATGAACGCCGTCATTGAAGACTGCATCGTTAGCTTCCCTAAGCAGGCCGAACAGGACTCCCGCCGCCTGGTGAGAGACCAGGAGGGCTTATCCAACCAGCAGCTAGCCGACGCCATCATCGAGACGTTAAAGAAGAAGTACGACTGGGTGGGCTGGTCTGTGCGCATTTTCAGGTCTCCCACTGGCCTGTTCACCAACAAGAAGGACTACCAGTGCGCCACCGGGAAGAGCCGCTTCCAGGTTCCCACGTCGGACGAGAAGCTGAACGTCTGGGTGTCGTTCAGCTCCTCGCCTGAACCCGTGGATAAGAGCCACATCCAGCAGCTGATCCAGAGTCAGAAGAAGCTCACCGTAGTGGATGTAGCCGAGTTCCTGTTCGAGAAGCTGCCGGGCGACTGCGTCGTCCACACCATCAAAACCAGCAAAGACCTGGGCTGCTCCTGGAGCTTCGAGGATGACCTCCACTACTGGGAGGAGCACAAGAACTTCTACGTCTGCGTCCATTCGGCCTGAAGATTTAGAGAAAACTGTTTGTTTGTAGCACCATGCTGCGCCGCTGTGACCTTACAAATATTCCTCAGAATGTGGCTTTAGATATTATAAAGTTGAGAGTGTTTATGGGATGTAAGTATCTGAGTGAAGCTAACAGCGATCAGAGCAAAACCATTCAAATTTCCAAAGATTCATGATTTAACCAACTGCTTCCCTGTTGCCATGTAGCTGCAGCTTCTCCAACCCCAAAACAAAAGTAAAACTGTAAAAATAAGCACATGTGCATATCCATATTAATTAGCATAGTTCAACAGAAGAAGTGTTCAGAAAAAGCTGCAGAGCAACAAGGACATTGTTGAGTTAATAAATTAAGAAATTACACAATCATCTTCTGCAAGAGCATTTTTCAGAGAAACTCCAATTTTATTGTTTTTGCCTGCTGTGTTTATGTGTAGCTGTTAGCATTTCTCACTGACTGGTGGCCTGAGAACAAGTTAGTCCTCTAAAAATATCTTTTATAAAATGTTTTATTCCTTCAGCTGTGGAGAAAAACATCTCCTTCCTTTTTTCAGGACAAATTCTAGAGATAAACTCTGATGTGAGTTTCATAACAATATTTCTCTCCTTTTGGAGATTTTTGCAGGATTTAATGTTTCAACCTGGATGTTTTATTAGAAAGAGAAAATTGTTATGGATGTTCTGGTGCTGATGAATCTTGAGTTTACCCTAAATGGGTCGTTTGTATCAAAACCACAGGAATAACTAGAAACCCTCCATTTGATGTCACTTTTAGTTCTTATTTGGCCTAAAGGAAAATGACACCTTGTTTCTTTTTCTTAATCTGATGCTCCTGCAGCAGCTTTCAGTGTCGTCAAACGTCTCCAAGCTTCTTCCTCCTTTTTTTGTGCAACTGAGATTCACTTTTGAAATGTTCTGTTGAATTTTTGATTCATTTTGGGTTTTGGGGTTTTTATTCAAATGTCTCTAATCTGACATTCATGTTCACACTACCTGCTGACAATGCAGCCATATTTAATAGATTATAAACTGCTTTTTATTAATTAAGCCCACATTTCTGTTTCAAAATGTTGTTTCTCCATCATTGCCCCATTTTGTTTTATCTTTTCATTTTTACCATCTGTAAAGAAAAACATCATAATTAACAAAAGGCTTAAAAATATCAGTCTGTGTGAAATTTACCTGTATGTGTCTCACTTTTTGGGAATTTGTTAATGAATCTAAAGTACTTTTAAAAATATTCAGCTCTATTGAATGTGACTGAATTATGCACTGATTATTCATAGTTGTGGGTTTTCTGCTCTTTTGTCGCCGTTATTAAATTGAGTTAAAAAACTCAATAACACATTTTGTGACTTTTTTATTTTACACTTTCCCTGTAATCAACAAAATAAATACATCTTGATGAAATGCATGATTTGCATATTGTTGTGATTTACTGATTATTGTTTCGTATTCTCCTTTCTGTAAACAACAAACGGATCAATTTTAAGTTACATTCAAGCTTCATCATGTTTCATAAACAGCAAATCTTCTCATTATTGAAGGCAGCATGATTTTTTTAAAGGCACAGAGTTAATAATGAACATGTTTTACAGATAAACTGGTTATTAACGGCCCAGATGTTGAGCATCAAGCAGACTTGTTTATGTTTTAAAATTTTCTCCATTTTGTTTTCAGTAAAAGATGTTGGCTCGGAAAAAAAAAAAAATTTAAATAAAAATTTGATAAAAATAATTTATACATCAGAATTACATACATTTTGTGGTAATTTATGGATTAGAAGTTCATCTCTTAAGTTTGACTGCAGTGTTTTAACACCCAGCTCTTCTGAGGACAAATCTTACAACCTGGTAGAAAAAGGAAACGGATTCAGTGGTTTTCTAGTTTGGAAACACCCACAGTGCTCTATAATCATGCGGTTGTGGCTTTTCTATATTCGGCTTGCAGACACTCATGTCTTGCATTTTACAACAGCAGCAGGTCAACAACAGGGAGTCGAGGATCTGAACCGTTTCTTTTTTCATTATCTCTACGGAGCCTTAAAAATGAATTCTGCTCTGCATCTCAATGCAGTTAAAGTAAATCTTCATTATTAGATTTATAAATGTCCTATTTTTGTATTCAGAAACACACATAAGGTCAGTGTAGAGAGATTTAATTCAGAAGTCAGTGTAAATGTTTAAAGCAAAAACATAAATCTTGAAAAGCCCAGACTCTCTGGGAAATGTGTAATAAAGGACAAAAATATGTCCATAGTGTCTAAATCACAAGTAGACTGAGATTAAACTGAAAAATGTCAACGTTTCTGTAAAATGTACCTACTTTTATACTTTGCAGCGCTAAACATAATATTCCTGGAATTATAATACATACAATATTGTTGCTTAAAGTCAAGTTACCATTTTGTTTTGATAGGCTAATTGAGCTAGCTTAAACTAGAGCTACCTTAGCAGCTGCTAAGCTAAAGCTAAGTTTTTCAGTTAAGCTGTATTTCATTATTAGTTGTAGATTGTCACCATTTCAATGAAGTTTCACTTTTAAACAATGATCTGTGTTTTTTCGACTTGGAACTAACTAAATCCAAATTACATCTTTTAATCTTTAAAAACTGAACTCAGGCTAATTAGTTTTCATTTTTCTGAAACTGCAAATAATAATCTGGGATTATTTAGGCCTAAATATTTACATGGAAAGTAAATTGTTTATGTTTGTACATTGTTGAAAAACAGAAAAATAAATTTAAAAACTGAAATAATAGTGTCTAAACAGAATACCGGTCATAATTTTAATACATAGCCGAAATCCTTTTTTCGAGCTTTGACCATAGTCCAATTGGAATCACCTTAAAATAGTGTAAGATACAAACTTCATTCTGTCCACAACAGAACAATTTTTGTCACAACAGTAGTAGATTCCTTATTTACTACTGGGATAGCTGGGATTTCTTATTTAATATAAAGAATATATAGTAATAAATTGTTTTCTGAATACCTGCATGCCAGTTGCATGCTGGGAAAGAAGATCCAGCTCTCACTAAGTAAATTTTACACCGATGCCAAGTTTCACTGCCTCCTCAGCATTTCTGCATGAAAAGCTTACTTAGCCTGAAAACGGAGATACCTATAAATATTGGAGGAACTCTTGGCTAAAGTGTTGCAGAGGAAGCAACAATGAAACTCCTCTTCGTTTAATTAAAATCCAATGTCCTGTAAGTAAAGATTTAAACCAAACCCTTAAGCAAAGCACCACAGTAAACTGGCTTCTGTCATGTTTGTGGCTGGAAACGAAAATGCAGAGAGCTGCTAAGGTAAAACAGAACCATTTATTTATGACAGTGACAGAAACACAGAGACTTAAACACTAAGGAGTGTTTTCAGAGAGATGCAGGTGGTTTATTACAAACAGGCAGACTGAAGAAGATTAATAATAAACACAGATTGACAGATAATCCAAGAAAATTAATGCAAGAAATGGAACACAAGAATAAACTAAGAAACAAACATAGAGACATGACCACTGCATGGCATCTGCTTATGGGCGACAATAATGAACACAAATAAAAGGCAGTCAGAGCATTTAGACCTAAAAACTTTTTGTTGTGAAATTTGAACTTGATAAAGCAAACTTAGCGTTAATTTTTGTCATCTTGTTTATGGTTTATGAACCATAAACAACAACAATAAATATGTCTGTCCCTTATCCTCGATGTAAAAGCTGCGTTGTTGGCTGAATCTGCTGCAGTTTGTGACTTTTATTGAAAGAAAAATCTGTAGTTTTATCATATTTGTTAAATGTTACCATGTTGTGACAGTTTGCTATGAAACAGATAATATGTGAAAAGATCAAAAACTTCCACTTCCTTTCTGAGCTTTTATTGCTGTCTACAGAAATGCACCTCTCAAAGTCAAGAACAACCAATCAGAGCCTGGAGGAGGGTCTCCACGCTGTCAATCACACTCATGTACGCGCTGCTAAATATGTTGATGGCAGAGAAACAACTCACCAGAACAGGAAAAGCGTTGGTCATTGGTGAAGATGCTAACTAGCCATAGCATTCATGATAGCTCTGCTCTATAATGTAGCAGACAGGCTGAGGGAGGAGGGTGTGAGTGCTACGTACACAAGCATGATTGACAGCCCTAAGACAACTGGTAGAAGGCAGATTATCTGTCTTATGCTAAACTATAACGACATATTTACCTAAAAAATATGTAAAAATAAAAGTCTGAAGTTTAAGATACATACTGTAGCTAAAACTCTTAAGATTAGAACATTTTTCTACATTCCACCAGAGGGAGCTAGCACACCGCTCGTCATTTGTTCTTCCACTTTTGCGAACCAGAGAAAGAAATTCAAGCGTTTGGACGCCCGATCCTCTTTCTGCATAAATGTGCTGCTAAAGGCCGCTCATGGCCACGCCCAGGTTCCTGACCCGTAGCAGCTGAATGGGCGAAGTGATGGTTTTAATCAGGACAGAATTACTTTTCCATGAACATTATTTGGCTAAACAGCCCTGCATTGAGACCGGCCCATCAGGTGACCTCAGGAACGCAGACAAACATCACGCGGCAGCGGAAAGATTCGCACGCCTTGCAGGAAGACACTAAACCTCCGACCATCACCTCAGTCACCCTCCACTCATCGGTCATTCTGAACAGAACCAACCAATTCTGACTTTTAAAAATTAGACCCTTATTAAATCAGGCGATTTCACGTCAGACGGTGTGTGGGAGGGGAGAAGGGGGGGTTATCTTGTCATCCTGAAGGATCTGAAACAACTTTACATGGCAGCTTGAGGAGTTTCTGTCATTAGAAACCTCAGTTGGTCTGTTAATTTGGCCCAGAATGAACAAATCCTGAAAGAAAACCCCAAAGCCAATGTTTTATTCTGTAACTTCAAGACATTTACTTTCAGACAGTCAAACATTGGCGACTGAGAACTTTAAATGTGCTGAGTGAAGCATTTCCCACACCACCAAAGTCCTTTGGTCCGGCCCAAAAATGAATTACATTTTTTCTATTTGGTGTGGTTTGCTTTCACATTGTACATTTCACAAGTGAACTATACCTTCAGTATTTTAGTGTTCTGTTGTAAACAAAGCCACGAGTGACGATCAATGCTCCAGTTGGACAGAAACGTCCAAATGGACGGGTGTCGTGATGAACTCTGACCTGAACCTTCAGAGCCACATAAAGACAGTTAGAAAGTCGGCCTTCTGTCACCTGAAGAACATCTCCAGGATTAGAGGACTAACGTCTCAGCCAGATGTAGAGAAACTCATTCAGACACATTGATTATTGCAGCAGCGTCTTTACTGATCTGCCTAAAACAAATCAATGTTCCAGCTGCTGCTGGCGTTCTGACTAAAACCAGGAGGATGGAGGTCATCACCCAGTTCTACAGTCCTTCCACTGTAATGTTTCTTACTGGTGTCTCCATTGGTGACTGTATGATGTTTTCAGGACTTTTTATTTCTGTGTTTTGATGACGTAAAGCACTTTGAGCTGCCTTCTTTCTGAAATGTGCTGCACAAATAAGCTGGAGTGACGGATTGAAGGCAGCAGGTGTTACTGGACTTTTTCACTTTGATGCTGCCATCACAAAGAGTAAATTAGCTTTTCCAAGAGCACTTATGCAATCCCATACCATGATACAACCTCATATTACCACAAAGCCTGCAGATACGACTGAAAATGTCAGAAAACATTTCTTTTGACACTTCAAACTCGGCCTTCATATTTTCACACGAAGCCGTTCGTCATGTTTGTTGCCCCTGCCGTTTCTCGTAACATACCAAAGTCTGGCAAGACTCAACAAGCCGACTATGTCGACAGAAAATCTCTTCTGCTGAGCCTCATTGCTGATGTCGACTTCAGAACAACACAGAGTGATCTAACCTGAAAACACACAACAGCCATAATTACAGTCGCTTGGAAAAGGATTTTCCCTTCAACTATTTTACACAATATGAAAGAAACGCATCAAACGATGGTGGAGTCGGGAATAAAAGCAAACAGTTTATTTTCACTAAAAGTTTAAGCAGCTCAGCCTCAGTTTCGCTACAGATTCTTCGTTCTGGCTACGTCTGGACTTTGACTGGACCATTCTAACCTATAGTTTGATCTAAACCATCCCATAATATCTCTGGCTGTTTGTTCTTTTGCTGGTTGACCTCCATTTATCTCCCATTAACTCTGACCAGCTTCCCCGTCCGTGAAGAAGAAAAACATTCCCCCAGCATGACTCTGCCACCACCATGTACACCAAATTGATGTGTTTAGTGTAACATGCAGTTTTTAACCCACATAAGGCCAAAGCATTCAATTCTATTAGCCTCTATTTTGGGGGCATCACAGAAAAGGGACAGAAAATTTATACACACCACACTTTTCAGATTTTCATTTGTGAAAATAATTAATAAAACATGCATCTGTTTCTTTCTACTTCACAATTATACAGAACTTAAAATCACAGAACCTTGAAGTCTGTGGTTGTAAAATGACAAAATGTGAAAAATTTCAAGAGGTTTTTATTGGTTTAAACAGAAACTCTTCTAATTTTGAGTCTGTAGGTTAATATTCGCAGATATTTATTAGGTTTACAAGAGTAAAAAGCCTAAAAAACAAGCTGCATATAAAAGAAGAAATTATTTAATATAGCTAAGAAGCATTAAGCTACTTACATATTCATGATATATTTTAAACAGATCCAGTGATTTTAAATTTTATAAACTCATTTATATCTTAAAATGACGGGATGCTGCGGTCCAGTTGTTAGAGGGTTCCAGGTTTTGGTTTGGTCAAAGGTCACATCTTTTACTACAAAATATGATTAAATTGTGGAAATTATAACCAAATGTTAAATTTTCAGTGGTGAGTCATGGAAATTAGGATTTCTAGCTATTATTATTATTTGATTTGATTTGATTTTTTTGCCAAAGTAAGTTCAAATTTGATGTTAAAAAGGAGCATCCAATTAAAATTGTAAGAATGTTAGAGCAACTTTTCTCCAAGAATCTAATTAACTTCCTCTAGTCCACATAAGTCGCCTTCAGCCGCTTTAAGGAAGCCCAACAATCCCGATTATAATCCAATCAGCTGATCACAGACTGAAAATACATCAGCCTAAATATTCCTAAGCAATAAAAACTTCTCAGTGCTCATTCAGGTCATGCAGCGTTCTTAAGCCTCATTAATGGGGATTAAATGAACATAAAACACAGACATACCTGTGGCTGGGCTGTGAGATTTGACTTGTAAATGTTTTGTGCAACAGAGATTTAATGTGAATAAACAGGAACGTTCAGAAGCACCTGCTGAAATTTGAGTCAGAGAACGACATTTTACCAGCACTGATTGTTTACAGTTTATTATGTTCAGTGTTGATTTTAGGCAGGTTAAAACAGCGACAAAGAGAAGTGATGACTTACAGCAAGTCAGTTTGAATTGAAACAAAAATAAAATAATTTAAATATATGTTTGCCTGGAAGTTTTTGTCAATTGTTTGTTTTAAATCAAACATAAAGTGAAAGTGAATCTTTCTCTGCCTTTTTCTTTCACTTATAACATTTACAAAATATATTAAGTTGTGTGTTTAGTCTGGAGAAATAAGTTATAAAAGAAACTTATTTTGTCAAAACACACGAAGGAGGAGATGCATGAACCAGGATATTTACCGCCATCTAGTGGTTATTGGTGTAACAGCATCTTCTTAAAGGAGTCGAGAATAATCCTATAATCTAAAGAATTAAAATGGAAAACAATTTATAAACACAGTACAGAAGGAGGAACAGAGGCGCAAGAAAACATTTTTATATTTTTAATCAGCAATTCACAATTTAACAAATCTAGAAAATAGTAAAGAAAAGAAATTTTAAAAGGTGACCTGCATTTCTACCTGCATGTGGGGATAATAATAAAACATGCAACGTTTTTAATTCACTTTTTCTGACACCAATCCTTTTTAGCAAAAACATTTTAATTTTAATTACATTTTGGTGACTTTAATCATTTCCCCATCATATAGCAATCGATTGAAGCTTGATGGTGTTTGAGAGGGACTGGCCCCTTTCGCCCCCCTTTTGGTTTCTCCCTGGTTTCTCCAGATTTATTAGCTTTAGGCTCCAGGCCTGGTCATGTGACCATCTTTAAACAACGGCTGCTGGATCAAAACATCTTTGACATCCTGCAGAAACACAAGCGAGTAGATTTTAGTAATCAGAATAAATTTTCCTACAGAGTGAACTTATTTAACAGTTTAATAACTTTAAGCAGCAGTTCCTGTTGTAATGAATGTGTGAGTTTTGTTTCCACCTGTAGTGGGAAGCCTTGTTGCCCAGGACTGCCAGGCTGATGCAGACACAGAGCTGGAGGACGGACATGATGATCATGGTGATGTCCACGCCTCTCAGCAGTTTCTGAAACACCAAACAAAGAAAAACGGGATGAAAAGAAATGCCTTCCGAAAGAAAAACAACCAAAAATATATTGTTCCGGTTTCAGTATTTGTTTTTGTTTTTTTCTAAATTGGCATTTCCATTAAATAGATATATGTTCAAATTTATGTGGTCAATGGAAACACAGTTATTGACCAGTGAAAGAAAATGTACCTGATCGTGGTTATTACGGTTATTCTTGTCTGACCTTGCCTTTTCCTCTCTGTGATCTAATGTTCTAGTTTCCTGTTGTCTTTTGTGTTATGACAATCAAACATTGATTCATTTATTTAGAGGAAACACTGACATCCTCAGCCCCATGCTCCAGTCAAATTGGTGCATCTAAAGGTAGAAAAAGGCCGATGTGTCGAGTACCTGAGCTAGATTAGCCAAGAACACGCAGTTTTTGGAGTTCCTTTCATCCAGGATCCCACACATCCCAATGACAGTAAAGCTGGCCAAATGTACTGCATACAGCACAATGGCCACAATGGAGAGGACGGATCCGGCGATGTTGAGAAAGATGGAAAAGCCCATCTGAAAGCAGAAATCTGATTATTATTCCCAACAGCGACCTCTACAGTTAGAAAACAGTACTGTTCTTTACTCACCAGGCAGCGGAAAGGAAACCTGTCTGCAAGAAGAGACAAGACTCCTGCTGCAATGAACTGGAAGACAAACAGTAATAAGATCAATTATTATTATTATTATTACTGGTTTTATTAACTTAAAGCATAAAGCAAAGTTACTTTCATGTAAGGACATTTTTTACACATTCATTGTGAAACACATTTGGTCAGAACATACCCAGTGCACATTCACTAGTTTGCACTAAAACTGCATCTTATAATTCAGACAATATTTTATGCACACAATAAGATCACTTCAATTTGAAGCTGTTATGCTTCTACTTCAGAATGAGGAGGAAAACCATGTAAACCATAAAAATATGAAACATATCCCACACATAAAAGAAGAGAATTACCTTTAAAGGGATGTGTATTCACTTACAGGAACTCCCAGCCAGTAAGGAAACGTTTCTACACGTTCTGGTCCGAGTCCAACGTTGAACACGCCGACCATGATCTGAACAGTCTGCGAAACATTTTAAACATTTTTCTTTACGGTGTCACTATTCAGAAACTCGTTCTTTAAACGCTCTACGTTCCTCTCACCCCGAGAGCTCCGACCACGCTGCTCCCTTTGCTCCCTGACCGCCACGATGGACCGCAGGAAAGAGCCTTGGCGATCTGACGCCATTGTGCTAACATGCTCCGATTGTCCGTTGCTATGGTAACATCAGTCACTCCGGTGTCCGTATCCACTGAGACGGACATCTTTATAACTTTTAAGCAAAGGAAATGTAGACATTAAAAGAGGTAGATATTCAAAATGAAATTAATTCCCCAGAGAAACGATGCAGGGATGCAAACTGAAGCATCGAATATCCACTGTTAATCCTGGAGATGATGGTGCAAAGAAGGATTTTACATAAAATCTGAGAAATTATGACTGAAGACTGTCTTCAGTCAGAGGCATCTTCAGAGCCACTGGAATACAAGCTGCTACAGAAGGTCCTTCAACCACTCTAAAGAAAATTATTCAAGTTACAACAATTAGTTTCACTTTGGGATCAATAAAGTATTGTTGGATTTGAATTTAACTGATTATTCCAGACGTTCGAACACAAGAAAAAAAAACAACAAAAAAAAAAACATGTAAATGCAACATACAGACACAAAAGCACTTATTTGGTGACTTCGTCTGGAAAGGGGTATCAAGAAGTTGAACTTTAATATTTCACTTCATAATAAAAAAATAACATTTTCAGAAAAGCCATTTTTAATGCTGTGAACTCACCTGCTGAGAAGTTCAGTCTGACTCCAACAGTTTTGTGGCTCAGGAAGCAGAAACAAAAAGTTCACTTCCTGTTAATCCTTCAAATTAAAAGCATATTTCCACACATAGCAGACAGAATCCTCTGTAATTGTATTACTTGCATGTTTATAAGTGCTGGACAATAAATAAAATTTGAAATTTCAGTAGTTTCCTCAGTCATTTGGGTTGGTAGAAACTGGATTGTGTATGATAATAAACTGACTGATCCTGAAAGCCTGCAGCTGATCTGCTCTGAATGTGTGCAGGTGGAGCAGTTTGGTATTTGCACGGGAGAATGAGTCGATGCAGGAATGTCTTAAAGTCAGGAAGGTAAACACTGATATCGTATCAAATCCAAATATGCAACCGCTGTAATTCAATAATACAGAAAAAACTGAGTTATTGGGCTCAGTTCTGGGTCATAACTGCAAAATGTGCCTCTTTAGTTTCTTCTGCAAAATGAAAGACATTTTTTCTTTCGAAAGCATCAAAATGCCTTTAATTTCACCTACAGCTCTTTATTTTTAATAGTGCATCCTGAGAAAATACAACAAATCCTTTAAACAGATTTTATCACCAGATATCACAAACAAACGCTTGTTATGTTTTGATCAATACAATCAAAGTGTAAAACCTGAAGCTGGATTACATAAAAACCTCATTTACATGACGCTGTCATGTCAAAATCACGTTAAATTTAACCTGTATGAAGAGAGGCTGAGGCAAGAGTTGATGTAGAAATATTTAATGGAGAAAAATCAAGAACAAAACACTGACAACCAGCCAGGACAACAAACACAAGGGGAAATCAGATTTAATAGGAGGAACCAGCTAGGAGTCACAAAGAATATCCAAATATTTTATTTCACGGGCCTTAAAACAACCAAGATGTTCCTGAATCAAACATATTCCAGATTATTTGTTTTCATAGATTTAAATCGGCAATATTAAAACATTTTTTAAGGATTTCCTGCATCATTTCTGATTCGTTGAGTCTGAAATTGTTCGGGTTCTGTCCCAATACCGCCACCTTGTGGGAAGAAGTGTTATGTTCACGTTTGTTTGGAGTTTATGACACCAAAAGCTTTAAAAAAAAAACCCATAAATGTATAATATAATCTAATATTACTCCTGAATAAATACCACATACACTAATCTGAGTTTAGTCACTTTATTCCCTAAAAGATATAGAAACATTTGATTAATTAATGCTTCCCGCTGGTTTCTGTTCATTTGTGTAAATGCATAATAATGAAGTTTTGAGTCTAAAGGCGATTGGTACCGTTAATATCTGTGACTCTGTTATTCTCCTCAAATCATAAACTATTTTACATTTACAATGAAATACAAAAGAAACGCAACAAAAAGATCAGCGCATGCGCAAATGACATTACTTTCCCCGTTTTTTCTCTCTCACTCTCTCTTCCGGTTTTGTCTTTCCGTTTTCTTCGGGCTCTAACAGGTACGTAGTTTTACTGAAATCCTTAAAGTTGCAGTGGAAATAAAAAGAAAAACCAGAAACAAAAGTTCTGCTGAAGTGAACCGGGTCTGACTGCAGTTTGTGTTGTTAGATGAAGAGAAGGAGAAAGTTAAAACTGGATCTGATCGTCAACTGTTTTACTGAAAGAAGACATTTTAACTAGGACACTTACATTTATTTAGTTTAAAACTGATGTTAATTTTAAGAAACATATAACAGGCAACCGCTATTTTGAGTAATTAATTTATTTTTTGGTTTACTTATCAGACAGAAACATTTTTTTCCGATTTTCTTTCCATATAGCCTGATTGTTTAAAGGCCCAGTCAAAGTCCAGGCCTCAACTTGCTTTTCACAGAATCAGTGTCTGGTTTTAATTTTGGAGACAGATTGAAACACCAGCAGTTTGAACACACTTTGAATTATAGTAAAATATATTTAGAACCAGATTTTGTTTTGTTTTGTTTTGTTTTTTTCAGCTGATTGTTAATGGGTGTTTTTGGACTAAGAAAAAGAAAAATAAACAAAACAAATAAAATCAGAATTAACAGCAGAATCACACCAGTGTGAAAATCCAACAGCTACAAATACTTTCAATACATTTTATTTCATTTAACCTGTTAAAATAATCAATAACACATTTGAAATGTCTGTCAGCTTTCAGGACCAGGACCATGTCTGTGACCATGAGCAGGACCGACAGGGTCACCGTGTTCACTCTGACCTCTGACCCTGACAGTCACTGGCCTCCGCTGTGCCAGATCCTGAAGAGTCTTTGCTACAGCCCGGTGTGCTGCTCCGCGTCCCAGCAGCTGAGGACGCTCCTGAAGACGTCTCTGTCCGTCCTCGCGGTGAGCTGCAGACTTTTCTCTTCATTTTAATGAAAACTTGAGCTGCTGTTGCTCTAATTAGACATGTTTTCTATGAATTTACTGTTTGTTGCGTCTTTATCGAAGCTCTTTAATTTGATTGTAAAAAATGATAATAATAAAGCATGGATGTCAGCACAGGTGTCTGCTTCTCATTTTCCCTTGCAGGCCGTCCACATGATGATCGGGCTGCTTAACATTGGCCTTGGCGCCATCATCCACCTGTCTTACATTACTCGTTACTTTGACTGGTTCAGTTATTTTCCCTACTGGATGGGATCTCTGGTGAGCAAACTGCTGGGTTACAGATTGTCAGCTTTAGTTGTTAATCGTCTGCGCCTTAAAGGGGAAGTATTATGTATTTTACAGTCACATAGTTCCATTTTATAGCATTATCAAGTAACTATGTTGCCATCAGCTGTTATAATAAGAATGCATAACTCAAAAACATAACTCAAAATAAATATGACTTTGCAGTCACTTTGAAATGGGCCTCTGTCTCTTTAAGAAGCTCCAACTCTCCGACACGTTATTGAACATGTAAATTATAAACTGAAAATTAAGTTGGTGGTTGACGGTTGGAGTATTTCAAGGCAGATGTAATTTGAATTGAAGTTAGCATTTTAGATTCTGCTAAACACCGTGCTGGTGCTTTGGTGTTAACAGAACTATTTTTTAGTAAGCGGTGGCCTCCCTGTGTATGACAGGGAGGTACACAGAGCAACCCATGGTGGCATGCAGTCAACTGACCCTCAGCCATTTATTCACTTTTACACAGAGTATTTGTTTGTTTTTTTCTTTTTTCCAGTTCATTGTGTTTGGCATCATGTGCATTTTATCTGAGAAGTATCCAAGCCCATGTATGGTGAGTGATTTTAACTATCTGGTGTTTCCTCAGGATCATCAGCATTTATTCTTAAATCTTTTTCAACATTGATCAAATTATTGGTCATGTTAGTACATGTAGTTATTCTTCTATTTCAGATCGTCCTCAATGTGTCTGTCAACCTGGTTGGTGCTGCTCTTGCCATCACTGCCATTGTGCTCTACAGTATGTTAGAGGGAGATATGTATACATGGCTTTCCTGTGAAGACAGGCGCAACTACGACTACTACTCTTACAGACGCGTCATGCCAAGTCCACCCTCTGCTTACTTTAAGGAGAAGTGCTTGGAGAGCAAAGAATTGATCGAGGTAAGACAGAAATATCTATTTGTTGTCATTATGATGAGTTTTAGAGATGATTCCATCTTTGAAGATTTGTGGACGTTTATTCTGAAGCTGAACAGGTTTATGACTGTTGTGTTATTTATGTTCGGCCTTGTTGACATGGAGCTGCTCTTCAGTTTAATCGTAACTGTTCACAATGAAGTGGAAGCTCAGGGTCAAAACTGCAGTCGCGTTCAATGACATGCTGAAATAACAGCGCCACCTTTTGGCCTGGCATGACTACTTCAGCTGACTCGTGGTGTCTTGGTGGCGGCGTCTAACCGTGGAACTTTTCCCCAGTCATCACCAGAACATTTCTAGGCATTGGTCTCGTGTAAATGTAGGCTTAATGAAGAATAGGATGTTTGCTATTAGGCACCAATTGGAACTTGAAACATGTGTGATTTAGTGACATCTACAGATCTAAATATACATAGTTCCCACAAGTCTGAACCAGAAGTGATCCGAGTCACTGAACCGCCATCTTGGTAGGCAAGCGCAGTGCAAAGATGAACCATGGCTTCCAGACCAACAAAAAGACAGTAGAGTACTCAAAATCTGTAATGAAGTTATATTGTTTACAAATTACATAGTAACAAGCCACAAGGTTCTAAGCTTGTGGCTTGTTTATTGTTGTCACAGCTACTCTTGTGATGGATACCTACCAAAATGGCTGCCGGCTACAAAGTTCCCAGAAGTGTGACATCATATGACAACTATGAATTGCACATTGAAACCAACTATAAATTGCTTATGTGGCCACATATTGAAAAATAAACAAAGTAAATGATTTAAGGAGGATAGTCTACATTCATTAGACAAATGGTTTATGGAGTTGTTTGTGCTCTGCAGATGCTTCTGAGGAGCATCATTGGGGTTCTGATTGTCCTGTCGGTGGTGGAGTTCTGCGTCGCCGTCAGCTCCTCCGTGTTGGGGATCAAAGCTCTGAGCAACAAGCAAAACAAGGTGAGCTGGTTTGTTTCGAAGAGTCGTGCTACATCAGTTTTTGGATAGAAATGTTTAATTTAGTTTTACTTTTAAAAATTTTAACATGGGATGTGGTGGAACGGGAGATTCGCATCACGGATGCAACTGCATGATGCCGTCATGTCAAGATGGACCAGACTCTGAGGAATGCTTCCAGTACCTTGTTGAAGGGAGGATTAAGGTAGTTCTGGGGGCAAAAGGGAGTCCAACCCGGTGCTAGTAAGGTGTACCTAATAAGTGTCCGGTGACTGTATGCCTTTTCAGTTGGGCATGCAAAGAAGAAGCAGAAAGACTTTAGTCTTTAGACTTTAGTGTGAATTTGTACTTTGGTTTAGATTCTGGATTTTTCTCACCACTCAACCAAAAGGTTTCTTCA
This sequence comes from Poeciliopsis retropinna, assembly GCA_010277075.1. Taxonomy (NCBI): domain Eukaryota; kingdom Metazoa; phylum Chordata; class Actinopteri; order Cyprinodontiformes; family Poeciliidae; genus Poeciliopsis; species Poeciliopsis retropinna. The sequence goes on along the minus strand of VMRM01000007.1, from coordinate 804,372 downwards.
GTTCTGGACATGGATCGGACGAAACGGACTCAGAAAATCCCCTGCATGCTGCCTTTAAGAACGCCAGAGTCACGGGTCCATTCAGATGAATCTTTGGTGGTCTGACATTCATTTATCAAGGAATTGTTGTGGCTTTTTTTCGCTCCCTCTCTTCCCCACTTCAACCCAAAATGTCTGTTACCTGAGATTAATTACACATGAGAGAAAGTGAAAGATTGTAACAAAACAGAAAATAATTGCCAAGAGTTAAAGAAAAGTATTGTTACCCACATTGAACCATTTCTTTGTTCTTGTGACACAACTTTATGATGTTCTGGGTTTTGTCTGCATCCATTCTAATGTTCCTGAACCATCTTATCTGATTGGTCATTTTGTAGATGAATTCTTAATGTTTGCTAGTCTGTAATGTTTGTTTTTATTCCCTAATTGGTGGATAAAAATAAAACAAAAAGAACTCAGATTTACTTCACTAACACAGACAGACTTTATTCTCCTCTCGGGTAATTTTACATATCCAGTCGCCCATAAAACAACACAAAGGACCCGTTCTACAGGCTTGACTCTTTTCAGGTGGTTGTATAGCAATTCATGACCAAAACGGCTGCCATGGCAACACATTGAAGTGAACAGAGGGCGGGGCTAGAGACTTTTGGACGTCCAATCAGACGCCACCAGGTGGTCGTAGTACAAGTGGCTCATTGGATCGTTTCCACGTACAAAACAACTCCAGGGTTCATTCATTAGCAAATATGTTCACATTTATTCTTCCTGAGGTTCCAGTGCATTTAATCCGTCTGTTGCTTAATACCTGCTTATCATTTACTGACAAATCAAACCAAATTTCCTGTCGCTTCATTATTGGCATATATTAAAACATATTGATGGAAACGATATTGTCCTAACATTGCAGCTTTTGTTGTTCACTGCTGAACACAGAAAATAAAAACATACATTTTGTTTTCTTTTGAATAAAATACACCAAACTGTGAGTGTTGTGCATGACGCCAGCTCCACTATTATAACCTCGTTGTTTTCTGTTCGGACTTTTAATCCAGGTCTTATTTACTTTATGATCTAAAGGAATCAGATTAACTTTCTGTTTGAAATCTCAAAGTTTTCAGAAATGAAACGGCTTCTCTCCACGAACGAGGAGGTTCCCAAAAGGCTGAATTACCAAACATTTTCTTCTGTGATTTCTCAAAACCAGTGAATCATCTGTTGTTTTATGTTTCACTTCATGTTTTTTTTTCACTCTGCGTGTTTCTTTCCCCCTGCAGACCTCTGATGAGCCCGAGGACTTCAAGCCGCTGCTGGAGGAAGTCACCACCGGACCTGCAGTCTGAACGTCTTTCACTTCCTGTAAAGATTAATCCTGCACTTTCATGCCACTCAAAGGGTTAATATCTATATTAATCATTAGCAGTTTATGGATTTTTAAAAAAATACAAATTATGCTTTTTCTATTGTCTCCTGCACTTTTGTATTAAATATCAAATCATTTTATTTTGATTTTCTTGATTATTAAAATGTTTTTATTTTACTCTTTTTGTATTCTGATATCAGCAAATGTTCAATCATGTACTGCATGAGATTGTTTGGTTGTAGTTGTAATTACAAATTTCCACCAGTAAATCATGAAAAAATTAATGCATGGAAATGATCATTTGCTGCATGTTTTCATATTTTAGATCACATTTTAAGTTGTTTAAGACTTGTTGTCTCCTCACCTGTTGTTTAAAAAGCTTTAAGTAAATATTTGACATGAGTCGAGGTAATTCAAGGAAATTAAGTCAAAAATAAAAGTGAAGCATTTTTCTTTAACATCTCTGGAAATGATTTAAAACCCTCTTCATGAATGTGTGTAAGGCGTAATAATAGGATCTGATAGTTGCAGCTATCAGTTACCTGCAGCTCTCAGGTTGGTTTAGTATTTCTTCCTTTTCCCGAACTTGTTAAAACAATCTGAGCTTCTTTTGGTGAGTTTTATTCCAGATGTTTTGTTTAAATCATCCAGAGATGACCATGTCATTGGTCTGTCTGAACTCTTTCTTGCTGTTTAATTTTCAGATGATTTTGTTTCTAACGATGTGGTTGATCATCTTCCCGTCTCCCATTATAGAAAATCCAGTGTGATCAGATTCCCTCAGAAATTTAATCTCGATGTAAATCCATCAGTTTTGTTTCTGACTGTTGGGTTTATTTCGTTTCCCAACCTGCAAGAATCAACCAGAGACACAAACTACTCTTCTACAGAAGAGGGGAGAGAGCCAGACGCGGAGAACCGCCGTTAAACACAGTCTGGGATCAACTCCGCCGGCTCTCAGTCCCCAACTGCCTTTTATTATGTTAACAACAAAGAGATTGGCTTTTTCACACAGTCACACAAACAGTTGACCAATAAACATTCCCAGGAGACGCTCTGGAATCGTCTGTCGTCATGCCCTTACCAGGACAGGAGACTGACCATTATCAGTTTCACAGGTAGCTGCTAACACAGACAGTTGACGGTCAAAGCAACCAATGACAAAAGCAGTTGGTAACACACACATGTAAAAACATTTCTAACCCCCAAGAAAACATCTGAAAAACAGTTAAGAGTATAAAACAAAATAAAGGAGTCAATAGTATAAAACAGCATACAGAATAATATGAAAACATAACCTTTCAAATAAACTCATAAGTAAATGAACTTAGATAATTTTCCTAACACTGACACAACAATTACACAAAATTAATTATTAATAAATGCCTTAATGCAGAGGTTCCCAACAGGAAATACATTCAAACTGGATCCACTGGGTCAAAACATGGTTGTGAAATTTAAAATTGGTGACTAATTCATTCTGAAAGTCAACATCAAACTGTATTTGTTTAAAGCACAGGTGTCAAAGTCCAGTCCTGAAGGGCCGCTGTGCCGAAGGGCCGCTGTGCTGCAGTTTTTAGATGTGCCTCTGCTGACTAGGATAATTAGATTGTTAGCAGAACTCTGGAGAACCGATCTACACAAGCAGGATGTAAGATCTCTCACTAGTTTAGCCCCTTAATGCTCTTTCATATGCGACACATTTCTTCCAAAAAAATAAAGAGGTCTTCAATGTGACGGCCATCTTTAAGTCTTTACTGAACTTAAAGAAAATAAAAATAACAAACAGGTTCCAAACAAATAGAAAGTGATGGTCAGTCAAAAGACTGTGTTATTCTCAAGGAGCCAGATTTCTACAAAAAAAATACTTTATAAACTAATTAGTCAATAACCAATCAAAAGGCACCATGTAACAAGTTTAAGCACAACACAATTACAGATGCTTTTCTTTTTCAAATAAAAGACGAAAAAATTAAACTCACGTAAACACAAAATAAAATTTTGTATTAAGTTCCACAAAATTTATACATATGGCTCCTGCAGAGGAAATACTTAACCCATTTCAACCCGTTTCATTCCAGTGTTTTGTACCTGTGGCACATCTAAAAACTGCAGCACAGCGGTCCTTCGGCACAGCGGCACTTTAGCACAGCCGCCCTTCGGCACAGCGGCACTTTAGCACAGCGGCACTTTAGCACAGCGGTACTTTAGCACAGCCGCCCTTCAGCACAGCGGTCCTACAGGACAGCGGCCCTTCGGCACAGCGGTCCTACGGCACAGCGGTCCTTCAGGACAGCGGCCCTTCAGGACAGCGGTCCTACAGGACAGCGGCCCTTCGGCACAGCGGTCCTACGGCACAGCGGTCCTACGGCACAGCGGCCCTTCGGCACAGCGGTCCTACGGCACAGCGGTCCTACGACACAGCGGCCCTTCAGGACAGCGGTCCTTCAGCACAGCGGTCCTTCAGGACAGCGGTCCTTCAGCACAGCGGCCCTTCAGGACAGCGGTCCTTCAGCACAGCGGTCCTTCAGGACAGCGGTCCTACAGGACAGCGGCCGTTCAGGACAGCGGTCCTTCAGCACAGCGGTCCTTCAGGACAGCGGTCCTTCAGCACAGCGGTCCTACAGGACAGCGGTCCTTCGGCACAGCGGTCCTTTAGCACAGCGGCCCTTCAGGACAGCGGTCCTTCAGCACAGCGGTCCTACAGGACAGCGGTCCTTCGGCACAGCGGTCCTTCGGCACAGCGGCCCTTCAGCACAGCGGTCCTTCGGCACAGCGGTCCTACAGGACAGCGGTCCTTCGGCACAGCGGCCGTTCAGGACAGCGGCCCTTCAGCACAGCGGTCCTTTAGCACAGCGGTCCTACAGGACAGCGGCCCTTCAGCACAGCGGTCCTTCAGGAAAGCAGTCCTACAGGACAGCGGTCCTACAGGACAGCGGCCCTTCAGCACAGCGGTCCTTCGGCACAGCGGCCGTTCAGGACAGCGGTCCTTCAGCACAGCGGTCCTACAGGACAGCGGTCCTTCAGCACAGCGGTCCTTCAGGAAAGCGGTCCTACAGGACAGCGGCCGTTCAGGACAGCGGTCCTTCAGCACAGCGGTCCTTCAGGACAGCGGTCCTTCAGCACAGCGGTCCTACAGGACAGCGGCCCTTCAGCACAGCGGTCCTTCAGGAAAGCAGTCCTACAGGACAGCGGTCCTACAGGACAGCGGCCGTTCAGGACAGTGGCCCTTCAGCACAGCGGTCCTTTAGCACAGCGGCACTTCAGGACAGCGGTCCTTCGGCACAGCCGCCCTTTAGCACAGCGGTCCTTTAGCACAGCCGCCCTTTAGCACAGCGGTCCTTTAGCACAGCCGCCCTTCAGCACAGCGGTCCTTTAGCACAGCGGTCCTTTAGCACAGCGGCCCTTCAGCACAGCCGCCCTTTAGCACAGCGGTCCTTCAGGACAGCGGTCCTACAGGACAGCGGCCCTTCAGCACAGCGGTCCTTTAGCACAGCGGCACTTCAGCACAGCGACCCTTCAGCACAGCGGTCCTTTAGCACAGCGGCCCTTCAGCACAGCCGCCCTTCAGCACAGCGGCACTTCAGGACAGCGGTCCTTCGGCACAGCCGCCCTTTAGCACAGCCGCCCTTTAGCACAGCGGTCCTTTAGCACAGCCGCCCTTCAGCACAGCCGCCCTTTAGCACAGCGGCACTTCAGGACAGCGGTCCTTTAGCACAGCCGCCCTTTAGCACAGCGGTCCTTTAGCACAGCCGCCCTTTAGCACAGCCGCCCTTCAGCACAGCGGTCCTTTAGCACAGCCGCCCTTTAGCACAGCGGTCCTTTAGCACAGCCGCCCTTTAGCACAGCGGTCCTTTAGCACAGCCGCCCTTTAGCACAGCGGTCCTTTAGCACAGCGGCCCTTCAGCACAGCCGCCCTTTAGCACAGCCGCCCTTCAGCACAGCGGTCCTTTAGCACAGCCGCCCTTTAGCACAGCGGTCCTTTAGCACAGCGGCCCTTCAGCACAGCCGCCCTTTAGCACAGCGGTCCTTCAGGACAGCGGTCCTACAGGACAGCGGCCCTTCAGCACAGCGGTCCTTTAGCACAGCGGCCCTTCAGCACAGCCGCCCTTTAGCACAGCCGCCCTTTAGCACAGCGGTCCTTCAGGACAGCGGTCCTACAGGACAGCGGCCCTTCAGCACAGCGGTCCTTTAGCACAGCGGCACTTCAGCACAGCGACCCTTCAGCACAGCGGTCCTTTAGCACAGCGGTCCTTTAGCACAGCGGCACTTCAGCACAGCGGTCCTTTAGCACAGCGGTCCTTCAGCACAGCCGCCCTTTAGCACAGCGGTCCTTCAGCACAGCGGTCCTTTAGCACAGCCGCCCTTTAGCACAGCGGTCCTTTAGCACAGCGGCCCTTCAGCACAGCCGCCCTTTAGCACAGCGGTCCTTCAGGACAGCGGTCCTACAGGACAGCGGCCCTTCAGCACAGCGGTCCTTTAGCACAGCCGCCCTTTAGCACAGCCGCCCTTTAGCACAGCGGTCCTTCAGGACAGCGGTCCTACAGGACAGCGGCCCTTCAGCACAGCGGTCCTTTAGCACAGCGGTCCTTCAGCACAGCCGCCCTTTAGCACAGCGGTCCTTCAGCACAGCGGTCCTTTAGCACAGCCGCCCTTTAGCACAGCGGTCCTTTAGCACAGCGGCCCTTCAGCACAGCCGCCCTTTAGCACAGCGGTCCTTCAGGACAGCGGTCCTACAGGACAGCGGCCCTTCAGCACAGCGGTCCTTTAGCACAGCCGCCCTTTAGCACAGCCGCCCTTTAGCACAGCGGTCCTTCAGGACAGCGGTCCTACAGGACAGCGGCCCTTCAGCACAGCGGTCCTTTAGCACAGCGGCACTTCAGCACAGCGACCCTTCAGCACAGCGGTCCTTTAGCACAGCGGTCCTTTAGCACAGCGGCACTTCAGCACAGCGGTCCTTTAGCACAGCGGTCCTTCAGCACAGCCGCCCTTTAGCACAGCGGTCCTTCAGCACAGCGGTCCTTTAGCACAGCCGCCCTTTAGCACAGCGGTCCTTTAGCACAGCGGCCCTTCAGCACAGCCGCCCTTTAGCACAGCGGTCCTTCAGGACAGCGGTCCTACAGGACAGCGGCCCTTCAGCACAGCGGTCCTTTAGCACAGCGGCACTTCAGCACAGCGACCCTTCAGCACAGCGGTCCTTTAGCACAGCGGTCCTTCAGGACAGTGGCCCTTTAGCACAGCGGCCCTTTAGCACAGCGGCCCTTCAGCACAGCGACCCTTCAGCACAGCGGCCCTTCAGCACAGCGGCCCTTCAGGACTGGACTCGACACCTGTGCTTTAAACAAATACAGTTTGATGTTGACTTTCAGAATGAATTAGTCACCAATTTTAAATTTCACAACCATGTTTTGACCCAGTGGATCCAGATTGAATATCTTTCCTGTTCTTCCACATCACTGCAGTTTATCCCAGCCCTGGAAACATGTCTGTGACTGTGAGCAAAGCCAATGGAGCCACGTCCTCTCGGTGGTTTCTGACCCAAATAGTCGCTTGCCTCCTCGGTGTCAGATCCTCAAAGCCCTCTGCCAAAGCCTGCCAGTCTGTTCGGTGCCCCACACATGAAGCGGGTACAGAGAGCCTCCCTGTCGGTTCTTGGGGTGAGCAAGAAACTGTTATTCTTCCAAAATGCTTGGTACTCTTCTGAATTAATCGTTTTTATTTTTCCAAAATTGATTGTCAGCTTTTTCAGTTTGGTTTTTCTGTCTCCGTGTGTTTTGGAACTGATGAAGACTTTGGTTGGTGGTCTTTGAGGTATTTTTGTTTGGGGTGCTGCAGGATGTCCGTGTTCTCAGCACAAAGTCGCACTCATTCCTGTGTGGATTGGATTTTGTTGTCAGGGCTGCCTCTCGTCAACAATCCTGTCTGGGTTGGATTGGATCTCAATGTGTATTTATGGAGGGACAGTACCTGACTTGGATGCCTCTTGGGTTCATCTTTGTTTCTTTCAGATGATTTTGTTCTGTTGGTGTCCCCAGATCGTGACCTTCACAGTACATTTGGGTGGTTACAGAGTCAGAGTGACAGTCCAAAAGCTCCCACATCCCCAGGCGTCCTTCACTCCATGTTGGTCCACACGTAGTTGTGGCAGATTCAAAGTGGACTCAAAACGGACGGCCATCTGCCAGACACGTCCCCCCAAAGGTCAATGTTTTTAATAAGCATTGAGAGTCTGCTTCATCTGGACAAAATGGAGCCACATTTTCAAGAATTTCTTTTGGAAGAGATTAGAAAATATAGAGACTTGCAGGTTACATATGTGGGAGGAAATAGCGCTAGAATGCAAGAAATTGAAATGAGCAGACGCGCCATCCACACTATTCAGTTTGCCCAAGTATGTGAGAGTCTTAAGTTCGTCTGAGTGCTTCGTTACGGTTCTTTGCAGGGAGCCGTTCGGTCTGGACCTCAGAGTTTAGGTGTGTTGGCATCTTCTTCATGAGTAAAGGTGGGATAGAGTCGAGTGTGGTTTGACAGATTTGTCCTCATCTGTGGTTTGCTTTGATCCACTGTGGAGAGGAGAGGGGAGCCAAGAAGAAAAGTTATTTATTTAGCAGTGTGTCAGTTTTACAACTCACCTACTGCCATGATCATCCCATGGGATCCCATTTTTTAATCACCAATACACCCTGACTGCTTACAAGTTCTTTTATTTCTTTATGTCTTTGTTTATGTATAATTTAGGTTTTAAAACTTTCTTTTAAAGGTAAAAATCAGCATATTTTCCAAAGTAAAGGTTTTAAAAAAGAAGAGATGTGCCTTCCAGAGATGTGCACAACCTTTTAAGCCTGGACATTTTCTTATTTACATCAAGCAATATCTACATAACTTACTCTCGCATCAAGTATTTATTGTATTTAATTTTTATTTAAACTTCTCATATTTGTAAAACACTTGAGTTAAAAACTTCCTGTTTAGAATTTATTTCTTTAATAAATTAAACTCTAACCAACATTTTGAACAATTAAAAAAGTTCATGTTTCTATTGATGATTTTTCATGTTTCTATGACATAAAGCATTTTGAACCGCCTTGTTGCTCAACTGAGCCCTACAAGTTAAATTGATTGATTGATTGATTGTGTTTTTCCTGTAGAGCTCCAGTGAAATTTGCCTCGTTTCCACGAGATCGGAGAACGCAAAGGCGTGATTTCCCCACTGCTGTCGTCTCAGCTACAAATACCAATAATGTGTGACATCAGGGATAATCCAACTCAGCTTCCTCTTGAATTGACATCAGCTGATGAAAAATGAGAGACTGATCAGAAACTGCTGACATTAAATCTCTGGGTTGTTTTCATGAAGCTGGATCTTCCTCTTTCACATCAGGAGTTCAGGTTCTGGCCAACCGAGCCAGAGGAAGCTCTGGTCAGGAGTTTTCATCTGTTTTCTTTTCAAAATGAAAACATGAGTCAAATGTGATCTTTTGAAATGTTATTTAATGCACAAAGCAGAAATGTACAAGAATTTTTGATTAAAATTTTGTGATACAAACTGAGTTTGTTGTTAATTTCACCCTGAATTTTGGTTTGTAATATTTTTAACTGAATGCAGCTTATTTAATAATTTCTTGTTGTGGGTTTCAGCTGCTTTATGTCAGAAATTATGCTTTTAGTGTCACTTTTTAATATGCATGTGACCAAACTGTAATGTGGGAGGAATCCGGAGTACCCAGAAAACACACTGCAAGGCACCAACCCCAAAATATCTTCATACAATATCTCACATATGTCAAAGGCCCCGGGGGCCACATCTGGCCCCACGTAGCTTTTCACGTGGCGTCTAAATTACTTCAAGTCTCTCCAGTTTTTCACAAATCTGCAAAATTCACACAAAATCTATAAATCTCCACTTTGTTTTCTGATTTTATTGCAAATTGATCCAAAACACTGAGTTTAAGTGACTGCTGCCGCAGTTTTACTTGATGTCAAGCTATCGTCCACGATGGATACGGCGAGTAACAAAAAGTCACATTTATCATCATATATTCGTGCAAATATTGTACAAATTTCTTTCACTTCCAAATTGGCACAACAAAATCTATAACTTTGATGGCAAAAAACCCCTAAAACAATCACAAAATCCTGGAGGAATAGATATTTATTGATATTTTAACACTTTAATTGGTTTTATCGATATATTCTGGCACAACCGGCCCTTTAAGAACATTCAGATATTTGATATGTTCCAAAAAGAAAATGAGTTTGACGTCCCTGAAATATCTATTGCTGCTTTGAATAATAGATATTCAAAAGGATATTTGAATATCTATTATTATTTCTGGGAGCTCAGCTGCTGTTAAATTGACCGTTTTAAATGTCTTGTGTTATTTGTTTAATCTTAGGCTTGTATTGGTTTATATGAACATAAAATACATATCAGCGCTACTTTAACATCTCAGCTGGATAAAGATTCTCAATCTGGTTTTCAAGGTTCACAAAAAATCTGTAACTTGGAGAAATAAGTTATTATTTCAGAGAAACAAAGACAGTAAAAAGCTGTGTTATAACTGATTTTGCTAAGAGATTTAATAGTTGTATGAGATTTAGGTAATCAAAGTCTGGATGTTTTTCTCTTATAAAATATACATTTCTGCTTAATTCACGCCTGTTTTAAGTCTATGAAGAAATAAAGGCACCAAACCTCCAGAGTTTGAAATGTTGTTACTTTTTATAAAACGGTTTTATCTCTACATTTAGAGCAGCTCAGATATTATGAGGAATTTTCCAAACACCAACCCTCCTTTATTACTCGAGTAAAAGTAAAACATTTCCTTACAAAAAAATGAAAATCAAATAATCCACATTCTCTTCACTCTTTTCTTTTTTATCGTTGAACTTTAGCTTTTCTGTCCCTAAAACTTCACAGTGGTTACAGACCAAATATATATTTTGCAGGCATGACACTTAAAATATGTCAAAATGCTGCATCAGATCGATGCCTGGGGTTTGATAAACTGTGTAGCTTCTATCTTCTTCTTTACGTTTTTATAATTTTATAAAATTCTTTTTATCTTTCCAGCTATGTAGCATTTTTTATCTTTTAACAAAGTCACAAAACTGAGTAAATTTTGAACTTTTGTAGTTTTTAAAATGTGTGAAGGGAAAAAAAATGCAACAAGAGAAACAAATAAATGTTTTTTGTGTGTGTTTAGGTTAAGAAATCAGTTTAACTTTTCTACCTTGTAGAATCAGAGAATCGCCACGACTGTTTATTCATATGTTTGCATTTGATAGGCCTGTTGATGCAGACCAGTGACTCAGTTTACTCTCTTTAGATTAAAACATTCCTTTGCACATTCGTTTCCATCTCATGCTGCAGGTGTGAGTCCAGATCTCTGCTGATTTTAATCCAGAAGAAGAAGCTGCTGTGGGAACATGTTTCCATCACCGTGTCGGATCCTGAAGGCGCTCTGCTGCTGCTGCCTGAAGAAACTGGGAGTGCAGACCTGCTGGGCTGCAGCCACCGGGGTGAGAGGAACCGGCGGAAATATCTCACCTTAATCCAGGGATCATGGGTTTTATTTCTTTTGCAGACTGTTCAGATCATGGTGGGTGTGCTTAATATCGGCCTCGGACCGGGAAGAACAAGCACTCGTCTGGGGGATTTCACCAGCCTGGGAGCTGCTTACTGGTTGGGCGCTGTGGTAAAAAACTGTTTATAGTTTTTTTCTCTCTCTTTCAAGGGGATGTATGTGGCACATTTTTTATTTTTAATCAGTTGAGCTTAACTCTTTCCCAAAACAAGCCTTAATTATCTGAAAGAATCTCTCTTTTTCATATAGTAATGCTTATATTGGATCTGTTATTTATTTTCTGCCATGTTTAAGCAATCAGCTTTTGATGGCATAGTAGGGTCAAAGTAAACAGGAGAAAAGAGAAATAAATTACCGCCAGAAAAACGCAGAAATTTCTGAGGAGTAAATTTACGTCAAAAAACCTTGACGTTTCAGATTAATCTGAGAAATTTCCTTAAAAACAAGAACATTTCTGAGCTTGGAAAGTCAAAAATGAGCTAGAAAAAAACTCAGAAATGTAAAAATTAAACTCAAAATATTTTAGAAACAAACTTTACTTTTTAGCTCCAAAAGTTAAAAAAAAAAAAAAAAAAAGAAATGTTGAGATTAATCTCAGAAAATGTGGTCAATTCATTCAGAGTTATGCAGAGTGTAACAGTTGAACAAACTCAGAAATGTTCTTTGGTTTCTTTTGTAAGAAAGTCTGAAATTAATCTTAAAATGTTTAAGTATTTTTTCTTGCACATCTTTGAGATTTCAAGCTCAGAATCGTTGTTGTTTCAGAAAATTGTTTAGATTAATCTCAAAATGTTTACGTTTTTTGGCATAAATTTGCTCCTTCTTTTGGATGCCATTGTTCAAGTTTCTCAGGATTTTCTGGGTTTCATGTTGTGTTTGTAATTTATTGTTACTGAAGTTCTGAATTTTGTTTCTTGTCAGTTTATTGTAACAGGAATCATGACGGTTTTAGCAGGTCGGTTCCCTTCCTCCTGCTTGGTGAGTGAAACCGTCATTATATATATCTATATATAGATATCTATAAATATATAGATATCTATATATATATATAACCCAAAACTAATCGCCTTCCCAGGTGGGCTTCACTGTGTTCCTGAACATTGTTGGTGCGATCTTCTCCATCACTGGCATCGTGATGTACGCCATCGACCTGAACAACTCCTCTCTGCTCTGGGTTTGCGATCGCTCCGGTTCTGACCCCAGTCGCTATGACGACAGCTGCAGAAATGTGGCCGTCTTCGATCAGGTGAGCAGGTCCAGGGGTAAAAGGAGGAGTTCGTGATCTCCGCTCAGCACTGTGAGCGCAGCGGTTCAGCGATATGTCCTTATGAAAAGAATCAGTTTTCTTTGTCGTTTCTTGTTTCTCCACCAGAACCTTCTGACATCTCTGGACAGAACCTTGATTCTCCTGGCGGTTCTTCTGTTGGTTGTCAGTATTTCTTTTGCTGCTCTTGGCATCGGGTTCCTCACTGGTGAGGTGAAGGAGGAAGAGGTAAAGTATTGGGGACCTATTATACAAAACTCACATTTTGCATGTTTTTATGCTTCTGTTTGAGTTTCAACTGCTTCTAAAAACACCTTGAGTACTTAAAAAAAACACCCTGTCATTCTTTGGCAATAAGTTCAAGTGCTTGCAGTTTCTAAAACCTCTGGAATGTAATCTCACAACTCAGCAGGTTCAACTCAGCAAACTTCCAGTTTGCTGTTGCCTAGCAAACTGGAAGCCCACACCATCACCTAGCAACCCCAGCTGAGCTCCAGCGGTTTGCACAGCTGGCTTTACTGCTGTATTTGCTGTCCAATGGCTGCTGGAAAAGACAAATGTTTAGATGCTGCCTCACCGTCCAGAAATCACTTGTTGCATTCTAGCTGGTTGTGCAGGAGGCTCCACGTCTGCTTTTCAAAGATGTAAAAGTCACGTTTCTAGACTCACATTTGAGTCTAGAATAATTTTGTCTGAAATATTTTCTACTTTGAGCAATCATTCTCTTTGTAGAATGACAGACTTTTGTTGTTTGATGCATTTTTAACTTCCAAGTACCAAATGATTTGATTTGTTCTTCTGGACTATTTTTAAAAGATGGACTTCAAAGAAGTTGCATTTATTAATCAGTTGTGTTGTAAGATGTGAATCCCTAACTTTACCAATATTATTATTTATTGTGAAATATTTCTGTCAGCAGGTTGACAACGTTTCTAAAGAAGACTTGAAGAAATCCTTCTCATCAGTCCCGGTGCTTGAAACCATCGATACGTCAGCAGGCAGCGCTGCAAACAATCCAAACCTCAGTACCACAAATACTAACACAGTACAGTAGATAATAACTCTCTACTTTCAATTATTGATTGACTGTAAATTATCAAAAGTAATTCATTACATAGGTTAGTGATTTATTTATTATATTTTTGACAAAAACTGACAGAAAAGGATAAATGTTGGAAGAAAAGTGACTCGATCTGGTTGGTGAACATCTGGCTAAATGCAGCCATGTTTTTACCTCCACAGTTTAACTTCAACAATGGATTAAAAATTAAAGTGCTGCACTTTTAGCTGCAGCTGTATTGAGATAATATCACAGTTCTTATCTTTTCTGGATCAGGGCTCTGAACTGAGAAGCTCTGGTGTTCAAAGTAACTCTGGTTCATTTAATACATTAAACAATAAAATTTTGCTCCATTTTCTTTCATTCTTTTGTTCTATCACTGTTGACTCCCATGAAGAAACGTCAACCCAGCTAGAAAATTGGACCTGCACTGATTTCATGTCATCATCAAACCTCCTCAGGTGTCCTGACAAAAGTTTTCACATATTTTCTTCATCCTCCTGGAGTTCACTTTGTTTTCACATGTGCAATATTTGCATAAAAAGGTGAATATTAGAAAGATTGCAAATTTAACACATTCTGAAAATCTTGTATGACTATCAGATTCCTGACACCAAAGTTATTTTAATGTCTCTTTTTATCATTTATTAATTTCAGTAATGTTCAATAAAAACTATTTTTCAGAATTTTTCTGGATATGTTTGTGCAATAAACCCACACAAATATGTAAATCTAAAAATGAAAAAAAAACTTCAAAATTTATTTTTATCTAGATTGAGGTACATGAAGTGTTTTTAATGAGTTTTACTCAAAAATAGGATAGCATAGACAGAATGATCATTACAAAAACTCCATCCCAGCAGATTTATTTAACGTGAGCTAATCATTAACTCTGCAGGGCAGGTAATCAGTCCCATGATATCTGCACTTCCTGGTCGGTGTGCTCTGAAGAGGAACGCTATTTAACAAGTAGGCAGAGAAATACAGAAATATAATGAGGTTCTGTCAACAAGAAGAACCAACATGGCTGTTTTTTATGTTATACAAAAGCAACAGTGAAGTTATAAAGAAAAGAAAAACATCAGCTTTTACTTTTAACATTTAAAGTTTTCTCAGTTTTTTGTTTGAAGGAGCAGAGGTCATCAGGTCGTGGAATGAGAGGTGACTGCTTCCAGCAGTGTTTTGGTGTTTTCAACATCCTGATGAAAAACAGCAGAGAAAAAGTGTCAGAATATAAAGAAATCAAACACACAACAAGAAAATCCTGATCCGATTCGCTTGTTTTCTTCCAGTTCATCTTTAAGCTTCACACCTCAAACATAGACGGAGCTGCTGGATCCAGTCAGCCTGTTTTCTTCTTGTTCACTTGTAAAGTAACTAACTGGTTAAGTTTGTGTGGATTTACCGTGTTTTCCTCCTGCGCAGAGTTCCTCAGAGTCTTGATGCCGAGGACGACGGTGCTGATGACGACGCAGAGCTCCATGATGGACAGGACGATCAGCACGACAGTCATTCCTATCAGGAGCACCTGATCGGACCACAAAACATTCTCACATCGGTTTGTGTTGTAGAGTGGACTGCTGCTTTATGGATATTTGTTTCCAAATAGCACCTAAATATGTCCAGTAGTTTTAGTAATTGGTTACCAACAGGTTATCCTGAATGATATTAGCTGCGTTTCCATTACAAATGTTGATATTTCCACATTTGTGGATGTTAAAACAAACACAATTGTGCAATTGTGTTATTTATTTCCATTAAATAAGGAACAAAATTAAAATCACATGTGAATAAATTTGTTCACACGATAAATTATTTTAAAAATGCTGCGCTGTCGTCCTCCAACTACTTCCTGTCGTCGTCTTCTTTGTGGTTGGCGCCAGTAGTGACACCCGACTGTTGATCACGTGACTCGTGTGACGCAAAAAAGTGTTTCTAATTCGCATTTTTAATTGAAAAATGAGAATTGTTCAAGATTGCCACGTATCCAATAAGCAAATTTATTTAGAAATATTAAGTTTGGCAACGGAAACACAAAATCAACTCACTTAATGCCAATAAGTCGATTTAGATAAACTAATTTTTTCAAGTAAAGGTTTTTGTGCTAGCACGGCTTTTTCAGCTTCATCAAAATTGGTTTGTCTTGCAAAAACAAAATGGAAACTTTTTTTTTTTTGCGCCACTGACGCCAACATCCTGATTCTTGTTTTCACGTCAACAAATTTGTTCACGTGTGATTGTATTTTAATTTCTCATTTAATATAAGTACCACAATTGCGTAATTGTGTTTTATCAACATTAGCAGAAAATTAACAAAGATTTGCACACATTTGTAATTGAAATGCAGCCATATTTAATCTTCCTGGTGACATTTTCATTTCGCTCACCTTAGACAACAAATTGCCTTCCAGACACATCTGCCTGAAGAATTTGCTCTCACTCTGTGAATGTGGAGTAGGAAAGTAGTAGGTATTGTAGGACCTGGAGTCGGAGCAATTCCACCACCAGATACCAAGGTGTGATATGTAGGTGCTGTAGAGCACAATGGCTGCTATGGCGAAACCAACTCCGGCCATGTTCAGGATCACGTTCAGGATGACCTACATCACAAGATAACGACTCAAACTAAAGTTTTCATTTAAAACATTAATAAGTTTCATTAATTTGAATAAAATATATCAATATAAAACAGCTATAACTTATTTAAGAAAAGCCTTAACCACTGTTTTTTTCCACCAATTGTTTTAAATAATAACATTACATAAGCATCTGCAAGTTTGAAAAGTTTATTTTACTTATTATGCCAAACAAGTGGCAACATAAATGTCCACCAAAAATGAAACAACTGACAATAAAATAACAGGTTATAAAATAACAACATTATTTTTGTACATTTTGATTTCTCAGTTTTTCTCAATTTTTTCCCCCCATTTTCTCATGAAAACAAAAATACAACCCAGTTTCTGCTGCTAGTGAGCTCACTGACCTCTGCCACTATGATGGAATCATAAAACAAAAAAACTACAACTAGAAAATTTTTATTTTGACCCACAAATAAAAAAATATTTCAAAAGGTGCTTTTCCTCCAAAGGAAACGGGGCAGGTTCTCTACAAACTCTACAAAAACATTGATTATCACTATTATGACCCTTTTTATGGTTCAGTTGTATTTTGTTACCTCTGTAAAACAATCTGAATATTAAGATAACTAAACAAAGGAACATTATTAATGTTACTGCAATATTTGCAACACTTTTTGTCTATTTTATGCTATCAATAACAAGTTCTTCAGATTAAACAAGTTTACTCTGAGTTTTCAGTGTAGATTTCCTGAATGTTTGCTGTTATAAAGTTTGAACGACTCACCAGGCACAGGCTTGGAAACTTCTCAGATAAAACACACATCACTCCAAACGTGATGAACTACGAAAAGGAGGAGCCAAAAAGAATAAAGGTCAGTTTTATCAACAAAAGAGCAATACCTTGATTTATTTTTGTCTCAGAAAATTAGAACATTGCACAAGATGAAAAACAGTATTTTTTAAACAGAAATGCCAGGTTTCTAAAACAAATGTATATTTCCGTGCACCCAGTAGTTTGGTTGGGGCTCCGTGAATTACTGCATCAGTGTAGTGAAGGATGGAAGACCTTCCCATGAGTTTGCTTCACAATATTCTCCTTTTTAGATAAACCTTTAATTTAGGAACCACATTCTGAATTTCAAAGGGAGTAACGCTGATATCTGCATCATAACATTCAAGAACTGCATCTCAAATGCATGTTTGAGATGCAGTTATAAAAAACAGCAGCAGTGGCAAATTGAAACTTCAAAAATATTAAAAAATTGTGTTCATCTTCGTGGTTTGCGCCAGTGAAAACATCTGGTTGTTGATCATGTGACTTGTGTGACATGAAAAAAATGTTTACTTTAAAAAAAAAACATTTATTCTAGAGCCAAAACTTATCAGAAAACAAGCTGGCGATTTAGTGTTTCCATTCAGTGAATTTATTTTCAAAATGTCAAATTGTGCAATTCAGTTGAAACAGAACTTCTGCTGACCATAAAACTGTGACCAACATCTGAATCCTGCCAAGAAGAAGAAGACGACAGGAAGTAGGATAAGGGTCATGAGGTGGCATGTTTTTTAATAAGTTATTGCAGGAAAAGACCTATTCACATTTGATTTTTATTGCATTTCTCATTTAATGGACTCACTGCAATTGCAGAATTGTGTTTTCTCCACATTAGCTGATTATTTGACAAAGTTTTGCTCACAAACACAGAGTTTCTAACAGCTGGCGTTGAATTACACCCTGTTGTAAACTCTGTGCTTCCGCTTTATTATATGCAGTCAAATCAGCAAGAAAGTTACTGGTGACGTCAAAAAAACATCTGTGACTTTGCTTTTCTGCTTTAACACTTTATGATTCCCGGCAGTAGGTTGCTCACCAGCGCTCCCAACCAGTAGGGAAATTCAGAATCATTCAGCCCCCTGTCAGTGTCTGGACTGCTGCGGAGGGTTCCGCCTAAACCCAGATTGAGCAGTCCAATCATTATCTGCATGGCCTGTGGAGGACAAAGCACAGAGGGGACTGGTGTTGTGTCAGTCCGCTTCCATTAACGCAAAGCAGCAGCTCAACCAGAACCTGAAGTTGAAACTCACGCCGAGGACTGAGTGGGATGTTCCCTGGATCTTCCTCACGTGGGGAGACAGAGAGCAGCACAGCGGACTGTAGCAAAGGCTCTTCAGGATCTGACAGACCGGAGGCCAGCGGCTCTGCGGGTCGGACCGCACCGTAAAAACCGTCACCCCGTCATTTCTCGCCATCGTCACAGACATCTTCCCTGATGGCTGAAGAAAGAAACTATAAGTTGAGAAACAAAATGAAATGATTCTAAGAACTGTTCATACTTAAAGGGCCAGTGTTATGTATTTTCCAGGCACATTTTATAGCACAATCAAGTAATTACGGTACCTTCACCTGTGATAAAAATGCTATATGTATTAAAATATGACTAAAAAGGAACTTGACTTTGTAATTTAACTCCTTGAAATTGGGCCTCCGTCTCTTTAAAACCTCCTGCTCTTCCTGAAACTCGGCCTCAGGAAGTCAACACGTTTCCTCTATTAACCCTTTAACAGCGTTGCACTCAGAAGCAGCTCCTATAACAAGTTCCTCCAGGGGTTTGCTAATTGCTGCTGACTAGTCTGAAGGAGGAGTGGAAACAGGTACTTTAAAAAAGATGCTGTCTGAAACTTGCATTGTTTCAGTTTAAAATGTAATGTTAATTTTATCCAATGCCTTTGTCTCTGTAAAGTTTTCTTGCTAATGTTTGCTGGCTACGGCAAAGTGTTATTATTGTAAGTAAGAATTTGTTCCTGATAACTCACCAGATTAAATAAAAGTTATATGAAATAAAAAAAAATCTGTGAGGTGTGAAGCTTGGAAGCTTAGAAACTGCAACTCAGAGGAGGGAGGAGCTGCGTCCTCTGAGCAGCTCCTCCTAGGAAAGGTTTTTTCACAACAAAGATCGCTCAAAGGTACAAATTTCACTCCTTGGGTCGAAGGTCTGAAATATCAAGTAGTGAGCAAATAATATTTTATTTGACGGAAAGGAACCAACTCTTTTTGACTGTAAATAACTGCAGGCTTTAAAAGCTTTCTCCCCAGCATTTACTCAGACTGAGATTGGACCATTGCAACATGTTGATTTTATGTTTTTCAGACATTCTGCTGTGGATTTGTTTCCCTGTTTGGGATATTGTCCCTTCAATGACCCAGTTTGGATCCAGCGTCTATGACAGTCGAATATTCCTGCATACAGAGGAGTTCATGGCAGTTTTACAGCAACGTGATCCGGTCCAATGTTTGGCCAAACAAGCTCTTCTAAGCCTTAGGCTTTATCTCGTTTACATGGACCAGAATATTATTTTTCCTGTCCAAAGCAGCTGATTTTTCCTCTATTTGTGTATCGGTTAGTCAGGCCTCACATGAGTCGAACAAAAAGAGTCACGCATTTTGCTTTCTACATGGTTTTAATGTACTTTGATTTATTTGCTTTATAGTTTGACTAAAAAATACATTTAAACTCATTTCTTTTGCGGCAGACTTAATCCACAGAGACTCACCACTTAGATCCAGTTCAACAGCAGGAATCCAAAAAATAAAATTACAGCCTGGTCTTCCTTTACAGAGGAAAAGTGTGATGGTTGGGTTGAAGCGACGTGGAGAACAGTTGGCTCAGGAGTGTCAGGTCAACATTACCAACTTGTTATCTTCTCCTCCCACTGGGAAGGCATAAGGAAATGGAGAAATACACTGAGCTAATAAATAAGCCTGTTATAAAACATGACATCCAGAGCAATCAGAAAGCAGAAACAAGATGCTTTTAAGGCCAATAATGTGAAATTACTCTTATTAATATATTAATTAAATTTAAAAAATGCTTTATTCATTAAAAAGTGAAAATAAATGTTCAGTTAATCAATCAAGTTTGTTTATATAGCACATCTCAGCAGCAAGGTAGTTTAAAGTACTTTACACAATAAAACACTAAATTACAAAGTTATAAAGAAAACATCATACGTTCAACAATTGAACAAGTATTACAATTTGATGAGTACCATCACTAAAATCATTCACATCAAATTTGTTGGTCAATGTTTAATTTATTATGGTTCAAAAGCAACTTTAAACAGGTGGGGTTTTAGTTTTGATTTAAAGGAACTCAGTGTTCCAGCTGTTTTTTTAAAGTCTGTTATCAAAACTTATATCCTCCAAGCATCTGCAAAACTCTTTAATATCTGTTCTTGCCTTTCTGTTCATAAGTGATTCGCTGTGAGTTCCAGAAAACAAACTGAACTCAAAGATTGCAGGTAATCATGTATCTCTTGTGCACACCATGCTGTTTACAAAGTCAGCACAAAATAATAATCATGAAAATAACATTAACATAATTTTTATGTCTTTATTGGGGTTTATTTTAAAACAGAAAAATATTTTAGTAAAAAAGTCAACACAATAAACCCTTAAAATCAGTGGAAACAGAAAGGAGACCGCTCCTTTACTGTTTTCCGGCTTTAGTTTAAAAAAGACTCAATTACCCAGGTTGCATTAGGAGAGAAACAGGAAGCGCGAGATGACAGTCGAATCAGCTGACTTGACTGTGTCTTGCACTCTGTTTGCGACTATTTAAGGGTTTTTTGTTTCGAATACATCGAGTATTTTTAATAAAAAAAAGGTTTTATTAGTTAGTTTAGGAGACTGACATGTTGCGGCCGAAAGCTTTGACGCAGGTGCTGAGCCAGGCGAACACCAACGGAGTCCAGAGCACTCTGTGAGTACGGAGCTAGCATCAAGCTAACTAGCTTTACACGGGCTTACAGCACTGCCAGTGGCTGTTTGTTTTTAACTCATATGGCCTGTTTGTTTTTACTGTTGGACTAGATTTTATGGCCTTTCGCTTTGACGAATGACTTTCGAAATCATAAGAAAATTATAAATCTGCAGCATCGTGTCTTTACTTTAAAATGACATTCATAGCTACAATTTGACGGTTAGATTATGAATAAGTCAAAGTACTGTAATTTAATACATAGTTATGATTAGTATAACCATTTTATACCTATTAAATGTATGTTTTTTCTATTTTGTGTAAATGCATTCTTTGTTGCCAGTCATCAAGCGTTCATCAAAGGAATACTGTCATTGCCTTTTAGGCAACGAAGTATTATTTAGAAGAATGAATGTAATTAATTATTTGCATTTTTTATGTATCTTATACTGTGTTAAATGAAAAATCTACAGAATGTGCCAATTTTTATCCAGTTAACGGGCAGAGTAATTGCTAAAATAATCGTTATTTATATCACAAAACACTGAGTGCAACATGTTGCACACTATTATATGTTAAATAAATTATCACAGTTGTTTGTTTACCTCATAGAATGCAACAAAAACTTAAATCTCTCTGCTTTCCCACAGTTTACTCAACAACGAGGGTTCTCTTCTGGCTTACTCCGGTTATGGAGACACCGACGCCCGCGTCACGGCGGCCATCGCCAGCAACATCTGGGCCGCCTACGACAAGAACGGCCATCAAGCCTTTAATGAAGACAAGCTGAAATTTATCCTCATGGACTGCATGGTGAGTAACACGACTGGGATGTGAAGGGAAAAGGTGCGGATGAGTAAATTTAAGCAGTTTTTTTTCTGTGTCCGTGTGCCTCAGGAAGGAAGGGTGGCCATCACGCGTGTCGCCAACCTGCTGCTGTGTATGTACGCCAAGGAGACGGTGGGCTTCGGGATGCTTAAAGCCAAGGTAAGATTCACAAATTCATCCCTGTAAAACAAAAGTTCATCCTGAAGCACAATTAGTTATAGTGACTATAAGATTCTAAGTAATTCTGCATTTCCTTTAAAAATGAACTACAATGTGTTAAGTTTTCTCAAGTTGATGTTTATCCTGATAACCTTCATGTTTTATTTGTTGTTTTTCTATTGGGGTCAATTCTTGGAAAATGATCACTTTATGCTAATATTACTATGACTTTATTCTGGTAATATTAACACTTTATTCTTGCGTTATAACTTTATTACCTCAATATGAATTTATTCTGGTAATATCACTCTATTATATTAACGCAACATTATTCTTGTATTACATTTTTATTCTCTTATTACCACTTTAATCTCACATTTTTATAAATTAATTCTCAAACTAATAGGAACTTAACCTGGTATAATTATCACTTTATTCTCATATTCGACTAATATTACAACTATGTTCTTATGATTTTCCATTTTCATTTCATATTGTCACTTTATTCTAATGATATTGTAACTTTATTCTCACATAATTTTCACTTTATTCTTAGCCTGGCTCTAATACAGGAAGTAGGATGTAAAGTGAATTGAATTTTTAGACGGGTCAGTAAACGTTATGAGTTATTATTCTGTTAAATGAATTTTATGAGCGACTTCTTGGAGCGATTACTCATGTTTTCCAGTCTGACAGTCTGCAGGTTTGCTGCCCAGCTGGAGTCAGAGCCTGTTAACTGCAGTGTGTGTGTGTGTGTGTGCGTGTGCGTGTGCGTGTGGTTGTGTGCGTGTGCGCGTGTGCGCGCGCGCGTGTGTGTGTGTGTGTGTGTGTGTGTGTGTGTGTGTTTACAGGCAGAGGCGTTGGTGCAGTATCTGGAGGAACCATTAACCCAAGTGGCAGCATCGTAGTTTTGCTGTGGCTCACCTTTCCTTTCCTTCCTGGAGTCTGACAGAAGGTCACCTGATCCGGGTCGCTCACCGACTGAACATCCGGCCCAACATGGCGGCTGAGCGCCGCTCTTTGCCTGCTTGGTGTTTTTTTTATTATTTACCAGTTTAGATTTCAGGAAGGACCTACTACAAAGATCCAGTTTTCTGTCAGCTTTGCTGTTTAAAGCAGAACTGCAGCCTTTTCTACTCACTTGCAAATACATTGTGGTAAAGATTTGTGGGATTTTTTTGTCTTTGTCTGAAAAACGTAGCTAAGAATATTTACCTGTTTTTGTTCAGAATTGTTGAATAAAGAAGATTCTAAGTCAGAAAACCTTGTTTTTATTTTTAATCAACAATGAGCAGAATTTTTCTTTCTCAAGTTTATGATATTAATATCATAATTTCTGGGTTCTTGGCAGAAATTTACAATTGTCCTAATTCGCCATCGTATGAGAATAAATTTGTCTAGTTGAGCCCAAAAAATAAAAGGAAAACTTTCTTTCACTACAGCACACATGAAAATTCCTTTATATGTTTTGGATTTTCAGTATGTTGCATTTTGTAAAAGCACTACTTTCTTTTACTTTTTCCTTGTTATTGCTATTACTTTCTTGGCCTTTCTGACCCATGTGACAAAAGAGGCGCCTCCTGCTTCCTCCAGCAGGGGGCGCCTCGCCGCTCCTCAGGTGTTCCTCTCTGCCCGACCTGCCCCTCATGTTCCGCCTCCGTCGCGCTGCAGCCGCTCCCCAGGCGGAGAGCCGCCTACTTTCAGCCTGAACAACCTGGAAGCACCAAGTGTGTCCTGTTCAAACACACCAGGCTGTTACCTGAGGCAGAGCAGGAAGCTCCATGTGGCCGACCCGTTCCCTGCCTTTATAACACAGCAGGAGCTGAGAAACAGGCTGGTTCACCTTACATCCTTTAACCCGAGGCTGTAACCAGGGGCAACCTGGATGGACACAACATGGGCTCAGATGAAGCTTACAACTTTGTATTTAAAGGTGAGTTCCTGTCCTTCACTTTTCATCCCTGCAGATCCTAAACAGTCGCATTATCATTGTCTCTCTTGTGTATTTTGAACCTCCTGCTCTCTTGGCCTGTGAGCTAATGTTAACAGAACGCCTAATGATTGGAGGAATAAACAGCCAATCATTGATTAGAAGAAGAAGAAATCATTTCTGCAGACCTTGAGTTTGTCAAATTTGACTTCAGGTGGAGGAGTTGCGTCACTACACTGCAGTGACGTCATCTGCTCAATACTGTCCGTGAAGACGTCCTAGTTAAAGTTCTGTTTCACTCAAATTAGTAATGCAAAAATAATACAGGATGTACTATCCCTGCAGATGCAGGCAGAGCTTGCCTAGCTTGTATTTTATGCAGAAACGTAAATCACTCTGAACAGGTAGGACATGTAATTCAAGGTCCTGGAGCTCAAAGATGCTCGACTGATAAAACAACAATGAAAGATAAGTTTTAGTTTCAACAACTGAATCGTTTGTTTTAACAAAATGAATTCTAATTCTAGAAAAAAAAGAGTTTTGAGCAACATTCAGGTGTGAATGTAATAATTAACTGATCACTAACTCAACGCTCAGGTGGAAGAAAATGTTGCTTGTCAGTAAGCTAGGAGGTTTATCTGACAGCTTCCAGCCCGTCTCTGTCCTTCTGCAGCAGGAATGATTATTCCCAAGTGCAAAACATGTAAAGCAGCTGTCAGACATCAGGATAAATTTACTCCAGGTCAACACTCAGGAAAACACAAGCTTCATTTCAGTCTCTACAGGCTTCAGTTTATATGTTAAATGTAAACTTTCATTACAGGACAGTTAGAAAAAGACAAAGGAATAAAGAATAATGATTTAGTGCTACAAAGTTACATCTAATGAGAGCCGTGTGGAGAGGCACCATGTTTGGAGAAAAACAAATGCAGCCCATCAACAGAAACACTTTTTTATTAACTGTCGAGCACGGCAGGGGACGTAGGGTGATATGGGCTTGTTTTCACAGAGTCTGTCTTAAATCATCTGTAAACCAAAATATCCTAGAGTCAAATATAAAATTATGTCATCACCAAGTCTACATCTAAAACCAACCCACAGTTGCCGCAGTTCAAAAGGATGTTGTCATAAAAAAACAACATTCTTTAGCTTTTTTGGTTATAAGTGTGTTCAGACTTTAGAGAACTCAAAGGATTTGCTGGATATCATTAAAACTAATCAGTTAAATCAGATCATGTCAAGTTGGTATGGAATGTAAATGCCTCAAAACTCAAAAGTTCTTCAAATAGTATGCGCTTTATTTTACTCTGTGATTCCAACAAGTAAACAAGTAGTGATGTGCAGTATTGATGACAGTAATTACAGAATAATTCTTGTTTTTAGCATTAGAGAGGTCTCCTGCAGCAGCAGCACCAATCAGCAGAAGTCCTGCTCTGAAAGTCATGAAAACAAAGATGGGAAAAATGTGAGCCTCGTTGCAACATTTCAGGTTCTTCCAGGTTTCTGTAGGATCAACAAACCCGACCGACAAACTGCTCCAAGGTCACCTGTCCTGCATTTCCATAGAAACTAGCAGGATTGTTTGCTTAAGGAGTTACTCAGTAGAGGAGAAAATGAGAAAAAACGTTTACTTAAAGCAGAAGATTGTACAATAACTTAAAATCAGTTAAATCAGCTTGTGAAGACAAGCCTGTAAAAATATTCTTTCAATAAAATTCAAACCTTACTGGACAAACCACTGACTGACAAAACTGATATTTTCTTTTCCACTGATTCTCAAATTCAGGTCATATTTTAGGTTTTACTGCCTCAAATTTCTGCTGTATATTCTGAAAGCTGCTTTATTATCAGATCTCACTGCTAACTTTCTATTACAAAGATTAACAATAATTCACATGATTTTCTATCTGAGTTAAGTGAAAATCCTACAGATCCTTGGCAAATGCATGCAAAAACACACAATATGATGAATAATAAAAACCTGTAACGAAAGATTATGTGAACTAAAAAACCCGTAAAAGTCCAGATCCAGTTCTGTAAATCTAAGTTAAACTTCTGTGCTGAATTACCCTAATAATTTACATTTAATGGCAGCTAAACCTCTAAAATCTAACGACGCAGGCAGCTCTTCCCCCCGCTTGTTTGGTTGTAAACTCCCAGCAGTTAGCATGTTTGGACTAAATTAGCATCTGGTGTTAATTTAGCCCATCAATAAATTTCAGCTCCAGTTTACAAAGCAACATATTTTCTTTCAAGAACTCCTCTGATGCCTGTTTTTTCTGTTTTCCTGCATTATTTTGTTGTTTGTCCTCCGGCATGGTGTTTTTCAGAAACATTATTGCTATATTGTTGCCATAACAACATGAAACAGGATAACAGCCAAGCTTTTTAACACTAAGTTTTTATTTATTATAGTCAGTTAATATTGTCTTTCGTCATGTTCCCCAGATTTTATTTGACATTTAATGGAAACGTTTGGCAGCTAGCTACAGGTGTAGCATTTAGCATCTGTTTGCTAGCATGTGACAATTTATCTCCAAGATCCAAATTCTAGATATAACACAATATTCAAATTTAAATAGAAAAGAGTAATTATATGACATAAATAAATTTGCAGAAGTATTTACCTTTATAAAGCAATCTAAAATAAGCAAAGGAAAAAACAAAATAACTCACAGAGAAGGCAGCGGACACACGGATACCGCCACCCGTCTACTCTGTTTTATTTTTAAAATGCAAATCCTGAGTAGATGAGATCAAAAATAGACTTCAAGTTAAATATTTTCCTTCTAATTTTATTAAGTATGATTAATGATAAGCCCATAACCCCAAAACCAAAAGTTAGTTAAGCTAAGGTAGAAATTCATTTAATTTAAAACACTTTCTAAACTCATCTTGTTCAACAAGAAGCATTTAATTTTAGGAGCTGGGATTGTCATCATCACCCATCCTTGTATTAAGCTCTAACTTTAACACATCTATGTGTTGCTGCTGTCTCCAGTCTGGACCAATTAAGCCAAGCCTTTAGGATTGTTTTCTTTTTTCTGAATCAGCCTCTTATGACCGAAAGCCAAACATTAGTCAGTGAAATGTGCAGCGGGGGGGAGCCTGTTTACTCTGCAGATTGGCTCCACCGGCCCAGAGTAAAGGAAGTAGCTGCTGAACTCGTTCCACCTGATTCTGACCTGCCTTACCCTCAATGCTGACTGTTTGACGAGTCCAGAAACAAAGCCTCATTTTGTTTCACATCCACATCTTTGCCTGATTTTTCCTCAGCCTTCCTGGTGGGAAATAGAAACTGCATCCTGAGAGCCTGAGGGACAAATTTTTTCCATACCTGTTGTGAAATTGGTGGCTTGTTTGAAATTATAGCCTCTACAAAAACCTAATTAGTAATCATGTTGCTTTACCTCAGTTTTGCAATATTTTTCTGTGGGCTGAGATTTAAACAATTACTGTTTCTTAATGGCGCTCTTATGAAAGTGTCAGATAGCTAAGACTCTAGATTTATGGAGTAATTACATTTGGAGGGCAACACCCAGATCCAGTAGCTTCAGTTCAGAGCTGTTAGTGGATGTAATGGTTTAGCTTTGAATTAAAATAAACTCTGTTTGGCTCTTTTCTAGTGGTTCTAATTGGGGAATCTGGTGTTGGGAAGAGCAATCTGCTGTCCCGCTTCACAAAAAACGAGTTCAACCATGACAGCCGCACAACCATCGGCGTGGAGTTCAGCACACGGACGGTGCAGCTCAACGGTTTCTCCATCAAGGCCCAGATCTGGGACACCGCCGGCCTGGAACGATACCGGGCCATCACTTCTGCGTGAGTACCACCCAACCCGAATGAGCGTTTATTGGCACATGATGGGCCTTTAATGGGGACCTGATATGCAAATTGACATTTTGCATCTTTTAAGCTTCTATTTGGGTCTCAACTGCTTCTAAAGACGGCAAAAGTGCTTAAAGGGGCAAAATTGTGTGTTTTCCAGGCACATAGGGCCACTTTGTAGCATAATCAAGTAACAACATCACCTTCTGCTTCATAAAAATGCTATATATCAAATATGAGTTAAAAGAAATTTTCCTTCCTAATTTACAGACTTACAATTGAAATGAAACTCTGCCTTCAGGAAGTCATAGCAACATGGCTCCTCTATTAACACGAACAACGTTTTTACCTGGGTTTCACTGTAATGAACGCAGCAGATGTAATTTCAACATTAACATGTAAGATACATAAGATTAGCCAGATGTCGCATTTTACAAGCTGCACACATGAAGGTAGATTCTTTGACAAAATAAGATTTAATAAAAATGGGATTTTGGTGATCTTTTTAATCTTTTGTTTTTAGGTAATTTATTCCTGAATTCCTCCGTGAGCAACAAATGTTTGGAGGAAGTTTGTCTTACCACAGTTTACAATTTCTATTCTATAATTATGAATAATCATAAAATAAACATAAATAATTCAGTTAGCATGACTTTGTTTAAAAATATGAGTTCATGTTTTTGGTATCTGGAAAATGAACCGTTTCAAAACCTCCTAAATATTAAGTCGTAATCCCTGGGCACAGAGCTGTTACCTAGCAACACAGCCAAGCCTGGCCTCGTTACCTAGCAACCGACGCTGAGCTTCAGCATATTTAGGCCCTGTTTACATGACAATTATCCATTTCTGTTTACACATTAACATGAAGACGTTCTAATTACAGTACACAGATTCCTGATCTAGATTTTTCTTCAAAATCAGGACAGATACAGATCATAATATCAGATCAGTGCATCTCTAAATATATTAGAGATATATGTGAATAGATCAGTCCAGAACTGTGGTGATGTAGCGATCCGGCAGGATATTGCATCAGATCTGAGTGATGCTGGTTGGAGTTAAGAAAGTAAATTTCCAAACTGCATTTCTTCAAAATGTGGCTCATGAAAAGCTTGTTTTCTTACACAGTTGGTAGTTGAGCAACCTTTTGTGTCAGCATCTTAAGCTGATGCAGTTTTGAGCCAGAACACAGGCAGGGACACGCCCTGATCGCCAGAACAGGAAACCTTTACCTGAAAAACCTCCCAGCGCCGTCCTGACTCCACCCCTTCCCCACGGATCAAACTCCAGCTGCTTTCACCAGAAAAGCACCGGACCCTCCATGGCTCCCTTTTTCTAAAGGCACCACTGATTCCCTCTTTTTTTAATTAAACTACGAGGATTAACAGAGGAAACTGGTTTTAAACAACAGAGCCATGTCAGAATCAGAGGATATGCTTCATCGCCGGATTAGCTCTTTTCTTGTCAGCCTGAATGTTGCAGTAATTACTCACTGACTCACTCCAGCATGCAAATTCCCACTCCCATGGAACTTCACATTTATCCTGCAACAAACAGCAAAAACCCATTAAACGGGAATTAATTAAGCTGCTGGAAGAAGAGAAGAGAGGAGAATCGTAATTGTAAGGAAAGAAATTGTGACCTCTGAAATGCAGAAATATTTCCCTTTGTTAAGTGTTTCTGAATGAAAGTGATGTATTATTTATTGGTCATTTTTCAGGTAAAGGATCAAATAAACATCCCTAACAGTCTTATCTGTTAGGGATGAGAAGGAAAAGGTGGCACATTTGAAGCAAGTAATTGCTTAAGTAGATACTTTTTATTTTTATTTTTCAATCATATGTTATTTTAAACATTCTTGTTGATGTTTCTGTGAATAGTAGCATCTTAAAATAGCTTTTTAGCTAGGGTTGGCCAGGTGAGAAGGTTTTCTTTCAGTAAAGGTCATGAACTCTTAACAGTTCGCGGAGGTAAACACACCCTGTTGAATGATCTTATGAACTGTTGTGTCTCAGCCTTTCTTATTGAGCAAACAGTGACTGACTCATTACAGAAGAAGCTTTCCTTATAATTACCAATACCAATAAACAATACAATAAGAAAATCAAATAATATATTGCTGCAGTTGATTGTGTCATGATTGGAATAAAATGATTTTCATTGGTCCAATGTCATATTCTTCATGTTTTTCACCTTAACAGTTACAGCCTCAAAATCCAAAATGGCTGCCGCAGTCATGAAACATGGTGAAAGCTGCTGTGATTGGTTGGTGTCCATGTTCTGCATGTGTTGCTGCGCCGCTCCAGGTTACTTGGCATTTTAAAGCAACATCTGTCATTTATGCCTCAACAAAGATAAATTAACTATTTTGCAGGATTATAAAAACACTGCTTCCTGTTTAGACAGGGACATGCAAATAAGCTGCAACATGTTACGAGCCACAGTGGAAGTGATGTGAAAGTAAAAACAGGTTAACTACAACTTCCTCTTTTCTTCTCCAGCTCTGACCTTTGACTTTTAAAAGCAGCATCGAACAGTCCCTAATGCGGCTGTCCTCCTCTCAGGTATTACAGGGGAGCAGTCGGAGCCCTGCTGATCTATGACATCACTAAACATCTGACCTATGAGAGCGTGGAGCGCTGGCTGAAGGAGCTGTATGGCCACGCTGACCCCCACATCGTGGTGATGCTGGTGGGCAACAAGACTGACCTGGAGTCAGAGAGATCTGTTCCCACTGAGGAGGCCAAAGACTTTGCAGGTAGAAACTTGATGATGTCATGACAGTCAAAGATCACATGTGAGATTCTGCAGTGTATTACTCAGTTTCATAAAATGTCCTCTGACGATCTTTTCCTCTAGAAAAGAAAGGCCTGTTGTTCCTGGAAACCTCAGCCTTGCAGTCGACTAATGTGGAAGCTGCGTTCAACAAAGTCCTGGAAGGTGATTTGTCAGTTTTAGTTTCATTTTTCTTTTTACATCCATCAAACTGTCATGTGTCTGAATCACTTACCAGCAGCAGAAGTCATTCCAGCAGAAGTCACTGCTGGAATGATTGTAAAGACTGTTTGGGGTTCTGTGGAATAGTTGTTAGTCATAATCATCTTACCTGTCGTCGATGATGATCAGAGTTGTCTTGCTTTGCAGAACAAGATAATTTCTCATATAGAAGTCAAACTAACTGTTATGCAGAGCTGTTCTTATTAAAGCTGCAGTATGTAACTTTTAAAAAACACAATTTTTGCAAATATGTTTAAACTTTCTCTATGTTGTGACAGTACGATGCAAGACATAATCTGTGAAAAAATCAAGCTGCTCCGCCTTCTCCCAGTGCTCTTTGTGCTGTCAATCACTCCCCTCATTTGGCGCTGCTCATCCCCCTCATTTTATCCATATTGCTCTCTGCTCCGCTGCAGCTAGCATAGCCTGTCATGAATGCTAAGGCTAGTTAGCATAGCCACAAATGTTGCAGATAAATATTTTTCCCACACCGGCAGATTGTTTTCCATTAGCATATTTAAGAGTACATGAGATGATTGACAGCGCTAAGACCCGCCTCCTGGCTCTGATTGGCTGTTTTGGTCAGAACGACTCGTGAGCAGACGGTAATATTAGCTCAAGGAAGATGTGGAGGAGTTTGATCTTTTCAGATTACCTGTCTCATAACTAATGAATATGTGGGAAAAAAACATATTTTTATAAAAGTTATATCTTGCACATGTGATTGTTCAAATTTTTAAAAACATAGAAACTTTTTAGCAAAACTGAGGAACTTATTTTGAATTTGATATTTCTAATGCAAAACTTCAAAATTCACATAAAAAAAAAATTGATGCAAACAGAATTGACAAATTGTTTTAGAACAAATTAAACGTTCCCATGTGGACAGGGCCTTGATGAGATCGATGGTGATCGGGTTTATTGATGAAGTCCAGAAGTTTAATATATAATTATCTACCAGGAATGTAAATGTTTTCAGTTTCTGCAGTTCAAAATTGCATTGTCTGACTAGCTGTTAGCCTTCCACTTCCACTCTAACAGGTTCTTTAGTTTTCCTCAAACTTTCTGGCATCAAAGTAATACATGTAAGGAAATGATTACATCACTTTAAAAAACAAAAACTATAACTTTCAGAACAAATTTCCTTTGTTTTAAAACAAAACTTCCCCTAACAATTGATCTAACACAATCACTATTTCCTCATCCAAACAATGAGCCAGTTCAATTTGTTTTTGTTCTGAGTTAATTTTCCTGATTCCTGTTGAACATTTCTCTCTTTTCCTCCAAACTGAAACCAAACTATCTGCTGTGTACTATGACATACTGACTACTCAGGTATTCCACAGAATCTCTATTTTAAAAAAATAAACTAGCTATGCTTTAAATATTCAAGATATATCATTTTTGTCACACAGAGATTCATAAAAAGGTGAGCAGCAAAGAAGTGGTGCGAGGGTCCATAAGCGCCGTGACTCTGAAAAGCTCCAGAGCAGAAAGCGAGGAGGAGGAGAAGAAGCCGTGCTGCAAGAACATCTGAACCCAAACGTCCCTCTGGGGGCCGCAGGGGCCCACCTGCAGTGCCGGGCTGAGGCCGGCCAGACACTGAGTCTCCACATGACAAAACAAACGGCTCACCGCTCAGCGTAGCGGCTGGTTTCTGAGCTCCACAGGTTTAAAACATGAAACCAGAACCAAGCTTTCATTCTGGAACAAAGGTCAACACTGAAACACTAAACGGACCTTTGAGGTCACCTGTGGTGGGAAGTTGAAGCATTTATATACATATGTACAGTTTAAATGAGAGATGATATCTGACTGATAAAGAGCTCCCAGCTGCTCGATGATGATGATGATGATGATGATGATGATGATGATGATGATGATGATGATGATGATGATGTGTGTTTGGAGTCCTGACCTCAGTGATGAAAATGTACTGCAGCTGATACTCTGACTGCATATTTGGTGAGAAATAAATATTTATGTAGATTCATTATTGGTGTCTTATAACCAGAAATGTCTTAAATTTTAGAAGAAGAGAGCAACTTCAGACGCAAATTTAGTTGCTCTTTTTTTCTGACTCAAGTAAATAGCAAGTAGAAGTTGGCCGACTTTATGTTGGCTAAACATGGCGGCAG
Organism: Poeciliopsis retropinna; assembly: GCA_010277075.1. Taxonomy (NCBI): domain Eukaryota; kingdom Metazoa; phylum Chordata; class Actinopteri; order Cyprinodontiformes; family Poeciliidae; genus Poeciliopsis; species Poeciliopsis retropinna. Next base: position 771,882 of record VMRM01000007.1, on the reverse strand, counting down.
GACATTTCCAGGAATCACTGTTTAACTGAAAAATGTAACATGAGTCCCAAAGTACGTCACAACTTTTATAGAGCAAAAAGATTCAGTATCAGCAACATAATAATAAATAAATGTAATAGGCCTGAAGACTCTGAATGTGAGTCATTCTGAGCTTTCTCGTTCTGATTTCATGGGATTTTCTGCAGTGAAACTTGAGATTAATAAATAACAGATGTGGTGAAATGTTAAGTTTTCCACTGTACTCCAGGTTACATTGGTGATCTATTGGTTTGCTTTCTGTCGAAAGTAGTCGTTTATTTAACACCTGCTATCAGAGCCGGCGCAGAGTTGAATGGGGCCCTGAGCAGAATTTGATTTGGGGCCTCTCCTGACCACCACTAACGGTTTTTATCCAGATTTGGAGTGAAGTTAAACTGACTGAAACCAAACAGGGATAACTGGTTAGTATTTTCTGAGAAATATTTATGAACAAACTGAAGCTCAAACTCAAATACTAGACAAAGTCCAGCATTAGATTATAACTATGCTAGCAAAACAATAAAAAATACTAATATTCTTAAAGGGACAGTATTACTTAATATGTATATTTTTAGTTTTACATCATCTTATAATGTCATTCTCACATCGAAAACATCCATGGAGTGTTGCTTTGATTCTTTCATGAATTCCAGAAATAAGTTTTGATTTCCAAGGCAACAATTCAGCGGTGCCAAATGCCTGGGTGGACTTAGCTCCGCCTTCAAAGTGCAGCTCCTCCTCAGAGCTGCAGTCTCCAAACTTCTGAACTCACCGCTCACAGAGCGGCCCTCTCCCATGACTCCTCCACTCGGCTCCTTCAGACTAGCCAGCAGCAATTAGCAAACACCAGCGCATATGCTGAGCTCCTTATACAAGCTACTATTCACGGCAACGCTAGTAAAACTGTTGTTAAAATGTTAATAGAAGCCGTGTTGCAATGACTTCCTGAAGGTGGAGATTCAGAAAGAGCAAGAGTTTTTTTTTTAAAGAGACAGACACCCAATTCCAATGTGTTAAATTACAAAGTCAAATTTCTTTTAAGTCATTTTTGATGTATGTATTATTTTCATAACTGGTGTTTAATAAAGGAACATTTCCAAATTCCTTTAAAGCTTCCATTTTAAACAGTTTAAAATTATTTATTTAATCTTCAATGATTCTTGCCAAACAAGTCTCAATTTCAAATTTAAATCAAATCTCATTTCCGGTAAAGAAAAATAAACACCTTAGATCTGGTTGTTGTTAAATTGAAACATTTATAGAAGACCCCTGATGATTTTGTGGCCTTAAAAAAAGTCATCAGCCGCCTTGCCTGCTTTTGCCTTGGGCTGGCTCTGCCTGATACTGGCCAGTAGTGAACTCTGATCCTTCATTAACAGCCATTGTTTCTGAACATGTAGATGGGATTGCTGTGTGCAAAACGTTACAGTAGGAAGTTGGATTCCCAAATACCATTTTAAGCTCTACTGACTCAATACTCTAGATATTTGCTTGAAGAAATTAACTGAAGAAGCAAAAAAGGTTTTAGTATTTACTCTTGAAGAGACAACACATAATAACACATTTAATCACAAAAAGAGAACAAAGTCAGAAGAAAACTTTCTAAAACAAGTAAGTGCACGATATGTGAGTTTTATGAAAGACATTGCTAATGATAAACACGTATCAAATAAAGGGGTGATAAAATATGCTAAAATGAAATGGAAATGTGGGAAATAGCTCTGATGTTGCTGTAGCTGTTGTAACAGTGTTTGTTTGTGTTTGTTTTGACTATTTGACGTTTAATTTTGATTTAAGTACCATCCTGTTCCTGTTAAACATCAGCCTTAAAACTCCACCTGTTTATGTTCCTACAGAGCTCTGTTGCTGCTCTACGGACCAACGAACAGCAGTGACACGTATTACTCAGATCATACGTACGAGCCCGCTGGTTGCCAGCTGGGTCTCGCGCTTTCCAAGCTCACCTGAGGCTTGTTCCGATATGGCAGGCAATTATAGTATCTAATAAAAACTATTTTCTCAATCAAAAATAACATCGGTACCAATCAGACAATCAGAAATGAGCACTATCTACTATCAAGGTAGCGCTGATTTTCATTTCAATAAAAACAAGGTTTGATATACTTAAGTTGACAAAAAAAAAAAAGTCTGATTTAACCCTTATTTGAAGTGAATAACAGTATGTTAATATTACAACTTTGTACTGTTGTAATATTAACCACATTATACATTGATTTCAACGATATAATGGTTTTAAAAAGTAGAATCGGAAATGTATGGATAATGTTATTATCTAACCTTTTATCACACTCTTTAACATATAAAGAATTGCACATAATGATCAAACTGTTATTCAGTGGTTTTAATTGGTTTATTCTTTTGTTACACATACTTGAGTGGGTTTTTCAATGACTAAACTCCACTTCTGCTTCAGTAAAATTATAGTTAAGTGATCCAACATCTTAGTACACTTTTTTCACTCTACTGACTTTTGATGGGAAATAATTAGCCATAACATTCGTTACAACAAGAATGAAATATTACTTGTGTCATAGACGGGAGCAAGGGAGTGCTAAACAACCGAAATATAAATTTCCGTTTATTTTGTGGAGTTCTAATTACTATATAATAACTTTACTTGCCATACATTACCTGTTGCTGTGCGACGTCATACAAGTTAACAACTGGCAGCTGACTCGCAATCGACAGCATAACTGACCAATCACGTCGAGGCAAGTAACAACTGTCAAATCCCCATTGACCACTAAGAGAGCGTGAGGGGCGGGGTTTAGTGTTGACGTTACGTCGCCGTCTCGGTAATGGCAAGTGTAGGAAGGAGAGGAAGACAGCCCTGAAGTTTCTCCTCTTCTGGATGTTATTGTCATTTTATTACATTTAAAACCTACTGCTTCACTTTTTTGTACTCTTACGGTTATTTTTCAGCGTCGTTGTAGTGTGAGTGAGAACGGGGCAGCGCTAAAGTCACGGAGGGTTTTGTCGGTCGTTTTCGAAGTCACTAAAATACGCCCGAAGTTTGTTGGACTTCAAGCAGAGAAACTATGACGCACAAAGAGGACGAATATGATTACCTTTTTAAAGGTGAGTGGTCGTTTCTTCGCTTTTAGCTAGCTGGCTGGATGTCAGTTTCACCTGTGTCATTTGATGCCACCGCGGGGATGTCGGTGTCGTAAACTGGCTCGCCTAATAGCCGGCCGTAGAGCCTGGGACACCTGTTTAAGCCTCAACTCCTTCAGTTTACGTCATTAAATAAAACCAGTGGGTTTACGGATCATGTAATGCAGATCATAGGACTCTAAAGGGTCACTTTAGGCATCATTTGCTTCAGCGTTCATCATCTTCCAGGGCGATGACGCAGTCACCTGGGGATGCGGTGTTGGTAAGTGAGGGGTCAGTCAGATGACCCCTCACTTCTGACAGGGGGGGGGTGGGTCAAGTTTGTTTTGTAGTAAAAGTTTAAAAGTTGTACCATTTGACTTTAAAAACTCCAAAAAATAATACCAAACCAACCTGTTTGCTTGATTTTGCTGAGTTCCTGGATGAATGGATTGATTGATAGACAAACTCACATCCAGGCTGCAAAACATGTACTAATTTTAGCTTGCTAGGATTTATTTTACATAACGTTTTACCTCAGCATTGCAATCCTTTAAAACTTAAACTACTAGAAAAATACAGCTTTGATTTGATTTGAATAGGTTATGATTAAAGGAAATGCTTTGAATTCCAATACTTCATTTTAAATGTTTATTGTATTTATCACACTATTTCATAGTATAATAATAGCTTTAAATGATATCGCAGCTAGAAAAATACATGTTTTTTTGTTTTTGGTGGTTTTAATTTGTCATGTTTAAGAAATAATCTACCAGGTAATTCATCCTAATCTGCTGAGTCGTTGCCTCACCTGATGTGAGGGTGCAGTACCTGGGGAGGCGCCGCCATTGTTGCAGCCATGGTAGGAGCAGTTACAGCTCCTCAGAGCCACTTGGAGGTGATTCGCTTGCAGCCTTTTGTCAAAATTTCGAGCAGGTCGTCAAACTGGAAATACCTGCATGCAGGTGAGCGTCCACAGAGACGCTGCGGCTCGGAGCAGAGAAGCGATTCAATCAGGTTTTCATGTGACCAAAATAATATGGATCTCCACCTGCGGTACAGGGATCCTGATAAGTAAAAAGCTGCGGTTCGCAGTTTTGCTTGAATCTAGAAAGTGCTCACATTGTTGCCCTTTGTTCTCCTCTTGTGAGTCAAGCAGGGTGAGCGCTTACTGAGTCACTAAGGCATCTCGAACCTTAGCCGTCCTGCTCAACCTCTTTTACTGCTTTTCAGAGGCTGGGAAATATAAAATTCTGCTCTTAAATCGAACATGTAATGACTATCCTTCTTTCTTTCCATTTTTGTGCTATCAGGGGATTTCAGACGGTCCATTAATCTCAGTGAGCAGACAGACTCACTTTCATTCAGCTGGGCTGCAGAATTGTATTAACTGACAAAGGCCTGTCATGTCTTTCAGCTTAAAAAAAAAAAAAACTAACTCAACAATAGGTGTGTGGCTGGGTGTGTAACGGAGCTATGACTCTACCAGTCTGTTGGCATTGGACCGAGGAACACTTGTGTAATGATTTTTCTCTTCCACCCACAGTCCTTTGTGTGAGATGAAACAGAACATGATGGTTTTACTGTCATCATATGACTCCCACATAAACTAAAGTTGCTCAGTAATGAACAAGCAGCTCCACTCAGACTGAAGCAGAAACATGGTGGACGGTTGGTTCAATGTTCCCAAACCAACTTCCTGTTTCCCAACTGCAGGGCGGTGGGTCCTCAGACATACTGACTCACCTGACTGCTGTGGAAATAGCTGTCTTTAATATTGCCTGCAGGATTTCCCTCAGTGTATTATAAGTCTGGCGGGCCACCAGGCTTTGCTTTTCCCCACCAGGCTGAGCATAGTTCAAAAAATGTGTTACATCTTTTTTAAGATTTTGTAGTTGGTGTTTAGGTATTGTTAATTGCCTTCCAATAAAACATAATTACTTAATGACATTTTTAAACTTCCAGTCAACTCTAAACATTGTTTAACTGAAAAACACATTCAGTCGCTGGATCATCGGCTAGCGCCCCCTACCACCGGGGAAACATTGGTCTGATTCAGTTTACTGTCAGATATCCAGGATGGATATTGACTCCTCACAGCAACAGGTGGAGACGAAACAAAACTGATTTATTAATATTTATCAATATGCTAAGGATTCTGCATATCTGTTTTATCATTTTAATTCTCTTCTGGTTTCCTTCCTTCTTCTGTACTGCAGTTTATTACAGAGTAATTGTTTATAATAAGCTGTGAAAACTAATCGGGCACAAAATATCCCTGTTCACTCCACTATTGGTAAATATTTTACTATCATTATTATCTTAATTGAACCCAGAATGTTTATTAGGCATATTCATGCTATAAATCTATTACCAAGCTGCTAAAATACATAATTTCAGTCACAAGGCTCAAATAAAAAAAAATATGGATATTAAATTTTTTTTGTTGTGTGGTTTTTATATTTATCACAATCCAGATTCAGAGTAAAACCTTAGACCACATGTGTCAAACTCAAGGCCCGCGGGCCACATGTGGCCCGCCACGTCATTTTATGTGGCCCTCCCCCCCACCACCACCATTTTATAGGCCCATTATTGAATTAAAATAGGTTTTGAGCACGAATTGAATACAAACTACATCTCCCAAAACTCGACCTATGGAAGCGCCAGGTGGTACAAAACAATCTCGTTCACTTTCTTGCTTGTCACATCATCTCGGCCTCCCGGTGCTTTTTCATGTGCTCGGTTAACTACCAACACTAACTGTTAATAAACGAGTTTGATCGGCGCTTTTCTGACTTTAAATCGCAGCACTCTGATTTTGACCAGATCTTTACCAATCCTTTCACCGCCGATGTCTGCAGTGCGCCCCACCGCCTTCAGGTGGAGCTATTGAGCTTCAAAGCCACAGCGGCCTGAGAGCGAAGTTCCGTGATGTTTCAATCGAGGACTTTTACCATCTACTGCCCCCTGATTTGATGCCACAGCTCCGACTCCATGCAGCTCGTGTTTTGTCCATGTTTGGAAGCACCTATCTGTGCGAACAGATGTTTTCAATAATGAATTTAAACAAGACCAAACACAGATCGCGCATTACTGACGAAAACCTGCACGCCGTTTTGCGGATTGCCACAGCACAAGAACTAAAACCAGACATGGACGAACTGACCAAGGGAAAACGGTGCCAGACATCCGGCCATAAAACATCGGTAAGCACGAACTAACTGAATTAAAATAGAATGAATGTAAAACCAAGACTAAGTATACTAGAATATACATATAGTTTATTGATTTTGCTTGTGTTTTGTGTTTATTTACAGAACAGGACCGATGAATGAGGATGTGTGTGAGTTGGTGTCAGGGTGAAGAGGACAGGCAACATCACCTAATTGTTTTGTTCTTATGTGAAAATACATGTTGGTTGTGTAATAACAAAAAAAGTTTTGTGAATGAAGTTGAGAGTTGATATCAAAACTTGTTTTTATTATTTGTTGCTTACCTTTAAACACTGATTTAAGTATTGTAAGTTTTAAACTGAGCAGTAACTTTACATCCATGTAAACTCAAATGTAATATTTAAAACTTGAATACATAAAATGAGTTATTTGACAATATGAGGTGTTGTTTAATTTATTTTTAACATTGTATTTTCATACATTTATGCTCAGGGTGCCCAAGTCTAGTTTTCCAGACCTCCCACTCTGCAACTTTAGATGCGTTCCTGGATCATCACTAGGCCTCTACAGAACTGAGTTGCTGCTAATGAGGGAAGTCAACCTTTAGTCTGGGATGTGTTTTAGCAGGGATGCATCTAAAAGTTGCAGTCTGGAGGATTGCACTTGGGCATTCCTGATTTATACCGTCAATGTGGCCAGTTGAGGGTGGCCAATATGCTGAAGTGGCCCTTGGTGAAATTGAGTTTGACACCCCTGCCTTAGACTCTGAGATGGCATCTGTTTTAATTCAAGGCTTATGAACCAATAAAATAAATAATAAAATATTATTTTTTGGAAGTTATATTTTAAACACTGAACTTACATAAAATTAGCAGGACTTCATGGATTTAAAAATGAGACTTTCTCAGCCAGCGATATTTTGATGATAATGTATAAATCTTCATTACTGTTATAAAGTGTAATGTGATGCAGAAGGGATGCAAACATCTAATGAGAAAAAGCACAAATTTATTATTTCATTGACATTTTGTTTCTAAATTAAATTATTTACATATTGTTTTAGCTCTATGCATAAGTATATTTTCACCTTTGTCATTTTGATTTATAATTATGTGTATTTTTGCAGAGTAAAAACTTTAAATGCTGTTTTAATTATGGTGATTAACCCAGAATCTGTCATTTATCAGAATTATTTATTCATGAAGTAATTAGATGTTTTCAGGTCACACATGTCCTGCCGTCTGTCAGGAACATGTGAATCATGTTGCACATAAGAACAATATTAGATCCTGAAGGGTTAGAAAAGATTGACGATTATTTATATGAAACATTCTGTTTCTTCCTGCTCTTGTTCTCCTACAGTTGTTTATCTTTAATTTAAATAAATTTGTGTGAGTCTCAGAGAACTGGTTTATGTTCAACTCTAAAAAGATAAAATTTTGTGTCTTTTTTTCTTTAAATGTTCTATTTTGTGATAAATTAATACATTTTCTTAGAAAACATAAAGGTATAATTTAGTTTTTCCCTCTCGCTGACCCCATTTATGCTCTACCTCTCAAAGTCCATCATGTTGTAGCATAATAATCACCTAAATGTTCAAAAAAACAGCAACAATTTAATGTTCATAACCTTGTTTTATTGTTGCCAGACACAGTCACATGATCAGTTTCGTCCTTGTTATGGAAAGTAGTTTCCTCCTGAGTTTCTCAACCTCTGAATCTGATTGTTATTTTTATGGTTTTGCTTTTTCACCTGCAGCATCCATGAAATGGATCATAAATAATGAACACCGTCCGTTAACGCTTCTGTTTTCCCTGCAGTGGTGCTGATCGGCGATTCAGGCGTAGGAAAGAGTAACCTGCTGTCCCGCTTCACTCGCAACGAGTTCAACCTGGAGAGCAAGAGCACCATTGGGGTGGAGTTCGCCACGCGCAGCATCCAGGTGGAGGGGAAGACCATCAAGGCCCAGATCTGGGACACGGCTGGACAGGAGCGCTACAGAGCCATCACTTCTGCGTGAGTTCCCTCATCCAGTCCGCTCTGCTCTCTGCAGACTTCATTCTGTCTCTGACATGCAAACAGACACAGAACTCCATGCAACAGGAAGTAAGAAGACGGATGGTGATGCGTTGTGTTTGTGTGAAACACCAAAAGAAAGATGTTTCCATAAAGCACACTGGCAAATTTCCACCCAAAAAATCTCAAAAAGTTTCCAGAAAAACAAGGAAATTTCCCAGTTTGAAAAGTCAAAGATTTGCTAGAAAAAAGTCAGAATGTAATACAGAATAAATGTCATGAATTGTCACAGGTAAACATGAAAGCAAAGCAGTGTGACAGGAAGTGACAGGGCTTGTGACCCTCTGACCCCAGGTACTACCGCGGCGCCGTGGGAGCGCTCCTGGTGTACGACATCGCCAAGCACCTGACGTACGAAAACGCAGAGCGCTGGCTGAAGGAGCTGCAGGACCACGCAGACAGCAACATAGTCATCATGTTGGTGGGCAACAAGAGCGACCTGCGCCACCTGAGGGCGGTGCCCACCGACGAGGCCAAGGGCTTCGCAGGTTCGCCGCCTCATCAACCTTTTATTGGCTCATTAGCTTAGCCTGATAAGAAGCTCATTAAAACCCGATTAGACTTTATTCTGTCAGCTCATTAGGCTCTGTCACTGATACTGAAAATAATAGATGTTCAACACTTTGACCTGGTTCTGTTGGGCCTTGTCTTCCCTGAAAGCAGCAGTCTGTGTCATATTTAGTTATTTTGAGGAATCAAACTATTCTCACTTCAAAAGCATCAAGTAAAACATGTTTTAGCAGATTATTGGTGTAAGTTATATAAATCTGTTGTTTTTTAGCTTGTCTGGGTTCTTTGCTGATAAAAGACTCGGCAGAGCTGAATGCCAGAAAGTTAAAGGCCCAAATCCTGTTGATTCAGAGCCGCATAAAGAGAATCCTTGAGGATAAAAGAAGCCATCTGAGTCAGACATGGCTGTTTGTAGAAATGTTGTTTTTTTCTTTATTCCACTGACCTAATTTATGTCTTGTTTACATAATAATCCCAACCTGGAAGCACCAATGCAAAGCAGTGCTGCCAGTTGGCAGAAACAAACCTCCTGCTTCATTCTGTCTGATTTTATTCAGATTATTTAAAATAAAATGAGGAGTATATATTTTTAACACATTCTACTATCCAATCATTAACCACGCTATCGCTCCAACTAGTTAGTTGCAAAGATGTTGAACTTATACAGATTTTCTCACATTCATGTTTCAGTTTTCAATTCTCCTCCATCTATACTGGCATTTTGTTCTTGTTGAAACACGTTAGATCTTTTGTTGGATGGTGATGCTGTGGGCAGGAAGGATCTCCAGTAGCAGTCAGCCTCGCAACAAATGTGAAGAGGCCTCTGACTGAAGACTGCTGCTGTGTGACAGTCTAATGACTGCATACTAACGGCTCAGCATCCGGGCAGCAGCACGTCCTGAATGACTCAGTTGCTGGCTAGCACTGCTAATCCACCTTATGTTAATAAAGTAAAGGAACATTTTTGCATGGCACGCTTACTTTCAACAACTCTTTGTTGTGTTTTTAGGAGAACAGGATGGTTCCCTGTGGGGACAGTAGATCAGAATCTGTGAGGGAATTTAAAGTGAGTATTAATATGTGTGTAATGTGCTGTGTTTGTGTTCTCCAGAGAAGAACGGCTTGTCTTTCCTGGAGACGTCTGCGTTAGACTCCTCCAATGTTGAGTTGGCTTTTCAGACAATTCTCACAGGTGAGTTCCACTTCCTGCTCTAAAATTAAACCACATTTTAACAGTAAAAACATTCAACATTAAAGGAATCGCCAGAACTTTTCCATGTGTTCATTCAGCGACAATGAAACATCTCTTAAGCAGTTGCTTTTCTGTAGTTTCTCACTTCGGCCACTAGATGGCAGCAAATTCCACTGAATCAGGTCTTGGCCTCCATCCTTTATGTGCATCCTGTTGCAAAACCTCCTGAATCTTCCTTTTCATTAAAAAAATAGTAATTTCTGCAGCCAATCAGAGGCTAAATAAAGGTCCGTCCATGTTTTCTGATGTAAGCATCTCTGCGCAGACGCCTCAGGAGGTTCAAGGCCACACTGGTGACTTCAAAACCACGTCTGAGTGGCGTGAAGGGGGAATCCAGCCTGAATCAGTTTGCATGTGGCACCTGCTGTTTGTATGCTTCTTCAGCTCCATGCTGGATCCAGCAGTGATTCCGCTTCATGCCACACCACAGACATATCGCTTATTTCTAACTCTTAAAAAAAACTTCAAACCAACATCGAGTTAGCGCTGCTAATTAGCTCATTAAGGCGGGAAAAGCAGTGCATTTGCAAGCCAGTAAGGCGCAGAGCCGCCACGGCTCATGTAGCGATGTGGAGAGGGTCGTCCTGGTGGCTTATTGTCCGTACTGTCATGCTGCGATGAGTCATGCTTCTCACAGTTTCCTCGCTTCACACCGGACTTTTATTTCAGGACAACTTTGGAGAAGTGTCTGAATGCAGCAGTGAGTCGGTGATGATTTCAGATTCCTGTTGAGTCAACAAACGAATCTCACTTCAACTAAACGATGTAAATATGTTAGTTTGATCTGCACAGCCCTGGAGAACGATTCAAACCCACTAAACCTGGGTAAACCTAGACCTGTCACAACAACACGGTTTTCTGGATGATACATTTTCTCAGAAGTTGTTACGATAAATGATAATATTGTTGTTTTGAGACCATTTTCAAGTAATATAATAGTAATAATAAAAATGCAAGAACACATTCTCAAAGATCAATAAAATTTAAATTCGACTGAACATTTAACACTGGAGCTGGAAAACATTTCAAATATTAAAAACAAATAAAATAACAACAAATAAAATGAATTATGTAGTCTCTGTAAAGAAAATTGTCTTTCAAAAAAAGGACTATTTGAGACAAAAGCACCAGATTCAAGACTTTTATCACCCAGTTTTTGATAGAGAAAAAATTAAAATTATTGAGGTTGTTTTAATTTATCATGAAATTACTTGATTTATTGCTTGGTAATAGGCCTGACTGTCAAAATAACAAATTTTACTGGGCAATACATTGTCCCAGAAATTATTGCGATAAATGATATTATCGTTTTGAGACCATTGTTGGCTAATAGTAGCTCTGTTTCTATTACAATGTGCGGAAAACTTTGTGTATATTATACTAATGTTGAAAAAGGACAATTTTGCAATTGTGGTGTTTACATTAGATAAGAAAAATAATTACAATCATTCGTGAATAAGTTTGTTCAAACTATAAATCATTAGAAAACATGCCGCATCATCATCCTCCAACTACTTCCTGTCTTCTTCTTCACGGTTTGCACCAGTGGCAACAGCCAGTTGTTGATCATGTGACTCTTGTGATGTGAAAAATGTTTTTTTGATATTTAAAACAATTCTATAATGATCCGTACGTCATCAAATTTCATCAATTTATATTTAAACAAAAATACAACAGTTTGTGCATAACATTCTGTAGCTTAAATTATGGCTAGCTTAGCCATTTGGCTTTTTCCCAAAGGGAAAAAAATCAAATATAATTTTACAAAAGAATTAAGCAGACTAAAATCAACTTTTGAGCATTTTGAATTGATTCATAATTCCCAGGACAAGAAATTATGACTATCTATTAACCAGTAGCATGAAAATGGCATAATAATGAACGTTCACATGAATCCTCTCAGGGATAAATAAACTCATTTCCAAAGAACATTTAACACTGAAACCGGAAGACATTTTAAATATCCAAACTGAATAAACCAAAAACAAGTAAAATGGATTATGAAGTCTCTGTAAACAAACTTGCCCTTCAAAATATATTAATCATTCGGCTCACACAGGAAAAACAGGCAAAACTGCCAGCTAGGACTTTTGTAGGGGAAAAAGAGTGTAAACTGTACTAACTACTGTGTAAATGATGCTGGCTTTTTAACTAGATTAAAGGGCAACGGCTCTTCAGCAATTAAGCAAACTGTCTTACTGTCTCTGGCCTTTTCCATTTAGTTTGACGATTAGACGCCCCAGTGGTTGCGTTCACAGACAACCCATTGGCGGGAGTGTTTTAGTTCTTCTGAGCTCAGAAACCAGCATCGGAGGATTTCAGGTGAAGATGCGTGTTTGTAGATTTGCCGCGTTTAGTTGCAACATACCAGATTAATTAACCAACTCTGAGTGGAAGACATCAATAATTGTCTATCGTTAATTGTTGATTAGTTTTAAATATCTGAGATGCTGCTAAACTGGTGATCCTCCTGGTTTTATCCACAGTTTTCACTCCACACTGTTTGTTTTTGGGTTGTTTTTTTTTTTCATTTTTACACAGTTATGAGGCAAACTGATGCTGTGCAAGTAACCAAAGAATGAGTACGTTGCCGGGCAACCAAAGAGTTAGTTGATGCCACCAACCTGACTTACCAGGTTCAGCAGCCAAATGTTTTCCTACATCTCCCAAAATGCCGCACGGTTCGGGTTCAAAGTTCAGGGAATATTCTGTATCATCACCTTTCTAAAATAAAGTGATTTACTTTTTTTTTTTGCTAAAAAATGATTTAGCCAAAAAAAGGTAAAAGTATATGGATTATTGTCAGCTTAATAATATAGTGGTCTAAGTCATTTTGTGAAAATGCGATTTTGGCAACAACAAAAAAAACAAAACAAAATTGCCACTTTTTTTTGCAAAGATTGATTTAGGCAAAAATAACTTTTGGAAAAAAATGACTTTGGCCATTCCATTAGGAACGTGACAATATAGCATATTCTATGAGATGTATTGACTACAGATATTGATAATTTATCATGATATGTATTGGTACTGATTTATTGTCCAGCCTTCCATCATTGTTAAGGTGAAAAAGTTTAAGTAGTCTCTCTGTTTTTGCATCATCCTGTATGTATCTATGTATTTAATGGCCTCCTTCGTGTTTGAATGAGGATTCTTCCACATGACGGAGCGTTGCCGGTTCAGGATGGAAGAATCCGTCTCTGCTGCCAGGAGTCTGGAAGCAACCGTTGTTCAGTTTCGCCGTCCTGATCCCGAAATGTGCCGCTGTCTGTCCCGTCTCTCATCGCCCTCTGTCCTCCACAGCCATCTACCACATCGTGTCCCAGAGGCAGATGACGGGCCAGAGCAACTCGGACTTCTCTCCGGCCTCCAACGTGGTTCCCATCACGGTGGAGCCCACCCAGAGCTCGTCCAGTAAGGGCGCTTGCTGCCAGAACAACTGAGACCTCGCCGCTGACCTCCGCCTTCGTCTCAGCGCAGCGCCAGCCGGACAGGCGGAGGCGCTGACGGGTAGAGGGATGCTTCCACTGGGTTTGTGTAGATACGAGGGGGGGGTGACAGTAAATGAAGGACGGACAGGATGTGATGTGGGAGGGTTGGGATTTTATAAGAAGCTGCATCATCACCATGGATTCAGGTTCTGATGTGAAACTGAACATGCTATCAGGCCCTTTTTTCTCCTCCTTCTGCAGTTTCTCTCCTAAAAAGCCGGATTTTACAGGCTTCCTTTCCGTTTCTTACTCCTGGGAAGGTAGGCTGTAAAAATCCACTCCCAGAAGACTGAAAAGCAGCCTTCTCTCACTGCGGTTTCCCTTCGCTTTCTGGAATATTTCGAAAATTATGTCCTTTATATTTATTAACTCTTGTCTTGTTTGGCCAAAGGGTTTCCCACACTAACTGCTTCACAGAAAAAAGGGATTTTCTCTTCTTTTGATTGTTTTCTTTCATTTAAAACAATCCTTTCCATGAAGGAATCAGGAGAGTTTGGCTCCATCCTTCCCTGTCGGTGACAAGCAGCTTCGCTCTGAGTGCTTTTGATCTTTGTTTGGGCGCCTCTCCTACTCTTCACACACTTTGTGCTCCAAAGATGAGTCATGCTCCCGCCAGCCTCTGCGCAGCGTTGCCTCTAAATGGGATGGGATGGCTGCGCCCGCCGCCACTGCTGGATGGGTTAACTGTAGAGCATGTCAGCTCCCATCCTGACCGTTTCACCTTTTCCCCCCTGAAGCCTCGCTGCACGGCGGCGGCGATGGGGGGGGAAAGATGTGGTTTAAAAGCGCGGACAAGCCGCCCGCTAGCTGGGACGGATGAATGAATGGATGGATTGGGTTTCAGGGGATGAGATAGTGAGGCCACTCAGCCCTGCCCTGCCCCTGTGGTCTCTGATGTACAGTGATGGCTTGTTTTACTGTAAATGAAATCCTCCGCTGCCTGCTCACCTACTCCTCTCTGGCTCTGCTCTCTGCTGTATGTAACTGGAAGACGACTCTGCCTTCTGGGATCCCCCTGAGGTCTGCCCTCACTTTCACTCGTCTTTATTTCCTGTCCGATCGGTGGGGGTTGTGTTCGGGAGCCAGGGCCGCGTTTGTTAGCGTCTGATGGTGGAATAGAGGGAGGGGGAGGGAGGGGCTTGATTTAATCCAAAGGTTAGACACGCAGGGTGTTTATTTCCACATCAGCACGAGTCTTAAACTGGGTGTAGGTTGACATTTTTAAGCCTTTATTCTGTTGTATGTATATTTGGACTGCACATGTATAAATAAATAAATCAGATTTGTTATAGCTCATCTTTTATGTGTCTCCAATTTTAAAAACAACCAGCTCATTATTGACTATCAGACCCTCTAATGTCCAGTGTAATTTAAGATGTTTGCAAAGTGCTGAAGGCTGATATTTTCCCTCTGATTACTGATTATTAAATATTAATCGTCATCATCTACAGATCAATGCAGCCATCAGGACTCTCAGGGAAAAAAACACAATCTGCTTAAACTGGAAATCATTTCCTTTTTGTTTTATTAGAAACATTTACAATACATTTTGAATCTTGAAAAAATAACAAAGAACCAGAACTAACATGGCGCAGATACAATAATAATTATAATAATCATAATAAAAATGTCTCCAAAAATGTAATTCACAAAAAAACATGTGCTATAAGAAATAAACCTGCAATATTTCCTGCCCCGTGAGGGCATGGCACACTGTAACAGAGTTCAGAATATTTTTTTTATTTTTTATTTTCCCATCCATCAACGATCCTCCTCAGAGGGCCGCAGCGCCTCCCTCACTGTTCACAGAGAAACCGGCTGCTGCCGGCCCCAAACAACTAATGCACTACAACCACTATTAGACCGGTATGAAACACCTACTGTGCTGGAAAAATTGGAAACGCTACCGAAGACAAACTGTCAGACTGCATCGGCCTCTTTGGAAAAGGGCGGAGTTTCACCAGCGAGCGCCATGTCGGTCCCCAACCGTTCACACGCAGCGGAAAAACCGCGCTCTGAGTTTGGGAGGCATTTTATCCGTTTCGGGCAGAAGAAGTTTCGTCTCTTGTACAAATGGAAGCTTTTTTTTTTTTTTGCAGCGTAACACATTTTCTAAGTGAGAGGTCAGACATTGGTGCGGGGGACTGAAATGGTCTCCGTCTGGCTCCAAACTCCCTTCGGCTTTTCTAAAGAGACTCCAACTATGATAATCTACAGCGGAGAAACGGTGGGACCGTTTCTCCTGGCTAAGTGACCATACAATATACATGCAAACTAGTACGGTAATGAATCTGGAGTGTTTGTGTGTGAGTGTGTGTGTTTGCATTTAGTTACACAGATCTACACAGTGCGCTGGCTCCTCCTCAACTTGCACTTCACCTAATTAACGCATCAGGAAAAGTCGATCAAAAAGGCTTTTTTTTTTCTTTTTTTAAGCCGATCACGCTCCGTTGCCATGGATCGATCAGACTGACTTGTGGATGTAGGAAATGTGTGAATGAAAGTGTTTACAAGTTGTGTGTGTGTGTGTGTGTGTGTGGCCCTGCTGGGCGAGAGGGTCACAGCTGCCTCATTCACTCCAAGCATTGCAGTTTTTCTTCTTTTACATTTTGATAAGAAAAAAGCGAGTTTAGATTACAGAGGAAATGAGTAATAATGCGTTCAGTCAGTAACATGGGGTTGGGAAGGGCGGGGTTACAGCAAGCAGCACTGCACAAAGAATGCTGATGCAAGAAAAAATAGAGTTGAGGCACAAAATCGATGCTCTGTGACTAAAATATCTCCAAATTCTAAAAATATTCTATTATTTTCTGTAGTTCTTCCGTTGTTAATGCACTGATGTTGCAGTAGTGCATGTCTGAAGTTAAAATTTCAGCTATGGGGAAACTCGTTCCCACCTACTTCATCCACTGTGAAGCACGTGGGCAAAGTGCCCATAACTTTCATAAATAAAACTTCTCCTTTTTAGTTATTAGTAGAAACTGACTTTCCTGTGTTTAGAAATATATTAACTTCTTGTCATTTTAATTAAAAAACAAAATGTCTTGAGGTTACTCATAAATACGTTGCTTCATTTCCATAAATAACATCCAGATACTGACTTTTTTTCCTCTGCTTTCTATGAAATAATAACCCATGTTAGCAAAATAGATCTGAAAAACTGTAATATGTTTTTTTTTTATTCATTTTTAAGTTACTTTCTATAAATGCATGTGGAAGAACTCAAATATAGACTACGTCGAAAACCTGTTGCAAATTCCTTCCAAAAAAACTAACTTAAAGCTCACTTGTAAATTGTGAAAAATAAAAAAGGGTGCATTAGTTTATTTTTCCCCCATTTTTTTTATTTCTTTTTACATTCAAATGCATTGCTTGTTCAATGTGTGACTGACAGGTTGGTAGAATTGCTTAAGTGCATCCATTGAAAAATAAGGATTTCCTATCACTCCTTTAAAAGGGCCTCTACAGAAATGCATAAAGACCTTTTTGATATTAAGAGAAGAAAAACATCTACTTTTTACTATAATAGCAACCTTAATACAATATAGTAAATAATACTAACACAAACATAATGTATCACTGAGTTGTCCCACCCTCTGCTTCTCCGCAGGAAGTCCGTACTCCAGGTGAGCTGGACAAATGAAACTTATATTCTTAGGAGTTAAACTATGTTTCAATCAGTTAAACTACACAGTAAATATATGATTTTAAACTGATGTTCTCTTTAAGGTCTTAAAGCTTTTATACACTTTAGATATCAGGCTGCTGGATCCTTTTATGAGTTTCTTCTTGATAAATCTTACCTAATGTAATAGTTTTGAGTATCATGCAGGTGAACTTAAGAGTTTAAGTTAAATACGGAATATTTTAAAAACTCGTCATGAGTCTGAAGTTTGGATTTGATCTCAATCTGGTTTCACTTTAGTCAAAAATCCTCTTTTAGTGGCTCGAGCTCATCAGGTTGGAAACCATAACCTGATTTCTGGGCAGTTCTGTCTGCTTGTGGTGTTTAATTTTACTTTTTGGGATAATTTCAATCTGTAGGATCACTTCTTAGTTCAGTAAACTGTAAATAAAGAGGCAGATTTTTATGCTAGATTGGTTAAAACGATGTAATAAGTTAGCTCTCTCTTCTGTTCTTTGGTTAAATCTGACCTTTTTCTTTCAAAGTAAAGAAAAAAATAAATCATTGCGGTGCAAAATAAAGATTAAACGACAGCATCATGCCATCAGTCCATCAGAAGCTGTAAACCTTGCCGGACTCTTTAGCAAAATAAAAGTCCTGAATATGATTGATACAAACATGATTAAAATCCCAAACTAACCCTGAAGCTGTTCTACACTTTCAGGTCGCTAAAAGACAGAAATGCAGTGGGATTATGCTAATAACGAAGGTCAGTTTCTAAACAGAACATTATTCAAAGAGCTGACTCCCAGTATCCTCCTATTATTGCTTTCCTGATAAATAAAAACTGATTTCTTCTATAGGGGCTAAAAGTTCTTAAATATTTGCCTATTTAATTAAGACTGGATACATCAGTGGCTTCATAAAATTCATTCTTACTGTTTATAGTAGTGTCTGCTTATCTATATTTGGATGACATACTTAGTAAATAATATTTCTTACATGTATGGATCTATCTAATATACTAATATAGTCAAAAGGGTGACAGGGCGCATATATAAACATTTTATCTCCTAGTTTGTTTTTTAAATTTATTCTAAAACATCGACGATGACACTTTGAGATTGTTAAAAAATAATGAAAAACTCACTTTAGGCGGGCCTGCGTCTGGCTCTTCCTAGCTGATACACACACCATATTTACAACACGGTGCCTTCGCACGAAGAGCACTCCTTAACTTACAGCGTCTAAACCGGGAGAACCTCCAATAAGACATCTTTGTTAAACCAGTGCAAAACTGAAAAGAGGGGAAAAATGATGAGAGCTCCCAAACTGTCACTACTGAGCACAAGAATCACCAAACCACACGAGAAAAAAAATGATAGGGAATCCTTATGTGCGTGTCTTTCAGATTGTGAGATAGATTTCACCATCAGCGGTCGGTTTGGTATTAATCAGATGCGCGTGTTTTATAAGGTGCTTTATTCTTTTTTTTTTTCTTTAAGTCATGTGTTTTTAAAGAGCCTAATGTCCAGAGTCCCCCCTAATCCCCACCCGAGCGGTTTGATTCACATTCTTCTTTTCCAAAAATAACTTCTTTACAAAGTTGGTTATTGGGGAGTGGTACTGTATCAAAAGGCCAAAGTTGCTACCTTGTCAGCCAAAGCAATGGCAATATTCCATAAAAAACATTAAGGCAGAAATAAAACAAACAAAAAAATACTAAGTTCAAAGAGCGGGGGTCGTCCCCGCCTCGTTGTGACGCTGAAAGCTTCGGCCAGAACTCTGTGCAATTTCTCCTTCCCTAAAACTCAGTCCTCCTCACAGATTTCTGGGAACTTTCGATGCCAGTCTGGAGCTCTCGCTGCGATCATGCCAGCGGTCACTTCTCCTCCTTCTTCTTCTTCATTTTGTTTTTCCTTTAGAGAAGGGGGCTTTTTGGCCCTGAAGACTGGATTTGTTTTGTTAAAATGAGACCCCCAAATTATTCAGGCCTGCTGGGTCGCCGGTACCGGCCCACATGTGACAGCAGCTCAACACTCGCTCAAAGACCTGCTGATCAGTAGAGCTGCTCGGTCTGCAGGGGTTTTTTTTCCTCCTTTTTTTTCTTTTTCTTTTTTTTTTTTTGTCTTGAAGTATACTCCTCCCTTACTCCCTCCCATCATTCAACAGCTTTAATCCCCCAGCCCCCCGATCCATTGCTCTAGCCCTCTGAAATCCCCAGGCTGGGGCTAAGGCAGACGCAGCGGGTGTGTAATTTGATTCAGCATGAGTGCTAGTTAAATGGGGCGTTTCCTCTGCCTTCCTGTCAATTACAATAGTCTGATTTCATTGTGAAAGTAACGCGAGTTGGGGGCCGGGGCCGTTGGAGGCGAAGGGCCAGTCATGGAATGCCCCTTACAGTAGAAACTGTCCCACAGATGGCACCCAAAGAGGGGGATTAACACAGGCCCCCTGTGATATGATCACTAAACGGTTTGCTTTTCATCAGCTGGAATAAATATTCCAGGTAACTGGATTATGAATGTCTCTCCTAAACCTCCATTTTATTTCACGGCTGCCAAATGCGGCTAGTGTCTTTCTGTGTCCATGTGTGTTTTGGGACAAAAGAGTGCACCCCCTCTCCTTGTCCCCGTTTGGGTAAGAAAAGGAGCAGGGGGAAAAAAAGGAGGGGTTTCCTATTCGCCTAGCTCCCTTCAGTGGTCCGGGGGTCCAGAGTCCCCACACGGTCCGCACCTGGACCGACCCATTTGCCTAATTATCAATGAGCGAATCCAGGCCGTGTCCGAGCGCTCCGTGGCCCACGCCGGCCGCCACGGAAGGCGCAGACAATGCGGCTCAAAAGCAAGCGGTCCAACTGTAAGCCCAGCAGCACCGGTGGAGGGGAGGCATGAAAGCCACTCCCAAAGAAAAGAGAGAAAGAAAGGGGCTAGGCGAGACCTCCAAACTCGGGGTCAGAGCCGCAGCGCGCCGCGAAACACCTGCTCCTGTACAGCTCTGCTAATTACAGGGGGGGACGGAAGGCCCCTCGCAGGAGAAAGGATTACCAGCCCTGGACTCTGTGTTTTACAGTATCTGCTCCTTTAATCTGCTGCTGCTGATTCAGGAGACGACTCATTCAGCTTCCGTCCAATCTTAAGGTTTTCCGAGGACACGAGAGGGGGGCTCCCGCCTCGTCCTCCATTGTTAGCCGGACGCGGCCAAACGACCGCACGACACAATAAAAGCGTGGTTAAGGTGGCTTTGAGACAAGTCCTTGGGGAATATCAAAAAGGGGCCAACTGGATGGATTCCAAGGCTTTTTGGCCTCGCAAATTAAATCAGCGCTTTAAGCCAACCGAGGAGCCACATGCTTTTCAAGAGCCACGAGCAGCAAAGCATTGCCGAGTCTTTTCAACAAACTGCAGTGACCAAAGCGTCACCAACGGCTACCGGACGGAGAATCCCCACCTTTACAGCAACCCTCATCCTCTCTGACTAATATCCATAAAATTCAAGCAGTTTCTATAAATAATTAAAATCCTATCCCTTTTAAATCTGTTTTCTAACGAAATAAAAATTTGCTTCATCTCTTTCTGTATGGATCCCGACTGGAACGAACCCATACGCGTTTATCCTTTAGCCAAAATACTTTGGACCAATTATCCGAACCCACAATCACAGTTTAACTGAAAACGTCGAGTTTAACTTCACATCTGCTGCTTTTGAATTTCTCAAGGTACGATTTTAACAATCCTGTTTTAGACCAAGATGATTGTAAGGTGCAATAAGTTATTTTTTTATTCCTTCTAGTAACAACATTGACTTTGTAGGTCAGTCAAGTGCAGATTGGGTTCCTCATCAATCATCTGTTTCCTTCAGTAAAACCCACTTTAAGGTAAAAAAACGAAAAAAATAATCGAAGAATAAAATGTTCACATTACTGTCTACCTCTGCCTACACTGTGATTCATGAATGAAAAACAGCAGCAGTCAAAAAACTGAAAATGCAAGGTACTATACTTCTCTTATAAACAAAACTTTTATAAAATATATATGCATATATATATAAAAAGAAAAACTTAAAAATATTTCTTATACTTTTTAGTAAAGCAAGCAGGCCTTCTAAAATATCTGCTTGATTGTTTTTAAATTTTCTGAAAAACAAAAATGTATATAATAATAATGATAATAATAATAGTAATCATAAGAACAGTAAATAATTATCGAAGAAACACTGAGGAAACTAAGGATAAAACGGACGTGGTTCTTTAGGAGAATATCCGGATGGCCTGAGTGACCTGGGTGTGGCACACCGGGCACTCCGGGTGGTTCAGCTCACAGATTCGGATGGCGCACTCCATGCAGAACAGGTTGTGGCCACAGGGCACCAAGGCAGCCGTCACTTTGCTCTCAAAGCAGGTCATGCAGTCCCGCACGGTGGCCGGCGGAGAGTCCGGGACCGGCAGGCGCCCCGGGAAGCCGTCCCCGGCCGAGGCGGGCTCGCTGTGGGCGCGGCGAGCCTGGCCATGAGGCGAGCCGGATACGATGCTGGTGACTGAGTTGTTTGGGGTCCCGCCTCCGCAGGGCTCCGGTAACCCAGGAGAGAGTCTGGTCAGGGGCAGCGGGAGGCCGCCGAAGCTTTTGGAGCGCTGCTGGGTGTAAAAGGACACCTGTTTGGGGTAGTCGGGGTCCCCCCAGCCCTGGGTGCCCTCAGATCCAAAATACGAGCAAGGTTTCTCTCCGGAGCTGGAGAAGTTGCTCTTGTTGTAGATCCCCCCTCCCTCCCCTCCTCCTCCTCCGCTCCCGCCTCCAACCATGGCATCTGAGAAGTTCTGGCGGTAGCTGCTGGTGAGAGGCTTGCGCTGGCCCCCCTGCAGCCCCCACACCTGCTGTAGCCGGCTCTCCAGACCGCCGGTGCTGCCCGCCGGGCTACTTCCACCGTTCGGCCCCAGACAGTCGTTCTCGTTGTTGTGGTCATGCAGGCCTCCTGTTCGGAAGGCGATGTGCGCCTCGATCTCCTCGCGGGCGCGCTCAGCATTGCTTGGGGAACCCGTGATCTCGAAGACGGGGTCACGGTCTCGGCTGGGGGTCACGATGTACGTGCAGGTCTGCTGCTGGATGCGCTTAATGGTGGAGCCCTTAGGCCCCACTACCAGCCCCACAACGCGGTATGGCACTCTCACCTGAATGGTGGTCTGACCCGGCAGAGGCGTGGGCGGGGAGCCGCTGAAGGACACCCCCAGCTTGTTGCGGGAGGCGCGGAGCATGGAGAAGTGCTCCGCAGCAGAGATGATTTCACGACGGGCCAGTGCAACATCTTCCTTCCGGCCAGTGATTAAAAACACAGGCTCCTCTCCTCGAACGGGGGTCTTGATGTAGGTGTTGGTCTTGGCTCGCAGAGCTTTTATCTTGCAACCTGAAAAGACACATTTCAGAGATTTTCAAGCCAGTCAGCAAGACTTTCCTGATAATTACATAAAAGGATAACTGGTGGAAATCCATCTAATTTAGTTGTGTTGCTCCTGTTGACTGCTTCCACTTATTAATGTTTCACCAGCAAATGATATTCAGACTAATTAGCATGATTTATGAGGTCTCCGACTCCACAGTATTGTTGCTCTGAATCACAGCTCACCAAGGAGAACATGGAGAAGCGTCGATCTGCACAAACGTGGCGGATTTGGTGAACTTTACACTTTCGCTACATTGCTGACCTCTCTTTGAACCTGCGACGCCGTCAACCCAGAACCGCATCATTTACATCTCCACATCTGCCTGTTTCTGATCACAGTTTATGAGTTTACCCTATTAAGAGCTTTTAAGACAGCATCCTGATCTGAGTGAGTGCAGGGTAATGTTCTTTCATTCCAATGCCTGACCTTGTAGTAGGACAGAGCAGGACATGTATTGTTTCTGGATGGATTGCCAGGTACACGCGAGGTCAAGAAACGACAGCAGTCCTACGCATGTTGGCTCCTCGTTAAGGTGGGCTCCCGTGTTTACTGTAACACGCTTCAAGGAGGCTGGTCCAACTCACTGGCTAACCCGGTAAACTCGTTGCTAACCAGCGAAACGCCTACTTCCCAACGCCACCACACAGACCCACTTTGCACAGGAACACTCACTTCCCGGGAAGCGGCAGTACGGAGCGAGGGATGGTGGTGATACTCAGAGGGGTTAGAGCAGCTCGTGCCCCAATTCTGAAAATGCCCTCTAAGGCCACAGAACGGCATTAGGCTAATAAACCCGCTCATGACACAGGGGCTTAAGGAACTATTCAATTCCCTTTCCCAAACTACATCCTAAATTTGAACAAGTACACATTAGTCTCTTAATTAAAGGATTATCAATAAATAAAATAGGCAAGGATGAATTAATCAAGAGCAGAATTAAGGTCACAGGAGACAGATTCACACTCATTCTGCTAAACTGTAGTGAACGAGGTGATTCAAAACAAAGCCATGCTTCATCAGAGGAGAGGAGGCTGCAAGAGCATCGGCTGACAGGAGAGAAAAAAATAATCTTCCCTTCATGACAGGAAGCTCCAGCTTTACCCAGACAGAGTAGGGGGGTGTGACCAAAGAGCCAACCAAAGCAGGCTCACCTCAGTTCCCCCCAAATTGGACATAAAACCAGCCCAATCGCTGGTCCTCTCTGTCCGTTAACAGTTATCCCATTAAAATCCAAAACTAACACTTCAGAGTGAAGAGTGGGAGTCGCAGAGGGAAACAAGGGGCACTCGGCAGCACCGAATCCAGAAAATGTAATGCAGCGGGGGTTGGGTAGTCTGCAAAAGCAGCTCCTCTGGAACCCTGATGGTGTTACGGACGTCTGGTTCGAGGTAAAGCTGGATTTCACTGACGGAACCTCACCCACCCTGCAGTCTTTGTGCCTGCTCAGAGCCCAGCCCCCCTCTGGCTCCAGCCTGACAGACAGCCATGTGGCTTGGAGGGTGTGCACCCAAACGGGGCTCTAAGGCACCGCCAGACCATTCAGCTTCCACTTCCTCTGCCCATCATGGCAGCACCCCCACCAATCAATACAGAAAACACTCCCCTGCCCCTTCTTCACGCTTGTCTGCAGAAACTTCTGCAAAAATACTGATGCAACTTCTGGCTGGGTTCCCCAAACCAACGCCCCCCCCCCCCCCTCCTCCTGTTAGATCACACCCCACCCCAGACACACACCTTTGTTTGACAGCTGTTGTCACTCATCTTCCACTCTTTGTTCAGCAGGAAAAGGAAAACAGGAAAATTAGAATCTCAACCTGCTTTGTTTTGGGATCTAAACTTTCCAACTGTCTGATGTGAAGAGCAAAGAAACAACAACAAGGTGACCACGCTTCCTTTGTCCAATTGTGTCACTGGGCCAGTGCGCAACGTAAACAACGAGCTGGATCATAAAAAAGAGGGGGTTGAAACATCCAGCACTTTTAAGGCCAGATGACTAATATTTGGTGATGTTGTTGGGTTGAGCCGAAAAGACGCCCCCCTCCTCGCCAGTTGTATGTTTTTTTTTTTTTTTTGGTTTTTTTTTTTTTTTTTTTTTTGAACAGTCTGGCGCGTCTCAGACGACAAAGGAAGCAGCGCTCTCCTGCTCCACAGCGCGTGTCTGCGCGCTGACATTGATGGCGTGGATGTGGAATCATTCGCCCAGGAGGGAAGGGAGCTTTCTCCCAGTATTTCCCACCCTCTCCACCCCCCTTCCCTCTGCGCAAATACGCTCAAAAAGAGCGAGAAATGAGCGCAAAACGGGCGAGCGGATGGTTTCTGTGGAAAGATGAGAACTTGAAACATTTGAAGCGGAAAAAGAAAAAGTGGGAGGCTGATGCCTCTGAGGAGTAGCTATAAAAAAAAGGAGCCCACACCACTCCCTTTTCTTTGTCAAATAACACCAGGTAACAGTTGGAGAACAACAAGCGAGCGGCTCAGGAGGCATGCAGCCTGTCTGAGGGGAGAAAAGCAGGAAGTTTGTAGGGAAATAACGAGCGGGCTGCGGTTTACCTTGCCTCCCCACTATCTCGGCCACATGTTCGGAGCTGGGCACCGGGACGCATTCTGTTATGTTGCAGCCTCGTCCTTTAGTCTCTGCTGAGGAGCTGTCGTACAGGGCGCACAACTTGCTCTTCCCCTGCAGGATGGCCGCGTCCCCGCCGCCCCCGACGCTGTTGGCGTGGTTGTGGTGGTGGTTGTTGTTGTTATTGTTGCTCCGGTCCTGCACTCCTGTTGTCGGGGCTCCGCCGCCGCCGTCCTCGCCTTCCCCGAGCCCCAGTAGCGACAACTGGCCGAGCGCGACCCTGAGGGCACGGGAGTCGTCCTCCTCCTCGTCGGGCGCCACGAGGAGACCTTCGCCGCCGAAGCCGGAGCCGGCCAGATCCCCGCCGTAGCCCCCATTTTTCTCCATGATCCCTGCTAGAACCAGCAGGCTAGGCATGGCTAACAAAAGAGTGTGTGAGACAAAGACAGGGGAAAGAGACTGGAGAAACAGCACCGTGCCGCCTCCTCCTCCTCCTCCTCCTCACCCCTCCTCCTTCCCTCTTTGCGCTAGACCCTCCCACAGACCGCCCCCCATCTCTCTCCATCCGCCAGACTCTCGGTACAGTACGGAGCTCCGGCCGTCTGCTCGGTGGATGGGCCGGCCCGGTGCGTTGCTCCACCCAGTCTGGTTTTACACCGACCCCCCCTCCTCCTCTCCTCTCCTCCCTCCGTCCTCAGTGAGACAAAAAACGAGCCTCCCTCCCTCCCTCCGTACAATTCCGTCTCAGGTTCGCCAGCATGTGGCGGCCCACATCCAGCCCATCTCCTGTGCAGGAAGGAGGAAGCGTTCAGCTCGCCTCCTGCGCCGCATGCAGGCGCAGAAACGCAGCCGCGCTGCGGAGCTGCGGCAGCGCAGCGAGCTGCATATTTATATTTTTGGTGACTTATGTAAGAAGAAGAAGCCATCCGGGATGCAAACAGTCACTTAAAGGTTGCAAGAGCAAGCGCGCACATGGTCATCTGCTGGAGAAAAAGATGATGTCAACTCCACGATGATGATGAAGATGATGATGGTGGTGGGGTGGAAATCAGCAGCAGCCTCCGCGCACACAGAGGGAAGAGTGGGGATTTTAGGAGTGGAGGAGTTAGTCGCGATTTTATAGAGAAAGAAAAGCAGAATGAGGTTGGAGGGATGAGGATGAGGGGGGTCCGCCCACCTCTGTGTGCTTTGCGGCAGGTCACCGCGCTGCGCATCAGGATGTTATGTATAGGAGGCAGAGCGGGTGTCTGGGCCGGGGGGTGGGGGCGTGGGGGGCTGTGCATGAAGAGAAAGGGAGTTGTCAGACAGGCGTTGCAGACCTTATGCGGTGGGGGGGTGGCTGTGGATGTGGTGGGTGGAGTGGGGCATCAGTAAAAGCCCTCACACATTTCCCGTTTGGAAAAAAAAAAAGAAAAAAAAAAGGTTTTGCAGCAGCTCCGCTGAACAAAGAGCCGCGCCGCGTGTTTTTTTTTCCCTCCACAACATGTCCACCGACCGCATGCTTTAACTGCTCCCGCTGCTGCAGCCCCCCAATTAAAGTCATCATTAATATCGGCGCATCGGAGCCACTTGAACTTGTAATTAAACCCGTAAATCTGCGGCATTTTTTCAATGTATCAAAAGTAAATTTATCAAAAAGAATAAAACCTCCGGGTCAGATTATTGAAGTTGTAAATTGCTGCCAGGCTTGATCATAAAAGCTTTGAGGAAATCGCGATGCAGCGCTGAGCAACAACTGATGTCCGTCTGCAGCTTCCTGGTGTCGGTCTGACTCCAGCCATCTGTCCATCTGTCCATCTGTCCGGCTTGCATAAGTCTTTACCTGCAGAGCAAACTCCACCTTTAACCCGAGAAAACTCTGAAGTTCATTGCCTCACCTGGACTCAGAAACCCAAACCTCTGTGTGTGAGTGTTTCATTTTTAATACATCATAAGCTTTTTATTATTACTCCCACAGACACAAAAACACACAGAGTCTGATTCGACAGCCGGAGCGCGGCTGCATGAATGTTTTAATGTTTCCTTGTGACTGTCTGCTTTGTGGCGCCCCGCAGAACGGAGCAGGAATATTATCACACGTTTCCAGGGCTGGAGGTGGGAGCAACGCTGCTGTTGTGATAAGATGGAGCCAGTGAAGGTGGAGCAGGTGTATTTACATGAGTAATCAAAGTCTAGACGCGGCTAACCGGGTGCCAATCAGGAAGAGGTTCGATCCCGGAGGGGGTTCTGCAGATGAGGGGATTCAGACCCCTCCAATAATAAAATAACTGAATGAGAGAAGCTGCTCCCCCCGCCCGAAGGTGAGGCCGGTAGGGTGTGGGACTCTGAGCGCTGTGTCCGAGACGTCGTGTGGCTCCATTAAAGGGGTCCAGTGGGACTGCAAGGGGCCCGATCAATGGCGGCCGTGGATCTGGGATCGTGTTTCCAGCGGGTCCGCGGCCCCTCAGTCGGCCTGGATGTGTGAGTGTTGTTGCACATCATCTTTATGAGCGGTTCTGAAAGGACCACAGCAGGTCTGGTTTCCATTCAGACCCACTCCCCGTGGGCCTGCGTGTGTGTGCGTGTGTTAGCTGCAGGATACTGCTGGTGAAACCCAGTCAGGTCATGTTACTTCCACGTTTTTTTTGTGTGTGTGTTTTTTTTAAATCTCTGATCTCAACCATCTGCTCGTCGCTGCCCCGTTCCTGTTTCCTCTCCTCCAGCAGGACCGTTTCTGTTACAAATGAGCTCAAATCTTTGTGTTAATGTCGAAATAAAAAACTAAATGTCACACTCCTGTGTTTCCGTTAAATAAGAATGTAGATTTAAATCACCATCCACCTAAAATACTTTTAAATTAATGGTGTCGATGAAGGTGGACATTTACATTAGAATAAATTTATAATTCAGCCAATCAGAGGAGAACTCCTCATCTTATTCAGTCATAAGCCCCGCCTACCTGGGAGCTGCTGGAGTTGAGATTTCCAGAAGAGTTGTTGATTCAGCAACTTTTAATGAACCAGCTGCACACTGTCTGTATAAAATAAAAAAAAAAAATCAAAATAAAAACTCCTCATCCTACTACTTCCTGTCTTTTTCTTCAACGTTTCTGCCAGTAGTAACATCCGGCTGTTGATCACGTGACTTGTTTGACGTTGTAAAACTGTTTCCATTGGCATATTTTCCTAATTACAATTTGTCAGATTTTATGATGAATGGAAAGGCAGGTCAAAAGTTTTTACTGTCACCACAGAGACTGCTGATAGAAACAATGTTTACTGAATCACACCCTGAATTCAATTCCCTAATTTACATTTCCTGGAAAGAAGAATTTCTCTCTCTGCTAGAGAGAGAAATTGGTATTTCCACGTCTCTTTGTCCAGGAGCTCGTGTAAATGTTGCTTTCACCTGTGGACGGTGTCTGGCTTTCAGGAGGACAGACGACGGGCTGTAAATGTGTGTGAGAATCCCTGAAGGACGTCCCTTTGACTTCCTCGGCCAGATGTCCCTTTCAGGAGTTGTGGTGCCCCGCCGTCGCCTGAATGAGGCCTGGCGAGCACAAAGGAAGTGTTGGCTGAGCACCACGTGCTGATGCCACGCTGAAACGGCTCTCAGCGATGATGTAAGTCCTCATGCAAATTGATACCACATCGTGTGCTCATAATCCGCAGAGAGCCTTGAAGTCGATCAGCTGAATAAGTGAGGCACCAGAGGCAGAGGCCGGCTCTTTGTGTGGTCTTTCCCTGATTAAACTCTGATTTGCTTGTGCTGTCATGTTTGGTTTTTTATTTCTTGTTTCCAGAGGGAGCAACAGAGATCATAAAAAAAAAAGCTGCATTGAAGTAGAAGCAAAAGCAGAGAACCTGAACTGGCTCGGTTCTGAGACGTTTTCTGATATTCCGCTGTGATTACTGACCCACAAGCTGCAAAATCCTGATGAGAGAAGGTTCTGATTTAATATTCTAATAAATATCAGCTGGAGATCAATATTACACGTGTTCTCTTTGAAAATCCGCACGTTACACTTGTGTTCATTAAATGCAGCAAAACTGAAAACTTGGTGAGTCATTTAGCAGATTCTGTTTATTTAAAAAGTCCCAGAATGGTTCGTCTGCTGCTGAACTGAAAGCTCCGACCTCAACTAAACCAACTGCAGAGCATTTTAAGGTCAAACGAGGTGAGTCTGGATGTCTTGCTGCCAGATCAGACCTGAAAGAAACAGGAGGAAATATTGAAATAAAATCATTTCATGCTCTGAGGTTGAGGCTTTATTCTGAGCCATGTCCAGATCATCAATATCCTCAGAGGCAGAATGTGATGAAACGACTGATGAACTGTTCAAATTAGTGGTGGGACTCATTAAAAATGTTAGTAGCTTTAATTTAAGGGTGTGTAATTAATTGTATTTTAATTAAAAACCATATATCGACAAAATAAGCAACATTTTCAATTTAAACCCATTTTTGCTGCTGAATTATTACATACATAGACATATGAGCTCAACAACAAAGATATTTATTGTTTTTAATCTGTGATTTCACCCATCAGATTGATGCAAAGAGCTTTTATACTTTCCAGTGGTCTCTTTATCCACAATCCATGCAGTGCAGGATTGTGGGTAATTTACCTGAAGCTGAGAAATCAGGTGTGGTTGACATGCACATATAATGTATAGAAAGTCTGTAAATTTCAGCCATATTATTAACAAAACCATATTAGATATGAATGTCAGTCCAAATTTTCAGAGCAAATCTCTTACAGTAACATTAAACACATAACTTCGACTCATTCAGTTTAAGCATTAGTTGGAAATGTAATAATAATAATAGTAATAATACCACTGCAACTGTAATTTTGCATAAAATGCAGGGGGAAAAATGCAAAAAATAAATAAATAAAAACAAAATCTTACCAAGTACTTTTGGTTTAGTTTCTAGCGTAAATATCTTAGTTCACCTGAAATAAGACAAAACTAACAAGTAACTTCTCAGTGAGATGTTCTTGTTCTTTAGTTCTGTTGGTGGATTATTTCATTTCCATAAAGACATTTCTCCTGTTACAAGTGAGATAATCTGCCAGTGGAAATAAAACCTTTTCTCCAGTTTTAAGGTTTTATTTTCTCAAAACAAGATCTTATATCTTGCTGAGAAGTAAATTTAATACACTTGAAATAAGACAAGTGTGCTTGAAAACAGACTAAAAATACTTGGTAAGATTTTATGCTTTTGCAGTGTAAAAGAAATAACTTTGAATTTAAAGAAATATCTTAATTAATCTGAAATCTCATGATCCTCCCGGTTGATGGAGAGTCAGAACATATGAGATGTATTTATTATTTTGATGACCAGGTGAGATATTTGATGATCTTCCACCTGCTGGAGCCGATGACCAGGAAACGTCCAGCAGGATGTTGTGATCAGGAGAGCTGCTGTCATTTGGGAATATGAGTCAGGTGGGATGACTTCATGGCTTTTTACGGGTATTAGGTCATCTCTTCCCCTCACTTTCCCTGTTTCCACCCCCTCCTCTCTCCATCTCTCTCCCGTCTGCCATGTGTAATCACACTGATGCCGAACAGCTATGGTGACACGCCCAGTGATGATGAGTAAGGCTCACCTCATCGCTCGCTGCTCGAATGGGGGGTGATCTCAGACTCCAAAGATCCCGCTTTCAACCTGGAGCACCTGAGCAGCGGCAGAAATGCAACTTTTATGTCTTTGTTTTTAATTCACACTGAGATTGTTAATGTTTTATGAATAAAACATCAGTAAAAACAAAAGAAAACCCTCCCAGGATCGCCGGGTCGTCCCGTTTCTTATCAAAGGAAAAGGAAAAATGTCACTTCACATCATCAGCTGGAATTACATCAGATGTGAAAAAGCAAAAAGTACGGATTTTGTGTTTGATAAATTTAAGGTTTGGATAATATGGGAGAAACATTAAGACTTTCCAGACGTTTTCTCTCTGTTTTCTGAAAAAGATAAAGATCTGAATTTGTAGAAAATTGCTCAAACAAGCAGAAATCTCTTCACACTAATTACATAAAAAAGACAGATGTGATCTATGATGTCAGCTTCTGGCTCGTCCAGCCTGGAGATTTTATCAATCAGCATTTTGTTCTTTCGGCCTTTCACAGGCTAAATATTATTTTTAAAAACTAATTTGTAACAAAAACTTGAATAAAAATGAGGAGGTGAGAATAATGTTGCATATTCATATTTTTAGTTTCTCAGTTTTCTTTTAAAAAATGGTGAAAGTTTCAGCTGATCTGGATGTTTTGTACGAATAAGAACAATAAATGTCAGATGAAATATGTGACAAAAGAAATTACCAAATACAACAAATAACTCGGCCATTCGATTTAAAAAAAGCATCTAGGAAAAATAAACTTGTGTAAATTATTGTAATAAGTTAGAATCTGGAGAAATTTGGATAAAATGTAGAAAAATGTTTCAGGTTATGAACATTTTTGTTCCCATTCTGGTTTATTGTTGGAAATAATCTATAAAAGCTTTTCTGACCTTTCCTGTTTTATAACCCAACGATTGTGTTAGAGAGGATAAATCACAATTAACCTGTCAGCTTTTATATTTGGGTTCATTTTGAAGTGTCCAAATGTCATAAATTATTCAGATTTTTGGACAAAATCCAAATAATTCAGCCATAATTCAAATCAATGTTTCTATGATCATTTCAGGACAGAAACCAGAGCCGATGACACAAAACGCGGTTTTTAAATTAGGATTTTATTGGAAAAACGTGGAAAAGTAACAACTCTGGCAGCAACAGCAGAAACTTTGGCCCACTCTTTGTTTAATCAGAATAAAGTCCAGACTTTGACTAGGTCACTCTAAAAATCTTCTATTTTTGAGCCGTTCTCCTGGATTTTCAGGTTCTGAAGGGAACTGCTCTGTCGTTCTTATTGTTGGATCATGACCTCTGACCTCAGCTGAAGCAGTGAGGCCTGCAAAGAACACGAAAGCAAAGAGGACTGCTTTAGATCAGGGATGAGGTCCTTCAGCCTACTTCATCCTGTCAGACAGGTTCTGTCTTTTGGTTTTCACTCTGATTATGCTTCATCTTAAAAGTGTTAAAAAAAAAAACAAGAACAGTGGGAGTCTGTGTGTTCACACTAACGTTGTAAGAAAATTAGTTTCAAATTAAAACACGAGTCTAAAATGATATGAACATGAGAAAAAACTGAAAACATGCAGGAACTCTGATAAATCTACATTTAGTCCATAGTTTTCTCTTTGATTTGCTGTAAAACCAGTTTAGTTCATAAAACTTTAGATAAAATATTCGACAGGTTGGACATGAAAACGTTGAGCTGCTCTGATTCAGGTAAAGTTATTTCCTTTTTTTTTGACAAAAAAAGCTCTTTGCCATGAAAAATCAAAAATGTTGAAATCCAAAATAAAACCACCTAAAGTGACGTGATTACAGTTTTAAACAACATCAGTCATTTAAGGTGGCAAATTTGAGTTAAAATTAATTCAGTTTCCAGATAGTTTAATAATTATTAAATATGTTCAGGATAATAGTCATTGTGGACCGAAAACATGATCTTTATTTCCTTTCCTGTGTGGCAGCGTCTCCACCAAGGTGAAGGAAAGTCGTCCTTCCTCTTTGGTTTGGACCAGGAACTTTAAAATGAGCCGGAAATATAATATCATTATTTTTTAAAGGCTTTCTGCAGCTTTATGATGGAGCCGTCTGGAGGAAGCAGGAAGAGCTCAGACTGTCTTGGATGCGGTTCAGATAAAGTGATGCAAGACGCAGATCAACAGCAGTTTTCTTTGTTCCTCTCATGCAGATTACTTCAGTGATTAAGTGTTTCCTGTCTGTGGCTGTTTTACTTTAAAAAGTTACAGATTTAATTCAGTATTTGGGATATTTTACCCTTTAAATATGCTGTGATTGTTGTCTGAAGCACAAGCTTATGCAATAGTTTCTTAGCAGCACAGACGCCAGGCTGTTCCCGTCCTGCAGGCAGAGTTTGGGATCAGGGGATCCACTCAGCCTTTTGTTTTCCAGAGTGTGACCAACAGTTCTGCTGGATCATTCATGAACATTAGGAGCCTAAACAAACCATTTGCAGCTCTGCAGCATCAGTCATGTAAAATTCATGCGCGGCGGTTACATAATGATGAGCGCGTCCAGGAAGCCCGAGCGGCTTCACTCCAGTTCAGTTTTATTTGTGTTTGCTGTTTGTGTTTGGACTGAAGAATTAAACTGTCTGCGCTGCTCAACCGGACCATCTGTACCGCGCCGTAATGGCACTCATGCTGCTTTTGTTGCCTTGAGGAATGGTGGCTTGATGGCTCAGTGGCGGCCGCTTTAATTAAATTATCAATTCATGTGAAACCCGGAGCAGGTCAGCCAATCAGTCATTGCCAAAGTGGGGCTTGTGTCCTGAGTGAAAATGATGCTGCTGTTATTTATTCTCATTTAAACAATATGTGGGATAGAAAACAGAGGAGGACAAAGTTTATGACAAAAAAACCCCAAAAAATTCTGAGCTTAATCTCAGAAATTTTCTAGAAACAAACTTGAAAATTTCTGAGTTTCAAAAGTTTAAAATTTTCATCTTTGGAAACTTTATGAGCTTCAAAAGTTCAAAATATTTGTGTGATATGTTTTGAAAAATTTGCCTTTGGAATCTTTGAAATTTGAAGAAAAAATTTAGATTTTTCTCAAATTTTCAGAAAATCTCCTAATTTGAGAAAAATCTAGTATTTCTGAGATTAATCAAAAAATTTCTGACCCTAATTTTTGACTTTTGAATATCAATATTTTTCAAGTTTTTTCTAAAAAAGTTCTAAGATTAATCTAATATTCTCAAATATTTTTTCTTGCAAGCTTATTTATTTATTTATTTTTAATTTTGGAGCTCAGAAATTTCCAAAGATTTCAGATTAATCTCAAAATTCAATGTTTTTGCCACTTTATTTATTTTATTTTTTATTGCATTGTCCCCTTTATGAAATAAATAAAGTTCAAGAGTCCTGTTTACAGACTGATTGCAAAAAACATGAGCTTTTTGATTAATGTGCAAAACATTAAGATTGCACATGACCCTGATCCTGCCATCTCCATGGTGAAGCATGGTGGCGGCAGCATCATGCTGTGTGGATACTTTTGTTGAGCTGGAAATGGAAGTTGGACAAAGTTGAATGGACGCCACTCTTCCCTAGTTTGTTCATTTTCCTCCTTCTGGGGTTTGAATATTTATGTAACAAATTATAAACTGATGTCTTGTTGAGTTTTCCTGTCTGAGTCGTTGAATTAGTCCTGGTTTTATATTTCAGTAGTTTGTTTTTGTAACCTCCTGGTTCCGTGTTTCCTTTCATAAATGAGGCAAAGAGATATTTTGCTCTTGTTAAAGTTTCTTTTTCCTTTACAGCGTCGCTGATTTCTCTGCCCAGCGGTCCAACAGATCATCGCAGTCTCATCTTTTACTTCTCTTCTTTACTAAATGTTTGTTTGTCCAAATCCACGAAGGTCTGAAAATATTTTAATGTCTGTCAGATGGTTTTATCCTCAGACTTCCCATCCTGGAGCTGATTCTGCAGGTTTGCATCATGGAACTGAGCACAACTTGAGATATTTGATTCAATATTTCAGCCTGGACTCAGACGCATCTGTTTCCGGTGATGTTTCTAATAACATTATCATACAATAATCTGAACAATAATCTCTCAATATTTTTCTTCTGGAAATATTCCAATCGTATTCTGCCATTGTAGTTGAAAAAAAGAAAGAGTAGTAATTTTCACTAAAAAATTTTTTAAAATTTGCTTGAATAAAACTCGGAAGTATTGAGAATAATTGTAAAACATTTCTAGAAAAAACAAGGAAATTTCTGAGTTTGAAACGTCAAAAATTAGCAAGATAAAAAAGAACATTTGAGATTAATCTAAAAATATTTCTGAAAAGAATGTGGAAATTTCAGAATTTTAAAAGTTAAAAATTTGCTTGAAAATCTCAGAAATTTTGAAATTAATCTTGGAAAATTTTTAGACAAAATTGAGAAATGTCTGAGCTCCAAAAGTGAAAAAAATTTTACTTTTCAAACTCTGAAACTTTTCAAAAGTCTAAGATTTTCAACTTTTGGAACTCAAAAATTTCAAAAATTTTTCTAGAGATTTGCTGAGATTAAAGTAAGTTTTTTTTCTTTTTTCCAGCAAATGTTAAATTTTTCAAATTCAGAAATTTCCAAGTTTCTTGGCAGAAATTAATTCTGTTTTGTGTCTGTAATATCTTTAACAAAATGTGTTCATTTGAAGTTCTGTCCACCTTCATGAGACGTTTCAAAGTTATTCTTTGGACTTTGGCTGCTTTTCACTCATTTTCAGCCGTAAAAATAAAAATTTCTTTGTTCAAACTCTGAAGTTTAGACACATAAAGACTGAAACTTAAAGGACCAACCTGTATAACAACTAATCTAATTAATTGCATTTTCTTAAAGTTTTTCAAGTGGAAAGGTAAAAATTCTCTTTAAACTTTTTACTTTTTAGGTTTTACCATGTTACCTCTAAAAACTGCTAGGATGTTCCACTGGTCATGAGACAATGAGGAAAACGTCAGAGTAAAGGCATTTTCTAAAAGGGAAAGTGTTAAAAATTGGCACAGAACTTGATATCAGTTGAAAGTCTGGCCTGTGATCAGTTTAAGGTGACGCATTTCTTAGATTTGTTTGTATTTCTCGGAGGTATCTGATAATTTAATGAGCTATAAATAGTTTTCAGGACTGAAACTCTTCATTTAACCAATTTTCTAATTTATTAAAATGTTATGCTCTGAAAATATATTTATTATAAAGAAAGACCTTAACAAAATAATATTTTAATCTTGAATTTAGCGGAGTCCAAGTTAAAGAGGTTTAAAAGTTTTTATCAAACTCAAGCTGTTTAAATGTTATGGTTTAATACTTCCATGCTCTGCTAACGGCGGCCGCCAGAGGGCGCACGCGGGTTTCACCGTAATTAGCAGAGATTGGCAGCCCAATCAGCAGAGCAGATCTGCAGGTGGTGGCTGTCTGGACTCGGCTCGGCTCGGTTCTGCAGCTCTCAGTTAGGTTCAAAGATTCAAAGACGCCTTTCAGAGAGGAGATAAAGCGATGATTAAGCGGCTTGTCGACATTTTGAAAGGTCAGCGCAGACCGTGAACAGCAGAGGCGTGTTGGAAACCGCTGCAAAGATAGAAGGTAAGGCGAGATGCGCAACAACGCGCTGGTTTTCTCATGAACGTTTCCCCCTTTGTTCCTCCCTGTGTCGGTTTATTGAAGTGGGCAGACAGACAAGGAGTTGAATCAGTTCATGAACTTACTGACCCATGCTGTGGAAAAGGGGGAAAAACGTTTTTATGCAGCGATTCAGCCGCTGGGTGGCGCTTTGTTTGCTACTGAATTACTGAATTCACAGCAGCTATTGTGGCAGCAGGGGGCGCCAGAGAGGCGCAAACTGGGAGGTTCAAGATGATTGATGAAGAAAGCAGCTTCGTTTGCAACAAAGTAGATTTGATTAAAACTCACGTCAGTAAAACAAAGTCTGCAAACCCTAAACAGTGAATATCTGGTACATTAATGGTTTAATCAGCAGTTTGAGTTTCTCTGGATGTTTGACCTCAGAGTGAGGCGTCAGTTTCCTTTCAGTTTCTATGGATGTTGAAGCCTGAAGAAAACCTGATGCAACTTTGGCCCTCAGATGCTGATTATTTTTCACATTTTGAATCAATTTAGTACTTTAAATGTTGGATTTACCTCTTCTGCATTCCAGCAGGTTCTTCAGAGATCAGCTAGTGATCTATTTATTTAATTCAAATTTATTGAAGCAGAAAAACACATTTTAAAGAGATTAATCACGGATGTGTTTTAGAAAAAACTTGGGCATTTCTGAACTTTAAAAGATTGAAATCTTGTTTGCATTCATTTCTGGTGTTGTAAATAACAGTCACATACAATAATCTGAATTGGCTCTTAATTTTTGTTCCTTCTGGACTTTGTTTTAACCCTATAATGGCATTTTAGGGCTATTGTATATTAAACTGATTTATTTTATTTTTTAATCTCAGAAATTTTCTAGAAATAAATGTAAATTTCTCAGTTTCAAAAGCTGAAAATGTGCTCCAAAAAATGTCAGAAAATGTTTTAATACACTTTTCCTAGAAAAAAACTTAGACATTTCTCAGCTTCAAACATCAAGATTTACCATTTTGAGACTCAAATAAAAAATGTAGGAAATTCTTGAGCTTACTCAAAATTTGAGTTTTTTTATGGTGGAAATTTACTCCTTTTCATTTCCCATAATACTAATGCGAAGTGAAGATGATGATGATGAGGCATTTCTGTGCCTCTGGTTTGGTTATTTCTGGGTTCTGACCTGAAGGCGCTCGGTAAGCTCCACCTTTCGTTCCTATTTCCCAGTTTATGAAATACTCAATAAGTAGCTTCACTATAGTTTTATGTGATGTCAGCAAACGTTGCGTCTGTCATGTTGGAGGACAAACGGTAGAAACAACAGATCTGTTGTTGTTCTGCTGCTGAATGATTCCAAGGTTTGAGTTTCTAAAACCTGAAGCTGGTTGAGTTTAATCAGTTTTTAGTGTTTGCTGGTTTTTACTAGTAAAATATTAATAAATAGAAACTTTATTTCAGACTGAAAGTCCAACCAAACAGAAAAAAAGGACAAAATAGGAAACAGACAGACATAATTAGTTAGATAATACACAGATTAGTTTTTATTGTATTAGAAGTTCTGTTTTTGTTTTTTTGGGGGTTTTTTATACTTTGGTTAATTTTTAGGTGCAGAATACAAAAAGGATTGTGTTTAATAAATGCTCACCAAAAAGTTACGTTTTCAAAAAAAAGATTGCGTTATTGTTGAACAACCAGCTGACTGGTGTTTTCTCCCAGTTTTTGCTGCCGCCATTTTGCTTTTTGTAAGTGGAGCGCCATAATTCGCTGACAGCTGACGTAAAAAAAAATCCATTTCACGTCGGTTCTGAAGGCTAATAAATGCATTCATAAACATGAAAACAAGTTGTTATATCTATAATTTTAGTATGTTTCAGATTTTTAATGAACAATATAGTTACTGAATTTTTTGCTAGTTCTGGTTAACTGTAATAACCTTGGCGGTCAGATGTCTGAGAGTTTTTCCAGATGGAGACGATGAGGCACGCTGGAGGATAAACATGCGGTTCCAGAAATCGGGCTGAATTCAAGGAGAAAAGGCTGCAGGTCCAGATGAGTCAGTGCATCTGAATGTGGGCAGTTTGTTACGAGGGTTTCCTCAGATTCCCACTGGAGAGCCGCTTCCTGTCATCGAATCAGAGCTGATTCTGGCTGTTTGTTGCAGCTCTGACTCAGATATCTGACCTGCCCTGTTTTATCCTTATTTGCATTGGAAACTGAAGACACAAAACAACATTTGTTTGATGTTGAGCCGCATTCTGGATTTCTGCATGACTAACATCCACTGTGTCTGAGACAAAATGACTGACTGGTCATAAATGTAGATTGTTTCTTGTGAACTGAGTTTAGTTGTGAATATTTAACTTGGAATCTGAATGAGTGCAGGCTGAGCCGAACCGAAAGAGGAGCATTCGTTGGTTCTGCAGAGCTCGTTCCTCAGGTTTTAAACAAGATTGAAGTTGATCTGAAAACGTTTCACTTTCCTTTTGAGGCTGAAATTCATTTGCATCCAAATTCCCCTTTTTCTTGGAAAAGATGGAAGTCACTGAGAAACCCAACGGTTTTTTTTTGGTTTTAGTTTTTCCTGCTGTCATTATTTCCCATGAAGAGAAGGTGGCAAACAGGAAGAGGATCCACAGCTAACATGGACGTCTAAAGAGTCAGTCAGGCTGATTCTTTGGTTCAGAATAAGAACGGCGTGTCTGCTGATGACCATTCCTCAGATTTACTGTTCCGGACCAAAGTGAGTCAGTTGTTCTTACAGAGGAGGAATAAATCCTGAAATCCTTCACTGATTATTTTCAGGGAACTTTTTAATGTGAATGGGACAAGTTCAGAAACGGAGTAGCAGGGGATCTCTTCTAAACTTTAACACTAAGTAAACACTAATATTAGGGATGCATCGATTTATCGGCACCGATTTC
The DNA here is from genome assembly GCA_010277075.1 of Poeciliopsis retropinna. Lineage (NCBI taxonomy): Eukaryota > Metazoa > Chordata > Actinopteri > Cyprinodontiformes > Poeciliidae > Poeciliopsis > Poeciliopsis retropinna. Next base: position 732,523 of record VMRM01000007.1, on the reverse strand, counting down.
CTTCATTTAAGGGGAGATTATCAATCAGTGTTTAAATGTGAAGTTGATCTTATCTCCCTCTGCAAATGTCTTAAAATCAGCCACTGTCCTCTTCTGCTCCACAGCAGCAGGTTGTTGGCCCCGCCCACCAGCTCATGTCTGCATGTTTGCAGTTAGTCGTCCCACTGTTACAAACTCAGCGACTTTCTTGCTATATTTAGCAACATTTCTGACAAAAACAATTTGTATCAGTCAACATCAGATTCAGCAGCTCAGACTTTTTATAGATCAGGGGGAAAAAACTGCGATCACTATTTATTATGTTTGGAGCAAAAGAGGAGCAATCCAGAGTCAACAGCTTCAGTTATTACAGCTGGAAATGAGAAATCAGGATGAAATCTGGGTGTAGTGATGAACTCTGACCTGAACCTTCAGTCCACATAAAGACGGTTACAAAATCGGCCTTTTGTCAGCTGAAGAACATTTCCAAGATTACAGGACTAAAAAAAAACGAGATCGAGAGAAACTCGTCCATGTTTATCTTTAGTCACTGATCCAGAATGCTGCTGCTGCAGTTCTGACTAAAACTGCATGAATGTGTGACACAAACAAACTGAAAAATAAACTAGATCTAAAGATTGGCAGATTTTTTTTTCTTAAGAAGCTCCTTTTGGCTGCCTGCCTGGTGCTTTCAGTGGTAAGGTCTTGGTGTGGGCAGGAGGCGTGAGCAGCTCCTAACTGGGACGTGTTACTGGGAGGCCGACGCGGCACCGGGCCGGGATACTCCCTATGCCCAAACAGGGCCACCGTCTGGCTTCATGCGCACACTTTTCCATGGTGAGGAGGAAAATAAGAACGTCTGTTTCTCCCTGCATCCCATCCTGATTGGACTGCGTCTCCATTAACTCCACCCCAGAGAAATAAATATAAGAGCGGGGTCAGTTTGTGTCAGATGTTTTAGGCTTTCAGGGTGAATTATGGGATTTATTTAGCTGTTTTTAAGGATCGTTTCCCTTCAGGTTTGGACTTCAGCTTATTTTCCTGTCAGATTTTAGCTCTAACTGGTTGATGTGTTTGAGTGAAGTTTCGCCTCCTAAAAAGCTGTTTTGTTTTTTATTTTGTTTTTTGCTGCAGGATTTTTCAGGTTTTTTTCCTGCGTGTTATGGGTTGTTTCTGCACATTTCCCTCTCCCTCCAGCTGCTCGGTTTCAGTGTTGCTGCGTTTTATTGACAGACCGCTCGGTCCGGCCGCTGAGGTCAGCCTGAGCGAAATGACAAGGGAAGTGGTAGGAGGGAGACGGAGCCGGCGCCTGGCTCCTCCTCGTGGCCTCCCCTCCCCCGCCTCCTCTCCTGCTCCAGCAGTAGGTAGAGGCGCTGCGGCGAAGGCAGGCAGGCAGTTCAGGGCTCGAGCCGAAGCCGCACACACCCACCAGAGCAGGACCGCGTCCTTCAGCCGATCCTTCCCTCGCCGCAGCAGAACAACTGCCACACAACCTTCCCTGTTTTTCCCCTCCACAGTCTGCAGGAGGACTTTCTCACCGCTACGGTAAGAGCCTCACGTGTTTCTGTGACTCGCTGTTCAGACGGGTTTCATTTGGACTCGGTTATTCCTGAGAGCCTCGACGCGTGAATTCGCCTCTGTGGGCGTGTTCGGGCGTTCCACCCACATGGACGTTTAGGAATGACAGCGGCGATGGGATTCATGGAGAAGTTTGGCGTTCCCGCCCACCCTCCTCTGGAGAATCAAACATTCACCAAATGTTTCATGGTCCTGCACGATTATTGGTGGAGATAACGGCTGATAAACGCTTTATTACGTTTTATTGGTGAATCTGTGCCGAGTCGGAGCTTCAAGGGCTTTACTCGTTTACTTTAGTTTCTGTTTATACTCTGGTAAAATGGTGAACCGGGACCGTTGTAGATGGGAAGAAAAATGAGTAGATTTATGCAAAAAAAACTCTGGAATTTTGATCTCTGGAAATTTCTAGTACAAATGTGGAAATTTCTGAGTTTTTAAAGTTAAAAATTTGCTAGAAAAAAATTCTGAATTTTTGAGATTAACGTCATATCTTCTATAAAAAAAATAAAAAAAAGACGTTTTTGTTCCCCACAAAAAACATAAAACTTCAGATTTTTTTGTGTAACTTGCTCTGCAATGAGATGTTCTTTAGTTTTTTTTTTTTTTTTTTTGTTTTTTTTTAAATAGAGCATTTCCAAAAGTAAAAACTGTTTTTTTTTTTTTGAGAAAATTTCTGAGATAACTTTATTTTTTTATTATTATTTTTTACTTTTCAAAATCAGAAATTTCCCCTTTTTTCTAAATAAACTACAAATTATATGAACCTAATTGCAATTTGAGTGTTTTTTGGCATAAATCTACTTTCTTCTTCTGACTGAAGTGACACCGATACGTCTTTGTACCTGGGAGTTTCTGTCGAGCACAGACAATTTCTCCAACACTGTTTAAACATTCGGATAAAAGTTGAATCAGTTTCTCTAACTCCAGCCCGTTCTGAGTCCTGCTACCCTTTTCTGGGCATCCTGCCACCCTGTTTATCAGATGACTCAGCGCTCAGATTGTTTTATATGTGGAGATGTTGCAACAAGTTTTGTGTAAAGAAAACATTGGAGCAGAACGTTTTCTTTTTAATTCTAAACTCTGGAAAGGAAAAGGAGGAGAGATGTTTTAATTTTGGCTGCCTGCTTGCAACTTTCACTGCAGAAACACAAAATCTGTGGGTTAGTGTCTTTTATTTGTATTTAGATATTTACACTAGAAACTACACTAAAATACCACACAATTTGTAATGATATGAAGGCTAAACTCATCAGTTTCACCTTCATTTGATTAGTTTGTTTGATAAGAACAATGCATACAAACTGAACAGAAATGAGTGTGGAACTGATTATCTAATCACACTGCAGTCCCTGGTTAAACATTTCTGTACCATTTATATAAATCTCAAATATTCAGTTAACGCTCTAAAGATTTCTCGTCTTTGGTAACAGTAAAATAAAATGTACAACATTATTAATAAATAGTTAAAATATATACAAAACATGGCAGAATTATTCATGAAATGCTGTATGTGATTAAATTAGTCTAAAATGTTAAAATATATTTTAATATAAATGCAGAACTGATTATAAAGTAACAGAAAAAGGGGTGGGGCTGGTGGTTGCTGTAGTAACCACCAACCATCAACAACAGCACTAGATACCAGTAAAGGCCTGGAGAAACGACTATTTGATTAAAATAAATTCAAAGCGTGAATGAAGACATTTTGATGTGATGTTAAAATAAAACCTTGTTTCATATGAATTCAAACCGAGCCAGTTCACTTCAACCGGGCCCAGACTGAGGTCGGTAGGCGGACCGGATCTCTCATCAGAACGTGATTGACACCAAACAAACTGGACTTTCCAGACTAACGGACTGGAGTTAGATTAAAGCAGTTTAAACGGAGCTGGTGTGAACTCACTTAGACAATCCAGTTCTGACAATCCTCTAGCGGCTCTGTAACTGTTTTGCCTCACATTAACTCGCCCTCTCCTTCCCCACAGCCAGCCCCCCACATCTGTGCCACTGACCATCACTCGCCATGGAAACCCCAAGCCAGAAACGCCGCAGCGCCGCCTCCCCGACCCGCATCACCCGGCTGCAGGAGAAGGAGGAGCTGTGTAACCTCAATGACCGGCTGGCGGTCTACATCGACAAGGTGCGCTCCCTGGAGTCTGAGAACGCCTCGCTGCGCCTGCGCATCACCGAGTCAGAGTCAGAGGTCACGCGCGACCTGTCCGGCATCAAGACGGCGTACGAGACGGAGCTGGCCGACGCCCGCAAGACGCTGGACATGGTGGCCAAGGAGCGGGCGCGGCTGCAGCTGGAGCTGAGCAAGATCCGGGAGGAGCACAAGGAGCTGAAAGCCAGGTAGGAGCGGCGGGTTCCCACTCCAGACATCAACCAATTAATCACATGATCAATCAAACTGAGAGCAATCATTTCCATCTGCGTGGTTCTTTTTGAGGATGCTGCCCTTTAAAGTTATCGGAAAGCTACCATTTGGGAAAAAAAACAAACATTTGACACTCAGAACAAAGTAGTTCGATTTCAGTTCTTTTATTTTCCATTGCTGCTTCCTGGCAATTATTGGCTGTTTTCTGTCCGTTTGAAGGGTCAAAAACTTTATGATCTGTTTGATCTGTTCTGTTTATATATTTTGTATATTTAAAATGTCTTCCAGTTCCAATATTAGATGTTCTTTGGAAATTAAAATGTAATTTTCTTTCAGAAGATGCATTACTATGCCGTTATTATATTGGGTGCAAAATGCAGTTACAGCATTGTCATTTATCACAATAATTTCAGTGACAGTTTGTCATCCAGTGAAATGTGTTGTGACGAGCCCAGCAGGTTCCCAGTCCGACACCAGTCACCGATTATGTAACTCCAGATTGAGTTTAACTGGCTGTAACGAAGCGGTTCTGCGCCGCGCTGCAGGGGGAGCCGAGAATCTTAAATATTTGCTTTGTGGTGCTGCACAAAGTGATTAATTGATAAAAATGGTTTTTAGGGCGACTGTTTCTGATTTCATCGTGTTGTTTAGCGTTTCTTTCCATCTGTTGCTCATCTGCAAACGCAGCCCATCCCTCTGACGCTCGTTTCAGCTTCTGGATTTTTCTGTTGAATCTGAATCTTTGTTCTTTATGAAAACATATCTTTGTTTCAAAAAATATTTTACACACAGGAAAAGTTTTCATCCACATGAACAAATCTGTCCTGGGTGTTTGTTTTGAACATGCCGAACCTATAGGGGGCAGTGTAGCGCAAAGCTAAAACTTGTCAGCTGTGAATCGTGCCTCTTACCTGGGACTCTGTTCAGAGGTTATGATTTTGAGATGGTGGCGCCCATAAACCGTACCAATACCTCCTGTAAACATAAGCTCAGTTTTGCATAAAGAAAGCTACGTTTAATTTCTCTCGTTTAAAGTTACGGGTTCTACGTGTAGCATTGAGTTGTAGAAGAACTCTTATGTCCTATAAAATAAACATTATTCTTACAGTAAAGGTTTTTATACTGTTTACTAATTTAAACGGTATAAAACTGTATGTTTTCATTTCCCGATGTCCGGCTCCTAGCCAGGGCTGGACAGTATGGCTGAAATGCATATCACAATATAGCGCTATATATTCATATCAGTTTATTGATGATTATTGATTAGTTTTTTTGTTTTAAATTCTGCCCAACTTGTGGCATGACCTTTGCTGTTTTATCCACAAACTGCTGCAGCGCAACTTACTCACCAGGTTGTTGCTAGGTAACCAAAGAGTGGTGAGTTTGCTAGCTGGTCATGAGAGGTTGAGCAGCTACAGCCTTTCCTTTGCCTACATCTCCCAGAACTCTGTGGTTCTGGATCAGAATTCATCGATTGTTTCCACAAGTCTGAACCGGAAGCGATCCGCCTACCAAGATGGCGGTCAGCTACACCCGCATTTCCCAACCCTGGTCCTCAGGGCACACTGCCCTGCATGTTTTAGGTATTTCTTTGCTTCCAACTGATTTCAATTGATGACTAACAGTCGTTTGTTGAACTGCAGTCAGTTGAATCAGACACATTAAAGCAGGGAAACCTCTAAAACATGTAGCCTTGAGTGTTGCCTTGAGGACCAGGGTTGGGAAACACTGAGCTACAGTCACATGAGAGCTATGTATTGATACTGAGTATCATAACAAGTTGTTGTTTTTTATCAGCCAGCCTTCAGACTCTGTCTGAGTGTTTCTCTGGAACTTTGGGTCCAGATCTGCATGAATAAATCTGATGGTTGCATTTTCACTGCAACTCTCTTTCTGCCTGCGGCTCACACCCAGTGCTCTGAACTAATACAGTGGTGCAACTGCATACCTCAGTAGCAGGAATGCTGCAGGGAGCCAGACCTGATGCAGGCTCTCTGGGTGACATTCCCCCTTGCTGAGTCTGTTTGAATCGTTGACTAACAAGCCTCGGGCCTGGGCTGTGTTGGAGGGACACACCTCTTCACACAATGCTCCACCTTTCCCTCTCCAACTGCCTTGTTGAGGCTCGGTTCCTGTCGTCATGCAGGGATAAATGCAGCTTTTAAATCAAGCTTTTAGTTTTAGCTTGGTATTAAAATGTTGCCTTGTTTTTCCCGTCAGTGTGGTTCTGGTTCTGATTTAGACCCAGTGTCTGAAACATTCCAGCGGCCAGATCTTTCCCTCCAGCGTGGAAAATATGCTGCTGCAGAAAAACAAAAGTCTCTTGTTCTCTTCAGGGGCTCAAACATTGTAAAGAGACGCGTCCAGGAACTCCTGAGTAAGAAATGAACGTACATCACAAAATAAGACTTGACATAATAATGAAACGATGCTGTGTTTCATTATTATTATTAGCCAGTAATTATTATGGGATGTTAGCGGCTCATAGCTTTATGCTCATGTTGCCTTGTAGTATCATCATAACATAAATGTTTCTCTAACTTAACGCAGGTCAGAACAAAATAAACTAACCTCAGTTTGGCACTGATAAGCTAGCTGCTACATTACAGAAACACTTCCTGCTGAAGATATCAAAATAAAAGCACTTCCTGTCTCACTCAGACATTATTTTACTCTTTTTCTCCACTTTGTCTCATTCATTATGCTGGTAAATTGAAACATTTTTTCTATGAAGAAAAGAAGGATTTAAAATGGTTTCCCAATTTTAAAACGTTTCCAGTTCAAACCAGATTCAGTGAGATTATGAAGACTGGGATTAACAGATGTTAACTCAGACATCATCTAAATTAAAAGCAAGTTAATGCATATTCAGAGGTAATTATTCCATGTTCATGATATAATTTTGACCTAAAACTAACCAGTAATTGTGTGCATTGTCGCCTGCAGTGACCTGTTTGTTTCAGAGACTTTGCTCTGAATTTAAGTGACTAAATGTTTAATGCTGCTTGATTTTTATCTCCTGCTCTATCTGGAGCGTTATCGTCCTGATAGAAATGTTGTAGGTTTTTTTTCCCCCTGAAATTTTTGAGCGCAAATTGTCAAACATGAACGTCATTTTTATTTTTTTCAGAAAAGTTTAGATTAATCTTCAAAATTTCTGAGCTTTTTTCCCCAGAATTTCCATGTTTTTTTTCTACAATATTTCTGAGAAATTGTTAAATATTTGAGGTCTTTGGTGGAAAAGTGCTCTTCTTTTTGCCTGACAGCTGTCGTATTAGCTGCTGCTGACTGATTAAGTGTTGAGAGAGCAGCGTTCAGCCTCTGTCTTGTGATTCTGCTCCTCGGCGCTGATGCTGTTTTCCAGAGGAAGCAGCTCTTCTGACGCCTGTGTGGTGAAACTCCTCCCTCCTCTCTGCTGCTTTCAGCCGGCCTGTTTGGTGTTTGGTTGCCATGGTGCCGTGACGCAGCGGTGACTCATAGGTTTTTTTTGATGCCTGTGTGATGGGCTGAGTGGTCTCGTGTGATGGGAAGTGACTGAAGGGCTTCCTGCTCGCTCCCGTCGTCGTTTCCCTCTGAATGCGACGCAACAGGTGAAGCGTTGAGTCCGGTCCAGCCGAAGGGACACACCTGTTCAGCATGACGGCTGCGCTCACACACACAGCTTTGTTTGACTAACTGTAGCACATGTCGCCGTCCCGCAGGGAGAACCTCAAGCCGTCTGCTCGGAATACCAGACATTCCCCTGCAGCTCCGGCTGCTTTCATAAATGATTTAAAAACGGTTGGAAAGTGAAATGTGCAAAAGCAGGTAGAGGGTGGCGCTCCTTTCTGCTGGGTTTGGATGAAAACCTCTGAAACATTTAGCCCTGAGCTGTTTGCTAATTTATGGCTGAAAAAATGATAAAACGTTCTGAATATGTTATTTATGATTATTGTGTTTCTGTCTTCATGGAGTCACTTAAATAAACCTCAGGCATCACCTCTGATGCCTGAGGTTCAGAGGTGATGCCTCTGAACCTGGTTGTTAAATTTACATTATTGATCTCATCAGACTCTCAGTCTGCTCTGAGGAAGGTTACCTCACCTCAATATGCTGAATGCTTGAGGTCATCAATCAGTCTTCTGATTGATTGATGTTGATAGACTGCTAAAGTTTGTCATGTTGTATTCTGGACAGTTGAAGTGTTGCCTTGATTCTTTCATGCATATTTGAGAAATCCTTCAGTCTCCATGGAAACCTTCCAGTTTTTAAAGACAAAGTCCATATATATATTTATATATATATATAACGGCTGAAGGCAACAGTTTGCTAATTGGTGCTGGCTAGTCTGCAGGAGCTGAGTGGGGAATCGCAGAAACTTGAGCTACATCTTGAAGGCTGGGCTCGGTCCACCCAGGCGTTTTACTGAATGGAATGGTTGCCACGGTGATTAAAGGATTTGTTAAACATGCATTAAAGGCAAGGCAACATTCCAGGTCTGTGTTTGATGAGGGAATAACATAACACAAGGTAAAGCTAAAAATGGTCCATTTTACATGAACACTGCCTCTTTAAAATCATCTGAAAGCAACGCGGGTTCAGTCGGTTTGTCTTTTTATCGTTCATCCAAACGGGAAAACGTACAGAGAACGTTACACTTTTTTACGCGACTGCACCGCATTTTTTAACTATTTTCCCCAAACGAGTGTTGACTTGTTCACCTGCCGCCTCTCTGCTGTAGAACACCTGAATTGCGGTTCTGACAGACAGGCGGTTCTGTCTGATAGTGATCTTCAGGTAAACAGACGAACCCTTTTCCTGTCCAGACACAAAGCGCAGCGCCGCCCCACCTGTTGAGGTTCAGGGCGTGGCTTCGGGCAGGACGAGCTTCTGCTAAGACTTTTATTTTCTTTTGGGAAACCGTCTTTAGATCTGGATTTAAAAAAGCTCCAACGTGGTCTGACATGTTTCTCTGCAGACTGAAGGTTAACGAGGCAAAGATGGGTCGTATGTTCCTGTGGTAACAGTCATAACCATGCAGGAAGTAGATTTATCATGCTGCACATCCCTGCTTCCTGTGCTGGGATGTAGCTGAGTATTAAGCCTTTACAGTTTATAGTGAATTATTACTGTGTGTTTCACTATGGGTCATTCAGATATTCTATAAATAACTGGAAATTCCCTCGACTTTGTGCAACAGGTCTTGTATTTTTGTTTGCTGCAGGGTAAAGGCGACACCCGAGCAACACAGACGCTGTGAGAAACAAATATCTAATAATAAACTGACCGTTCTGTAGAGGAAGCAGAGTCATCAGACGCAGCGTAACATTTATCCCAGCGAGTCAAGTTTCTATATTTAACCTCAGGGGAACCGCAGGCACACTGCAGAGGTAAAACTTTAAACATCTGAGCCTTTTAGGGCCTTCAGGAGGATTTATGGAGTTGCTCAGATAAAATGTTTTAGTTTCTTTCCTAAAATGGAGAAAAGGAATACGTGTTTCTCTTTACATCAGAGAGCCAGGGCCGGTGGAAGGCTAAACGGGGGCCTGGGCCCCCTCGTCCTGCAGGGCACCATTAGCAGCGTTTCAGTTCAGAGTGGAGAGAAATCTGGAAGAGAAGGCCAAGTTTAATTGACTGGAAACAACAAACTGAAGCTCAGACATGAAAAAGATTAACCTTCAAGCATCAGATTGTAACCATGGCAACACAACAAACCGTGAAGATCATAGTCTTACAAAGTAAAGATGCTCTTATCTTGATGTATCTTGAGATCATAGCAAGAGAAGAAGAACAGAGAAATGTGATCAAATGACATGAAAAAATCCAATTTACAAGTTTTCTCAAGAGGGCTGAAAAACATGACTGGAACAACTTGTCATAAGTGTTTCATAACAATCGATTATAGATAATTATGGATTAGTTTTCTTGTTTTAAACATTTGAAAAACTGCCAAACTGGTGACATTTACTGTTTAATCCAGAGCTTTCACTACAAGGCGTTGTTTTTTTTTTAAATTTTTAGGCGTTACGAGGTAAACTGCTGCTGCGCAAGTCACTCCAGGGTTTGTTGCTAGGCAACCAGAGTGAGTGAGCTGCATTAGCTAGCCAGGAGAGCAAAAGCCTTTCCTCTGCCTACATCTCCCATAAGGCTTTGCAAATATTCTGTCAGATGAATTGATCACATGTCTATCACAAAATATATTGTTGATTTATTGTTCAACACTAATTCTAAAACAAACCAACTTTAGATCTGCAGTCTTTACTAAATTTAAGCATTTATTCGAGGCCCCTGATGGTTCGGGCCCGAAGCAGCTTGGTTTCTTATGCCTTGGGGCGTCTCTGATGAAATTTGTTTATTTTAGCTGCTCTGGATTTGGCGCTGAACGTTTTGGCTGTTTGTAGTTGTTTGTACAGTCTGAAAACTCGACGTCAGCAGCAGATCCATCCGTCAGCAGAAGCTTGTTAAAGAATGGAACGTTGCTTTATTCAGCTGCAGCAGCTGGAAAATGGTATATTAGGAGGCTTAGAGTTTTGTTTAATTCTCCTGAATGTTTTAATTTGCTGTTTAAGTGTGACTGCGCGTCGTAATGTTTTAAAACGATGGTGAGGTTAAGTGATCGGTTTCCTTCTGGAACAATCTGCCGTTTCTCTTGGAGTTGGAATTACCTTCTGCAAACGAAAAGTAGGTCAGTTTAGTTTGCAAATGTTTTATGCTCCAACAGGCACAATGTATGCAAATTCAACTCTGTTCAGTTACATCATCATATTTACAGCCACAAAAGTTTCATTGTGATCGAAGGAAACTTGGAAAATATCAAACGATTCAGGGTTGAAATTTCAAACGTTTCAGCATCATAACAGAGCGTCGCTCCGCTGCTTTCGCCCTCCGGTGATCGTCACCGCAGCTCGGCTTTCCGCCCAGGAGGAACAGCGCTGCTGGAACTAATAACATTAACGGAGGCACCATTATATGGTGGTGGCCCAGTACATCATGCTGGTGATCGGTGGTTCGAGTCAGAGCTGCTTCTCTTCACCCACCTGCAGCCTTTCTTCATGTCATTTGATCACATTTCTCTGTTCTTCTTCTCTTGCTATGATCTCAGCCTGGATTGTGTCAGCGGACAATTGTCTGTCAGGGTGAGTCATGGCGGGGAAGATCTGAGCTCTTTTATCTGGGAGTCATGTAAACCGAATCACGGCGCTCCATCAGCTCTGATGAAGCTCTGGGGGGCCAGAAAATGCTTCCAATCCCAGGCGGCTTGTTAGAAAAATGATTCAGAGCTGAATTATCTTTGAGATGCAGATACTTTCATTTTTTTGTTTCTTGTTCTCTATTAGTCTGCCTGGATGTCTTCCAGCCTCGTCTGGCGGATCTGGATTCAAACAGTAAAACCTGGGAAGGTTGACTTTTATTCATTTTGCCTGAATCTAACCTTCCAATACAAATCACAGGCTAAAGGAGACGTATGCAAAATTCAATAAAAAAATTCACATTTTGTACGTTTTAATAATTTCATTTGGGTTTCAACTAATTCTAAAAACAGAACAAGAACATAAATGTATTTTTTTGTGTGTGTGTCTGGAAAATGAGTCATTTCAAAATCTCTGTAATGTAACATCACAAATCAGGAGGCTCTTCATTGTTGCCTAGCAACTGCAGAAGCCCAGACCATTGCCGAGTAACACTAACTGGCCTCCAGCACATTTGGTCAGCTGGTCGTATGCGCTGTACAACAGCTGCTGGAAAAGACGCACGTTTCGTTGCTGACTTCCAGAAAACTACTTGCTGCAGTTACTGAGTCCCTGTAGCTGCGCTTCCCTTACAAATATGTGCAAAACTTTGCTGATATTTGAAAAAAATGTAATTGCAGTGTTCCCATTAAATAAATGCAGTTAAAAGCAAATTTAACTGATTTTAAGTTAAATTTAAAAGCAGTTAAATTAATTTAACTACTGATTACTGACTTTAAGTAACTGATTTAGTTACTTAAAGAGCTAAGTTAAATTAACTTCGCTCTTTAAGTAACTAATTTTTAATTAATTAATTAATTAAAAAGCCATCATCCAACTACTTCCTGTTTTGTTTCTGCCAGTAGTAACTTCCTGATTTTGATCACGTTACTCGTGGAATGCGAAAAATGTTTCCGTGTGAAATGCACCCATTTTTGAAACATATTTTTGTATTTCTAGTTGGATGCAGTTATACGGTCAGCTGGAGTCCTTCGGGTTTTTTGATGAATCTGTCGATTTTATCCAGTGTGCAGGAGCAGTTAATCAGAGTTTTTGCCAACATGCCTGAGAGCTAAATCAGCCTTTTGATTTGTGTGTTGGAGCATGAACTGAGCCTGTAGCTTTCCATATTACTCAACATTTCCTGAGCTGGAGAACATCAGGTCTGAGCAAGCAGCCTTTTGTTCATAAAGTACAAAACAGTGATGTTAAATAAGTAAAAGATTTTGATCTCTACATTGAAACCAACAGGGAATCCCAGAGTATTTCCTGACCAACCATCACAATGCTGGTTTGATTCTTGTTGCATTCTGCAGTTTTGCCTCTAGGTGGCACAAGATCCCGATTAACCATTGGTGGACAGAAGATGAAGAAAATCAGGATTCCTCTCATAATCGGATCAAATTCAACAATTTAAATAAAAATACATCTTGTTTAATGCTGCAGCTATGATAATATTAATTATTCTGACGATTTAATCAAATTGGAAAAGAATTGCCACATCCTGCACATTTTTCATTTAACCACTGAAGCCTTTTTAAACAAAATTAGAAATGTTAAAAGATGAAAATTCCTTTTTTTAAATAAGAAAATAAACATTTACTGCCTAAAATGCAGCAACGAAAGCCCTATAGTGAACATTCGATCATTTGTAGCAGAGGATGAATCTGCAGCTTAATAAATCTTCAAACATCAATAAAAGCTAAACTTTCTGCCTGACTTACCATCAACAGTGCAAAGCTGACCTGCTGCTTTTTATCAAATGATTAATAATTGGACACCCAAAGGTGCTTGTTAATGCATTTAAGTTGTTGCTTATTTAACGGTCAAATTTAAAATGGTTTGTTTTGAAATCTGGGCTCTTATTTTGGTAGTGTTGCCATGAGAGGAAGTGAATTCAACTGTAGAAAACAAAGATGGCGAAAGAAGGAAGCGTTCACTCTGCTGGTGGTAATGGATGTTTATGAATGTGTGCAGGATTAATGAAAGTAAAGTTAAAAGTTTTAGTTTGTTTTATGAGAAATGAACCTGTGGTTGCCATGCCAACAGCTGGTTGTTGTTCCATTTGTTTTAAACTGGTAGAAAAGACAGTTTTTACATCAGTTAATGGTATTTATCTAGATGTTTCACTTTAGAATGACCTAAAGTCACACTACAGTAAATATTTTGTGGAGGTAAGAGGAAAAGTTGCTTTTTATTTATTTTCTTGTAGCGCTTATGGTGTTCAACACACAATTGTTAGAACCACCAGTGCAAGCAGAGCAACCATTAGTCAACCATGGACGCTTCAGTGCTTTATAGATTTTTAATTTTGTTTCATTACAAATAATTGTTTTAAATCTTAACTGCAGAATGCTCATTAGTTTTGTCTGAGGATGGTGTTTAAGAAAAGTTTTTTTCAGGCTGTATCTTTCAGTTGACGGTTAATTCCTGAATTAGTTGGTAATCAATTGATTAATTGTGATTATTCATCAATACTTGTGATGACTCGCTCCAGCTCAAGCTGGGAGCCTCTGAAGGCTCTTTGCGCCTCCAGCCTCTAACAGGAGCCACATCTGGCGGCCCGTAAACATCAGGATGGAGGGCGGCCATGTTGGCCTCCATTGGGGAGCTAGTAATGATAGAGCCGGGCCGCAGCGGAGCAGAACCTGGTGCCGATCGGAGGTTTTGGCAGCCTGCTGGACTGCTGGTGTGTGTTTGTGGAGTTTCCATTTTGCAGCTCGCCCAGCTCTCGATGAGTCACCCTGAAGGAAATGACTGGCTTTAAGATGGCCGGGCGCGTCTCCCTCACCGCCTCCATCTTGTCCACATCTTTTACTTGGTTTCCAACCCAATTCGGTTTCCAGCTCTGCTGAAGCTCGGGACCGGTTCTGGTAATCCAAACCGGGTGTTCCTCCAGCTCTCAGCCTCATATGTTCAGCATTATCTGTTGCTTTTTGTTTGCTTGTAATGAGACGACAGAAAACTGGGATCCGGATCCAAGTTTGACCGGTTTAATGTGGTTCCTTTAAAGGAAAGGTTTCGATTTCCAGGCACAGTCATTTTATATAACTGTAAAGTAAATATGTGAACTTCAGTTGTAATAATAATAATTTAGAAAGGGACAATAATCAGCTCAAACATTAATGTCATATGATTGTAGCTTTTAATCCAATTTGTATCTGCAGTCCTTTGACAGGTTATGAATGTTGACGCAAAAGCAATCAATTAATCACATAATGAATAAAAATGACTTCAATTTTCATTCAGTTTTTTTAAAGGCCAATGTCATTCAGAGACATAATATGTTCGTTTTGGTTTTTGTTTTATTTCAAATCTTCCAGTTCCAATGTTGAGTTTTTTTGTAAAATCAAAGGGTGAACTTGGATTAATGTATTACTAGAAGAAAATCTCAAAAGCAATATTTATCAGTAATTCTGCAATTATCGTCAAAGCTGACTCCTTGAAATTGGGCCTCTGTCTCTTTAAGAATCTCCACCTTCAGGAAATCATCCCAACATGGCTCCTTTATTAACCCCTTAGCAACGTTTTCACCAGAAGTCGCTCCTGTTGGAGCTTAACAGCTTCAGCAGAGGTTTGCTAATTGCTGCTGGCTAGTCTGAAGGAGCTGAGGAGGAGCTTTGTCCTTGTAGATGGGGCTAGGGCCACCCAGGCATTTTTATCCCTAAATCTCCATGGTTGCCATGCATAAAAGAATGAAAGCAACACTCCAGGTTTGTTTATAATATAATAAAAATCTGAAAACTTTTATTTTTCATAACTCTGCAGCTTTAATAATCCGACGCTTCGGCCTTTTTGTTGGCTCACATTTAACATGACAGAAGTGTTTTCTAGTTGTCTTAGTCATCCAGCCATGGTTCGTTCATTCTTAATTTTTTTAAAAGCTAAGCTGTTGCTGGCAGATTGTGTGGAAAAAAAGCAAACGTTTTTCACCCTGCGGGCGTGGCAGGCGCAGCGAAGACAATCACAGGAAGCGTATTAAAGTTGAAGCAACAGCGGCGTTTCTCTGGGCTCACCTGACGCCGTGCGAAAGATCCTGGAGTTTTACTGCTGCATCCTGTTGATCTGCAGGCCGGACTCGTCAGCACCGGGTTCTCCGCTGCCTCCCGGGTCTCCCGCGTGTCGGCGTGCGATGCCAGTGCGCTGCAGCGTTTGCGTGTGAACGCCCAGCCGCCAGCCTTCTCTCTCAACCGCAGCTTGATTGCTCCCCCAACATCAGATTCTCCCGTTTCCACATTTACAGAGCAGCTGCAGCCAAACATGTGAAATCTGAAGTTTCATAAGCGCCACATGGGATTTATTATCATGCACTCGTCTCTGCTTTCATTTGTTTTTACTGTGCTCGTGGAAAAACTGCAGCTTAATTAGCTGCTTTGATGGAGCCTGAAAACAACGTGTGGAGCCTGAATCAGGTTTTGCGATTTAAAATGAGTTTTTTCAGCTTTAGCAGACGTGTTTTCATTCTCAGAAATGTTCCTGCTAACTTAAACTGGAAGTTTCCAAACGATGCAGCTGAACCAGTTATTAAAAACCTTTCATTACCTTTCATTAACTGCAGAAGTTTTTCAGGTTTGAGCAGAAAGCTCAAAATGAAAGACAAATATTACCTCAGAAAAGTATTTACAGCATAGTGCACACCTGCAGAGCCTCATGGGTTTGGATTTTATGCATCACTGTGGGGTCCACAGAATGTATTAAACACAAAAATGAGTTTAACATGATTTTAATCTTTTCAGTTTTTCCTATTTGATAGTTTTTGTGAAATCTATAAGATCTGACATTACAGATCTAAAACATGAATTTGTTTTCCATTTACCACAGAAATTTCTTTTTTTTTTTTTTCTTCCAGATCTTCCATTTCTGTTTTGCCAAATGTTTTATCGTTCTTGACTTGCAGTCGTGGTGTTGATCAGAATCGTTTCAAGGGCCAAAAATGGCTCTCGGGCCACACTTTGAGCCCCCTCAAGTAACTGATTAGCACAGAAAAATACAAGTTGTGCCTTTTAAAGAAATTAAATCTGAAAAGTGTGGTGTGCTTTTGCAGTTTTCTGATCTTACCTTTGTTTCACTTATAACTGGGGAAAGTGTCATTAGTGAAAACATCTATTTTTTTTCATCAATATTAAACCATTCTAGATTTAAAATGAGCTCCTTTATCTTGCTAGACAGTTATGTTTTGTCTTTGAGTGTAGTAAGATAATTGTAACATTTGTGCAGTTATTTTAAAAGGAAAAACGTTTTGGTGGTTTGATCAAAACTTCCTGGAACCTTAAACCTGCAGCTCGTTCTGCAGAGCGCCGACTTCGGCAGAGTTGATGCTCGTCAACGTCACGTTTTTCGTGTTTCCGTTTGTACTTTTCATTTTATTTAGCCGCTATTTACTACTGTCAGGTAAAATCCCAACAGAACACGTTTGGCTTCATGATTGATGGAAAAGTTAGTCTTTTACTCTGGAGTCTCTTCAAACATTAACATTAATCTTTGCCTTCCTTATCTGCAACTCTTTCAGTCTGACTTTTCTGTCAAGAATTTCTAAAAATCAACAACCGTCTGAGTCAGAGTGAGTCAGAGGATCCGGCAGGGAGGAGAAGGAACCGATTCATGCACGTTTTATGTGAACAGTCAGGCGTTAATCTGGGTGTGGACCATTCCAGATCAAGGATGAGTCGTTCCTTCAGTTGCAGTTTGTTTCAGTCACACGCGCTCCGGCCTCTCTGAGACAGACGCGGTCAGCATCTGTCCCGGTCCGCCTGCCAACACAGAGCGCATTCTCCAACATGTGGCGCCAAACGGGTGGCCTCTGGCTACAACTATTTACCCCAATCCCACACAATCCCTGTCTTTGTGCTCTTTGTCTCAGAGGAGACAGAAAGCAGCCAGCTGCCAGCCTGCAGCGTTTGATTGAGAGCGGGGATCTCTGGGCAGAGGGACCAGTGGAGGAACGAATCCGTTTCAGTTCACTCTGAATGATTCAGCCGGGCTGGATGAAATGAACCAACGGTTCAAGAGAACATGATCTTATGGCTTTACTTCACAAAAACCAGTTTAATTTTGCTGCAGCTGCTGGTAATCTCTGCTTCTGTCGAACATACAGGAGCAGCAAATACCAGTTACACTCAAAACCCAACCAGTTCAGACAATTCATCTGGTTAAGCTGCCAATATTCAATACATTTAAGGGATGATTTAAATTCAATTATGTTTGGAAAGTGAGAATAATTCTTGCTAAAAATCCTTCAACCCACATGCTTCTGTTCTTATGAGACATTTCTTCAGGAATAACAAATTGATCTGATCAGGATTAAATAAACCAAACTGGACTGAGGAGCAACTTTAAATGTTGCTTCTGCTCTGATAGTTGCAGTTCTGTTTCCAAACAGTAGGGGTCGCCACTAATGGCATGAATCTGCTCAACACCAGAAAGGGCAATAGACTTTTTACAGCAAATTAAACTTTATAATCTGACTTATCCTGAAAGTAGATGCAGCATTTATTAATACATTCATGCAAAAATATGCAGATAATATTAGCTGATTTATACACACAGGTGAAAACTTGAAGTAAACGGTTACCTTGACAACGTTAAACTTTTTCTTTTAATTGATGAGCAGCTTTAATGAACAAAAATAAAACATGTTAGAAAATGACATCGTGAATATTTGGGAGGCATTTTATATCATTTTAATGAGACAAACTTCCAGTTTCATTTTTATCCTGTCTTTCATGCGTACATGTTTTTACTCCTTTATGATTGCAGTTTAGCATTTAACTGATTTACCTGCTTTCCTCTAAATAATTTACAAATCTTCAGTTTGAACATTTGTATACAACTTGAATGCAACATACCGGTACATATTAATGGTACTTGCAGTAAATTGAGTAAATGTAACTAGTTACTTTCCATCCAGGTTTAAACTCACTGAAGATTCTATTTAAATCACAAGTTGCTTTAAAAATCTTTTCCTTTTTGTTTTTATGTTTGTTACAGAATAGGAGAGGAAATCCTTTTGAATAACTTTTTATGGTCTAATTTTTTCACATAACCACCGGATTACAGCAGATGTTTAACCACTAGCAGAGCAAAAACAACTTTAAAAATACAGAAAAACTTTCTCTCCCACAATTAAACGCAGTAAGTGGAAAAAGTTGTTAAATGTTCACAAAGGAGCCAAAAACTAATCAAAAGTCCAGGGAAAATCCCCCTTCGTTCCAGCAGCTTTACGCCTCTTTACTATAAACCACGATGACTTCTGATTGGCTGAGGGATCCAGCCAATCGGCAGGCAGGGAGGAGTGGGACCCACTAAACGCAAAACATGGGTCTGAAAACACGTCGACTGCAACCCATAAATAAGACGGGCTGGACTGAAGCAGCATTAACAAATCATAATATCCTCAAATCTTAATGCTTATTTACTGCTTTCTAAAAGAATTATGATTTGGCTAAAGTTAAATAAAAGGTTGGATGTTTCATAAAGTCACAGAGGTCAAATTAGTGCAAAGTAATTATAAACAGGTTCTGTTTTTTAGTTCAATATATTTTTACCTCATTTTCGTAGATATTTGTTTCTGGAAGGCTTGTTCATGATTTATAAGCTTTTTTTATTTAGCAACATTCCTTGTTTTATTGTTCAGCTCTGTGGATGTTTAAGAGGGCACATTTTAAAAAAAACAACAAAAAAAACAAGTTTTCAGCTTTTTACGACTTAATATTTCATGATAAAATTTGAGCAGGCACATTTCTGGCCGCCTCTCGGATGTTGGCCTTCAGCACGGTTCATTTCCTGGTTCTGTTTCAAGGCCCCTGCAGAAGCCCCATTCTTCCTCAGCCTTCCTCTTCCTCACAGAGCTGCAGAGACATTGGGGAACGTCGGGGAGAACCCGGTCCGCTTTCCGCCCGGTTCTGGAGCAGTGAGTCAAAGGGAAACTCCCTCCCTCACCAGGATGAGGTGGTTTTAATGGCCGACTGGCCGCAGTGATGAATGTAGGGAGGATTTCTGCCAGCAGAGCTGCAGAAACTCCAAACCCAGAATGTGGGTTCTGATGTTGAAACAAGCTGCAGAACAGCTTCAGTGAGCAGAACTGCAGCTGGTTCTGTTTGCAGAAGCAAAGTTTCCTTTGGTTAGCAGCTGAAGCATCCGGGTTCATTAACACCAGCTGGAGTCCGACTCCCGGTCCGCTTCTCTATAAAGTCCGGTTCGGTTGTGAAGTGTGAATGCGAACCAAAAAAAGCGAACTCTGGTCCGCCTACGAACCTCGGTTTGGCTGAAGTGAACTCTGGTGCCATTCGAATGCACATGCGAGGAAGTGAACTACAACGCATGGCATTCTGGGTAAATCCAACCAAAACAATCGTGCCAGCCTAGCGCTAGCAGGAGAAATGACTCAAGAGAAATCCAACAACTGCTAAAATCTGACACAGCTCTGTTCATATTTCATAAAGTTGAGCTCAGTTTCATTTGGCAGTTTTTGTCGTTTCCTTCATGGTTTTTAGTTCAAAACATAACCAGACTACGCTATTTTATCTGTAATAATTACAATTAAAACTACATGATGAAGGGAAAATATTAAGTTGTGGCTCTATTAACAGTG
Source organism: Poeciliopsis retropinna (assembly GCA_010277075.1). Lineage (NCBI taxonomy): Eukaryota > Metazoa > Chordata > Actinopteri > Cyprinodontiformes > Poeciliidae > Poeciliopsis > Poeciliopsis retropinna. The sequence goes on along the minus strand of VMRM01000007.1, from coordinate 712,791 downwards.
GGACACTTTTGTTTTTCTTAACATAAACCCCCTCATCGACCTCTGGATGAGCGATACCGTCTTAGCTAGTATGGCTAGCTATTAGCATTCACTGCAGTTGAGCTGCAGTTTTGCTGAAATGCAACATTATTTTGTGGTTGTTGATGCTACTTAAATCAACTTAATACAATATGATGTAAAATTTCTGTGGTTTTAAAATGTTTTTGTTTTTCTCCTCAAAAGTGAAGAAATAACTCGACTAAACATGTAATTTAAAAGTTAGAAATATTCCAGTGTTGCAGTAGGAAACCTTTCCTCAGACTGGATCATTAATGTTCTTCAGAACCAGCAGTCGGGTCGGAGCAGAATGACCGATTTGATCTGCAAAGCAACAAAAAAACCTTAAAATGTTGCTAAATTAGTGCAAAGGTCAGATGAACATTTGTGTTTCTGCACTGATCTACTGGGTTCCTTCAGACGTGTGTGTGTGTGTGTGTGTGTGTACACGTATATATTATTTCTGCATCCACAGCGACGTGAGCTTACCAGGGCTGACGACTGAGGGCCTGGTTACCATGGCAACAGCACAGCAAAACATGGCTGAAGTGATCGGGATTTCTTTTTTTTTTTTTTTCTCCCTCCCAGTCTGCGAGGCGGAGTTTGTTTCTTGTTACTGGGACGGACAAAGATGTAGCTGTGAGTCATCCTGGAGGCCGGGAGCCGAGCCAGAGCATTCCTCCCCCTCCTCCTCCCCCTTCATCACTCCCTCTTCCTCCTTCTCTGTCTCTTTGTCTGCCCTTTTTTTTATTTTACTCCCCTTTTCTTTTTGCTGTGAACATTCCCAAACAGCTTTTATGAAAACAGATTTGTTTCTGTTTGTGAACCCAGAATATTCCGTCTTCCCTTCCAGCACAGAGGTCTCCGTTGATTCACCAAACACTCTTCGCGTTTTTCCACTTTATTCATGCGAGCCGAAGAAGTGGGACGCGGTCTGCATGTGTTTGCTCATCTGTTGGGTTGAGACCATATTGGTTTGTCCTCCTGCTGGTTGCAATGGTTGCAATCATTGTGAGATTGTTTGAGAAAAGCTGCAGATTCTCTCCACACAAACTGTGACAGCTTTCACTGCCTCAGCAGAGCAACATGTCAACAGAAACTCGGCTTATTTACGCTGAAATGAAGAAATTCACTGGATTATATCAACACAACATGGATCTGGTTGTCTATAGGAGCAAAAACCAGCATTTTTATCTCATCCTGCATAAACATTTCATCACATTTCACCGTTTATGCTTCCATGGTTACATTTAATTCAGGTAATCTGAATGTATTGCTGCCCAACCCCCACATTATTACACAAATAAGTTGAAAAGCACATACAGCCAAGGATTTAATGCTTCAGTCTTTGTCTTAAAATGCCTTCGTGGGTTTTGAAGCTTAAGTCTTGGAAATGTCAGAAAACGCAGAAAAACAAAACTGCCGTCTCTTTAAATTGCAGCGTAGCTGTTATTTTAGGAAATTTAATCACTTATATCCAAATTTACAATAAACGTGAAACAGTGGATTCACATACTTAAAAAATGTAAGAATAGAAAACTTCAGTCAGAATCTCAGTGGAAACAGATTTTTTATTCAACCTCATAATCCTATTTATATAATATTACAAATACATTGAAATAGGCAAATCATTTTTTAAATTAGACATGCTGTGTAAAATACAGTAAGTTTTATCTGTAGCAAATGATGCATCACAACTAAAAATAAAAAAAATCACTAATGTATGAAAAACTAATTTCTTTCTGCTCAATTTAACATCAATGCAGTGTTAAAATAATCTGTTTATTTTTGTGGATTCGCTGATAGTTGGAGCTTAATGAAAGATTTTCTGAACACAATTTCAACTAAATGAAGCTGAAAGTGACACTTAACGAGTCCTTCATTTATTTATTCTAATCCTAAATGTAAAGTTTGTATTGTACAGATTTGGCTTAATTACTGCTCAGACTGTGGTTCTTTCAACAAATTGTCTTTTTTTTTCTCTTTTTAATTCTCTGCAGTTAACGATTAATTGATTGATCGATTCATCTCTTGACAGCAACATGTTTGACAAAAGCCCTGGTGTGAAGCATGGTGGTGGAGGGATGAATGTTCCAGGGTCAAAGGTCAAAAGGACCAAAAATAAATTTACAACTTAAAGCCAGATGGAAAATCTCCTTTGATTTATTGTTAAAAGTATTTAATTTTGTTTTCTTTTGGATTTAATTTTAGAATTTTAATTTAAGAAGTCCCTGATGCATCCAACCACAAAGATAAACAAAGTTTTTTTTAGTTTTCCCATAAAACCTCTGAAAGAGCAGCAGCGGGTGGGGGAGGGGGGGCCGGCTGCGGAGCCGGCCGTTATCGTCGAGATGAACGGCTTCGTCGTTTAGGTCACGTTTACGTCCATAAAAACCCGCTTTTCATTTCCCACCAGTCGGTTTTCCTCTCGCACTGCAAAAACACAAAATCTAGTTTATAGTGGAAATGTCTTAGTTTTATTTTAAGTGTACTGTCTCACAAATACATTTTCTAGATCTAGAAAGATCTTCACTAGAAATTAGACCAAATAAGATTTTTTTTGCAGTGTAATTCTGCAGTTTTTAACCTGCATTGTTTTGCAGTAATCGCACCTGTGAGGTCCAAACAGCAGAGCGTTTTTAGTCCAGCCGTGTTTACCGCAGGAATTCAGGGAATGTTTCCAGTCTGAACGTAAAGGCGCGGCACACCTGCATCGGAAAGATCTGCGTGTTTCTCCTGGAGGTCAGACCTGCTCATCATGTTGCAATTAACAGAAACATGAACATCTGCACACGGAAACAAGTTCAGATCCTTTTATGCGTTTTACTGCATGGAAAACTGTTTTCATTGTTCGATTCAACAGAATCTGAACTGTCAGTGTCTGAAACACTTTAGTGATGCAGCGATAAACTTTTTTCCACTTCCGATATCGGAGATATATAAAAACAGCTGAATTGACTGAAAATGTTTTAAGAAAAAAACAAATGTATTGAATTACTAACTAATTTCAAGACTGCTCCAGTACAGCTCACATAAATGCACCAATAGCAGATCAGAACCGGCGCTTTAAAAACCAAACATCTGGAGCCCAATGTGTCCCAGAAATGGACCTGCTCTCTCTAATCTGTGGTTTTCAGGAAGCGACTCATCCTGACTGTTTACAGAAACCATCAATAGACGTTCATTCAGGAAGTTTTAAAGAGGCAGAATCATAAAATCCACTTGATTTTAAATTTTCTCATCAAAAACATTAATGGAGTTTTTTTATTATTTCATGCATGTTTGCAAAATCCTCTAATCTCCATGGCAACCATTCAGCTGTGTAAAATGCCTGGGTGGACCTAGCCCCGCCTTTGAAACAAAGCTCCAACCCTTCGGCTCCTTCAGACTAGCCAGCAGCAATTAGCAAACAGCTGGTGGAACAGAAACAGTTAAACACTGGTAAAAAAACGACGTTAAAGTTTTGGGATGACTTCCTGAAAGTGGAGTTTCTTAAAGTCAGAGGTCCAATTTCAAGATGTTAAATTTCTTTTGTTATAGTTTATATATGCAGCATTTTTATAACTGAAGTTGGCGTAGCCACTTGTTTAAGCTCTAAAACGGAAGAATGAGCCTGGAAACGACATGACGTTCTCCTTTAACAGCTGTTGACCCTGTAGGTTTGCATCTTTGTCGTAAAGTGTTTGGTTTAAACCAGTCTGTTCTGGTCCGGTCTGGGAGGCCTGGACCCCGTCTCCCTCAGCAGATGGCCCTTATTAGAGACAATGAGGCCAAATGGGAGAACTGGAGCCCATTTCCTCCCCCTCCACCTCCTGATTGTTTCCCCCTCAGCTGGCGATCTGAACTGAACCGAACGTGAGCCGCTTTGTTCTAACAGAACCTGGTGCTGGTCGGACTGGGCCCAACTGGTCCGGCTGCCCAGCAGAATCTGGCTTTAAAGAACTGAAGCAGCATCAGATCAGAGTGTCTGAGCTTCTAAAGGTAGATCAATAAATTATCAATTAGTAAATATTGATTAATAGTGAAACGGCTCCTTCCGTCCTACATAAAAGATTCACTTTTACTAAATATTTAACATTCAGAAATAATTTTTGGTCACTAAAATATTAACGGTTCAGTAGAGTTTTTTTAATTTAACATAAATTTGTGCTTTAACCTCATATTTCAGTTTGGACGATAAGTTCTGAACGACGTTATGATTTAGTTATTTTACTTCATATTTAGAATTCCTAATCGTATTTCTGAATGTTTTCCGGTTTTTACGTTTACAGCTCGTCAACCTTTCGTCACTTTCTTTATCATTTATTATAAATTTGCTGTTATATTGCTACCTGCACTGACTGAACAGATTAAAGTTGATTTAACATGTTTTGATCAAACTTATGAAACTATTAGTGGATTTAACTGCTGGCGAAGAATTATCATACATTTCTAAATCAATACATTTATGTCTGAAAAGTTTAAACTCAGATCAGCCGGTACAGAACCTCATATCGGTATCAAAAAAAAAAAAAGTATCGATGCATTTCTAATTCTCATAAAAGTGTGGAAAAAATGATTCCCAAATTTTAAGTTCTACTTCAGGGTTTGCATGAATTGTGATAAACTTCCTATAGAAATAATTCTGATTAAAATCCAATAATGTTTAAAAACCCCGACACAATTTAACGGTTATTTCCACTGTTCAATGAAAGCACCAATAAATTTGAAAATCTGATTAAATGCAGATATGGTTTGCAGTTTAATGATGGAAATCAACCTGTATATGTGACTGGTGTCCTAAAGAAGCGTGTTAATGGTTTTCAGGATTTGTGTTTTGGGCTATAAATTGTTCTTAGTCATTTTTATCATCACAATAGTCCCACAACATATTGTGAAACTTCCTGACGGCACAGTTATTGAATAATCCATAAAACTGGTATAAACAATTTATTCTCATGTAATAAAATGAATCATGTTTGGATAAAATAGTTAAATTAAAAAATGTTCAAAGCTTGATTTTGTCAGGGGAACAAATTTCTGGATGCCAAATTATCCTAGAAGTTATTACGATAAACGATAATATTGTTTTGAGAACAATTTAAAAGTGAAACATTGGAACTGGAAGACATTTTAAATCTAAACAAAAACTGATTAAATTAATTTTGTAGGAAAATTGTCCTTCAAAAAAGGGCTATTCTATTGAGTTTATTTTAATTTATCATTTAATTGGTTTTATTGAGACAGAACAAATAATTTCAAATGTTTCTTTATTTTTTAAAGTTGTTAGGAAATAAAGGTCAGGATTCAGATGCAGCAGAGAAAAAAAAGGTGTAAAGTTTTTGGATGGTATTAAAGGAGAGAAACCTTCTTCAAACTAACGCCCACGTCTCGTCGCTCCGCAGGAACGCCAAGAAGGAGTCGGACCTGGAGGCGGCGCTGCTGCGGCTGCGGGACCTGGAGGCCATGCTGAACTCCAAAGACGCCGCCTACACCACCGCCCTGGGCGAGAAGCGCAACCTGGAGGCCGAGCTGAAGGAGCTGAAGGCCCAGCTGGCCAAGGTGAGCGCGGCCCGAGTCCGACCGAGGACTCCTGAGGCTGCTGCGGTCAGGAAAGGTCACTTCCTGCCTCAGAGCGGCAGAAATTCTCGCTCTGTAGTCTGATTTGTGGTTTTTGGAGCGGAGAGTTTTCCACCGTCGCTCCCTTTGACTTATCCCTGCATGCAGAAAATAATTTCCTATAATTGCTGATTATGAATGAGGCGTTTGCTTTCTGCCAGTTTTATCAATGACTCTCGGCTCAAAGCTCAGTGTTGTGACTGTGCTCCACCTAGTGTGCAAACCTAGGAACTGCACCTACTGTCCAGTGTTTTTTGTTTGTTTTGTTTTTAGCTTTTTTTCCTGTCTTCTCTCCCAGCTGGACGGCAGCTTTGCCGATACGAAGAAGCAGCTGCAGGATGAGATGCTGCGGCGGGTGGATGCAGAGAACCGCCTGCAGACCCTGAAGGAGGAGCTGGAGTTCCAGAAGAACATCTACGCCGAGGTTGGTGCTCCTCATCTCTTCTGTTTTTCTGCAGGCAGTTTGTTCGCTTCCAAAAAACGACTGCTGCTTCTGCATCTCCTCCTCCAGATTTGCTCCCATGATACATGGGGGCAACTTTGACTTCTGTGGAACAGGATTACAGATGGCGGGGGAATTAAAAACTGACTTGGAATTCTAATTTCATCTCAAACTTCAGATTTTTTTTTTTTCCTCAAAAATTCTGACTTTGATCTCAGAGCTTTTAGCTTAATTACTGAATTCTGACTTTTTTCAAATTTAGAAAAATTTAAAATTCTGAGAAAACTTTATTCTTTTTTTTCCTTTATTGTCTTCCGTTTTGATTTCAGTTAAAAACCTGCTGCTATGACTCTCCGTTTCTTCCTGTAATTACATTTTAATCTTTCAGTTTTGTTTTGTTTGTGAAAAGTGAATAAAAATTATGTTATGTGATGATGATCTGCTTATGGACTTTTTGTTGGCGCTCCTCAGAAGTCTTTTCTTGACAGCAGCCGACTGATCAATTGAATTAAATTTCCGAGGCCTCAGATTATTATTATTTAAATGCAGATGATCTGGGTTTTCTCAGTTCTCTGAATGTTTTTGGATTTCTCTGCAGGAGCAGCGTGAGTCGAAGCGTCGACACGAGTCTCGCATCGTGGAGATCGACAGCGGCAGGCAGCAGGAGTTTGAGAGCAAGCTGGCCGCCGCGCTGGCCGAGCTGAGGGCGCAGCACGAGGACCAGGTCCACCTCTACAAGGAGGAGCTGGAGAAGACCTACCACTCCAAGGTGGGAGGGCGGCGCCGGCGCCACCTGCAGGCCGCGCCGTGTCTCATTTAACAGATTCATCACTTAGATCCAGGAGATTAAACTCATTTTGATTTCAGGCAATATCAGCAGAATGTGTTGATAAAGCTACAATTTAACAAACTTTAAACTTCTTAAAATGAAACAATTTAAGATTTTTTACATTAATGTAATTTGGTTCTTTACAGGTGAAAATAAAATATTAAACACACAACTGTTAAAGTTCAGGGACATTAGAAGGCCTCATAAATGGTGTTTCCATTTAGTGACTTTATTTTCTAAATAAACTTATTCACTTGTGATTTAAATTTCTTATCCAATGGAAATGGCGCAGTTATAGTTTATTTTTACATCAACAAGGTTTTACTCATCTGTCATAGAAATGCAGCTACTGAAAAATAGACAGTAAATGAAAAACCTCCAGACTGAGGGAAGTGAGAAGATGAAAGTCAGAGGTTTGTTTTTTTTCTGATGTTTTTCCGTCTCCGTGCTGCAGCTGGAAAACGCCCGCCAGTCAGCGGACAGACACAACCACCTGGTGGGCGAGGCTCACGAGGAGCTGCAGCAGACCCGGATCCGTCTGGAGGGCATGACGGTCCAGCTGACCCAGCTGCAGAAACAGGTACCGCTTCCTCGCATCTCAGAAATGCCTCATTCAAGTGTAACCTTTGAGTAAAATATAAGAGCTTATTTGAAGTAAAGGTTTAGTGCCGATGGCAGATTATTTCATTAATGACACGGAAACAAATCCTTGCAAGTGAAATAATCTGCCGGTTTTAAAGTAAAGAATTACTGATTTAAAATAAACTCCTTTTTGTTGCTGAAAAGTTATTGCCTAGTTAGTTTTGTCACTAAGATATTAGTGTAGTGACTCGTCCTTTCAGGCACCATTAGCATGAATCGACTTACAGCCACAGAAACAAACTGTTCTGATGCTAAATGAGCGGGAATCAAAAATGTTTCAATTCCCTGACGAATGTCGGTGCAGAACGATCTGTGACTCCTCGGGTCTGGTAATGTTCCATCGGCGCTGCGTTTCCTCTGACCGACTCTCGTGTCTCTGGCAGCTGGCGGCCAGCGAGGCCAGAGTCCGAGAGCTGGAGGAGTCCATGGCACGGGAGCGCGACATGATGCGGCGCCGCCTGGAGGACAAGGACCGCGACATGTCCGAGATCCGGGCCCGGATGCAGCAGCAGCTGGACGAGTACCAGGAGCTGCTGGACATCAAGCTGGCCCTGGATATGGAGATCAACGCGTACAGGAAGCTGCTGGAGGGAGAGGAGGAGAGGTGAGCTGACACATGGACGTGTTTCTGAGGAGACGACGGGGGAAGATGAGCTCTGATGCTGCTAAACTGAGCCATGGATTCAGTTTTCTGCATTTTGTGACAACTAGGGGTGTGCAGGAGTACCAGTGGATTTTCCTGACCTGGTGCCATTTTATAGCATAATCAAGTAACTCTTGCCTTTAGTTGTATCAAAAATTACTTAAAAGAATTTGACTTGCTGATTTAATGCCTAGAAATTGAGCCTCTGTCTCTTTAAAAACTTTTAATTCTTTGCGCTTTTGTTAACTTTGAAATCGTTTAGCGCATCTGGCTACTTTGATTCTATATTGCCACTCCTACCCTTTATTCGCTGGTTAGCGATGCACATTTTGGTACACTTCTGCTACTCTAATAGCATAGCTACATTGTAGCTTAGCTCTTTTGCTAATTTTGAAAATATTTAACTTTTTCCAGATAAATTCCCGGTGAATTTCCTCAGTCGGCAAGTTTATCTGGCAACAAGGCGAAGCGACAGTTTCCTTCGCTGTTCTGTAAGCAATAAGTTAAAGACGCTGTTTTTGTTTTACTCCTCCCCTCCGCCAGGCTCCGCCTCTCTCCCGGCTCCTCCTCCACTAAGGTCACAGTGACCCGGTCCTCGGGGTCGGGCCACGCAGCCCGCCTGCTCCTCTCCTCCTCTGCTGCGGCAGCCGCCGCCTCCAGCAGCCGCACTTCGTCCAGCGCCAGCAAGAAGCGCCGCCTGAATGACAACGACAGCGAGACGTCCAGCATGGTGGGCGGCACCGTCACCAAGACCCGCATCAGCCAGCAGGCCTCCGCCACCGGACGCATCACCGTGGACGAGGTGGACCTGGAGGGCAAGTTCATCCGTCTGAGCAACAAGGCGGACGAGGTAACGAGTTGCTTGCAGTCTTTACGGTCCCTGAAAATCACACCAAACTGACAAGACGACGAACATTTTCACTCTCGTCAGGATCAATCGCTGGGAAACTGGCAGCTGAAGAGGCAAGTCGGCAGCGGCGCTCCGATCATCTACAAGTTCCCCAACAAGTTCACTCTGAAGGCCGGATCCACCGTGACGGTGAGTCCAACTCCCGGGTCGGTTGGTTTTTATTCTGTTAAAGGGGAAGTTCTGTTCAAAATGGAATATATTTATTACCAGATACACCATAATATGAGCATATTGTAATTCTAACTCAAAAATAGTGACAGATTAAAAAATACAAGATTAAACAAAGTTGTTTTTTTTGTTTTTTTTTAGCTTCATTTTGTAATATTAAATCATCAGAAACAGATTTTATGTTTGAGAAATTCTTACATCTCCATAGCAACCATTGATATCTGCAAAATGCCTGAGTGAACCTAGCTCCACCTTCAGGACGCGGCTCCTCCACCAGTCTAGTTGGACTCCTTCAGACTAGCCAGCAGCAATTAGCAAACACCTGGTGGAGCTACTTCTCAGTGCAGCGCTGGTAAAGCCGAAGTTAAAGGGTTAATAGAGGAGCCAGGACTTCTTAACGGCGGAGTTTATAAAAGACCAGGAGCTTTTAAAGAGACAGAGGCCCAAATTTTCAAGGTGTTAAATTATGAACTCAAATTTATTTTAAGTCATATTTGAAACGTATAGCATTTAGAAGGTAACATAGTTACCTATAAAATGGCACCATGTACTTGGAAAACACGATACTGGCCGTTCAAACCGAGCTGTGATTAAATCGGTCCTGAACTGTGCAGGTCTGGGCGGCTTCTGGTGGTGGAACCCACAACCCGCCCACTGATCTGGTGTGGAAGAGCCAGGCGTCCTGGGGCAGCGGCGACCTCCTGCAGACCATTCTCATCAGCGCCGCCGGAGAGGTCGGCCCAGATCCTACATTTCAGTCATTTTCTGTTTGTTTCAAAAACTGAACCGTTTTCTCTTTGATCCTTCAACAGGAAATGGCCTCCAGGAAAGTGACGCGCACCCTGTTCCAGGATGAAGATGATGATGACATGGTAAACTCTTCCTCTCTATTTGGCTTTAAGTGAGGAGCAGCCGTGTTTCCCTGTCTGGATTTACTATTTCGGCTGGACAATAAATCAACAACAAAATAAATCACAATATGAATAAATAATATTCATGTTATGTGGAGAAATGTCACTTATTCAACTGAAGCAGAAAAACTATAAATTATCTAATAACCAAGCTGCGGTAGTTTAATAGTAAAATGTAAACATTGGTACAAAGACAATATCTCACTTGTTGGTCATGATGATCATGTTTGTTGTTTGGCGCCCCCTGCAGGGAGCCCACAGCACCAGCGGCGCAGAGAACGAGTACAACCTGCGCAGCCGCACGGTCATCTGCGACTCGTGCGGCCAGACGTCGGACCGCTCCGGCGGATTGGACGGCCTCATAGGACAGTCCTCCTTCATGGGAACCAACGATCCCAGACAGGTACCACCCAGTTCTACTGGTCAACGTACCAGCAGAACCACAACTGGTTTCAATAAACTAGTGAAAAGCAGAAGTACTCAGTCACTGCAGAGGTTTTTTTTGTTTAACAAAATAAAGTAAACCCAATATTTAAATAATGCAACAATGTTCCTCGCTCCATTTAAACCCATTAACTGATAAAATCTTCATTTATGTAAATTTGTGTTTTTATTTTCACTTCTGTCTGTAAAACATCCGAGGGAAATTTAACAGAATTGCAGCAAAAACACAAAATCTTATTTTCCTTTAGTTTCTACAGCAAATATCTTACTACACTTGAAATAAGACAAAGCCAATTTAAGACTTCCAGCAAGATGCAGGAGCTCCTTTTTAAGAAAATATTTCCTTCATAGGTCAAAATAAAGAAGTACTAATTAAACTGGCAGATTATTTCACATATAACATGGGAAAAATGTGTTGAGTTAGATAATCTACCAATAGAACTATCAATATTTAATCAATGTTAAAGTTTCAGCAACTTGCTTGCAAGTCATTAATGTTTAATATTATGTCACATATAGCAATAAGTGAAATAATAGAAGTAGTATTTTCCATCAGCATTAAACATTGACTTGAAATAAGTCCTCATATCTTTATGAAACGTTACTTAAAGGTTAGTTTAATCTTATTTCCATTCCATTGCACTAGAAAGTAACATACATTTTTGGTAATATTTAGTGTTTTACCTGCTACAATAGCTTCTCTTTATCTTTTCACAATAAATAAAATTCTGGTGCAAAAAAATCTATTTAATCTGATCAGTTTACAAATTGAACCTTAAGCTTGAAGTTAATGATCCAGTTAATAAAGTGAAGCTAAAAGCAGCTGCAGAAAACAGAAAGCCTTCCTGTTTGTTGCATCCAGCTGCCACTCTGACCTCTCCCTGAGGGAAAGCCTCTGGGCCGGTTCTGGTTCAAATATTCAGTTTTACCCTGAAAGACACGATGAAAATCTTTCAGTATGAGTTCAAATGAAGCAACACTTCATGTTAGTCATGTAAAATTGAGCATTATTCAATTGAAAGTACTAAAACATTTATTTACACAAAACCGCCTAAAGCCTAAAACCTTTTTCTGATCATTCACGGTCAAAGAAAGACTCATTCTGTTTCAGAGGGGTCCTGTAGGAAAAAACATCCAACATATTGTTAAAATATAAGCATAACGTTTCAGGAGGAAATGTATTTATTTTTATTTTTTTGTCATTTTCTCCTTTAGGGTGGCATGAAGCCGGAGAACTGCTCCGTCATGTAAAAACCAAAGAGCACCTCATCCAAACGCACCACAGAGCAGGATCCTTTTGTACCATCAGGATCTCTTTTTTTATTTTTTTATACGATAATTTGTTTCTGTTTTGTATCTAGATTAATGTGCAGGTTGGATCTGCTTCATGGCTTTGGGCTCAGGATGTTCAGATTTCCTCGTGTTCATTTTTTCCTGCATGTGTCGTTTTGGCCTCCGCTCTGTCTGCACGCTCCGCTCCAGTCCGGTCCAGTCCGGGCTTTCACTGCCGCCGCTGAACGCACACAGCTGGCGAACAAACCCCAGAGCTTTAATAATGATGCTGTTTGAAGACTTCTATTTACACTTTGTTTGCTGGAACGGCATCGTTTCCATGTGTATATGCAACAGGAAAAATCCTCCAAAGAAAAAGACTGTTGGCTCAGGTTTTTAAACAAACATCTTGTATATTTGCTTTAGGCCACGTAGTCGTGCAGCGGTGGTGCGTAGAAATCATAAAATTAAGCTTGCTTGCACAGATATAGCTCAGCTTCTATTTTAGAACTTCTATAGAACATGGCTTGGTTTACAGAACAAGTTTAACTCGAATGTTTTACTTTATTTCACTCCCTTTTCCTCTTTCTAAGCACAACGTGGTTCAGCTGGCCCACAAGCGCTGATCAGGCAGGAGCATCAGACAGGGAGTGAAGGTCAGGAGATGGAGGAAACCCTGCAGCTTAAAGGAGGCTGGCTGGTGGCATCTTGCTGATGTTTGGCAGTTTTCCTTCCAACAAAAACCCAAAGTTATTGTGAAATCTTTGCGCTCCACGTTTCAACAGTTCACCTGCATTCAAACCCCCAACTTGACCCGATCAAACTCCACTTAAAGCTGCAGTATGTAACTTTCACTAAAATATGTTCTTTTTATATTTAATAAAACTATTGCCACATTATTACAGTTTGATATGAGACAAATAATCTGTAAAAAATAATAAAATCTAGTTCTTCCCATTACTTCTCTGAAGAAATTAATCGCTTCTGGTCAAAACCAGCCAATCAGAGCCAGGAGGCGGGTCTTTTTGCTGTCAATCATCCTCATGTACGCTGCTCAATGTGCTAATGGTGGGGAAAAAAATCAGTTTTACAGAAAAACAGTTTTTCCGCTAACTAGCTTTAGCATTCTTTGAGGGCTAAGTTGTGGTGAACTGAGTGATTGACAGCACTAAGTCCCGCCTCCTGGCTATGATTGGTTTTTGAGTTTCTGCAGGTATCACTGGGAGAAAGCAGAAGAGCTCTATTTTTTCTTATTTTCTTTCACAGATTATTTGTCTTTTATCGTCTCAACAATGTAAAAAATAATGAACTTCTTCTTTTTAGATATTCATGTAAAAGTTACACACTGTGGCTTTAAGCCTCTGACTGTCAGATGCTCCTGAAACTGCCAGGTGTGACTTTTCCTTCTGTTCTCAACATGCCTGGTCCTTTTAGATCCAGTTCTTCCCATCACTGGGCTGCATGTGAACCCAGTGAAACCAGTTCTGGATGTTTAATTTCCAGTGACTCTAATCTGAGAATATTAATTTCTTTGGATTTATTTGAATAAAGCGAACAGGAAGCTGCTGGAGGCTGCAGGAGTGCAGCAGTTAAATTTGCCTTCAGAGGAAAGAAACTTTCTGTGCTCACATGATTCTTCGGTCTTGTGACGGTCAGCCTTCCTCCTCCTCCTCTTCCTCGGTTTGTCGCTCCGTAAAATCGGTCACAAGGGCTTCTTTCTTTTTCTTTTTTCCAGTTGATCTCTGCATCCTTAGAAATATTTTTGGGATTTTGGACTTTTTGTGCTGCTTTTAGAGGTCTGCAGCATGTATGCAAAGCAGGCAGATTTGTACTGTAGTTTGGCAGCTTTATGCATTTATACTCCATGTTAAGGTTTCAGCACAGCAAGTACTTGATGGATTTTTTTTTTTGTCTGATTTGTCATTCAGGCCAAAATATTTCATTTTTAAAACCCTGAAGTGCCTCAGCAACCTTCTAAAAACACCCCGTGACCTCCATTTGAAAGAGCAAAGATCTAGTTTTGACCATGTTTTTATGTTCAGATGATTTATACAGAGAAGTTATCATTTTTTCCAGCCAGACGAGATGTTCGTCCCGTTTAAATGTCTCAAATTTTACCCAAATCTGTTAGTGTTTCCTCTCTTTAACGTGGAATAATGATTAGAAACAAAACGTCATGCTTTGACTTGTTGTAATTGTATTTCTTTTCTAAAATGAAGCCAAATAAAAGCTATTTTTCCCACTGTTTTTCTTTTCCTCCAGTTGATCACAACAGCTGAAAAAGTGCAAACATTTTTATTTGCATCATACAAACACATATATGTACCCACAGTTACATTCAAAAAAACAAGATTACATGTTTAAAAAATATTTACAACACAAAGTACATTCAGGTGGAATCAGAGAAATTGTTTTTAACTGAAGACATCCGATCTGCTCATGATGGATATTCAGAAACCTTTGGCGCCCCCTGGTGGTCACAGATCTCCATGATCACTGCAGAAAGGCAGGCACTTTATTTCTGTCACTACTGCAAAATGAAACGCTAACAAACATAATTTCAGTTATATTGTAATGATGGAAATCAATGATTGATTCTGTAATGCAGAATCAGTATTTTGCTGCTAATTTGACATTCAGGACCTTTTTTTTTTTTTTTTTTTTGTAATGAATGAAATTTGAAACCAGCATTTAAAGTGTTAAAATCCTGAAAAGGTTTGACTGCTCTGAGAATGTTAAGTTATTTATGAAAAAAACAGAAGGAATGTGCAGTTTTTAAGTCGGTTTTTGTACATTTCTCCCAATCGTTTGAGTCGGTAAAATATTTGAACTCTTTTAAACAGTTTATTTAACCGAAGGCTTTGGGTAACAGACCTGCTCTGTAATATTCATCAGTTATGAACCTGATGGAAGTTAATTTGTTGAGAAATGACATTAGACATTTAATGGATGCAGGAGAAGCTTCAGGCTCTAATCTGTGACCTTTACAGCTGCAGGTTGAAAGAAGGTCTTTTAATTGCAAAACGCTCCACCATTAAATGTTTAATAAAACTATTTTCACTTGACACCAAGTGAATCCAAGTCCATTCAGAAAGAGTCCAGCTGGAAATTTGTGCATCGAATTAGCAGACTGCTGATTGCTCCAGCTGCACAACTCTGCAGCTGGAAGAAAGTTTCTGGATTCTCAAGAAGTTCAAGTTGAGAATCTGAGCGGCAGAAAAGCCTCTGGAAGCTGCTGTAGAATCATTCATGTTGCCACCAGCGCAGAGCTTGCACAGCATTTGCAGCAGATCTGCAGACAGATGGGTGAAAATTTCTGTTTCTGGTCCATTCAGGACAGAAAAGATTCTGAAAATGAGCTGTATAAGAAGGGAAAGTTGATGTCTGCAATCCATGTTTGGTTCTTCTCAGAAGACGTCCTCCCAAGATAGAGTTGGATCAACAGTTAAAGGTAGAGCAACTTCTTCAAAAAAAAAAAGAAAAGAATCCATCAAGAGTTTGGCGATTATCCAGCATGATGAATGGCGTCTCAAGGCTCATAAACCAAACATTAAAATATTGACGAGTTCAGAAAGTCTGAATCGCATTGAGGAGCTGAGGTTTGTTCTCCAAAGAGGTTTGAGAAACCAAAACCAACCAACAGTTTCAAGCTGACAGTCTGCTGGACAAAACATTTGGTACATTTTCAGCTGCTGTGGTTCATTTTCACACTGGATCGAGTTAATTTGAAAAACCTGTTCCCCTCCTCGCCTGCGGGGGCGCTGAAGCAAGAACCACTGAAGGAAATAACATGAAAACGTGAAGAAGAAACTGAACTCAACTTTATTCTCCATGAAATGAAAACAAGAGTGGAACAGCATCAGATTTCAGCGGTTAGGATTTCTCTTTTGTCTTTGGGAAAAACCAGGAAGCATTTCTGCTGCTGATGCATTTGGTTTTGTTGCATTTACCCATAATGCCCTGTTTTCATCAGCCCTGTTTAGTCTGCCTAGAAAGTCTGGTTTGTTTAGTGAGGTGTGAATCTGTAATGAACTGTAATGTCCATGTTGAATTGAACTCTGGTGCAGTTCAGATGTATATGTGAATGACAAGCGGACTAAAGCAGGAAGTGAACTACAGCGCAGGGGATTCTGGGTAAATACAACCATAACAAACACGAGAGTCTTGCTCTGGTTGGAGAAATTACTTGTGGTCTTTTACAAAAAACAGGATAAATCCTACAGCAGCTGAACTCTGATGCCACTCTGGTTATGTTTGTGAGGAGCGGACAGGTGTTTTAAAGGGTTTGGTTTCAGTGCAGTGTGAAAGCGAAAAGCAGCTGAAAATGTAACAAATGTTGCAAATTCTGTTACCAAATTGAATCAAATCTACCAGACTGTTGGGTGTGAAATTATCCTTACTGTGCTTTGACTTTTAAATTGATCTTTGAGGTTCTAGTATAAAAATATACATATTTTTATATTTACTGAAACTGTCACTATGTTGTGATGCCATGGTGTGAAACACACAATCTGTGAAAAAACTCTCATGACATGGTGACAGTTTTAACAAATTTGTAAAATATTTTTCATATCTGTTACATACTCCAGCCGTAACTATTGCATGACACCAAATAACCATGATTTTTAACCCTGGAGAGCTGTTTGTTTATTTACAATGTTCCTTATATTTACTTCCATATGTACAGAGTTTTTCATCAACATTCTGGGCCTAATATTCCTGGAGATCGACGCTTTGCTTTGGCTTTCATGACATTTTCAGAAACTAGAGTTTTTGAGAAGCTGCCAGCTGCATTTTTTTGTTGTTGTTGTTTTTGTTTGTATTCTACTTTAATGAAGTCAGAAAAGCAAAATGAAAGCTGAAATCACGTCGCAGTAAAGCTCCTCTGATGTCACCAGTTTTCCTGGTTCTTCAGTCCTTGTGGCAGCAGTACCATCTGATGGCCACAGGAGGGCAGTGCTGCCCTCAAACAGGACCTTACTAAGTTTGTAGGTGAAGAACAAACAGTCTGCTCTTCTCCATCAGCCCTCAGGGAGGAGGGCGAACCCGCGGCGCCTCTCCGGCTCTCACTGCAGCGTTCTGCGCGGGGCGGGCCGGGGGGAGGGCGGCCGGCGCACCGGGGGCAGGTCGTAGTGTCCCGGGATGTGGCTGTTGACGGGGAGGTCATAGTGGCTCTGGGGGTCATCATGAGGGGCGTGACCCAGGGAACTCTGCCGCTCTGATACAACAGCAGGAGGAGAGGTTTATAAAATCAGAAAACTTAAAAAAAAAATAAAAAATTCTGACTTTGAAACTCTGAAATTTCTTTTTTTTTTTTTCTGCAAGAAGATTAATCTCAAAATTTTGGGCTATTTCTATAAATCCTTTGGCTTTGGAAACTCAGAAATTTCCAATTTTTTTTCTAGAAAATGTCTCAGACTAATCTCAACATTTTCAAGCAACTTTGACTTTTCAAACTCTGAAATATCATGTTGTTTCTGGAGAATTCCTTAGACTGGAATCTCGTTTTTGAAACTCAAGAATTTAAAACTCTTTCTGAGCGTTTGAGGTTAATCTAAAAATGTTTTTACTTTTGAAACTCCTAAAGGTTCTTGTTTTTTGTGGGACCTTCTTGAGATGGACCTCACCTCTGCGCAGCGTGGCCATGCTGAACGGCGGCGGGCTGATCTCGGTGTACGCTCGCTCTCGCGGCACGGCCGCCTTCATCTCCATGTAGCTGCTCTCCGGGGGGCAGAACGGCGGGCCGGGCAGATCCTTGATGGTGGCGTACGGGTTCTCGCTGTTCAGAGAGCTGCTGCTCGCCGCCACCAGGTCCTTCAGCTCTGCTCACAGGCGGGACGAAGGAAAGTCAGCGGTTAGGAGGTAAAACACCCTGCAGACCGGCCGCCAGAGACCCGGCCACTTTCACCGCTCTGGTCATTAAATGCTCTTAATGAGCCGAGGCAGGAAGGTTTATTTATAAAGCACCATTTAAACACAAAGTACTTCACACAAAATCAGAGAAAAAAAACTGTAAAACAACAAAAAATCACGTTTTGAAGCATCATGTTATTAAGCTATTCCCTCACACCTTTAGAAAGAAATCTGAAATTTTGAGATTAATATCAGAAAAAAAAAAAAAAAAAACTTTAAAGTTGAAGATTTTCAACCTTTTTAATTTCCAATTTTTTTTCTAGGAAATTTTGAAGATTAATTTTAAAATTTCAGAGTTTTTTTTTTATGAGAGTTTACTGTTTTTTTTATCTCTACAGTGGCCCTAAACTGTTGTAGTCAAACAGGTTAAGAATGAATTCATCAAGCAAAACACAATCCTGAGCATCAGAACATCTAACAGAGTTAAAGTCCGAAATACAAAAAAAATGCAGAATATCGACACAGAGTAACTGTTGAGTTAGTCCATCCAGGCTTAAAAAGATAAATAAACGTGTTTAGTGCAGTTAGATGTTGCTCTTTATGCTTTTTGACACGTCTTATCCGGCCCCCACAAACCAGTAATGATTGATGCAGCAGGCAGCAGGAGAGGGAAGCACAGAAAGTGTGATGATAAACTACCTTTGTTGTAATATTTTCCCAGGCTGGCGCTGTAGCTGTAGCTCCGGTCGATGCCAAACGCTCCTGTAAACAGAAACACTTTCATTCAGTCAATCTGTGTCAGGCTAATAAAAAGCAGAACGGCTGTTAAAATCAACAGCAGGTGGGTGGATTCTGCTGCCAGTCAGCTTTTATGAAGTTCTGGGTGTTTATGGTCTGATATCAGGTCTAGATTAGGAAATATGTGGCTGGTAATAAAGTGGAATAAGAGGGAAAAACTTCAGACAGATTGAGGATAAAAGTTTTTGCATCCAATCAGACATAAAGTGAAGGTTTAATAAATCCGACAGGCTGAACATGCATCACAATATAAACATTTCATATCAGTCAATATCAATAATTACTGATTAGTGTTTTTAAATATCTGAAATATTGCTAAACTGATGGTGTAATCTTTTCTGTTTAATCCAGTTTTCATTATGTAACGTTTTTATTTTGAAGCAGTTAGGAGGCAGAGTGGTGAAACCTGAAACTGCTGCTGCGCAAGTTACTCAACAACCTGTTGCTAGGTAACCAAAGAGCGAGTCAGTTAGTTGATTCCACCAGCTTAGCTTAGCTTAGCTTAGCTTAGCTTAGCTAGCGGTGAGAGGGTGAGCCAGCTGGGGGAAGTTGAACTCCTCCACCTTCTTCAAATATAACAAAACTGGTGTCAAACTTTTCATTTGTGCCGCCATCATGTAAAGATATTAATAAATGTTCCCAGAGGTCATGGGAGGTCAACCCGCCCCCCCCCACATTAACCAAATCAATCAACTGACCTCTGATGACCTCTGGAATCTTATGTATATATATTTTTTTGTTGCACAACGTATTTGAATCAGGTTGGGGACTAACTTCACTCAGGCGGTTGACCTGCTAAAGCTTTTCCTCTGCCTATGTCTCCCAGAATGCTGTGCGATTCGGGATCGGAGTTCAGCGACGTTATCTCTGAGCCGGACGGACCTGAACCTTTGCGGGTCTCGTGATGCTTCCAGTCCGCAGGCAGAGTGGCGTTGGTCTCGACCCCGAACAGGCCGCGCCGCTCCCTGGCCGCGTTCTTCACGCTGCAGAACAGCTGGTTGTTGGTGTTCTGCGGGACACAAACAGGAACCGGTCAGAACCCTGAAAGGCACCCAGCAGGGGGCGAGAGCGAGCGGCGCGCCACCTTGATGACGCGGTCGTGGTTGTTGGGGAGGTGCGGCAGCGGCGGCCGGTTCTGGCTCAGCGTGTGGTAGCTGGGGTTGGAGTAGTAATGATGGTAGCTGTGGGGAACATCTGCAGGGAAAACAAAATGCTTAACGTTTAAAACTCAGAAGTTTTCATTTTTTCTAGAAAATTTTTGAACTTATTTTCAAATTTTCAGATTTTCGTTCTGGTAAGTTTTCAACTTTTTAAACTTAAAAAAATTCAGAGATTTTTCTAGAAAATTTCTGAGACTAATCTCAAAATTTTTGTTCTTTTTGCAAATTTTCAACGTTGGGAGCTCAGAAGTGTCCTTGTGTTTTTAGAAAATTGTTGAGATAATTCTCAAAATGTTAAATTTTTTTCCCTAGCAAATACTTGACTTTTCAAAATCAAACATTTTAATGGTTTTTCTAAAAATAATTATGAAATTAATCACAAAATATGATTTATTTTCTTGCTAATGTTTTACTTTTTGAGCTCAGAAATGTTAATGTTTCTTCTAGAAAATATCTGCGATTATTCTCAAAATTTCTGAATTTTTTGAGGTAATTTTGCATGTCATTCCTCATTCTGATGTTTCATCTGAAGGTTCCAGAGGTAAACTTCAGCCCAGAATCTGGGCTGTAGGGGGGGTGAACTATTGTTTCGGGTCAGACCTGGGACGGCGTACTCGGAGTTGACGGTGCGGCTGGTGGAGAAGGAGACGGTGGGCGTGTTGTTCTGCTTGTCTTTCTGTCGGCGCCGGTAGAGCAGCAGCAGAGCCAGCAGCATCACCACCAGCAGGACCAGCACCACGATGCCGCCGATGGCGCCCCACGACTCCCTCTCCCCCGGGGGCAGAGGGACCATGACGCTGCCCACCCGCTCAGACGAATCTGAAACACAGGAAGGAGAGCTGCAGCAAGCGGAGCGGCCGTCCGTCACGCCGCGGGTTAGAGCCGGACTCACTGTTCTGGCAGGCGGCGCCCCAGTACCCCGGCCGGCACACGCACTCCCCGGTTTTCCTCAGACACGTGTCGCTGTTGGGACAGTGGTCCGAGCAGGAGTGGTTGCAGTGGGGGCCCCACCAGCCCTCCGGACACGGATCACTGCAGTGCGGCCCTGGGAGGCAAATAAACCCACAGTTACAAACCAGCAACATAAAGCTGCTGTTTTCAACGTTTACAGAAATAATATTGTTGTTTTGGGACCATCTTAAAGTAATACGATGATGCAAAAACACTTTAAATTCTAATAAACTTTAACACTGGATTTGGAAGACATAAATAATAAATATCCAAATTTTAAAAAAACAGCAGAAACAACAAATGAAATGAATGAATCTGGAAACAAAATTGTCTTTCAAAAAAGGGCTAGTTTGGTCCGAAGCAACAGACTGAAGATTTTATCATCCAGTTTTAAGGTAGAAAAGAGAAAAACAATAAATGATGCAAATGTAAATGATTGGGTTTGTTTTAAATTATCATTATCAATTATCTTTATTGCTATTGGAGAATCACAACAATATTTGTTTCAGTGCAACCCATCCAAAGAACAAAAAAAAGAGAAACATGAGACATGGGCAGACGGGTTCCTGTTGTTATTCTCATTAGATCAGAATAATCTAATAATTTAAAATGTATTCTAATTCCATTGTTAAATAATTATTCTGCTGTTGAAGTATAAAACAAAAAAAAGAAATGTACTGTTACGGAAAACGGTTTATCCGCCGAGATCAGTGGCCATGCTAACTAGCGTTAGCATTTATGGCAGGCTATGTTGAGGTGAAACAGCTTTAGCTTAGCAGAGAACAGGCAGGAGGGTGTGAGCATAAAAGTGATTGACAGCGCTAAGACCCTCCTCCTGGCTCTGATTGGTTGTTTCTAATTAGCACTGGGAGAAGACAGAGGAGCGAGATTTTTTCAGATTGTTTGATGTTTTATTATACTGTCACAACACAATGATAATTTGAACAAATATGTTCACTTTTACAGACTGTAACTTTAACCCAGAATAATTTTGACTTTCATTCATCCATTGTTCTTCAATCATGAAGAGAAAAGGAGATGAATGCATGAATTAGCATCCCGTTAGCACACTTAGCATGGCAATATTAGACTACAGAAACTGGAAATAGAAATTACACCTGCCTTATTGTTTACCTTATAAATGATCTGGTTGTTACTGGGTTTTAGAGGCATTTAAGATTAATCCCAAAGCTATTTATTTTATAGGGGCTATAAAAAACAAAAGAACAATGTGTTAATGTCTTAATTGTTCCAGGACAATTAAGAAAAAAAAAAAAGTGAAAGGAAAAATTTACAAAATTTCTGCGTTTTGCAACCATTCTAGCTCAGAAAAGAGTCTTTTCTACAAAATGTCTGATTTTATTTGATTAGTATTTTTGCTCTTTTAATTCAGCCATGCCGTGTTGTCAAATCCGACTGGCCCAGTTAAAACCTGTGGCTCTGTCCGCCCTCCAGTGAAGCCAGCGCCAGCCTGGCAGCGGCGGCGGCGTCACTTACCCGTCCAACCTGGCAGACAGTGGCACTCCCCACTGGTCGCCTGGCAACCGCTGCCGTGGATACAGTCGCACCTCTTCAGGCAGCCCGGCCCAAATGAGCCCATCTGCATGCAGAACGAGAGCCAGCGGGCAGAGAGTCATCAGGGATTCTCTCCGCTGCGGGGTCAGACAAAGCGCTACGCTGGCACTGCGGGCCGAGCGCACAGCCTGTCGGCCTGGCACGCCGACGGCAGGACGCAGCGCGTCCAAAAAACAGATTAATGCAAACAGAAACCACAGTAAACATGTCCTGTAACATCTCTGTGATCGACGCGCTGCTCTCCTGAAACGCATCTGCTCATTACACCAAACTCTGGCTGACATTAACGTTTCTCTTCCTCTTAGTGAATCAGTTTGTTGGGACGTGAGCCGAAGTGAGATCTGACCGTTTACTGAACCCATCACATCTCACCTAATTTCAGGTAAAGCTGCACTTTTTCCAACTCAATCACTGTTTAATGTTACAAATTAACAAGAAATGTGGAGAAACTAGATCTGGATCACTGAAGTTTTAATGTCCCATTTGAGGTCTGGATTTGACTAGGCCATTTTCAGCAACTTGATTCTTTTATCAAACAGTTTAATGATCAGATCTGCGTAGAAAAAGAGAATATTTCCTCAAAAAACCTTTTTAGATTAATATCAGAACATTTCTGGGAAAAGTATGGAAATTAAAAACAAACATTTTTAATTCACTAGAAAAAATCTCAGTTATACTGAGAATAATCTCAGAATTTTTTTTTAAATTTAAATTTTCAGCACTCAAAGTTAAACATTTTCAATTTTTGGAATTTTTTTTTTAATTTCTCAAACTGAAAATTTTTTACTTTTGAAACTCAAAAATTTTTCTAGAAGATTTCTGAACATTAATCTGAAGATTTCAGCATTATTTTTGTCTTTTTTTCCAAGAAATGTTCTTTGATTAATTTCAAAATGTCTGACTTTTTTGGAGCAAATTTACTCCTCTTTGTTTCTATGTACAGTTGCGTTAACAGGCTAATCTCTATGTGGCCAGAAATACCCACCTCATCCCAGCTCAAAACCTTTTATTTCAAAATAAAATAATTTGTTTTCCTTTAAACAGATGTATTTTTGTAAAAGCAGCTCACACCATCAATGATCAGTTCATCTATCCATCAGACTTTGATTTCCCTGTATTCTTCCTGAAGAGTCTCTAATGATAACGTCATTATTCCACTCAACTCTTGCATATTAAATTCCCATTTTGGTGAAGAAAAGGCCTTACACCACACGGCTGGTCACAGAGCGCCCCCTGCCATCCAGCTGAGCATTTGCACGATCCGTCTGCCGGGTCACATTTGGCGCCGTTGGTGCAGCGGCAGGTGGCGTTGCACCCAGGACCCCAGCTGCCATCAGCGCAGGGGACGGAGCAGTCTGGCCCTTGCCAGCCTGCAGGCGCAACAGAACGGTTAAAAATGGCAGCGTGAACGTTTCTGACATGTTTCCTGTAGGTTCTTACCCTCTTTGCAGAAGCACGTGCCGTCAACCGGTGAGCAGTCGATAAAGTTTTCGCAGGAGCATTCCAGGGAGCAGTTCTTCCCGTAGGTGCCGCTTTTACAGGGACTCTCGCAGTGAACGCCCTGAAGATGTAAAAATTTAATAAAAATAAATGCCAGAAGTCAGGATAGAAATCGATTTAAAATAAGGCGCCATGTGGATCACCGTGAATCCGGGGGAGCAGTGGCATCGTCCCGTGGCGCTGTCGCACACGCCTCCGTTCACACACAGACACGGCTCCATGCAGCCGTCGCCGTAGAAACCGTGAGGACACGTCTCGTTGCAGAACAGACCCGCCCAGCCCGGCTGGCACATGCATTCGCCTTTCATCGGGTGGCAGCTACAGAGGGACAAAATCAGCAGCAAGGCGGGTCAGTTTCCTCCAATCACTGCAGGAGGTCAAAGGTCGCTGCTGGGTTTGTCCCACTGACACAAATCAATTCTTTTTTAACAATTTAGATTCAGAACATGAAGGGCAGAAACCTTCCTACCATCTGAAGACATGGCAACAGCCCAGAAACCAAGAGACTAATCAGAGGCTAAAGAATGTAAAATAATTTAAAATGCTGCAGCAGCAGAAAAACAAACAAATATCTACATCTAGTTTTATTTTTTTTACCAGTTATAAGCTCAATATTATAAACACTTTTGTCTTAGTGGCATCTGTTCAGTGAAAAATCCCTGAACTGGTTAATTTCTCTTAATTGTCCTGAGTGAAGTTGTTGCACCACCTTCTTCAAATCTAACAAGATCTGTGTCAAATGCTTGTGCAGCAAAAAGCTTCATTTGTGCCGCTATCATTTTAAAGACTCTCAAAAAAAATTTCCAGAGGTTATTGGAGGTCATCATTAACATTTTCAAACCCAAAGCAGCACAAACGACAAATGTAGCTTGTTTGTTTGATTTTGTGATTGTGAGGTGAGGGGAGGCTGACCTCTGATGACCTCTGGAGACTTTTTTATTAGTATCTTTAATACTAAAGATAAGGCACAAACATCTCACACCCTTTTTGTTAGATTTGAAGAAGGACGGGTGGAAACTTCTTCAGGTTGAAAGGTCAACCTGCTGAACATGGTGACCTTGAGACGCTGACATTCAGGTCTTCTCACCTCACAGTGTGTTTCTCCTCACAGAGACACTTGTGTTCGCAGTGCATGCCGTAGTTCCCAGGCGCACACATCCGGTTCCTGCACTGCGGCCCGCTGAACCCGGGCTCACAAAAACAGCTGCCGTCGATGTTGAAGCAGCGCGCGCCGTTTGCACAGTTGCACACACCTTTACAGTCCTGGCCGTAGGTACCGGCGGTGCATTCCTCATTACACCTGCAGGACAAAACAGATGAATTCATGGAGACAATCCTGCTGGTCTCCAGGAAAAACAGGCTGAAGATTTAGTTCTGCATGCACAATCTGTTGGACATTTCTGAGTTTGAGAAGCTGAAAATTTGCAAGAAACAAATCAGAAATATTGAGGCTAATCTCAGAAATTAAAAAAGAAAAAAAGATCATTTCTGTGTTTCAAACGTCAAAAAAATGCTTGAAAGAAACTCTGAAATTTTGAGAATAATCCGTGAAATTTTCAAGAACAAGAAATTTTAACTTTCAAAAAGTTTCCAAAAGTTGAAAATTTCAAACTTTTAAAATTAAATGCTGCCTAGTTAAACCTGAATTATCATTCAACGCCTTTAAAAATCAACAAATTTTTATAAACATTTTCTTGAACAAACAAGTGATTGTTTGTTTTACAAGTCTGCTAAAACTGTTCTGAGTCCATCCTTACAAATCAGTGTCAGACATGTTCTGTAGATCTTAACCTTGGTTTTTTACTCTGTAGTTCTGTGGAAACGTGGTGCAATCTGAGCTGGAGGGATTATAAGGAGATTAAATAAAAAGGATATGAGGATAGAGCCTTGAGGGACGCCTGACGTGACTGTTTGAAATGCCAAGAAGTCAATAGCTTCGTGCAGCATCATCTGAAAATGTCCCAGACTTTTCTCCAAACCCACCTGTTGCCAGTGAAACCCTCTCTACATTGGCAGCGTCCAGTTAAGGGGTCACATTTGGCGCCGTTGTGGCAAACGCATTCCTCTGAGCAGTTTTTCCCAAACCTTCCCTCTGGACATTGTTCGGTGCAGATTGCGCCCTGTGAACAACACCGGGTATTAGATCCAAGCCGGTGTTACAGGACACAATCCAGACGTTCTGGATTATCGATCACATTGGGATGACGGGAACGTACCGTCCATCCAGCCAGACAGGCGCAGACCCCGTTGCCCTTGCAGCGGCCCTCGTTCTGGCAGGGGCATCTCGGCTGGCATGAGCCTTTACACGTCTTCGCACAGCTGCAGGAGTGACAGAGAGACAGTCAGTGCATGATCTGGCTAAAACAGGTTGGGGACATTCCTGAGGAATAAAGTCAATGTTTTTGTCTTGTTTTTTTAAACCATGTTGAGGTGCTGATTCTCTGAATCACAGTCTAATATCAACAGATATTAGGCTGTGACAAATGTATGCAAAACTTTGTCAGTTTTTTGCAAATGTAGGAAAAACACAATTTCACAATTGTGGGGTTTCGGGCTAAATAAGAAATGTGATAAATCACTTAAAAAAAACATGCATCATCCTCCTACCACTTCCTGTCATTGTCTTCTTCACCAGCAGTAACATCCGGTTGTTGATGAAAACCCGCCTCATCCTCGAGCAAAGATTTGTATACTTTTTTTATTTTTTAATTTGGCCTGTTTCCATTAATCAGGTTTATTTCACATGATCAATTTCTCAGTTCCAATGCAGAACTGTGATGCAATTCTGCATTAATTTTGTTAGCTACACAAGCATAGATTTGCACAAACTACAATTCCGAAAATACAGCAGCGAAAAGAAACGACGTGTATTTCTGTCTAGAAGATTTGACGTTAGGATGAAGTGGGTTTCAGTCGTATCGATTTTAATTTATATGTCAAATATTAACAAAGATTTTTGAACGTGTAACGGAAACGCGGCTTCCGTTTTTTTCTTTCACTGCATGTTTTCTGTCACATCGGCCCGTTTAAACTTTGTGAACACATCCTGGAGGTAAAATGGACACATTTCAAATATTCATAACTCACTACAGGGCTGTGTCTCATCCTGACTGCTGCCAAGTTTCTGCTCTTTCCTCCCTGAAAGTGAGAGGTGCTGAGGTCTGAAACTGGCAGGATGATGGCTCTGTCTGTAAATGCATTGTGGGGAAGAGTTTTGTTTACTTGTCTTCTGGGGCGGCTAAAAACTGGGTGTAACGGATGAGTCATGGAGCAGACCATCGGGGTGTCTTTCCATCTTCAAATTAAGTTGGAGAAACGCATAACAGCCCCTCATTAAAGCCATAAAAGATCCGTGTCTGACTTACCTACAGGGAAAATTAAGATAATGAAGCGATCTGTAATGAAGCCTGAGTAAAGCGACTCCCTGAAGAAATGCTTGGAGTGCTTTAAAGATGCCTCATACCAAATCAGGAAGTAAAGTGTGTTCATTTTAGCTCTGAAAATGGAAATGTTAAGATTTAATATCTGAACCTTAAGCACAGGCAGTCCACCTGAAAAAACATCCACAAATCCAACCTGAACGGCTCCACAGCTGTAAATAAAAGAGATTCAAAGGGGTTTTATGTGAGACTGCAAATAAAGTCTTAAAAATAGATTACACCCAGAGTAACTGAAGAGTTCAGTAACTCTTTAAAAAAAACTGTTTTGGAGTATTTTTTCACTAAGCTCTACTTTTTATTTTTACTTTTCGTTTTATTTTATTACTTGAATAAAACTGATTAATAATTTCCCTGAATGAAGAACAGACAGGTTTTAACAAAAACAGAAATAACCACACAGACACACACCTGCAGGTTTTGTTAGCTTCATACACTTTATATTAAAAGAAATAAAAGAAATGAACTTGCAAATATTTTGTTGTGTAATTATGGTTTTTATCTGAATTATTTTTAATTTTTACATATTTATTCAACATATGTTGAAGTAGTGCTAGACGTTACTGGAGTAAATTTTTAGGTACTTTATCCGCCTCTGACTACAACCTCGTTTAATTTTATGCTTTAGGACGTTTTAACAATCATTTATTCTCTACCAGGTTCAAAAATTACTAAACATTCCCTGTAAATGCACAAAAACAAAGTTTCCTTACAGTTATTGTGCAGCCAAACAAAAAGCAAAAAGTGGACATGACGGTGACCTTTAGAAAACCCTTCAGCTTTACGTTACGTGGTTGCTATGGAAACCTCACGACCCCAACACACTTTGCTGCGGTTACTCTTTAAAGTTTGCAGATTAATGTGCAAATAAACGGCACACATCTATTTCAGTGACATTTATTTACCGGGATTGTTTGGGGGAAAAAAGCAACTATGGCACTTTGTTTTTTATTGAAATTAATTTTGAGCCTTGGAAATATTTCAACATTATTTTTCATAAGTGGTGGGAGAGAAACTGTGAAATAACATTATTTTATTGTATTTTATTGATTATTTCTGTTTTCTGTGTCAGTGTATCGGGGCCGACATAGTAAGGAAGAAAAATGAGTAAATTTCCCCCAAAAAACAGAAATTTTGAGATTAATCTCTAAAGTTCTTTTGAAAAACATGGAAACTTTTCTCTTTGGAGCCTTTTTCTGTTTTTACAGATGTTTAGGAAAATGCATCTGAACTACAAACCTTTATATTTTCTGTCTTTAATTTGACTTTGCTGTTAAAGTTTCAGTATTTCTTGGTGCATCATCTCTTTACAGTGGGACTGATGTGCTTTTTCAAGCGTAATCCTCCATTGTTTCACATCAAACATCTGTAGTTAAAATCCCACAGATGTTTATAAAACGCCGCAGCTTTATGTTAGCAATAAGCATAGTGGTTACTATGGAAACCTGGTGACGCCAAGACCTTCCTATTGCAAACTAAAACGCTAACCACTGCCCCACCCTGCAGCCCAAACCTCAGGATAAAAGCTTTTATTCTTGTAAGGTCTCTGATGAACTTTGAGGTCTGAAGGGTCTCGGATGGCGTTTCATTCTCCGATCTCTGGGTAACTCTGCCAGGCAGACTGGTTGGCTCAGGAGCTGAATTCAACTTCATGTGGTTTAAAAAGGCATTTTAACATTTTTCTGACTGATGCACAGAAATTTGTGTCTCTAGGTTTGTTGCGAACAAGCAGCTGTTTGCTCTACAGAACGGGCCTCCAAGCAAACAAGACTACAAAATATGTAAAGCAAAATTTTAATTTGACATTTTCTCCGTTTTATTCACTGTTGTGATTTTAGTTGGCGATGAGTTCTGCTGTGAATATACAACAGATGCATTTTCCACCACAATCCCCTCTTTTGATAAGAAGAGCTGTAATATTTTGCAGCAGGTTTCTCCACAGCAGAGCCGCTGGACGGTTCCTTCAGCCTGTTTCTTGTCAGAAACTTTCCCATTTTCAGCGTCAGGATCAAACTTGATCAGTTTCACTGGCAGCCAGTTGGAAAGATGAAAATGGCAAAAAGAGTTTTCTTAAATCTCTCCTGTGACACAATAAGCGCTTTTTGCAAAAACAACAAGTTTTACCAAGTATTTTATCTAGTTTCTTATGTAAATATCTCATTACACTCGAAATGAGGCTAAACTAACTTACATGTTTCATTTTAGGTAGATATATGAGCTTGTTTTAAGCAAATACTTCCATGATATTGATGAAAAGGTTCTAGTTCCATCGGCAGAGAAATTTCCTCATGTTTGTGAAATAATGTTTTGTCGTCTATTTTAACTTATATTCCATTTTGAAAAAAACTGCTTTAGAGCAGTAAAGTGACAAAATTAACTTTTTTAGAAGTCATTCATGCATCTGATGAGTTTTCAGTGGGGTTTCCCATTTTCCCATCTCTCTGTTTTCTCGTGTTGCTGAACTTACAAAGTCCCGGTGAATCCCTTCTGACACGTGCATTCTCCTGTTGCTTTGTTGCAGGATCCTCCGTTGCCACACTTGCACTTCTGCTGGCAGCCCTTCCCAAAGGTGCCGGCCGGACACGAGTCCTCGCAGAGGCGTCCGATGAACCCGGGCGGACACTGGCAGACGCCCCGGACCGGGTCGCAGAGCGCGCCGTTCTCACACTTACACTCCTCACGGCAGTCTGGACCCCAGTGTCTGTCGTTGCAGGCTGGAGGACACAAACACAACGGTCAGTATGACCTCAGTCAGTACAAACAGATTATACAACCATACATCTTTGAGAAGCATTAGCAGAGCCTCCTGCACAACCAGAAAGAATGCATCAAGTGTTGGTAGGATTGCAGTTTTCTGACTGACTGCTGATCTTTAAAAAGCCTGACCTTTGAATTTTGGCCAATGTCAATTGTTTTGTCTGAAATGTCACTAAATGTAGGTAGAAAGTCTCTGAGTTGGAAACAGTGGAGTAACTATTAACTTCAAATGTGCAGGCATGACCTGGTCTGTCAGTCAAACCTCTCCCACTGCAGAGCTGAAGAGGACAGTGGCTGATTTTTAGACTGTTGCTGAGGAACCTAAGAGCTGGAAATAAGATTGGCTTCACTTGTAAGCATCAGCCCATCACCGATCCCCCAAAATTAAGAAAATTGGGGCAGATTGATCGATATACCTCTAGTTTCTGGTTGGTAAATCAGCAAAAACGCTCTTGTGTTTTCCAGCAGCCATTGTACAGCGCAAACATTAATACAACCAGCTGACCAAATGTGCTGGGATTGCTAGATAATGGGGTGGGCTTTACTGAAGTTACTGCCTGCTGTTTTGTGACTTTACATTCTGTAAGTTTGTGAAACAGCTGAGTTTCCAGAACAAAAAAAACCTGAACCCAATAAGTTCCTGGGTTGTTTCTAGAAGCTGTAGAAATCTAAATGGAAGCAAAAAGATGGGCACAATGTGAATTTTGCATAATAGATCCATTTAAAACTGTAGTATATGTATCTTTATGCTCTAGCATGTTAGTATAGCCACTAATGATGGGAGATAAAAACTTTTACCAGGACAGTAACTTGTTTCTCCACCATTAGCGCATTTAGCAGTGAGTACTTGAGGATGATTGACAGCACTAAAGCCCTCCTCCTGGCTCTGATTGGCAGATTTTGGTGCTTTTTTTCAGGCAGCAATAGCAGCTCAGAAGAGATTGAGGAGATCGATCATTTCACAGATTATCTGTCTCATAACAAACTGTCACAACCTGGTGACAGTTGGAACAAATACGTCTAAAACATTCTGTATAAAAGTGAGATACTGCAGTTTTAGTCGCTTCTTAACCCTTTGTTATTCTCCCATGTTAAAATCTAACAACTTGAAGATCTGTGTTATCTTTGAATCTTTCCTGCAGGGATTTTTTGGTCATTTGAATGTTTTTTTTTTAATTCTTCTCAGTCACAGTCTGTCTCTCCCCGCAGGAGTTTACGACCTCATGTCAGACAAGCATCAGATTCGTTTCAGAAAAGCAGTGACGGACTTGGCGTCTGCTGCTCTTGTAGCCGAAACAGGAGGATTAGAGTCTCTGCGGTGTCAGATTACCAACTGAAACACACGACGAGGTTTCAGTGAAGACCAGCTCCTGGCGGTGACTATCACTGATCGGCTCCGGAGGAGTTTGCTTCCTCGCAGAGTTTCACACAAGTTTTGGATTTCAGTTCATGATGAAAAGTCCTCAGATTGGTCAGAGCTGCATTCTTCAGATTTCTGCTCAGTTACTTCAACGGCGTTGCGTTTTCACTGAGAACACATGATCTCCAGTAACGCTGACGAAACCCGTGGATGGGCGACAAGAACGATTCCACAGATTTCAAGCTGAACGTTCCTTCGTTTTGGGAGCAACAGACAGTCGACAGTGTGAGCTGCAGGTCATTTGAGTTCTCATCACCTTGTCATCTGCAGCTACACTGTAAAAACACAAAATCTTACCAAGAACGTTTGGTCTAGTTTCTTGTGCACTTGAAAAAAGACCAAACTGGCTTGCAAGTAACTTTTCAGCAAAATACAGGAGGATGTTTTCAGTAAATAATTCCCTGATATTGACAAAAAGTTCTAGTTCCAGTGGCAGATTATTTCACTCAAAACACAGAAAAAATGTTTTGTTACTTTGGGGCTGATCAGTATAAAGCTATCACATATCAAATCAGATAATACCAGGATAAAAAAGTGGGTGGTAAAATAATAAGTTCTTAGTTTTGCACATAATATTTGTGATCTAAGAAAAACATAAGGGGTTAACATTTTTTAAACTTGTAAAACCAATGCTAATCAAACCATAACACTGTGTTTAATTTGTTCATCCAAGTATTTTTATTTCCATATGTTAGCTGATTTTAGACTGTTTTTTTATCAGACTAATTAGTTTATATTTCTCTTTATTTTGTATTTTCTTTGATGCATTTAGCATATTGTGGGATTTTCTATATATTTATATACAAGAATATTTTTTAAGTTAAGTAAAGTAAAACATTTACAGCTCTGGAAAAAATGAAGAGTCCTCCTGGTTATTCCACCAAATATTGATTTCTGAACTCTTCCTGAGTTAAAACATTAGTTTTGTTGTTTCTAAATCAATATTGTTTTGTTTGCATTATCTGCAAAGCTCTGCATGTTTCTCTCTGTTTTGACAGTTTCTCATTTTCTGCAAATAAATACAAAATATTTGCTTGGACGTTTGAAGACATGTTGTCAGTAGTTTATAGAATAAAAGAAGAATGTTCATTTTGCTCAAACATATACCTATAAAGAGCAAAATAAGAGAAACTGACAAAGTTAAATCTTTTACTTTTTCCAGATCTGTGTATATAAAAAAAATCCACGAAAAATTAAAAAAAAAAAAAAAAAGAAAATGTGGAATAACATCTATGATGTCATTATTGAGGTATTTTTTAAAATATATTGTGATATAATTTTTGGCCAATGTTGTCCACTCCTAGCTACAAGTGAAATAATCTGCCTGTGGAACCAGTACACAACAATAAATATTATTTATTTCTAAAAACTTACTCAAGTAAATGCAGTTCAGTAAACTAGTTACTACCCAACTCTGCTAAGCTAGAACAAGAAAAGTTTGTTTTGATTAAACTTCAGACAAAATGTTGTATCTTTGTATTGGGTGTGTGTAAATATCTGGTTTCAGTATCCTCCACCATGACGTTAAAAACCCAATAATCTCCGCTGGCGATCCGTCAGAGTGTAGAAAGGAACCAAATTAGGCCTGAAGCGAACCCCCACCATGTTTATAGCAGGGAGGTGGAGGACGGCACGGTGCCTCCTGCTGTTTATAAAGAATCACAACTTCTCCTGTTCTCTGTGTGGCACAGCGCAAAGGTCGGCTCACACCGCGGCAGGTTGAGTAATGAGGATCTCAGCTGGAGCAGATTGTGTTTATACAGACATTCTCCAGATCACTGAGCTCGATTCGCTGAAGGCTCTGCAGGCCTGCAGCTCCTGACAGAAAACGGACCGGAACTGAACACACAGCCGCAGCCACAGGTTTATTAATAGCGGACATGTTGAATTAATTTAGGGATTTTTATGGATTTATTTGAGCTGTTCTTTTTCCAGAGTTAGTATTCATGCTACATAAAACTGGTCTTTCTTTAATCCACACAGTGTCACATTCATATAAAATATTTACATATGAGCTCTTGCGTGTTACTGTTTGCGTCTGGAAATTTTGCTCATGCGTCCAACGCTGGAGGTCAACAAGATGATTAAAACAGGAAACAAAATAAGACAAACTGGAGGGAACAAATATGAACAAGAATACAAATCTAAAGGCATTATAGAAATTATAAAAGCTTGAGAGTTAGGTGAGACAAGTTGAAATGAAGTTAGCACATTAGCATTAGCTCCAGATAAATAACATGCTTTAGCATTGGGCGAACTGACGTTTTAGTTGGCGATGTTCTCCGCCGTGTCATCTGAATCACTTCCAGTAGCCAGGAACAAACTCCAGGCATCATTCTGGTTTGATATTTGACCTCTTTTCTTTGCAGAGTTTATTTACTCTGGCCTGGCACGGACGCAGCTTGAAGCATGATGCAAAAGTCCACTGATGTACTCCTAATTTGTTTCTGTTTGCTTCAATATGAGGGAGATTGCTTTTCATCTTAGTTAAGCCAAACTTTCCATAAAGATGCCGATCCAAAGCAGGATTGGTGTGAAAACTCAGCCAGCTCATGGTGGCAGCATGTTGGCGTAGCTCTGCTGTGTTAGTCCGAATTTGCTCTTTCTGTTTACTTTTATTCATCTTTCTTTTCTGGTTTGGACAATTATATCGTCACAATCAAGAGGAAGAGAAAATGAGGTTTTCTAACCAGACAAATTTAAAGAGGAGTGGCAAAAACAAAGGAGGTGGGTTAGCAGTGCTGGCCAACAGATGATGTCATCCAGGATGTGTTGCTATAAAATATCGTCTCTACTGCCCAAATATTGAGCTGTTAGCATGTCAAGATGAGACGCTCATACAGTATGAGTCTTCAGTCAGAGGCCTCTGTATTTATTGGAATACTGACTGCTACTGGAGATCGTTAACATCAACAGCATCACCAACCACAGTGAATCTCTGAAGATACTTGGATGATCTGAGTTACGAGAACATAGATAAATGAAGACGTTCTGGGCTGAATTTGGGGGATTTGTAAGGATGATCCAAAGCAGAATTTGCATAAAAACTCACATAAATTCCCTCTGACACAATTAATAATTAATTATACCCTCAGGGTTTTATCCATAAATGGTTTGTTCTTGAATATGAGCTTCATAAACGATCCTCGGTGCTGGTTTGGTGAGCGACGCGACACTTCCAAGCTTTCCACCATCTCTCCGTTTCCAAAACGCGTTTTATTGCTCGTAAAGCAGAGCACACTGTGGCTACGTCTTAAATCTTCACCACGTATGAAAACATCGGGACCCTCTCCTCTTTCCCGCAGCCTGAGAAGTCAAACACGCAGGCAAACAGGAAAAGTCGGCTCATATTCAGCCGAACACGTTACAGGAGAGCCGAGGAGAAAACAGAGACGAGAAGCAGAAAGACAACTTAAGTGAGGGTTTGGGAGGCAGAGTAAGAGGAGAAGGAGAGTGGGGTCACATTTTCCATTTCCCTTCCCTATCCTCCCACTACACGCTGCAGCTAATTTGAGAGTTTTGCAAAATAATGGGAGGGAAAAAAAGGAAGAAAAACCAGAGGAAAGAGAAACGCAGTGTACTATTGACCCAGCTGACTGAGGAGAAAAGGTAGTGGAAAACTTCATTTCCAGGAGGAACATCATCCTTTGGAAAACGTGGCTGCGGGTCAGAGCTGACCGTTATATAACCGCTCCACATGAAGCCTTATCTAGACGTTTCACCTCTACAATACCGTAAAAACTGGCCTATTTTACAGTTTATTCTGAGCAGAGTGAATTAAGGAAAGTTTCATAACTTGAATGGTTTCCTGGAGTGAGAGCGCTGGGTGATTCATGGCATGGCGTCATGCTCTCCTGCTGCTCCCTCTGAAAAACCTTCTGTTGGGAAGTGATGGATGCAGAAAACTGCCACTTAGCTAATAATTATTTCCTCTTCTTTATGTTGGTTTTACCCTGTAGCTGTGTTTCCATTACAAATTTGTCATTAGCTGCGTTTCCATTGATCATATAATCGCACAATTTGACATTTTAAAATTTTATTCGCTTGATGGAAACAAACCAGTTTCTCATTTGTCGATAAAAAGGTTTTATGAAGGGATGATGTGGTTTCTTTGGCCGTATCGAAATGGGTTTATTTTTCTAAACTGCAATGGAAACATTGTTTTGCACACTTTCACATGATCCACAAACCCATGTTACTTCTGCCAGAAACCACAAAGAAGACGACAGGAAGTAGTTGGAGGATGATGGCATGGCAAGTTTTTTAATGACTTTTCGAGTAAACAAAATGGATTCATGTGTGATTTTAGTTGAGTTTCTACTTAATGGAAACACTGCAACTGCAAAATGGTGGGTTTTTTATATTAGCAAAATAGGAGTAGTTTTTTTTTTTTTTTTATCCAAACACAAGTCTATTTAGGAGAAGTAAATTTCAAAAGATTTGCTAGAAAAAACTTGGAAATTTCTTGTTGAAAATGTTTGAATTTTTCCAAGATTTTTATTTTTTCAGTTTTTGAAATTAAACTAAAACATTTCTTTTAAATATATAGTTTTGGGTTTTTTTTAGTAAATTTTTATTGTTTCAAATTTATATATTTCCGATTTTCCTAGAAA
Source organism: Poeciliopsis retropinna (assembly GCA_010277075.1). Lineage (NCBI taxonomy): Eukaryota > Metazoa > Chordata > Actinopteri > Cyprinodontiformes > Poeciliidae > Poeciliopsis > Poeciliopsis retropinna. The sequence goes on along the minus strand of VMRM01000007.1, from coordinate 676,832 downwards.
ATTTCTGGAGTTAATCTAAAAATTTCTTTGGCAGAAGTTTACTTTTTTCTAGGAAATGTTCGTTTCCATTAAGTAAACTTATTTCCTAATTGCCAAATTACAGAGTTACATGTTCCATGAAAAAGCAGCATGTGAAAAATGTTTTTTTTGCAGAGGAAAAGCATAAAGATCAAACTCTATGAGAGAAAATGAGCCGATTCTCACAGCTGGAGCAGTCGTCGCCTCGCCATCCTTTCTCACACTGGCAGCGGTTCGGAGCGACGCAGCGGCCGTGGACGCACTCTTTACTGCAGAGGGCTGTTCATCAGAAAGAGGAGACACATTAGTTATTAAATACATTTCATTTTTAAAGCGTCAAACAGCAATATAATGGAAATGTATTTCTAATTCAGCATGAGGCGTTTCAAAAGTTGCAAGGAGACAGATTACTAGTAAATTTGTCATTTTTTAAATGAAAACTGTTAAACTTTTGCAAAAAGAGGATGATAAACTCTCTTCTATGGGAAAATTACGTACTTTTAATGTCAATCTGTTGTGGAAAAATGTTACAATTATTCCATTATAAAAATAAAAACTGATTTATAATTTTATTTTTGTTGGTTCTTTATTGTTTTGAGCCAGAGGTTGGGCTAACGTTCTCTGTTATTGTTTTTGTCCATTTCACTTGAAAATGTCAGCAACGTCAAGCTGCTCAAATTCATTTTAAAAGTTGCAACCTGCAGTTTTTTTTAATTAATTTAAAGGTTAAACAATGGTGATCAGAGCTCATGCCAAACATTTTCTCCCACAGGTATTTGACAGCGACATGCAGCCAGTTCTCATATTCAGAAGCAGAATAATTGTGTAATGCTGAGTACAGCTGGGTGATAATATCTATTTTTAGTTACCTCAGTAACAATATCACAGAGAATATTTTTTGTTTTATCATTTATCTTCCTGTGATTGTTGTGAAGCGCTTTAGTCAGCTGACGTTGTTGTAAATGTGTTATATAAATAAACTTTGACATTTTATTTCTTTCCGAATCATCTTTGTGAATAAAACAAAAATCTAAAAGTTTCTGACCAGCTGAAAGTGACATAAACACAAACATTCAGTTATGACCAGCAGATGATTAGTCACCACAGATCTGTATTTGGTTTCTTGCAGAACTCGTCAATAAACACCAATTTCACTGATAATTTTCTCTGTTTTCCTGGACGGCGTGTGGAAACGGGCCAGATCTCTGTGACGTGTCATCAGACCAAAGAGGTTAGTATGATTATATGTAATTAGACGTGTTTGGAATAATTAAAAGTGCTGCTTTCTGGAGAAGATGACATGTTGCAAACTGAAGATCAGCTCCCACCTGACTCCCCATTCAAAGACTTTATGTTTGACGACAAAAGAAAAGGAGACGGGGAGAAGCTGCAGCCCAGACCGGCTCTGCTGAGCGACCAGCGTTTATCTTCAGAGCGTTTTCCTCTGCAGAGCAGGGAAACCTTGTTATTACCGTTCAGCTCCTCTCAAATCACGTTTCCACACGGAGGTGGAACTTCGTATGGTTTCACTGGTTTCACTGGTTTACACAAGCCGATCTGATTGGTCTGAGGAAACATGGTGGTGGCAGCATCATGCTATGAAAGGATTGGACGAATGCAGAATCAGTCTTTTAATTGTTTTGGATTTTTCATTAGAGTTTAGATTTATCTCATTGTGACTTTTTGTCTAATCTTTGGAAAATGTTCCACTTTTCAAATCCAGACATTTTCAGGTTTTTTCTAGAATATTTCTGAGATTCATCTCAAAATCTTTAAAGTTTTTGTCCAGAAAATTCTCAACTTTTCAAAGTTTTTGTCAAGAAGATTTCTCAGATCAATCTTAACATTTTTTTTTTTTTTAGTTTTTAGGCAAACATTTCCTTGTTTTTTCTAGAATATTTCTGAGATTTAATCTCAAAATCTTTGAGTTTTTAGTAGCAGATTTCCAACTTTTCAAACTCAGAAAATTTTCTCTAGAAAATTTCTGAGATTCTCACAATTTATGAATTTTCTCTTAGCAGAAATTTACTTTTTTTCTAGCTATAGTGGCACCAATATGCTCTCATAAGTTCTTCTTTATAACAGCTTGTTTGTTAGTTTTATCAGGATAAAACTAACTTAAAAAATAGCTTTTCAGTAAGATATAGGAACTTGTTTTAAGTCAATAATTCCTTGAAATTGCTTGATCTATTGGCAGACTATTTATAACAGGAAATATTTTCATGTTATAAGCCAATAGAACTAACAATATAATATGTCTGGAAATGTAAAATGTGCGAAAAATATAATTTATTATTATTTTTATTAGTTCTTAGACATCCAGATTTAGAAATAAAGTTGTACAACTTAAAATAAAAAGAAAGCTTTGTCTATAAATAATTATTATATTATCTGCTAATTATAATTACTATTATTTTTATGTCATTCCAAATGATAGATCTACTTTTAGAATTTGATGCTTTTGTGATCTTTTTTTAAAAAAAAAATTTGTAACTCTGATGCCACAATGATCTAAATTATGGTATCATTGTGTTTTAGGAATTTGTTTTGACTCTTTTTGATTTTTTTTCCATTCTCTAAAGAATCTTCTGCCACAGCTAATCTGTAGAAAACCTGTATAAAAATGTCTGTGTGGGAGTTGTGCCCCCTTTTACCCCCCTTTTGGCTACGCCCCTGGAAGAATAGCTCTCTGCTTTGAAAAAGTCCTGAATCAAAACCTGAGCTTTGCAAGCGTTGAAGCTTCAGTCCATAAACTCTCAAAGATGCTTAGCTGACAAAATCTGGGTGATTTACGTGTAAAGAAAGCCAAACTCATTTGATATGTTTTAGTTTGAATTTCTGAAGCTTTGGTGAAAATCAACCCCATAATTTGGCTTATTTATGTCCCACAAGCTGCTCCAGTTCACAGTGGGGGGAAAATGAAGCAGCTTTCTATGAAAATGAGATGTTTCAGTGAAAAACCACAGCAGCCATAGGCAGTTTGCTGTTCCAGCTAATTGCTGCAGCGTTGAGTGTTTTCCAACAGATTCATCAACATCCAGACTCAGGTCACAGGATGATTCTCATCCATTCGCAGAGAAATCAAAAAAACTGCTCTGATGACAAAGTGGAAAATATTCAAGACTATTATTAGAACCCATTTGGGAATAAACTCAGACGGAGAGAATAATTTGTTCTTGTACCCGATCACATGACAGAGAGGAAAACAATCTGTTTCCCGCTGACATGAAAAATATTTAAAACACTTAAAAAAACACTGAAGACTACTTTGTCGCTTGTATGGAGTTAAAGTTATTGCTTTTTGAGGTTAACTAGTAACCTAATCTGACTTAGCAGGTGCAGTTTCATAAAGAGGAATTGATACAAACACATACTCATCAGTCCATCCAGGATTTCGCAATTGTTTTTGTGGTTACTTGCAATTAAAATCACAGATTTTTTGTGCTAATTTAGAAATGTGTGCAAGGAATTTTGCTATATTTGTGCTTAAGTGTGACTTTTTGTTACAACTTGAGATCAAGTTGGGCTGAGAAGTAGAAAGAATACCACAACCACCTAATTTTGATATGAAAGCTAATCCTAATTGACTTAATGTTGTGTGTTAAGGTTACGCGACATGCTAGTGATAGCACACATGTTAGCATCGTAGCTAACATTGGCTTTTCAGCTAATTTTGACCTAAAAGCTAAAGAGAACAGACTAAATACAGAGTGATTACTGGTCAACATGCCAGTGATAGCCCACAAGCTATTGACAGAATTAATGTCAACGTTAGCATTCTAGCTAGCTATAGCTTTTACATGGTTATTTTTCACACTGCGTTGCTACCTTTAGCTTTTTAACTAATTTTAACTTATAAACTGCTGTGACCTTACAGTTTAGCTTTTTAAGCAGTCTTCTGCATCTATTATTTTCTGTCATTTGTAATTTATGTTTTAGAAAAAAAGAAGGTGAAATAAATCAATTGAAATCTGATCTAGTTTTAAAAAGTATGAGATTTTATTTTCAGGCCACACCGCCAGCCGTAAAGAAAACAGAGTTACTATTAGCTTTAACATGCTTTTTATACTGAAAATAGTATGTTAGTGTAAGACAACATACTAGGCATAGGCATCATGCTAATGTTAGCATCTGAGCTAAAATGAGATTATGTTAGCTAATTTTATATAAAAGCTAATCCTAACTGACTTAATAGCATGCATTAAAGTTATTCAATATGTTGCCTAACTTTAACCCACATGTAAAACTCCATCTAAGGCTAAATACCAGCATGAGACCAACAGTCGACAAGGGAAAATAGAAAATAACTTTGAAGAGAGTTCAAGAGGACATGAAACCCGTCTTGAACTTTCTCACGAGGGATTTCTATGGACAGCGTTTTAGATAACATTAGTTTTTCAGCTAGTTTTGACCTAAAAGCTAAAGTGAACAGACTAAATGCAGAGTGATTATTGGTCAACATGCCAGTGATAGCTAGAATGCTATTGACAGAATTAATGTCAACATTAGCATTTTAGCTAATTTTAGCTTTTATGGGTCTTTTTTCACATTGCATTTGAGCTTTTTAGCTCATGAACTGCTGGGACATTACAGTTTAACAGAGCTCTGCACCAATTATTTTCTGTCACTTGGGATTTATTTATTGCAAGAAAAGAAAAAAGTGGGGGAGGGGGGGTTAAAACCTGGTTTGAAAGAAATCTGATATTTTATTTTTAAGTCGGCTTTGGGCTACATGAAGAAGAATAAAAGTTCCACTCACGAACACATCGGCCTTCGCTCTCATAGTAGCCTGGACAGCAGTGGTACCGCCTCCGGTACTCGGTCTTCACCGCCTGCCTGTACGCCGTTTTATAGGTGATCCTGAAAGATTCCCACAGTCAGTCAGACAGGAAGCTCGGACAAAAAGACAGACGGTCAGGGGCGGGAGTTGAGGCAGAACCTGTGACGGGAGCATCTATAAGACGTCCGGGGGTCCGAGCACGGCTCCTCCGTCACATGGTCGTAGGGGTGAGAGTAGGACTCCTTCACCGAGGTGGTGTAGCTGAAAAGCAGAAAATGTGATTAAAGAAGCAGCCGGGGTTAACTGAGGAGCTGTGAGGAGGAAACGTCTCCCATTTTAATCCCCTGCTGCGCCTAACAGAGAGCTAATAAATAATGCAGATGCTGTCATTTTTCCCAAAATGTTCAAGCTGGTGAACAGACTGCAGGTTGAGACGTTTATGTCCCAAAAGGTTCACTGTTGTCCTGATTCTGGTGATCCAGTAGTCACGCCTCGACCTCAACCGGAAAATATTCACTTAAACGGGAAAATGTATCCACATCTGTTGGTCAAATTAGGGGCAAAAAGTCTGACACGATCCCCAGATGGGCGACACCAAATGATTCTGATGATCCTCATTTGTGGCTTTCAAAGGAATAATTCAATAACCGTCCAGTAATAAACAATAAACCTGTCTCTAATATGAAATGAAAATATTTTTATAAAATGGCAGCATATCAGAGCCATTATAGAACAAAAGGAACAAGAGTTTCCAAAAATAATCAAAAAAAATTCTGATTAATCTCAGAAATTTCAGATTTTTTTTCTTGCACGTTTCTGACTTTTGAAACTCTGAAATTGTCTTTCTTTCTCAAGAAAATTTCTTATATTAAATTCAAAATTACTGACGTTTCTTGGAGGAAACTCTTTTTTTTTTTTTTATCTAGATTTCCAAAAGTCGAACATTTGCTTTAAATTTTTTTGGGAGAATTGAATTTAGAGTTTTCAAAATTGATTTAGTCAGGCACTAAAACATTGAAATTTCTGAGTAAAACAACTTTTGACTTTGAAACTCGTACATTTCTTAGTTTTTTTTTTCTGAAAAATTTCTCAGATTAAGCTGAACTTTTCTCAACTATTTTTTCTAGCAAATTTTAAACTTCAAACTCAGAAATTTCCTTGTTTTTTTGGAAAATTTCTGACATTCTCAAAATTTCATTATTTTTATTTTTTTCAAATCTCTGAGTTCTGGAGTTCGGAAATGTCATTGTTTCTAGAATTTAAAAAAATATTTTTTATATTTTTTGAAATTCAGTTTTGAAAGTTAAATATTTTTAATTTTCTTGTTTCTTAGAAAATATCTGATATTAAAGCATTTTAGTGGAAACTTACTCCTCCCTTTTTTTAAATCTATCTACAACTTGGACACTTCAGAGTTTGGAAAATTTAAAAACATTTGACTTTAAAACTCGGAAATTTAAATTTTTTCTGTAAAATTTCAGTTTCAAAAGTCAAACAATTGCTAGAAAAAACAGAAATTCTTAGATTAACCTCAGAAACTTTCAAGAAAGAAATTAAAATGTGAGTTCAGTGGAGAGAGCTGGCGATTAGGGAGTCGTGAAGGAGGCCTTTTCAAGGTCAAAGACTTGGAACTCATTAAAGATAAATGATCAAACTCCCGTTGGAAACATGCAGCTGAGTAATGGTAAAAACCAGCAGAGCGTCTGTAAACATGCCGGGGCGTTTGCCTCACCTCTCCCACAGGCTGCACACGTTGGGGTCTCTGGGGTCCAGGGAGCTGCTCAGTCCAATCAGGAAGCCAAAAAGCTGCAGGACTGCAGAGGAGCTCAAAGCCTGCATGGTCCTGAGGGGCGAATGAAAGCAGAGAGGCTCAGAGACGGCTGCAAAACCGCTTCGCTCTGGACAGTATGAGGTGAAAAAAGGTTTCATGGTTTTAACAGATCCTGCTTTGTTTTCAGGCTGCAATACGAAACATTAATGTCCCTCAATGATCGATTTAAACAAAGATAATCCCTGGAAAAGTTACAACTTTCTGCAGTCTTTCTATGAGCTGGAGGAAATGTTCACTCAGCAGTTTGGCAGCAACTCGTTACGTTTACTCACATTTGCTTGAGTAACTTTTGGAAGAAATGCACTTTAATGTGTTTTACTTTTTGCTTTTGCTTTGGTAACCTTAATACAAATTATCGCTTTTCTTTTCTGAGTAAAATTTTTGGGTCCTCTACAAACTGTGAGTAACTTCACTTAATGAAGAACAAAACTGACCAGACACATCGACCCGTCACGACAACAAACGATACTGGACTGAAGTATCTCCATAAACAATAATATTGTTGTTTCAAAACCATTTCCAAATAATGACATAATAATAATGCATTCTGGAATATTAATATTGTAATGAACATTTAACACTGGAATTGGAAGACAGTTTAAAAAACAACAAAAAGGTTAAATAAGTTGAATTATGACGTTTCTGTAAACAAAATGATCCTTCATTGAAAGGTTGAGACCAAAAACCAGACTGAAGACTTTATTCATCCAGTTTTCAGAAGAGAAAGAGAAAAACGATAAATCATGCATATGGAAATTATAGAGTTTGTTTTAATTTTCTATGTGATTAATTGGTTTGTTGCTTATAGATGAATAAAAAACAAGGATGTTTCTCAAGTTTCCAAAGTCAAACGTTTTCAACTTTTAAAACTCCAGAAATTTTCTTATTTAGAAAATGTCTGACAAGGTTAAAAAAGTTACTCCAGCAGTTTTTTCACTTTTGTTGCTCTGAAATTTTCTTGTTTTTCTGAAGAAAATTTCTGAGATTAATCAGAAATATTGTTTTTTTCTTGCAAATTTTAGACTTTTCTAGTTCAATCGTTGCCTTGTTTCTTGTTCTAGGCCATAATATGACCCGTGTATATGATGAAAACTTTGTCCGCCATATTGCCTAGCCCTGCTTTCACCTGAGTAGCAACATGTTGAAGTCGTGCTGATCGTCTGTGAGTAAAATGTTTTGGGAACTCAGAGTGACTCAGAATGGAAAATATCCCCAACTACTGATCTGGAGTCACGCTTTCGGTTTTAATTCATTATGATTAACAATTCTCTCTCTGTGTGTGATTAATGGAAAGGTTTATTGTACACTGGTTCTGTTTACCAACAGTATAAAGTTAAGGCTGCCCTCCTGACTATAAAGGAAATAAATAAAAGTTGTGCAGAGGAGAGGCGAGGAGCCAGAAACAAACGCAGTAAAGCTGAGGCTCAGCCGCCGACAGAAAGAAACACAGAAAGACAGAAACAAAGAAAGAAAGAAAGAAGGGGACCGGACTGCAGAAATGCGACTCCCAGCATCATTCTGACCCCTCTTCACCAGAGCGGAGGGGCCGCCTGCTCCACAAACATCTGGATCTGATCAGGGAGCCAGCCAAGCACAGCAGCCCAGAGCAGGGACTCTGTCAGGCTCTCAGGGAGCAGCAGGGAGCGCAGCTTTCCAGAAACATGTTCCACCGTCATATTCTGTCACATTCAAACATATCCATCATATTTTATCATAATCCATCATAACATTCCACCATGTTCCATCACAGACCATATTGCAACATATTCCACTGTAATATTCCACCATATTCCATAATCTTCAATCATAATCCACCATATTCCATCATAATTCAACATATTCCATCATAATCCACCATATTCCACCATAATCTTCCATCCTAATCCACCATGTTTCATCATATTCCATCAGTATATGTTGATATTTACTTTGAGTTGAAATATTTTCTGGTATTTCTGCACAATAATTATGTATTTTGGTAAAGAAACCAAGTGAATCATCATCATGTCAATAAATGAACAATTTTAAAGCTGCAGTATGTAACTTTTGTCAAAAATATGGTTTTTTTTTAACATATTTGTTAAAACTTTCAACATGTTTATAAGACAGATAATCTGTGAGAAGATTGATCCCTGAAATTGTTGGTTGATCGATCATTAAACAATTTAATCTTTTTTTTTACATTTTAACATTTAAAGCTGAAAATCGCCCATTTAGAAACATTTTGAAAGGTATTTTATTCTTTACCCAAATATTTAAATGCTAGCAGATTACCGTCTGCACGTTGCCAGGCATGTTTCTGAACACATGCGTGTTATCCAGATGGAAATAAAAGCTCAGGCTGGTAGACATTAACATCTAATTAGGTTCTTTCATGCTTGGATTGGACCACGGAAAGACGTTGCTGTTCCTCAGCAGCCTGGACAGTAGAAGAATCGTAGAAAAACACGAGGTAACGCGATCCGATTCGACCGGAAAGCTCCATGGATACAAAGCTACACCACCTGAGCCGCATCCAGCAGGGCTGTGTTGCCATGGCGATCACCGTGAGACACTTCCTGAAGTATCTGGACCGACTCAGGGATGAAAAAACCCAAAAAGGACTTCAAATTTATGTAGCATATTGGCTCCAGATATTTTTATGTAGAGCTCTTTTTGCTGTTTGCGCCATAAACAAACAATTTTACACAATATTTACGTTGCAGGAACTTGAAAAGTGTTTCATCGTATAAAAGTGTTTTTTAGCTAATTAACTAACTGGGTCACATTAATAATCTGTTTAATCTACAAAACATTTAATGTTAATTTTGCACAGCAGTGAGATGTAAAGAGCAAAGTGCAAAGTATGTTTCATATTTTCAAAAACAAATGATAGTTTTTCCAGTATTTGGAAGAAAATAAACTTGATTATACTCACATATTGATGCTATAAAAGTCATTCTGTTTGATAGTTTCCAAAGGTTTCTGTGAATTTAACAAAATATTTATGTTTCCCACTTTACAGTGTGATTTTTATGTAAACTTTATGGCCGTTTTTTTACAGTGTATGAATATGAAAAGCAGAAAGAAAGAAAAGACATCAGTTCAGATCGCCTTCAACGTGGAAAAAAACAACCTTTTCACTGATTGCTTTGAAAGAAAACACCGATAAACAACCGTGTTTCTTCTATTTCCAGCCTGTCCTGTGCTGATATGATGGAGTGTCGTTTGGTGGTGGGTCATTTTTTCCAAGCTGCTCCGGGAATCGTCGTCGCAGCAGCTCGGAAAGTGTCAGCGAAGCTTTCAGGAATAAACTTCATGGTCCACTTCACAGTTTTTATAGACGTAAAAATATTTTAACACGAACCCTCGATGTTTTTTCTAACCAAACCCACGACTTTTATTAAGCAACAACAACAAATAACAAAAAACGAGTTAAAAATAGTTTGTGGTTTTTTTGTTTTCTGACGTTTCTGCTTGTTTTGTAGCCGATTTTATCTCTGCTCCTTCTCACTTCATCAACACTTTTGTTTGTTAAACTAAACTTTCCTTTAATTTTCCTCCTGAACTTGTATTCAGATGAATCCCTCTGCCTCAAACTGTGTGACCTTTGGTAAGTAATCGCTCCAGATAAGTAACTCCAGTGCAGCTTGAACACTTCTTGACATTTCCTCCAGTTTTTTGATTAAGAAACTAGCTGGATAATTAAAAGAGGCCTCCCCACGCTGCAGTTTACGTCTCGTTCATCAGGACTTTTGTTTGTGGAGGAACATTTTTCCTTGGCACGTCAGGCACGTGTTTACATTCGGAGCCACTCTGCCTGGAAAAAAGCATGGAAAATTTGCTGAAACCAAAGGAAAATTTGCCTGTGGCTTGATGGATAATTTATGACTTTAATATTTGCAAAGTCAGTGGTTCAATTCCCAGCAGAGACGCTTTGAAAAAAATGTTTATTTTAAGAATCATTTCATGTTTGTTTATTTTCGAACGGAGTCGCAGAGATCTCAGTCTGGAGAATCGGGAACTAATTCTTACTGATTCGTTCAGCTGAAGTCTAAAACAAATAAAACAACATTTATATCTAGTTTTGTGATATTTTTCAATCTGTCACCTAACTCTGAATTAACTTAATTCATGATCTGAATAATTCAGACTTACTTAAACTCGTTAACAGCAGTGGACAGAAAACCTTAATATCTGAACCTAAATGAAGAACCAGTTTAAATTAAACTCATGCAGTTCAAACAAAACAACTTTAAAACACAGAGTACAACGGCTTTAGATAAAATATCTGCTGCATTCTCTGTTTTAAACCTTTTTCACACAATTTTCCTATTTTTTTATATGTCCTCGTTGCACTAAATTCATTCATTTATACATTAATGTATTTAGTGTTTTTGACACCAAAAGCAGGCAGTTTGTCATGTTATTCAGTTATATTTAGGTTTTAACTAAACTATCTGCTGTGTTGTTTGCAATTTCAAATGTTTTTGAATGTAAACATATTTAAAGTGTCCACCTTTCATTCATTCTGTATCTAACTGCAGCATTAATTTGATGATTTCTACACAGTTTTTCAGTCTTTCTGCATGTTCTCCCTGTTGTATCCAACTTTCTTACAGCCAAATCAGTTTGTAATGTGGTAATGATTTTATTCAGTCGTATGTTTTTATGGAGCATTTCTGAAGGTGTTTGCTGATATTCAGGCAGCCACAGATGAAATGTGGTGATGAATCAGAAGCAGATCAGCTCGTGGTCCAGTGACTCTGATCCGGGTCTTTGGTTCTTTGTGGTTCTGACTCAACAGGAATGTTGTTCGTCACAAAACTCCGACCACAGATGGTGTTCGCTGATCTACCGCAGCGTCACGCCTGTTTCCCATCAACCACTGGGGCTCATCTGCTGAGGGTTAGGGAGATCAGAACCGACTGTCCAGCAACCAATCAACCAATCATTGAAGTTTATTTGTATTACACATTTCAAACTGATTTACATCATAAAAACACACGAAAATACTAAATTATCAAAAAATTGAAGTGTTACATTTTGCCAGAATCGTCACACATCAGAATGATGATTAATGATTCATTTATAATGTTTTAAAAGCAACTCCAAACAGGTGAGTCTTTGGTTTAAAGAAACTCAGTGTTTCGACTGTTTTACAGTTTTCTGGAAGTTTGTTCCAGATTTGTGGTGCATAGAAGCTGAATGCTGCTTCTCTATATTTGGTTCTGGGGATGCAGAGCAGAACCAGAAGACCTGAGAGGTCTGGAGGGTTGATACAACAGCAGATCTTTCATGTGGTGCTAAACCGTTCAGTGATTCATGAACTAACATCAGTGTTTTAAAGTTTATTCTCTGAGCTACAGGGATCCAGTGGAAGAACTGTAGAACTGGGGCGATGTGCTCCATCTTCCTGGTTTTAGTCAGAACGCCAGCGGCAGCGTTCTGGATCAGCTGCAGCTGGAGGATTAACAATGTTGCAGTGATCAGTGCGACTAAAGATAAACGCATCAATGAGTTTCTCTAGATCTTGTTGGGACATTAGCCCTTTAATCCTGGAGATGTTCTTCAGGTGATAGAAGGACGACTTTGTAACTGTCTTTTTGTGACCCTGAAGGTTCAGGTCTGAGTCCAGATTTCTGCTTGATCCAGCAACAGACTGACAAATATCAGCATCTGATTGGTTCAGATGCTGCGTGATTTACCCCCAACAGAAAATTTCCAGGAAAACAAATCTGTGGAGGAAATCGATCTTTTCCAGTCTCATACCAAACTGTCACAAAATGGTGACAGTTTACAAACATGTAAAAAAAAAAAAAAAACATGTTTATTTATAAAAGTTACACATTGCAGATTTATCTCTGCTTTTTCCAAACTGAACAAACACAACAGTGTTCAAACTTTTGTCAAAAGTATTCATGGGTCAAGAAAAAATAAATAAGTAAAATGAAGCAAATAAAGTAGCCTTATTAGTTTGTTTGTTTTGTAGAAAATTGATGTTATTATTTGTATATCTGAATATTTAAAGCGATTTTGCACATTTGCTTTATTAAAGAATATACGTCTAATTTTCAGATTCTTTTGGGCTCAATTGAACAAATTTATTCTCAGTTTTCAAAGCAGAATTTGAACCACTTTCTTTCAAAACACTTGCTTTAATTTGCCAAATTTAACAAATTAGATTAAGGCTGATTTGGTTGCAGTGATGTCAGCTTTTCTGTAAAAGTTTGGCGGTAAAAATATGACTATTTTCTGTTTTACGTAACTTTTCCACCTCATGAAAATTATGTCAGTAATAATAATTTGACAGTGATTGAATAGAGAAAGCGCCAGGACAGAAAATCCATACAAACAGAGTTCAGTGGCTGATTATCACTGACTGATGAACTTGTTGGCGCAATGAGGACTGCAGCATAAAACCAGAGATCTTCTGGTTCTGATTAGCGTCTTTTTCTCTCCTATCCGCCGCCAGGACTCAATCCACTGGCTGGCACAACCGCCTGGGAGATTTCTGCCACAAAAACAAGGCTTTATAGGAACAGACATGTGGCTTTTATTTCATCAACTTCAGCCACCACTTCATTGGACTGGGGGTAAATATTTTTCATTACCTTCTCTCTGTTTTAATTGCCCTTATTAGAAAAGGGCTTCAAACCGCATGGGAATTCTTAAGCGCTGAGAAATGGAGCTTAATGAGTGCAGACGGAGTTGTTTTGCCGTCGGCTGGTGTTTGGGTTACCTGCAGAGGTAGGAAGGCGTCTGGAGCTGCAGGTCTTCACATCCAGGTTTTGATTTTTCAAAGAGAAGCAGCTTCTCCAAAGCTGTTCTGCTGCATGCAGGAGCAGTCATTAAATCCTCTAAAATTCATCCAAAAAGCCTGAAACTCGATTAGATATCGCCATCTTTTCCAATCCCTTTTGATGCTTTGAGTCACGCAGTCACACCTCCACAAAGTTTGGCTTCAGATCGGTGAAAAGCCGCAATTGTAGCGGCTCTGGGTATTTTTAGACGCGTTAAGTGATGAAAACAGCAGGGCAGTCCCGCTTTGATGTGGCTCCATAAACCAATAGAAAATGAGCGAATAACCACACACACACACACACACGCGCACACACACTAACAAGCTGTGTTGAAACATTCAAACAAGCTCCAAAACGTCAGTCATGGACTGATGACAAATTTTCATGTTTTGAGACGATTACACTTCAAACAAAGCTATTTTTACACTGCAAAACAAAATCCTACCAAGTATTTTAGGTTTAGTTGGTCTAACATTTGAAATAAGGCAAAACTAACTCACAAGTAACTTTTCACCAAGAACTTACTTTCTCAGTAAGTTCCTAAGATATAGGAACTTATTGAACATCAGAACTTCTTTAATATTCCTGAAAAAGTTCTACTTCCACTGGAAGATTGTTTCACCGATAATGTACGAAAAATATCTTGTTATAGGTGAAACAATCTGCTAATGGAAGTACAACTGTAATATTAAGGACATATTTACTTAAAACAAGCTCAAGCTCATATTCATTGCTGAAAACTTACTTGTAAGTTAATTTTGTCTTATTTCAAGTGCTATAAGATATTTACATAGAAATTAGACCAAAAAAACTCAAAGATTTTGTATTCTTTCAGTGTCTGTCAAAAATGTTGTTTATGTCAAACTGATTCTGATTCTGTTGAGGTTGAAGAAATCGGCCTGTGTTTATGCAGCCGAGTCTGAATGAGACGATCTGTCCAGAGCTGCACAGAAAATATTCGGCTAACGTCAAAAAACCACAATTTCCTTATCCATTAGATATGAAACATGATTAAAATCATATTTGAATAAGTTTGCTCACACAATAAGTCATTTATAAACATGCAGGACCATGATCCTAACCCCTTCCTGTTGTCTTCTTTGTCGTTTCCACCAGTAGTAACATCCAGTTGTTGATTATGTGACTGCTGTGAAGCAGAAAAAGTGTTTCCATTGCAGTTTTGATTGCAGATGAAAAACCACTTCATTCTCTAAAAAAAACATCTAATCAAAAAATGTCTTTACATGAAGCAAATTTATCTTCCAATTTGCACAAACATCACGGTGGCGGTGTGTAACTTTTATTTGCGCTGCTACTTTGACAATCAAAAACGATATTTTTCTGCACTCTGTGATGCATTTTGTGAAATTGCATTTCTGTATTTTTTTTCTCCGTGGTTGCCGTTGGTAACCATCAGGAAGTCCTTTGCTCTGACTGTTAAATGAGGGCAGAATCTGAGTTGAGGCTCAGCTCTATTTATAAAGCGGAAATCGCTTTCTGGTGTTTTTGTGTTTAGTTTTTATAAATCTGGATTTTCTCTGTTGTGCATCATTTTTGGCTTTTGGTCACACATAGAGTTTCAGTATAGATCCTACACAATGTTTTATGAATGAGACCCCAAGTCCTTGAAATAAACACCAAAGGAGCTCATCAGACAGCTGCATGTTTTACCAAAATTAGCCTCTTTCATCGCTCACATTTTCACCCAAACAACCCAAACCGAGGCTGGACTTGGTTTAGATGAAGTTCTGGTTTTGCACGCTTTCTCTGCTGCAGTCTGATGCATTCCTCATGTGAAATGGGTCGACGACTTCTGGGACTTTTAGCCTGATAACATTAAAAATGAGCAGAGATTTTTAGTCTTACATATGATTCATTATACAAAATAAACCATTTTGCCTCATCGTTTGTGCAATAATAACTACGTCAGGCTTTTACTCTCATTTAATGATCACAACCAAAAAAATATATTTTGTAATCATAAAAAGAACATTAGATTATACTTAAAAAGCAATTTACCTATTTAAAAAGTTTATACCAAACTGCCTTAGCAGTAAAACCTACATAAAAACAGAAGCAATTAGTTTTACGAACATATATTAGAGAAATTATTGTATAAATAACTGTTAAACTGTTAAATATGGTCATAAATGCTCAAAGTAGATTTATTTTTTCAAAATTTAAAAAGAAATTGTGAGTTACTTTGTAAATGCAAGAACTGGGATGAATTGATCCGATGTGAGTTGAATTTGAAGCAGTGCTGCTGATTTCAGGAAACATTTTCTGTTGCTGGAAAAAAAACCAATATTGACTTTGTTCATGATGCTTTAAAAGAATAATTTAAATTCTAAAATTAAACATTGGAGTCTGTCAATATTTAGATAATATTGATGTGAACTGGACCAGTTTACCTGGTAATCTGTCCTGAGATTATATTTGTTGTAATTTGGCCTCATTCAAATAAATCTAAAGAGCAAATCTGAGATTACCAATCCCATTTAATCTCATGCTGTGATAGAAATACTGCAAAAATGTTTAAATTTAATTAGTTTTATCCTGTTTTTAAAACTGTTTGTATCATAGAGCCAGAGTGGGAGGGATTGGTAATCTCAGATTAACTCTTTAATTGCAACTAAACTCATTTTTATTGAAATTATTCTGCATATTTTAAAAGCAAACCTTTTCCTCTCACAACTGAAAAACAAAGAGATTAGGAAAACATTTCTAAGACGCTGTTCTTATTGAATTATTCATTCTTCCATGATTTCCCTTTTCTGGAATAAATAAGGTACATCTTATTATCTTATTATCCAATTATTAGTAATGAAAATGGTCTGTCTAATACCTTGAAGACAGACTGCAAAGAAAAATAAAACATGGAATAAATCTAGTTTATTCTCTTTGCAGTGAAAAGTTAGTTATAAAAAAAAGTTTTTTATTAGAACTGTTCGTACTGTCCCATTATTTTTATTTTCAGTCGTAAAAACAAGGAGAACTCTGAACCTCCTCCAAAAAATAACACCTGTAACGTTTCATACGAACTACAGAACATCTTTCTTTCATTTCTCTCAGATTTTCTCAAATAAGACAGAAACTTTCCAGCAAGTCAAACAAACAAGTCAGCAAAACTGGTTAATGTTAAAAAAAAAAAAAAAAAAAGGATGTAATTTCTGTTATGAACGGATAAAAGAGGCTTTTTCTGAGTCTGCAATAAAAAAAAAACTCTGACATGCAGTGAATCAAAGCAAATGTCACCGGTGGAACTGTTTCCGATCCTTCTCACCACATATTTCTGTTTGCTCTGTACGTTTCTGCACAGCTTCGGCGCTAATTAGGGAAGAAAATATTAGTCACAGGCTGGAGAGAAATGTTCAGCGGGAAAGAAAATTAAACTGAGTGGAAGAACAAGAATTAGTCGAGGTGTTGTGAGGGGAGCAGAAAGAAGCCGGAGTTCATTTATATGTCAGACTCAGAGTTAGTCTTTAGTTTGAAAGATTTAAACGTATTTTCCTTTTACTACAAAAGCTTCTGAAATTAATAACCAGAACCTTGAAATGCTTTCTTTCTTTGAACTGGTTAAAAACTCCTAAAATGGGCAGTGAGAACCAACTAGTGGAGGTGAAATATTGATGACCTTTCACTCCTCTGGAGTTATGAAAATGTTAACTGCAGCTGCAGTGAGTCTGTGGATTCAAAGTTGGTCTGTGCTTCCGTGGAAAGAAGCAACCTGCAGAGCTGTAATGCGCCACATAAATCAAGTCTTTATACGATGAAAAACGACTTATTTCACACTTTTACCCAGTCGTTGTGTTAATTTATTACACAAAAGAAAAATACAGTGGAAGAAAAGCACAAATGGAAAAGAGTTATGGTTGTGAGACGAAATGGGTCGTTTGTCTGACGACCCATTTCGTCAGGTAAACGACTCAGATGGACGTTAATTATCTCTTAAAGAGAACAGTGCGTGAATTCAGACCAGATCCTGTCTCAATTTTTCCTAATTGCCAATTGGAAATGCACCGATTTGTTATTAATATCTGTATCGATACTGATATTGGCAGATAGGTTATCAGTGAGTTTTATTATTCATTTTACTGGGATGTTCTGACTGAACCAATCCAAGTCGTGTTGTTTTCACATGTTTGATCAAACTATCAGTGTATTAATCTGCTCTATGCTGGTACAAAGTTATCAAATTAATTTGTAATTCAGAACATTTATGTCTTGTGTTTTAAAAAAAAGAAACTTTATAAGTCAGTTCTGGTCTGTTTTGCTGTGCTGGATCGGTGTCAGTCGATACTAAACCTCAGGTTTCTCTATCATTGCAGTCCAATTAGTAGTGGCGTTCCACAGGGGACAAAACTTGGTTCCATCCTTTTCTCAATTTTTATTGATAAAATAGGAAAATCTGCTGCAGATTACTTTATTCACCTCTATGCCGATGACACAATCCTTCATAGAAGATAACTCTGGCAAATCATAATAAACAAACAAATAATGCCTTTAAATATAGATATTAATTGTTGTTTTATCATCTTTTCCATGTCAAAATGGCAAGATAATTTTTTAAAATATATTTTTCATCTCATTTTATTGAAAAATACTTTTCCAACATAATTTCCACATGTATCAGTATACTACAGAAATAAAACTTCCTGATAGCCTGGCTAGCTGATTAATACTGGCTCTGATTGGCTGTTTCTGACCGAGCTGAGTATTTCTGGAGAACACAGGGAGGAGATCGATTATTTATCAGATTATCTGTCTCATAATAGTGAAAGCTTTAATAAATATCTAAAATCTTTCTTGTTGTTTAAGTTACATGCTGCAGCGTCAAGCAGACGTTCGGTGTGAGAGGTCACTGCAGGTGGAGCAGAACCGACGCTTCGTCTGTGAAATATTACGACCAGCAGCGCCAACAGTAGGAGCAGAACCAGCGTCTTTCACCACCAGCTCCAAGACTTTCATTATTTTTCAGGTTATTTGTTTAGTTTTCGGACTGTGATGCTAATCCAGGTGAGTGTTGGTAGCTGCGCTGCTTTTCCTGCTCTCTGGTCACCGGATGTCCTTTTTTCCTGCAATGAACCTCAATGTAGCCAAACTCTGTCAAGTGTTTGTATCTTAAATATCATATTAGATTCGTTGTGATGATGCATTTTGACATGTTTCACCCTCGAGGTAATTATTTGTTGCAACACGCAAACGTCCCTGTTCACGCTCAGTGTTGAAGTTCTTCACCACGTTGTTTAGGATTTGTTGCTGCGCAGTGTGAAGGAAAGAGATCAGCTGATCGGTTTTGGTGATCGGTGATCATTGATCATTCACTTTTTCACCGAAATCGGCCGATTATGATGGTGGCCGATCGATCGGCACACCTCTACAAGTTTTTGCTAAATAAACAAAGTGGAAAAGATTATAGTTGAGAGCAAATCAAATAAATCGTTCTTTCAGTAGAGTTGAGAAACTAGAGTAATAAAATTTCAAGAAGGACTTTGAAACCAAAGTAAATTTGGGATTGATATTTGAAATTGATCTCCTCACATTAACCAGCAATAGAAATAATATGTTGGTTGTTTTGGAACTAATAGCAAATTCCCTATGAAAGTAGATATTTTTTAGAATGTGAAACGTTTCCTTTTTTCATTTCATGTAACATTTACGTCTGTAATCAAGTTTTATTTAGCTGGACTCGGAGCAATAACATCTCTGTGGATCGTAAAGTTGGAGACTCCTGGGAAACGACGATTCTCCGTCTTTTTTAAAACACATTGAAAATCTGCAGAGTAAGTTCAAATCATAAATCAGCTTTTTTAAACTCACCACTGCAGTATGCATCGTGTTCTTAACTGTCCATCCACCACAAAATCCAACGGTTTATGTTAATACACAAATCTTTTTCTGCATACGACACTGAGTTTGTTCATCAGTTCTGCATCAGGCTGGTTTTTATTTCATTCTCACTGAAAATCCAAAAACTGGACGCCTTCAGACAGATTTTATAGCTCAGATCATCACATGCTGCTGTCTCTGTTATCTCTGGCTGCTACTTTGGTTTTAAAAACATCTTTTGTGTTTGCATCAGTGTGTGTTAATTTTGTTTTGATGCTTAAAGTGTCTAATTTGCATCATTTTAAATTATGTTTTTGATGTCATAATTAGCTTTCCTGCTCCCTCAAATGCCTTTTACCAAAATAAGAAATTTGTTCCCTTTTTTGGCCCGGTTAATTAGACGTATAATAATTATAAATTCTCAGAACGAGGCACAAACAAACTTAGATGAACTGTTTAACTTTATGCAGCACAAAGTCAGAACATAGAATTATGGTGGCGCATTTTAGTTAGAGGAAAAGAAAATTTCGAAACTCAAAAAGTTGAACATTTGTGAGGAAAAAAACGCAGAAATTTTGAGATTGATCTCAGAAGTTTTCTGGAATAAACAAATACATTTCTGAACTTGAAATGTTGAACATTTGTGAGAAAAAAACTAAGCAAATATTAGATATTTCACTGACTTGGAGAAGTCAATGAATTTGCTAGAAAACAAGTCTGAACAAAAATTTTAATATCAATCTCAAATTTTCTAGAAAAACCAGAAATTTCTGAGTTTGAACGTCAAATTTCCATGTTTTTTCCTAGACATTTTTTGACTTTTCACACTCAACATTTCAAAGTTTTTTCTAAACAATTTCTGAGATTTTTATGGCGGACATATACTCCTCTTTTTGTCTAAAATGATCCTGATACTCTGCTGTGCAGAGTATCAGGATCTAATACGTGTAAAAAACTAAATGCAGTTGATTCAGTTGCTTTCAGATCCACCTTTAGCAGCAATAACTTGAAGTATTGGACTTTATCATTCTCTCTTTTTAACTTGAAGCTTTAAAACTGTAGGACAAACGTTTGTGATTTAATGGATTGATGTCTTATTTGTACAGTTTGAACAAGTTTCATCTTAAGAAAATATTTCAGGAGACTTTTTCAAAGTATTCTGGCAGAAATGTTCTCCAAAAATTCATAGTTTAGATTAAATGCGTTTTCTGAGTCTTACATAATTGTAACAGAAGAAAGACATAAATTAATTTCATGGCTCCTGGGTTGGTTTTTGCCTTCCTAATGCAGCTGCAAGCTGACCTGATTTAATGAACCGCTGGTCCCCAAAGGGACCCAGAACCGGTGGTTAAACTCCATTAAAATGCCATTAAAATACAAGAAAACAGAAATAAACAATTGCTGCAGACATTTTTTTTCCAGGAGTTTATAAGAGCTGAAGAAAATTTCCTCAAATTGAGAGCGAATCTGAGTGAAAGCAGTGTGGCTCCCTGCCAGCCCTCTGAGGCCCCAGAACTGCAGATCTGATACTTTGTGGCTCCCAACCTGGAAAAACCTCCAGCAGAAGACAAAGGAAATGCAAAGCAGAAGAGAGAAATCAGCCAAAATGTTTCCTGACAACCTGCTGGTCACAGTCATCATGATTAAAGCAAAGCTCTGCACCATTTCACTCCCAGCTGCCCTCTGAAGATGTGGAGGTTTAAACGATCGCCGACTGATCAGGATCAACACGCAAACCTGAAACTTTCCTCCAGCGCAGTCAACAGCCAAACATCCGCATGAAAAATCTGCAAATCTTCTAAAGAAGAAATCCATTAAGTGGCTCCAGAGCAGAAAAACTGGAATAAATTCCTGCATGTGACACATCGACCACAGCCTCACAATAAACCAGAGCAACTGAGTATAAGACCCATAATCCTTTGCATCTGGGTTATCGTCTTGGCTCTCGGGACGGATTCTGCAAACCGCTGTGAGGCTGAGGCTGGCACACACTCTCCGGTTGCAGTCATGCTTCACGTCCAGCGGGTGGGGGGCGGGGGCCAGAAAGGGACCCCTAATGAGACTCTGGGGACGTGCAGAAAACTCTGCAGAAAGTGCCACACCCAAAAAAAGAAACAAAAAAAAAACAGCCCACATAACAAGACACACCCACAGATTTAATGACATTTTGTCAATTTTCCACATTATGAACCCAAACTGTCAGAGCCTTCATGCACACGCTGCAGCGTTTATGATGAGGCTTACAGTAAGAGGTGGCACCCAAAGCAGAACCCCCACTCTGGAAAAAAGATCCGGAGTGGAAAAGTTTCAGAAAGCAGCTGATGTTTTCAGGGGGAGTAGCGTGCCTGACAAACGCAGATCCAGGGGAGGAGGAGGCGTTTCGCTGAGTGAGCGCTGCTATCTGCTAAACTAATGCTGAGAGTTCTGAACTTCTGGCCTTTTGAACCAGAAAGACGCTCAACCTGGTGTCAAACTTTTCACACACTCACATCCACTAGGTCTCGTTATCTGTGACACCAGCTGCGTTTCCATTCAAATGGCTCCAATTGGAACTACAGAAATAAATGTACTTAATGCAAACAGCATTTAAAAACCCCCGCATTTTTCAGTTAAAAGTTTTTTTAGCTGTATGAGAACTGCAATGGGAATACTTTTTTCGCATCACACGAGTCACATGATCAACAGCCGGCTGTTGCTGCTGGCAGAGACGAAGAAGAAGATGACAGGATGATGTTTGAGGATGATGGACGCATGTTTTTTATTGACTTATTGCATGAACAAACTTATTCACATGTGATTTTAATTGTGTTTCTTTTTAAATGGAAATTGCGAAACTGCTTTTATGACCTCAGTGGCATATTGACAAAGATTTAGGGACATTTATAGCTGCGTTTCCTTTACATATCTGCATAGATCTTTGTCTGTATTCTGCTAATGTTGAAAAATTAATGCAATATGGCAATTGTGGTTTTCCATTAAGAAAGGAGACGACAGGAAGTGGTTGGAGAATTATGGTGCAACTTGGTTTTCAAGGACTCATGAACAAACTTATGTACATGTGATTTTACCTGCACTTGTTATTTAATAGAATCACCGTAACTGCAAGATTGTTTTTTGACATTAGTGGAATATTAACAAAGTGTGTGTCCAAAGATTTGTTGGTATTCTGCTTTTTCCTAAATATATCACTTTTGGAAAAACTTGAATTGTTTCTTTGGCTGCAATCAATCGGTTTATTTTGCAAAACTGCAATGGAATTAACAACCTGATGTTGCTACAGGCAGAAACAACAAAGACGATGACAGGAAGTAGTTGGAGGATAACAGCGCAGAATGTTTTTTAATGACTTATCGTGTGAACAAATTTATTTTCTTATGATTTTAATTGTGTTTCTAATGTAAACACAATTAATGTAACACAATCTTAACCATAGATTGTGGTTAAGATCTGTGGTTAAGATTATCTGTGGTTAAGATTATTCACGCAATAAGTCATGCAGTTTGACATTTTGAAAATAAATTTGCTTCATGGAAACAAACCAATTTGGAAAAAAACTAATTTTTTCAACAAGACGTTTTGGCGCTAGGATGAGGTGTTTTTCTGGCCGCATCAAAATTGGTTTATTTAGCAAAACTGCAATGTAAACTCGTCTTTTGCATGACAAGTCACACGATGAACAGCTGGTTGTTACAACTGATGGAAAAAACAAAGAAGACGAGAGGAATTGCCAATATAAACTGCTCTTTTGGGGAAAAGAAAATCAACTTCACTTCAGTTCAAAAGGCTAATTAATAGATTCATAAACACAAAACAAAGCACATTATAGCTATCATTTCAGTATGTTTTAGTTTTATAAGTGCACAATATAGTTCCAGTTAGTTACAGTTACTGTTTTTATTTATTTCAGTTAGAGAAAATGTTTTCTCTGCTTCAGTTAACCATCAGAACCTTGTTCCACGTTGATGCAGCTTTTCTGGTTGAACTCTGTTTTCCTGGAGAGCGTCCGGTGTCGGAGAGCACAGCGTCCAGATAGCAGCGGATAGGGTCGCCATGGCAACGCTGTTGTTTGGCGCAGCAGAAAGACTCAGTGTTAAATATTAGATAACGGGAGGAGCTGCAACAAAACCGATACAAGTCCGGCTGATTCTGTTTAGTTTAAAGAAACTTTGTGAGGAATTTATCCAGCAGATCAACTGAAGTGGAAGTTCAGCTGGGATTTAACTCCTGGATCCTGTGGGAAAACTTCCTCTTCTTCCCCCCAAGGGGAAAAGATTCTCCTTGAGTTTGTCTTCTGGGGGTGTTGGACCAGATTGATGGGAGCTCAGCAGGGCAGGAGGAAGGACTTCCTTTAGATTAACGGGGCATTTCCACTACAGGAACCAGGGCCAAATATTTACCCCCTTCACTGCAAAAACACAAAAGTATTTTTGGTCTAGCTTCTGATGCAAATAGTTATGCACTTAAAATAAGACAAAACTTAATTATAGAAGCTAATTTTAAATAAATAATTTTTAAATATTGAATAAAAAAAGTAGTAGTTCCATTGGCAGATTATTTCACAGATTTTTTCTTTTGTAATAAGTGAAATAATCTGCAGGTGGAATTAGTAATCTGCATAAAACCGCACTAACTCAGCATTTTATTTACTCATCCTAGCGGCAAAACTTTTCATTGGATTTTGCGCATTTCCATACTACTTTATTTCTGTGGTTCCAGTTGGAACTAAAATTGGCTCGTACGGCTCGTGTTGCAGACAACGAGTCCGAGTGGATGAGAGTTTGTAAACCATTCAACCAAACAGTCAAAAAAATTAGTTTCTCATCTTACAGCCACATTTTTTATTCGATAATGATTTTTTTTATTTTAATTTATGTGTTTCTATTAAGAAAAATTATTTTCAAACTGTCAGATGATGCAATTATATGGTCCATGCAAACGCAGTTACTGTTCCTAACTCAGCTCTACAGACACACAATAAGGATGTCGAAAAAACTTTTTAAAAACTTCTTGATTTAGAGCAAAAATAACAGCTTTCATCAGCAACAGTTGCCCAACCAGAGAGTTTTGGGACCAGAAATCAGTGAGTTGGCTTCGCTCTGACTTCTTTATCTCTGATTATCAGGGTGAACAGATAACATCATGCGGACCGGCCCTCTCTCAAAGCAAACAAACCGATCTCTGAGGCCCAATAATGCAACACGGGTTAAAAATGAGCGACTGGATTTATAATGAGGCTTTTTACGGCTCTCTCTGGGGACTTTGATGAGAAAACAACAAACCAATCTTTGTTTTTTCACTCATTAAGTGTTGGGTTTTTGCAGATGTGTGCTGTGGTTTACTCTGATACTCTGTTGTTTTCTCTCCATCTGGACCTCTTCTCCCCCTCCGACACATTTCAGCCTCCAGCTCTGTCGCGGCGCAAACAGCTGCCTGGTCCTCTGCTCTGCGGGAACCGCAGGCTGGATGGCTGCGGCTCCGCTGGTCAGAGCACCACAAAAACCCACAGCGAGATAAATCTCACCGAGCCGCTCACCTTCAGCACGAGCCGGCTGCTTCAGAAACCAGCGAGCGAGATGATGGAAAACCCAAAATGGAGGCCCTGGCTGAGGTTTGAGAGGGACATGACCATACGGCGCTGTAATTATATGTGCTCTAATGCTCTGTGGATCACGCTGGCACGAGGATGCACGGAGTTCTTGTAAAATAAAAACACAAGCTGTCCACAAACTGTGACCAAAAACACAGCTTTGCATTGTGCTGCAGACTCACAGAGCAGGAACGGAGCAGAGCGGCTCAGATGTTACGGGCCAGCTGCTTGTAAGACAGATTAACGTGTGGGTCAGGGTTCACCACATCAGCAGGTTCATCAGAACATCACTGATATAAACCAGCAACCACCAACAGAGTTAGTTTTTACTGCGTTCAGGCACGTAAATGTCATTTATTTACCAATAAAAGCAAAGAACCAAGCAGATTCAGCTCTCCTTTGGAAGCTGGATAAACGTCGAGTCATCCAACATTCAGCCTCCGGACCAGACCTGCACGACCTCTCACACCAAAATGTCTGTGATCCATATAGACCCCACAAGTATGAACAGGAAGTGATCCGTCGCCATCTTGGTAGGCAAAGCATGGCTGAACCCCCAACCCTTTCACCGAAGTGCAACAGAAAGATACAGGAACAAAATGGCTGCTGCCGACCGGCATGTCAGACGATGTGAACGCGCTGCCTCCGATCTCAGACTACGACTTATTTCACCTCTTAGTGAACACAAAGAGCCTGGAGGAGCTTCAGGCCTGTTTCAGCATTTAAACGGATTTATAAAGGACAAACAAACTCTTCATGTGAATAACAAGGTTCTGCTGACTGGCAGAGTAACTGCATGCAGTAACATGTAGGTTACATGTCTACATCATATGAGAGAATATCTTTTTTTTTTTTTACTTTTTTATGTTTTATCCAAAAAGAGTTTAAATGATGGGACAAAAACTGAACTTTAATGGAAAGAAGAGACTCTCTGTGTCTTCTGCTTTCAGTGTTTGTGTGACAGGAGTTTTATTTTTACCCAGATCTCCAGCAGATCATTTGACTCTGTGGAAGTTTGTCGCTGATCCTTTCAGCCATTGTTCCAGCAGGGATCTGTTGATTCAGACGCAAACTTCCTCCACATCTTTTCCTGCTACTGAAACTCAGGAAAACCTCCAAACGATGAGTGTGATCTGATCAGGCAGAACATTATGACCACTGAAAGCTGCTCCGTAAGTAAAAACTCACAGTTTATTTATGCATCTGGAGTTTGGACATAAATACCAGTAAGAAACAAGTGTAAAAATCATAAAATACATCATTTATATGTGTTTAAATGAGCATATGTAAATTCATTTTTGTTGGCAGTCTTTGTAGTCTTTGTTTAAACTGACAGACTTTGTAAGTAAGACTACTGTCTTTGGGCTGTTTGCATTAACAGGCAGAAACTAAATGAAGAATCAACAGAAGTGGCTTCATAAACTCAACATAAAGTAGGTTGTTTTATGGCAGCCGAGTCAAAATAAGCATCAAAGAACGGAGCGAAGAAACTTAAACGCACTAATTTACAGTTAATTGCTCGTCTTTTCATCTAATCAGATGAATTTCTCAGAGTTCATTGGAGGCTCTTTGTGTTTTTACGGCTTCTTTTGAAAAGCTGTGAGGGCTTTTGACCTCCAGGCCCGTTCTGTAAAAGGTTTTAAATCTACAAATGAATTAAAGTTGTGTGGCAGGAGGTCTGTGTGAGACGCAGCAGATCGTTTTATTTGTTTTCTTCCCGCTGCTTTCTGACCCAACAGAGGAAGACTGAAATAATTTACTTACACACTGATATGAAGCAAAGAGAGAGGCATTAAT
The DNA here is from genome assembly GCA_010277075.1 of Poeciliopsis retropinna. Lineage (NCBI taxonomy): Eukaryota > Metazoa > Chordata > Actinopteri > Cyprinodontiformes > Poeciliidae > Poeciliopsis > Poeciliopsis retropinna. The sequence continues at coordinate 650,208 of VMRM01000007.1, read as the reverse complement.
GATCAAAGGAAATCCAGTTTCAAGGGAAATGAAGATAAAGATTGTTCTCTGAAGTTTAAGAAGACAAAGGTTTTCGGGTTAGTGTGTAATTAAACTTCGCTGCAGAGTTGAGAGAAAGTGGCTGCAGCTGCACTTTGACAGATTTTTAATACAAAACTTTTTTTTTTTTTTTTTAATTTCAAATGTTTGATGTGCAAAGATCAGTTTTTAATATGTGGAAAATAAATTTAGTCACAGCATAACCAGATGTAAACTGAGTAAAACACAAATTAAATGAAATTTTACCAGAGACAATGCACCGCGTCTTTTACGACGCAATTTCTTATGGATGAAATTTTAAGTTAAAGGGACAGGTCGCATTTTTGAACGGGAGTTTATGAACAGTAAATATTTTACCAATAACTGATATTTCCCTTTAAATCTATACTCCGTAGAAACAAAAGTAAATAAGAGTTTTTTATAGATAATATCTAAACAGTTCTCAAGAAACTGCAACTTTGGAAGCTTAAATACGTCTTGGCACTTTATTGGCTATGTATTAATTTATATTAAGTCCTATTTTGCATTTGAACTATTAAGTTTTAAGCATTTTTAGAGGCCTCAAGTAACTTCCCAATAAACCGGGTGTCCAATGTTACACTAAAAGGAAACGTCGCGTTTTTACCGGACTAGTTATCATGTGATTGTTTTTAACCTCACCAGAATAAACCAACATAAAACTTCTAAGACAACTACCTCTGTGTTGAACATCAACATACCTAAAAATAACCCATGTTTCCTGCTGACTGACCTGAGGTGAGCAGCTTCTGATCGCTTGTTTGATTCGTTGGTTTTATGAGAGGAAACAGGCGATCAGAGTCACTATGAGGAAACGCTGAACCTGCAGGGACTGAAAAACCGCCCAATCATCACAAAAACCCAGCGTCAAACATCCTCATAAACACGGATGTGAACATGCAACGCTTTCCTGCTGAGCGCAGCTCCACATATATGTTGAGTTTGTCATAAATGTCCGCTGTGGCCTTTGTTTAGTATGTGCAGAGATTTGAATCTACGGCTGAACATTTTTATCGGCTGCGTCTCTCTGGGGGGGTCGGCGTTGACTGACACCATTACCCTAATCTCCCTGAAGGTCTGCGGGAAGCGTCATGTTTTACTGTGACTCAAGGCGCTTCGATTTCTCTCTGCAGATAACATTCCTGAGCCTCGACTCCAGCGTAAATCTCTGGGTGGTTGCTGTACGAAGGAGGAGGTAATTTACAGTAACGGTCTCGAACGTCGCCACATCTGCTTCACATTAGGACGACACCTCAGTGGCGGCTGGATGGCAGCTTTTTCTGCTGCTTCTATTGGGGCTGAAACTGTCGCAGAATCGTTTTCTGGTTGTTTTCCTCTGATTGTGGCTAACATGGAGGTCCTGTTGCACATGTGACACCTGAAAGATTTACCAGACTACTGTGTTGCCGGCTTCAGGGAGGCGACGCCGCCGCAGGGAGAGAAGCGAGAACTAAAGATCCGAAATGTACTGCAGATGCTCAGAAACCAGTTCAGATGCTTTTATCAGCCAATGGCTGCATCAACATTACAAATGAACACTAACCTTTAACAAAAAAAAAACAAAGACTTTTAAAATCATGTGAATCAGCTTGATCATAAACCCTTTAACTAGCAGTATCTCATCCATGGGATAAATCCAGTTTGTTTAATACTCTGCTTTTTTCGCCACCAGTTAAGGGGTTAAAAACACGCCACCCCATTATCTTTCTACTACTTCCTGTTTTCTTCGTGGTTTCTGCCAGTAGTAACATCCTGTTGTTGATCACTGGATTTTTGTGATGAATAAAAAATGTTTACGTTGCATTTTGGAAGAAGAAGATGACGCGAAGCAGTTGGAGGATGATTGTGCTGCATATTTTTTAACGACTTATCGCATGAGCAAACTTGTTTGAGTGATTTTTCATGCACTTCTTTTCCAATGGGAACATGGCAATTTAAAAAAAACTCCAGGTTTTGCGATACGATGAAGCGTTTTTTTTGTTTGTTTGTTTTGGTTTTTTTGCTGCTGTATTGGACAAAAGCAGCGTGTTTGCAAAACTTCAATGGAAACACTTTTTCTTGCATCACATGAGTCACAGGATTAACAACTGGATGTTAGTACTGCCAGAAACCATGAAGAAGACGACAACAGGAAGGAGTAGGATGATGATGGGGCACCATGTTTTTAATGACTTATCCCATGAACAAACTTATTCACGTAAAACTTTTGTTTTTATTTCATGGAAACAATGCAATTGTGGATTTATGGAATTTTTTTGGCATTAGGAGAATATTGACAAACATTTGCGCACATCCGTAATAAAAACACAGATTTAGTAACTGCATTTGTATTACAAATGTGCTCAAATTTTAGTTGAATGCAGAATATCAACAAAGTTCTGCAAACATTTGCAGGTTCTACCTCCAGAATCCACCGTAGTAAATTCCTAAAACTTCAACCCTATTGATTTACAGACCAAACTCTTCTGGCACAATTAGTGCTGCCTTTCTGGAAGACGAAGTTAAAACCTGAAACGTATGAAGGTGATCACTTTAGAGCTTTTTCCTCCACGTATTAACTCCCCCCCGGTCCAGATGGGCCCCATTCTGCAGCATCTGGACGTTAAAGCTTTTCTTCTCTCCAAAACTTGAGCCACGTGTGCAGCCTGAAGGTGAACCTTTAGAGACGTTCCTCCCTTTTTTTTATGCTGTTTTTCTGGACTGAACCCATTCCAGCCCCCACCAGGCGGGGGGGTTTTCAGTCGTCTGTTTTTGCTGCCTCGTGGCAAACGGAGCGGCTTTACTCAAGACAGATCTCTGGAGACGTTTTTGTTTGGCACCTGCGTATCTGTCTAGCACCACAGGAAGCTGAGGAAGGATCCAGGACATCCTGGGCAAACAGCAGCGTGTGGGGGAGGGGCAGCAATGCCGGTCTACATGTGTGGGCATGATCTGATCAAGCTAATTGAGCTAACTCACAACGTTTTCTTTTTTTGGCCGTTCAAAGGCAAACAGGCGCAGCAGGTTTCTAAGAGCTGCTGCAAATTATTTATTATTTCAGTAGCGAAGCAGTTTTGTTGTTAGCACAGTTAATAAAGGCTTCCTGCTGGCGAGTTTAGTCTTTAAAGAAAAATGGCATCTGCTCATTACTTTGTTTTTTTTTTTTAATTACTCAGTTCCAATTTCAGAAAAATCACTGTTACACTGATTCGTTCCACATAGGGCTGGACAATAAATCAATAAAAATATATAACACGACTGGCACATGATCAATATTAATAGATAATACGTCTGATTGAGTATTAACTGAACTCTAATCCAGAACCGCACAGCATTCTGGGAGATGTAGGCAGAGGAAAGACTTCAATCTGCACACAAGTTTGGTGGCATCAACTCGCTCACTTTTTGGTTGCCTAGCAACAACCTGCTGAGTAACTTGCGCAGCATCAGTTTAGGTTTTTGTTGCCGTTTCTCACAACTGGTTAAAAATAAAAAATGATGTGGAGTGGTATTTCAGGTATTTAAAACAAAAACTAATAAATAATTACCAATACTAACTGGTATACAATGTTTATATTGTCCAGCCCTTGTTTCACATAGTTTCTGGTTTGAAACATGACAAAATGTTAAAAAAAAAACAAAAAAAAACATTTAAGAGGTATGATTTTTGTGTGGCCATCTTGTCTCAAACTGAATCGGATCCATGTTGCAGAACGATAAGAAGCCAAAAGAAAACATCTTGCATGTTCATCCACAGCTGAATCTCCACAGTTATTTACTCTGACATGTCAACAAAAGAGACGGGATGAAACTATCGGACATACAGCCACTCCGTTCCCCCTTTTCTGTCCCCCTCTGCTCCAGTTTCACTAATAACTCCCTTTCTTCCAGGCAGAGCTCGTGTTCTTTTGAATAATGTGCCTGCTGTCAAACTGTGACGATCTTTCAACGTGGCTTAAGTTTGTCTTTCTGAAGTGGCCTGGAAAACGAAGCAGTAAGAAACGGAGAAAAATAAGCCTAATAAAAAGCAAGATGGACGCTGTGAGTTTAAAACAGCTGGTGGAGAGGATGGAGGAAAACATCAAGCCTCCTGGTGTCCATGCGGTGCCAAGCATGACATCAAGGCCGTTTGTTTTTCACGTGCTGAACACCGACAGGCTCTTACTTAATCTGACAAACTTTGATTTTACAAGCAACGAAAACAAACACGACCCTCTCAGATTCCCCCTGGATCCAGCCGCCCTGCGCGCGCCGCCGGGTTGAGTCTTGATGAACAGTGTCTCCAGTGTGGCTCCGCCCACCGACCGCCAGCATCAGGAAGGAATCGCCACAGAACAAGCAGCCTGCGGTCGGTCCGCCGGCCCATTGGCTGCCTCCAAAACCCCCCCGACCCCTCGCGGTTTTATGATCCAGGCCCAAAAGAAACTGCTCGCGTTCTCCAGCCAGAGCCCGACGATGGCTGCAGTCCAATCTGCTCCAAATTATTTGCACGGCTGCAGAACACATGGAGGCTTATATAAGCCTGTGGTAGGAATATTCACCAGCGTCACCTTCTTCTGGAACCCCACAGCCCTTTGTTATTCTCAACTGGGCTATTTTTACTTCAAAAGGGAACGTTTATGAAGACAATAAGCTTCTTCGTTTACATCCTCGTGACGGAGACAGAAAGGCTGCTGGGAAACTTTGAAACATATAAACACAAGGAGGTTTGAGTCCATTGATCTTTGATGTGAAAACACAACAATCAGAGAAACAAACTGCTCTACATATTTCATAACTGAATTCCTCCTTAAAAGTGTCAAACGTTTTGATCCATATCATAATTTCAGAAAATGACTTTGGTAGATTACTCATTTTTGTTGTTAGTTTACCAAAAGAAAGTCAATCTGATATAATTGCGCAATTTGAAATTCAAAAATAAACTTGGAAACACAGCAATTAAAAAAAAAAACAGTTTTATTAATCAACGTTTTGGCGACAGGATGAGGTGGTTTTCATATTGAAATTGGTTTTTGTTGCAAAACTGCAATGGTGACACTTTTTTTGCATCACTTCTTTGTGGCAGGAAATGGTAGGACAATGATGATGTCATGTTTTCTAATGACGTAATGCGCGAACAATTTATTCATGTAATTTTAATTGTGTTTCCTATTTAACAAAAGCCCTGCATTTGGAAAATTTTGTTTTTTTCAACATTAGCGCAATGTTGACAAAGTTCTGCGTGGAGATTTGGACAATATCTTATTTTTGGTAAATTATTGTTTTGTTCTGTTTCATTTTTAATGTTAATGTTAATGTACCAAAGCAACAAAGTAAATCTAAATCTGGTGTGACTGTGTAACATCTGACATTTTGAGAATAAATCTGCTTAAATTATTAAACACGGATTAAAAAAGATTTTTGAAAAAAGTTTTGATTATGATGAGGCAGTTTTTCATCAGTATCAAAATGAATTTATTTAACAAAACTGCAATGGAAACACTTTTTTCTCGCATCGCACAAGTCACATGATCAACAATCAGATGTAGTTGGAGGATGGCGAAGTGGTTTTTTTAGATCCTTATCCTGTGAACAAACGTATTTAAGTGTTATTTTAACTATATTTCCTATTTAACGGAAACATCACAATTGTGAACTTGTGTTTTTTATAAATGGACAAAGTTTTGTACATATTTTTAATGGAAACGCACCATCAAACCAAACACGAGGAAACACAAAATTGCCATGTTTCAATTAAGCAAATTTATCTTCCAGATCTCAGATTTTGTAATTATGTGGCCAACCGATGGCTAACGTCCAGGCTACGGCTTGGTCGGTTCTGACTGTGGCAGCAGAAACTCAGCCAGTCGGAGCGACGCAGCGCTGACGTGGCTGGTGGCGCGAATGTGTTTGGGTTACAGAGTTCAGGTAAATCAATCATCTGCTACCTGCGGTCGGCCGCTTCGCCCAAACAGAGACATCAGGCTGTGGTGTTGAGCTGTGGGGTCGGAGCGTGTCACTGCCACCTTGGCGCTCTTTCAGTAAACCGTAGAAAAGTCCAGAAGGATCAAATTTGCCTGAAAGACTCCAGCCCTGCTCTGCTTTCTGAAATCCCTTTGTGTCTCTGGCCAGATTCATCTACTACCACAACATATCCAGTCCCCCACCTGAAACCGAACGCTGCTCTGGACAAACACACGCTGGTAAACCAGATCTCCAGCTGTCGGACACAACTTGTAACGTTTCTGATCTCTGAAACATTACCAATCTCCGCTAATGAGGATCTCATATGAGAACGCTGAAGGCAAACAAAGACGTTTCTCAGCACACTTCAGCTCAACAACTGGAGAACAAAGGACAACACAGAGACCTTCAGGATGAATTCAAAAAGAAAGAGGAAATTTCCCAGAGATCTTTAGGTGTCGGTTCTACAACGGCGTATTGGTGTCATTGTAGATAGAAAAAACAGTAGGAGAAAATTTAAGCCAAATAATCTGAGATTTTCTAGGAGAAATAAAGACATTTCTGAGTTTGAAAAGTCACAAGTTTGCTAGGTTAATCTCAGAAATTTAAAAAATAATAATTAATTTCATGGCTTTTTTGTTTGTTTTTTTGTTTTTTGCAACTTTGGAAACCCAGAAATTTCTGCGATCTTTTCATTAAAATTTTCTGAGGTTGGCCCAAATGAGCTGAAGCTCAGAACGGGTCGGATCCAGAAGCTAACCGTCGATTTTGAGCAGATATCGTCACCGAGTGCTGAAGCCTTCTTAATCAAAAAGCTTCTCATTCCCAGACACAGAAGTGCAACAAAGCTAAATTTGCTGTGATTTATTGTCATTTTTATGGCTCCAGTGTGAAAAAGAAATGATTTTTTTCTTGCCAAAACAGTACGCTTCAATGCTCACCAAGTTAATCATTCTGAAACTCTAAATCTACCCATTAATCCGTCCGCCTGTCAACACAAACTACAAACAACAGTTCACAGTGGTTTAGCTTTCACTTGGTGTTAAAACCGTCCTTTAGCATCACGTTTTCTAAAGTTCTGGACCAAAACATGTCAGAATAATCTCTTAACCAAGTCCAAATGGAGCGGACCAGAGAGAAGTTACATTACTGTCTCCAAGGATGCAGAAACCGCTCGAGTCTTCTTCTGCTTAACTTCTCTGACAGCTCATGACGGTTGCGTCACCGTCACACGTCCGCCACGTTTCGCGGGCCCGGCTCGCTCCAGAACCTGGACCCAGTCGGAGCGGCTTAATGAAAAGCAAACGGGGGCAGAGGAGAGGCGGAGGAAGCGGCGGACCCACTCCCAGCCACTTCCTCTGCAATTAATCGATGGAGGAGACTTGGCAGGAGAGGACAGCGTGAATGAGTCACACTCAGATCTGGAAAGGCTTTCAAAGCGGCAGAGGAACATAAAAAGGGAAAGGCAGGAAATCACAGAACACAATGAGAAAAGTTGAGACAGACAGGCAAAAATATAGAAACATTTACTGTGGAGGCCTGGAGAGACTGAGCGCAGAAATAACATCCCAAATAAAGCAGGTAGATCACAGGATTTACAGCACCAACCTTCTGTTCAAAGAATAAATCATGGTTGTATGGAGGTAATTAAAGAGAAACTAAATGGAAAGAAAATAAAATGTAATATTTAAAGAGGCAGGGTTATGTAAAATTAACTTTTTTTAGTTTTTCATCATGTTTTAAAGTTATTCCTTCATCAGAACCCTACCAATATGAGTGCTGCCTTGATTCTTAATGGATGTTTGAGAATTATTTAATCTCCATGGCAACCATTGAGATGAGCAAAACGCCTGGGTGGGCTTAGCCCCGCCTTTGAGGCACAGCTCCTCCTCACAGTTCCAGTTTCCAAGCTTGGAGCTTCCACTCAGCTCCTTCAGACTAGCCAGCAGCAATTAGCAAACACCTGGAGGAGATGCAGCTCTGCTGAGCTCATCCACTTGTCAGAGCAACGCTGGTAAAAATGTTGTTAAAGGGTTAATAGAGGAGCCATGTTGTCATGACTTCCTGAAGGCAGAGTTTCAGAAAGAGCAGGAGTTTCTTAAAAACATAATTTTATACTATAATTTGTTTTCAATAACATAAATTAAACTAATTGTTCTTATATGTACTTATTACTGCCCCTTTAACTAAAACATTCTTGGCATTTTGACTTTATTTTGTATTTACTGAGATACCCCTAAGTTAATCCACTCAAGTTGCACAACTGTAAACACAAAGGAAAGGCAACACTGCACAGTCTGGACATATGACTTATATAATGAAACAAGGTGGTGGCAGCATCATGCAGTGAGGATTGTTTTCCTCAGACTGAAACTGAGCTGTTTTGTGAAGAACAAAGAGAAGAATGAACATAAAAATAAAAACTTGGAGCTGTATTTGCAGTTTCAGAGGAAGTTCTGCAAGTTATGACTCGGGTTTGAAAACAAAAGCACACCACACTTTTCAGATTTTTATCGCTAAAAATCCTCTGTATCATTTTCCATGGTGGTCTGTCACTGAGAATGATACATGCTGATGTTTGTTAATAAAATTTGAATCAAATCAAGCAGTAGAAGTTCTTTAAACACTCTGAACTAAAGTAAGTACACTAAGGGAAAAACTTACAGTAATAAAAACATCAAGCCTGTTGGTGAGTCATGAGAAAATATATCAGATCATTTTCATGTTTCAAGATGAGTGATTTTAATCCACTAATCTTCATTTTACTTCTGTCTACTGAGGAAAAGGAATTATTGCCAAAAAAAGGAAACTACAGTGGATTAAAAAAAAAAAAAAAACATATTAGCTTAACTTTTGTAACATTATCCCAAAATATCGTGACAAACATTACAGTCTACGTCTCCCCTCCCTGCTTTAAACACATTTTTATCCAAATTATTTTGGTTTTCTTTTAAATAAATCAAACCAAAAATGTTCCAATTCTGGGCTGAGTCCTGTTTTGTTGCTGCAGCGTTAAGATTTGCACCTTGAACCCGCCGCCTATAGGGGGCAGCTGAATTCACTTTGTTTACATAGAGCATCAAATCACATCAGTGTAAATTAAACCACATCCTAGTCCACCCCAAGCCAACAGGGGCCGTGGCAGAATTACATATTTATTAAAGATGTCACCATGTTGTGACAGTTCATTAGATGATCTGTGAAAAGATCAATCTCCTCCAAGTCCTGAGCTTTAATGCCGTCTGAAGCAATTCATCAAAAACAACCAATCAGAGGCAGGAGGCGGGTGTTAGTGCTGTTAATCATCTTCAAGTAGTTGCTACTAAATTTACTAATGGCCGAGAAACAACTTAAAATTACATGAAAACTGTTCCATCATCAGTGGCTCTGCTAACTAGCCTTAGCATTCACAACAAGGTTTCTAGTAAGGACTGGGAAATAGCAAAGGAGCTCAATTTTTTTCCACATATTATCTGTCTCATAACAATAATGTAGCTGTAAATTAAATATATTACTATTTTTACTATTTTCTTATTAAAACGTCAAATTCTGAATTTTTCAAAACAATTTAAATTAACTTAAGCAGAAAATGGGCCCCAAATGCAGATCTGCTCAGGGCCCCAAAAACTCTTCAGCAGGCTCTGGCTCTGAATCAACTCAGTCTGAACTCAATTAAGTCAATTAAATTCATCAAAGTACTGTCCAAAGATAAAATGATCACATTCAAAACCGAATCAAATATTCAATTTGAACAGTTTTAGAAACAACAGTCCATCCAAACATCCAGGAAGTCCAACAGATTGCATGAAGTCAATAAAAAATGAAAAAGTAAAGTGCAAAGAATCCCGCTGCGGTTTGAGAGACGCGTCTTTAAACAAAACACTAAAACAGATTTAAACCATCACTTGGCCAAAAAGCAGCTGGATCACTTTTATCACCGCCGGACTGTTTCATGGGATTAAACTGTTTCTCTGGGTTTAATCCAAACTTTCTTTTAGCCCGTTTTTCAGTTTTAAGGCACTTCCAGTCTGTCAAGTCAACAGCTGGACAGGAAAACTCAAGACGACCGTAAATAAAGACAAAATCCGTAAATTACAATTATAACTTGTAATTAACTTTAAAGGTTCAGATTAAACAATGTGAAGGCTTTTTATTGTAGGGTTTTCCTGCTGTAGTTGGTTATTTAACTACTGAAATAAAAACTGCCAGCGCATCACGTTTCTTCAGCTCAGCAAGTTGAAACTTTTTGGTTTTTCTGCAGTAAAGCAGCCAACGCTGACCTCAAGCTGAACAATAAAAACAACACATTTCAGCTTCACTTCGCTTTTTTTTAAAAATCTCATTTACTCACCTAAAGTCGGCCAACAGCTGCCCGGTCCGGAGGGAGCTCAGTTCATAACCGAACCCAGGATCACACGGTTCGGTTCGGTTCCGATTCTAACGAATCTCGGTGTCAAACACGCTGCAAGTCCGAGTAAACATAAAGAAGTGAAAAGGAATAGAGCCGAGCATCAACCGGGGGAGGAGAGAGAGAGAGAGAGAGAGAGAGAGAGAGAGAGAGAGAGAGAGAGAGAGAGAGAGGAGAGAGGAGGGAGGGGGGGGGGGGAGGAGGTCTGACTGTTGTTTTTATCTCCAATCTGGATTTTTACAGATTAAAATACCTGGAAAACAGACGAGCTGCTCTGATAGGTGAACAAGAGCAATTTATTTACAAAAGGAGAAGAAAATCTTGTCTACTGAGGGCAATTCAGAGGTAAATATCTCTACTTTTCTATATTTTCCTCTTTTTTCCTGTGTCTAATTTCCCCTGATTATACAACGGTGCAGAGAGAAAAAAGTACATTTTATCTTTAAAAAAACAATGTCAGAGATTTTGTGGTTTTCCCAGAAATTTTCTAGAAAAACAAGTATCTGAGTTTCAGAAGTCGAATATTTTTGCTTTTGGGGGAAAAAAAATATATTTTTGACTTTCAAAAAATTCTAAAATTTCCACCCTTGAAACTGAGAAATTTGCATTTTTTTCTAGCACATTTTGGACTTTTGAGACTCATTTTAATCTGAGAAAAAAATTACCAAAAAAAAGGAATTTTTAAGTTTGAAAAACCAAAAAAATAAATAAAATAACATAAATTTTATTTCAAAATTTCTGAGTTTTGTTGCATAAATTTGCTCCTGTTTTTGTTCTCTGTGATTTGCTGTGCTTTGGTTTTCAGTTGCAGGTTTGCTCCTTTCCTCCCGGGTCGGATCTTCTGTGAGGTCCTGAGTTTATGTTCTTGTCACATTGCAGTTTAACTGAACTCTGGATTTATGCTTCCATGTTTCCTGCTGCTGTTGGCTTTGAATAAACTTTATTAAACTTCACCTGAAGTCGGTGGCATCTTTATGGTTCTGTAATCGTCTCTACTGACCGGCCCAAACTCAACAGGAAGAAACATCAGCAGCTAAAGCATTTTTCACATTTTGTGACAGAAATACAAATTATTGGCTGCTGGGATTTTATATGATGGAAATTCAACAATTTGTGCGGAATTTGAATGAAATGAATATAAAGTTTCCACCATTTTATTTGAAATTTAATAAGGGAAACGTTTCGCTCAGTGTTTTCATGTCATCCAGGTTTAAGGTGGACAGAGTCTAGTTGCAGTTTTCTAGATCATCCAAAACATCAGGATCAAATCAAAACAGGAAAATACAGAGATGTCCTGAACAGACGTGTCTTTGAAGGCATCATCTCTTTCTCTAAAGTTTTTTTTATATATATCTTTAAAACCAAAAAACGAAACTTGACTTTTTAACTGGAAATTTTCTCTAACTGGGATTGATTTTTCCCACTGGACTCCCAGATCAACAGCTCAGTTTAACTGGGACTCCATGCTGTGGATCCAATTCGGTGTTATTCAATGTGGGACCGCCAGGGGACGCCATGGCGCCCTCAGAAAATTAAAGAAAAAACAATAAAAGAGAAGCAAAAATAATAAACAAAAAAAATTATCTCTTAAATTTTTTTACCTTAAAAATTGTATCAAAATTTTGGAAATAAAATAAAATTTTATGTGATTACTATAAATTGTTTTCTTACAATCAAAACATAGAATTGTGATGAAAAATTGTATTATCTGTGAATAAAGGCACAACAATAATAATAATAATAATAATAATAATAATAATAATAATAACAAAGTTTCCTTCCACAAAACTCTCAAATCAGATGGTATGAAGCAACATTTATGCTAATTAAGTGTAATAATTATTGAAACATTATAAAGGTTGATGTTTGTTTACATATTTTGTAGCATTTTGTGTAGGTTTGGTTTAATCCACTCTAATGTTGAAATGTTTTCTCTTTTCTGTTCTCAGTCTGGAGATTTTTACTGACTGAGTCAAAACCAACAAATCGTTTGAAGCGTTTATCTTCTTTACCCAGACAGTATGACGGACGTCACTGACATGGTGGGCCGGCTTCGACAGCGCGCCCTTCCCTCCATGCAACTTGGATGGACACCAGTGCAGGAGGAAACTGGTCTGTTTCCTGTCAGACACCCAGAACGACCCAGTACAAACCAGCAGGGTTAACTGGTTTCAGAGACATTCTCCCACAGCTGAGCCGTTCTGGGTGTAGCTGTCTTCATTCCTAACATTTAGATTAGCTGGATTTCCTAATCCTGAAAACATTTCAGCCTGACTGGTTTCTGCTGGTTGAGTAGATAAACACGGTCGGCTTTCCAACTCAAAAACATGTAAAGCTGGAGTAATTTTGGTTTTTTTACGTATTTGTTGAAACTGTCATAACATGAGAGACAATCTGTAAAAATCAAGCCTGTCTAGGTTCTCCCAATACTAACTCACAACAAGGAGGCGGGCCTTGGCGCTGTTAATCATCCTCCTCTGTTCTCCTCCTTGCTAAACCCAGTTAGCATAGCAACCGATAATGGCAAGTACATTTTCCTGTCGCTGTAAGTTGTCTCTCCGCTAATGGCACATTTAGCAGCAGGCACGTGATATTGATTAACAGCGCTAATCCAGCTCATTAGTGCTAACACATCCTGCTACAGCTAGGCTGTCAAGAATGCTAAAGATCCAGTCAGTGCATTCCCACTGATGACGCTGCATAAATGGTTTCCCTGTAATTTGTGTCTTCACTAATAGCACATTTAGCAGCAAGTACATGAGGATGACTGACAGTGCTAAGCCCCTCCTACCGACTCTGATTGGTTGTTTTTGGTCTGGAAGAATTTATTTCTTCAGACGGTAATAACAGCTCAGGGAAGAGATGGAAGAGATCGGTCTTTTCATAGATTATATGTCTCATAATATACTGTTATATACAAATATGTAAAAAAAAAATGTATGCATATATATATTTTAATAAGTTACACAATGCAGCTTTAACCCTTGTAATTTGTTGGGGGCGGGGGTGAGTTTTACCTATAATAAACCATTATATTTATTGAAAATCACAGAATGTTTTTCATTTTGATGGTACATGTCAAATAATCTAACCAGACAGAGAACAAAGCAGATGGATTAGTTGGAATTTTGTCATTAAAACAGTGAAAATCAACTTTTATGTGTGTTTTGACGGTTTATGGCGGTCATTAGTAATCCATTGTAATTGTCAGATGAATCAGCTCCACATCTGTTGTGCTTTTCTTTCTTTCTTTCTTTTTTGGTGAGAAATGCTGCCACCTGCTGACAATTTATTGTAAGATCACAAACTTCTTTCACCTATCATCCATCCATCCATCCATTCTGGTCCCCAGTGGGGTCAGGAGGTCCTGCTGCCTCTCCACCAACGTCCCGGGCAGGACGCAGGTTCATCCTGGGTCACCAGTCTGTCACAGATTCACCTATATTTTTTACATTAAAAGTTTTTCAACTGTGAGTTTTTCCAAGTTTCTTCTTGAGTTAATATCTCGTTGTGAAATATTTGAAGTTTTATATTTTTTCTTTAGCATAGAAATGCACCACAAACCTTTTTTGGCGGACATTTTTGTCAAATAAACCGAATTAATGTTGTTAATTTACTGTGTAACTTTACAAACGGCATCCCATAATATAAATATGTGTTTCATAAATTTGATTTTGGAACAAATTTATTTAGAAAATTGTGAATATTTTTATTCTCGTCTTCAAAATGCCAGAATCTGCACATAACTATTCTTTTATCAAGCTGCATCTATTTGTCTATATTAGCTTTAAAAACATTAAATCAATTTTATCATCAGTTATTCAGTACTTGAGTTGCCTTTTCATATATTCAATAATACTCACGTATATTCAGATATTTTTATTATTATTAAAATATTTTGAACGGCCAGTTTTTACCATTAATTAACTATAATTTTTGGCACATTTGGACAAAAATCTCTCTTCCTTCTCCAGTTGGGATCGTTTATCGTGAGTTCCAGTAGGTGGCGGTAAAGCTTCCCGGCGCTTGAAGAAGAAGAAACGTACTTCCGGTTTCATTCAGGAAACACGTGGGTCTTTCCACCGGGTGAGGAAACTTCAACAAAACAAGACGTGAAGAAGAGAAAAGGTTAAACATTTCTTCTGTTTTTTAACATGAACCGGTTTCATTTTTAGTTTTTCGGGATTAATGCAGCGATATGATGTAATGCAGCTTATTACGGACATGTTTGGATGACGTCAATCATTCATATTTAAGGGTGAAGCTCTGAGTTCATCCATAAAACTGTCAGTTAACCGGATCTAAAGCTACTTCTCATGTATCGTGTTGATTATTAAAAACTGAATGATAAACTGAGGAACGTTTTTAGAAATATAACGAATGGAAATGACTTGATCTGCATGTTTACATGGTCTTTTATTAATTTAAGCAGAATCTCCAGACTGTTTGGATACTAAAATTGTTTCTGAGATATTTGTCTGTGTACAAAAGTTTGAAAACTTACCTAGAAAATGGTTGGATTTTCCTGTGTCGATGTGAATATTGGTGCCAGAAATGTTCTGATTGCTGTTTGTTCTGCAGGAACTAACTAACCAGATTAAATCAGACCCAGTTTCAGCTCTGAATGAGTTTAATTCGTTGGTTTCTCCAGCTGAGCATCCCGTTTCCTCGCCCAGATGGCTGAAGCTGAGCAGGAGAAAAGCCGAGGGTTGAAGTTTGCAGAGCAGCTGCTCCTGAGTCACGGCTGGGAGCGCGGTGAGAGCCACGTCCAAACCATCAAAACCAGTCACCAGTCCGGTTCTTACTGGGTCCGCTCTCTCTCCAGGGAAAGGACTCGGCCGAGCGGAGAACGGCATATCAGAGGCCATCAAGGTCAAGGTCAAATGTGACAAAGGAGGGGTGAGTCGACACGCAGATCGGGTTAAACATCTGCAGGAATCAGAGCCAGGAGCTTCGTTTGTTCCTTCAGATCGGCCACAGAGAAGGAGAGCAGTTCAGCTTCCACTGGTGGGATCACGTCTTCAATAAAGCCTCGTCCAGTCTGCAGGTGGAGGCCGGCCAGGTGGGTCAAAGGTCACACCTCAGGTCACGACAAGTTCCCCCGTGTCCTTGAAGGAGCGCCGTAGATTCCTGAGATTATTCATGTTTTATCCCCATCAGCTGCTGAAGTCTGAATGAAAACCTCAACTCACTATGATTAAACATTTTGTTCGCATTAAAGCTGAAAACTGCCATCAAAAATAAAATTAAAAAATGTTAAAAAATGTGTAAATTTGAGTTTGAAAAAATCACAAATTTGCTACAATTTTTTTTTTTACCTGGAATTTAAAAAATCTTCACCATTTGAAACTCTGAAATTTCCATGTTTTTTTTTATCTAGAAAATTTCTGATTTTATTTTTCTGGGAAATTTTGAACTTTTCAAACCCAGAAATATTCTTGTTTTTTCTAGAAAACTTCTGAGATTAATCTAAAACTTTCTGACTTTCTTGTCAGGAATCTCTCTCGCTCTGTATATATATATATATATATATATATATATTTTTTATTTTTTTCTATGTACAGTGACCCTGATATGTCGTCATATTTTGCTTCCAACTCGAATCTGAAAACTTTTCTGTTTCCTTCAGAATGGAATCAAATTAAAAAAGACGTCTGAGGAAGGTGAGGAAGAGGAGGGAGCGATCTCCAACAAAAAGCCTCGGAAATCCCTGCAGAACAAATCCAAACTGTACGGCCGCTTTGTGAAGGTAAAGGTTCCGTCTTTGGGGCGGAGCTCCGGGGTCGTAGGTCAACATTAGAGGGAAAAACGTCTCGGTCTGTTGCAGTCGGCCACACTGCTGTCCGGTCAGGAGGAGCCGGAGCCGAAGGCCCCGAGTTCAGACAGCAGCAGCTCAGATGAGGAAGAGGAGCAGAAACTGGATCTGTCCAGTACCACCAGGTAACGTTTTTTATTAGCACTGAATCCCAGTTTGTTTCCAGTTCATGTGGAAACTTAATCAATTACTTTTTTCTTCAGAATTTGACACACAACCTTGAACAATAACAACAAAAAAGAAACTTTTTCCCAACATGCTGTTTTCATCTTTCTCTTCATCCTGACTGGTTCCCAGTTAGGATGATCTCACTGGAAACCAGTTCAGCAACATAATAAAGATTTCAACCAGTCTGATCAGAACAGAAACTCTTCAGGTTGGAGAAAAATAACCTGAAAAAGTCTAGACATCCAAAAAAATAAAAAAAACAACCCTAACCCCAACCCTCCAACAGAAAAAAACTCTTCACGGGTTTGTGTCAAGTTTAAAGGGAAAACATTAATTTAATTTGTTCTGGAACTGGGCTGTAAAACCATAAAACCAGAAATACTTTTTTTATTTCTGGGTTTTAGTTTTGATTCTAATTATTCATATTTAACATTTTCAGGTTAAATTCTAACTTTTTTCTTTTCTTCAGACTTTCAGACGCTGATCTGATGAAGGTTTGTGGAGGACGAACGGCTCACAAGTGAGTTGAAAATTTAAACAAAGTGGATCAAAGCCTAAAGAATATGACAACGTTTTAGATAGAAAAAGTGAATTTCTATTAAAAGAAAACTCAGAAATGTTTAAATTATTCTCAGAAAATAAGAAAAAAAACGTGGAAATTTCTGAATATTTAGAAAATGTTCAGCTTTTGAAGTTTCTTCTGGAAAATTTCAGAGATTAATTTCAAAATGTGTGTTTTTTGTCAAAATCTGCCACGGACCTAACACACCGCCATAAAAGGTGGAAGCATCAACGTTTCTATATGAATCCTGTGGTTGTTTTGCTCCCAGGGGCGCGCGGCACGGTCTGACCATGAGCGCCAAGCTGGCCAGACTGGAGCAGCAGGAAGCTGAGTTCCTGACCAAATATGGAAAAAAGGACCAAACAGGAAGTTCTCCAGTTGTTTGTGACACAGCGACTCAACCGGAGGAGACGAACCGCAGGAAGAAGAAGAAGAAATGCACAGAGCGCTGTGGTGAACTAAACGGTGATGAAAGTCCTGAAGCAGGTTTTCAACCACAGAAGAAGAAAAAGAGGAAGAAAGTTAAAACGGAGGGAGAAAAAGAGGCAGAAGAAGAAGAAGAACTGACTGTTGGAGGAAATCTGTCTGCAGAGGAAACTGAGCCGCTTCCCTCCGACTGCAACAGGAAGAAGAAGAAGAAGAAATCTGCTCAGCATGATGCTGACCCTGCAGAAACTGGGCGGAGTCCTGGACAATCCAACCAATCAGATCACAGATCCCAACAGGAAGCAGAGGTTACCATGGCAACAGAGACGCGGAGAAGGAAAAAAAGCAGAAAAGACAAATCGGTGATGGAGAAACCTGCTGACGACGAAGAGCTTCCTCCAAAGAAGAAGAAGAAGAGCGACGGTGGATCAAAGTGAGGAGCTGGTTCTGATCTGTGGACCTGGAACTACAGTCCGGTTCTGATACCTGAACCCGACCCAAACTAACAGCTCAGAGAACCTTCAGAACCAGTTTTATTGTTTTTATCTCTGCTGGTAGAAAGTGTAGCTGCTTTTCTCTGCAGGACGATTTATTTCTGTTTCCTGGATTTTTAACAAACCGTCAGAATGAAATCTGGAGTTTATACCAATGAAAACAGAATTACACCGATGGAAACATCTAGAAAAATGTATGAATTTATTAAATAAACGTGAAACTCTCTGATGTAATTATCTCTGTCCTCACAAAGCATCAATGATTTACAAAAAACTCATTTATTTTAGCAACATTTCCACCAATCAATTATTAATTAGATTGATTATAAGATGTGATCAACTGGATTCATAAAAACGGTTTTGTTGTTTATTCAGGTTGAGCTGCAGTTTCTGCATAACTGGAATAAAACACATTAATCTGCATTTAGTCTAAATGCCGTTTTGTGTCGAGTCGTGATTAAATATTGTAACATCTGTGCCAGGTGTTGATAACTTTGATGGCTGTGGGCCGGTCTAGTCAAAGTCCAGGGCTGTTTTAGTCTCAGTTTGTCTCTGCTGGGGTCTGTTGGTGTGTGAGGGGAACCGACCCGACCCGATCCGACCCGACCTCAGTCAGAGTCAAACATGTTTCAGTTTTCTGAGGCAGATCTGGACCCAGACAGGCTGAGACACATCATGAAAAGAGTTTTATTATTTTATCTGCAGATAAACATCATGAAGCTAAAACAAGCAAACAAATCATAAACTAACTGATTAAAATCATTTAGTGACAGAAAACAATCAGGCATAAACATTTCAAACTAAAATAGTAAATAATGAAAAACTTTATTAAACTGATATTTCAGAAAATATAAAGATAAAAAGTTTCTACATAGAAAAGTTTTTAAATTATTTTTTAATTATAATCAAATAATTGATCTTAAAGTTTGCTTTTGCAATCCTGTCCAGACTTTACAGTTTTGTCTTTGAGGTCAAAAATAATAATTTTATAATAAAGCAAATATTAAAACTTGTTAGAAAATCCTCAAACAGCCTAACATTAAAACAATTAATGTTTCTGTAATCATGATTACAAAAAATAAACTATAAAAATGTATTTTAATTTGTGTCACTTTCACAAAATGTAACAATAAAACAAACTGAATTAAAGAACAACTATTGTTTAAGGAGGATTTATGGCCACACAGACGTTAATAGCTTTATATAAACTTGATGTATTATTATTAATAGTGTCATTAATGAACAGTTTAAATATCAAGTATCAGTAAATCAAGAAAAATGTCACACTGTAATTAACATTTACTCTGAAAAAAGTAGATTGAAAAATATGAGTTAAATTATTTTAGTTCTTGGATTTTTTTTTAATTCAGGAAAACAGTATAAATGTGACAGAACACATTTATACTGACTGAATAGTGAAACGCCACAGAAAGTAAAAACTAAATATATTCATATTAAACTGGATAAAATTGTGATTATTTCTATAAAATCTGATGATCTGGAAAAACTGCAGCAGAAAAAGGAGGAAATAGAAACAGAGTTAATTAAGAGACACTTTGAAGGCTTTCTGCTCACAGAGGGGGGGGAATGTGGATGAAGATGATGCTGGGAACCAGCTCGCTGTGGGAATCCCCCATTGATACATGTATGCATAATAATAATAGGAAGGGTAATAGGAAGGGTAATAGTAATACTTAGATGATCTCCAGAACCTTTAAATGAGAAACACAAACATTAGAAAATGTAAAATCAAATAGTCTCTTTTGACTGAGTTATTTTAACACAATGATACGTAAACAATGACAACTAATAGTTAACTTTACTTTGTTTTCAGTGTGAAATCTCTTACCTAAGTGTGTCGATACGACTGTCAATCCAAACCCAGTTGCTCCCATTACTCCATAGCCCCAACCAGTGGTATGTGTTTGTCTTTACGTTGCCATAAATGAATTCCTGTTAATTACAACATTGAAAATGATCAAGAAAATAAAGTTTTGTCCTGTACTGAAATGTTAAATTTGTAACATGGTTGGTGTCAGAGCTCACCTGTTCCTGCAGATTATCAATAACAACCAGATCAGCAGATTTGTTCTGACAGAACTGACGACTGTCATCCCAGGTCAAATAAACTTTACTGAAAAAGTAGCATGATTCATTGAAGAAGATCCAACCCGTCTGACACAGCACACACTCTGGAGACAGAAAATAATTATAATACTAATCTAAAAATAAAAGTGAAAAAA
Organism: Poeciliopsis retropinna; assembly: GCA_010277075.1. Classification (NCBI taxonomy): domain Eukaryota; kingdom Metazoa; phylum Chordata; class Actinopteri; order Cyprinodontiformes; family Poeciliidae; genus Poeciliopsis; species Poeciliopsis retropinna. The sequence goes on along the minus strand of VMRM01000007.1, from coordinate 630,113 downwards.
AGGTTTCCCTTTGTATCATGGTTCCACTGTTACACTGAGATTTTATCTGTATTTATTGATTGTTTGTCAGTAATAATTAGAAATGAGCTGCATTTATTTTATCTTATGTTGGGTTTGTGTGAAATGTTCACGTTGCCCTTTATTTGTCCTTAAACATGTTGGATGTTTAGGAAAACGTCTCAGATACTCACCATTTCTGTTTTCGTTGCAGTGTTTATTTATCAGAAACATGTTTAATTTCTGGATCAGCTGGATTGTCTGGTTCAGTTTCTCAGTTTGGTTCTGTGATTTTTCATTCTCAGTCCTCAGATGTTCAGTTTGTTTCCCCAGATCAGACGTCTCTTCGGACTGTTTTTTAATGGCTTCATCATGTTGGTTAATTTTCCAACCGGCTATAAATGAGAGGAAAAAGATCATTCAGAAAAAATATTCAAGGAGTTTTATTGTTGTAAAATGTTTAAGCTAAAGCACAGAAACAGATTTCATAGGAAATTATTAGTTCATACAGATTACAAGACGAACATGTTGGTGGCATCAACTCTTTGGTTACCTAGCAACAACCTGCTGGGTAACGACCACTTTCAAGTCCAAAAGTAAAATTTCACCTGAAGCTTTAAAGCAATTCTGCTTTTAACAAGTTTACTTTTTTTTAAATCTCCCTTCATTCTGACTACATTTATTTTTTCATCTGAAAGCGCTCATGGTCTTGCGGATTTGTTGAATTTGTCAACATGGAAATAATTTCAGCTGTTTTGTTGGAGAAAAATAAGCTGAAGAACCTGATTGTGAGGACCGAGAGACTTACCCCAGGAGAAGAACCCGATGCTGACCAGCAGCAGGACGGACAGGATCACCACCAAAACCAGAACCAGATGGACTTTAACGTCTGCAAGAGAATCAGCCAGAGGTCTGTAACAGAACTACAGCCGTAATGAACAGTTGGAAACAACGTTCTCTGAGTTACACACAGAGAACGTTGTTGGTCCAACCAGCCATCTGTACACCCGAATGGTTGCCACGGAGATTGGATCATTTCTCAAACATGTATGAAAGAATCAAAGTAACACTCCAGGAATGTTTTCATAACATAATGTAAAGCTTAAGATGTTGATTTTAAATAATACGTTAATCCCTCCTCTGAATGAAATCTCTTATAATTATCAGATTTTAATGAATTTATTAAAACTTACTTGGCATCACAGTAGCAGCTTCTTTGTGCGTCACGTCAAAGTTTGATTTTGGTTTCTGCTGTTCATCTGAATAAAATTAAAAAACATAAAGACACTAAATAATAAAACACAAATAATTTTAAATAAATGTTTTGATTATTTCTCTCTTAATTTTAGCACAATGATTGTATAATTATATGAATATTTTTTAACTTAAGAGGATTTTCAGACAGACCAATACAGAATCAATCGGCTGGTTTTTATTCTATCACTGAAAAGGAAAAGTTATTTTCCTCTCTGTGCATTCTTTGTGTTTTCCTGTTTTTAACCCAGAATATTTAACATTCTCAGAGTAATTATTTAGAAAGCAGCTAAAAACTGTTCATCTATCAATACCAAAGAATTAATTCCTTACATTAATATCACAAATTCTTCCAGTTTTATATGTTAAAATAATGCACAGTGGTGCAGTTGGTAGCACTGTTGCCTTGCAGCAAGAAGGTCCTGGGTTCAATTCCTGGCCTGGGGTCTTTCTGCTCGGAGTTTGCATGGTGGGTTCTCTCCAGGTTCTCTCCAGGTTCTCCGGCTTCCTCCCACAGTCCAAAAACATGACTGTCAGGTTATTTGGTCTTTCCAAATTCTCCCTAGGTGTGTGTGTGCATGGTTGTTTGTCCTGTTTGTTTCTGTGTTGCCCTGGCGACCTGTACAGGTCGGAGGTCGCGACCTCCGGTCGACCGACGTGCGGAGGTCGCGCAGGTCGCCGTGGAGCGCAGCTGGAGATCGGCACCAGCACCTCCCGACCCCGTTAGAGACAAGGGTGAACAGATAATGGATGGATAATTTAACCAAGATTTCCTTACACTTTTCAGCTCTCTGAACGTTTTCATAAATGACGCCTGAAGAAACGTTCACATCTGTCACTGAATTAAAAAAAAGAAACAACAATAAATGGTTTCCAGGAAATGAAAAAGGCAGATAATACAGTCAGATAGTACAAAAACAGATATTTCTACAAGTAGATAACTAATAATTAAACAGTAATACATGGAACCTTATCTGCTGACCCATTTAAATTATTTTGTATATAGTTCTGTAATATTGATGTCATAACAGAATCAAAGTAGAATTAATGGTAAACTTGCAGGTTTATCAGCGATAAATTTATTTTTTTCCTTCTCATAATAAACCTGTAGAAATATTCTCCAGCTGTTTCTCACCTTTTTGGGCTTTGAAGCCGGGATTATCATAACCTCCAGAACCGAGCTCCACTGCCATGTCTGAAACCTGCAGAACTGGAAAAGCTTTTATAGCAATTCACCAGAAAGTTCCTCTTCCTCATGCACACATGACGCTAAAACAGGAACCACAGAAAACGTCAATGTATTCTTTAATTTATTCTATTGTAAAATGTACAGATTTTGTGATAAATATGTTTCATTAAATTATCTTGTCTTGAGATGCTCCAGATTTATGATTCTCACTTTTCAACATTTCTTGACTAAGATTATCATCACTTTTGTTTGTTTATTTGTTTGTTTAGATGAACAAATAAATCCACACAAACATACTTTTGCAAAAAAAGAAAAGGACAATAATGTCTTTGAAAATTCAACAATTTCAAAGACAGATTTGAAACAAACAATTTTCACTTTTTGGAGTATAAATTCCCTCATTCCATCAATTCAATATGATTCATTATCGATTATAAATTTTTTAAGGTTCTTTTTCAAGATACATGATCAGTAATTAATCATGTTCCAGAAACAAATCGCTCCACACAGCTGATTTTTTTAGAGCGTTAGTTAGTGTTATAAAAGTAACAATAGAGATCTGTTTAGTGATAAAAGTCTGTTTATTGTGAGAAAAAGCTAAACAGTTTATGTAAAATGCAAACTGAAAAGTTTTTAGTTTTCGTTAAATTAACAGCTTGAGTGACATTAACTTGTGCAAACTTCACTTACCTTAACAAATCTGAGTTTGTTGAATTTACTTAAACACCCAAAACTTTAATTTGAAACCAGAATCTACTTCAATAAAAGAAAACAAACCGTCTTTCTGTTTGTTTCTCTGCTCAAACAGGAAGGCAGTGACAGTTTGCTCACTTTCTTCAGAAAAACAAACAAAGCAAAGCTCGCCGTTTAAACACTTGACAAACCAAAGTGAAGAGAAATGGAAGAAAAGAATCAGTAAGATTAAATGTTTCCAGCTGCACCTGGTCAATTGGTTCAAAATAGCAAAAAAGAACCAAATAAACATTTCATTTCCTGTTTTGTTCCAGCTCTCCTAAATACATGATGCACAACAAAAACTGAGTATTTTGTTAATACAGTCAAATTTCAGTAAACTGAGCTGAATCTCACTAACCTTGATGTGTATTTCAAATTCCTGAATATTTTAGCATGTTCTCTAAAGCCAGATTAATGGAACTAAATGTGGATCTTTGGGTAAAAACCAGCAGAAACAGAAACAGTCAACCGTTGACATTTCTAGACAGAGAAGTCCAGCATCAATACAGAACTAAAAAAATTTAAATATGGGAAAAAAATAGACATAGAGAAGAGGAACCTCATCTAAAGAGGAAGAACAAGTTTTTTTGAACATTTCAAACTAGGTTTGGTAGTTATTTGCTCTCTGTATCTTTCTTTGGTCAAAACTATAAAATGATCCAAAGAAGCCCAGATACAAAATTATTATTTTCTAACTGCATCACTTAATCATTCGAGACGCCATGACTGTCGGAAATGAGGGACGGAGGATTGAACAGAGAAACTGAAATTGTTTTCCAAAGTTGTTTTTGTCAGTTTATGCTTCTTGTTTGAGTCGAGTTCATTTGTCTGTGAACGTGACTCACCTGGTTGTGGCCCATAGACGCAGGTATTTGCAGAAGCTTGAAGCAGCTATTAGAAACCGAGCCACATGGCCGGCCCAAAGCATAAGCAAACTAAGCAGCCACTTAGGGCCACAGGGCCAACAAGGGCCCCCCTCAGTGGAGCAGATTTTGTTTTTTGTTTGTTTTTTTTTATCACCAATTTCTATTTCATTATAATAACAAAAACACACAATTTCATCATGAAGTGATTTGTTTTTACAATAATATGTTTGATATTGTGTGTAGAAATCATTATTATATGGACAAAAAGAAAAAAGAAATTGCTCTTGAGGGCCCCTGGTGGCCGCGGTAGGTACCGCAAGCTTGGCTGGTAACATGAGTCCAAAGCTCTGGTGGAAGATAAGTTACCAAAACAATGTCTCAAAAAAGGGCTTATCATTTGGGGAGAAAGAAAAGAGGAAGAATAGAAAAAGCAACGATAAAGGTTTGTTTTGATGTGTCTTTGTAATGTTTATCAAAAAGATTTGTGAAGTTGCTAATTGACAATTGGCTTTGAACGTTTCAGTTCAACAACCAAACATTTAATGCTGGTGAGGTGAGATGGTTTTCCACCCTCCCCCCTCTACGCATCAGGTGCAACAAGAAGCGCACCGTTGACTGGTGGTCGGGGCCTTTGCAGCCGGGCAGGCCGCTGCAAGGTGGGTGTGTCTGTACAAAATCGCCCAGAGACCAGGATGTAGATGCCTCGTCAGGCTTCCTGCAGCTGTTTACAGCTGGTCCCGTTTAACTGTTAAACGTCTAACAGTTTAACAGTTAACAGTTAACTGTTTAACTGGGACCAGCTGTAAACAAGTTGTTTAATCTCCAGCAGCCCAAGAAAGGATTGGTTTCCTTGCAGACAATAAAATTGTAAAGGCCCAGAGACGGGATATGAAACTGGCAGTTTATAGTAATAAAGTAGAAAATGCAGAAGATAACCCAAGATGCTATGTTTTTCATTTATTTACGGCAATTACAATTACAATTACAGAATAAGAGACTGCTTCATTTTGCGTGTTGGTTTTCAAAATAAAAGCATAATGAGCCATGCCACTTCATGGGTTATTTGATTGCGCAACAAAGGAGTATTTGTTTTCAGCAGTGGCCGAAATAAAACAAACCTTGACCAGCATAATTCATGTGTATTAATGGTTTTGGTAATCGCACTTTTCAAAATGTAATGTTTGTTACCGGTTATTATGGTCTATTTTATGACTTTATATTTGTGTTTTATTATGTAAAGCACTTTGAAATTGCATTGTAGCTGAAATGTGCTACATAAATTAACTTGACTGAAATGGAGCCAGCAAGATGAAAACATGTGACATCTGGGAATACTGTGAGATGATCGCTCACAAAGTTCTTAAATAAAAATAATTAATTCACCTCCAAAATTCTCACCTTCTTGAAATTTCCACTGTTTCTTTATTCTGTAAAGTCATATCGGTCTTGTGCAGCAGAAACAAACTTAAAGTTGTTGGAAGAGTAAAATTCTGGCCTGATGAGTAAGAATATAAGGGATCAGATCAGAGAGCCAATAAAAATCCAAGAAAAAGAGAATTTTGGAAAAAATTTGTTTTTCAGGAGGCAAATCAAAACTCAAAGAATATTGTCTGCCCCAACAAGCACTGCTCTCCGAATACACTAAAACAAATGTCTATTGTCAAATCAGTTGATGACAAAATAAAACAGCCACTGACAGTCAACATATACCAGAATTGGTTACAAACCATTTTAATAACTAAAAAAGATTAGTTAAATAGGATTTAAGTGACTCCTGTTACTAAACATGAGTCTGACAAAAACTTTGTGGCAATATTGCATTTGCTAATTTTTTAAGTAGCTGCCACAGTTTGAACAGCAGATGTCACCGGTGAGAAATGAACGAACCACAGAGTAATGAACCTATGAACAAAGCAATGGGCTGGGAAGCTTCACTGCTTCACCGGTCTCCATTTAGCCGTCATTAGTCTGAGTGTCCACACAAAGTTGGAGAAGTCACTCAATAATCTTCGGTTTCTTCTCTGAATGGACGTGGCTTAAAAGATGTCATCAAACTTTCACACCAGGGTGTGTAGCAGTGCTGCACGAAAAATCTGGTGCAGACTGAACCAGTTATATAAGGGAGATTAAACTGTTACAATAACCTTGTTTAAAATTTGCCATTTCGCCATGCCCACACGGTTCAGCCACCAGGAGGGTCCAGAAAACGATTTAGCCACATATTGTTATTAAACATGTTCGAATCTTTGGTGCAGCTCAGCAGAAATATGTGGAATTTAGAGCCAAACGTATGAAAATGGAGTAACCTGTGACTTCACCCCGCCGCCACGGCCTCCAGGGAAAACTGAGACTGACTTCCAAAAAGTTGTTTAAATGGTTTTCACTGCAAAGGCCTAATTACATTCAGAGTCGCTGCTGTACTTCTGCACATGTGATCAGCAGGTGCTGGAGGCCAAAATGGAGACAGAGAGAGAGAGAGAGAGAGAGAGGAGACGCTCTGAATCTAAAGCCTTCTGACTGATTGGTTGGACTAAACTCACCTGATGAAAGTTCAGTGAAAGGAAAAAAGACAGACTGACCCCAGCAGATGATCCCGATGCTGACCAGGAACAGGACAGAAAGTATCCCCACAAAAACCAGCAGCAGGCGGAAAGAAGAACATAGTCTGTTGCTGCCTGTTGCAGGATAAACACAGATACGTTCAGTAGAAGATCGATGGGTATTTATTCATTTATGACATTTAAGATGTATAAAAAACTAAAACGCTTAAATAATTGACTGTGCATTCTGATAGGTTCCAACAAGGTTAAAGATATATTATATAAATATTAATAAAAACAAAGAACTAGGTATTTATATAGAAAAATGTAACATTTTGTGAAAAAAATCATAAATCCTTAAAGAGTGCGATATTTACTGTCAGGAAAATGGAGTTACAGGAAAAGTTATGAACCAAATCTTATACATGTGTTCTGTAAATATGTGAACTTACATTAAAATTTCAGTTTCATTTTATATTCAAATCCTGGAGACACATAAATACTTATATATATATTGCTTTTTGGTTAAAAATGTATTCTGAATATATTTTAACACTTAAAGAGTAATTAAAAATATACAATATTAACATTTCAGTGGTGTTTTTTATTCAAATGCTAGTGGCATATATTTACTTCCACAGTCGGGTCATTTCTTGCATCTCAACTTTTAAATCCAGTTTTTTAAGTGAACCAAACAAAATAGGGTATAATAAAATAAATAAACTGTTTGTAATCTTGTATTTCCTTTAGAATGGTTTAAAAAGACATTTTACTGTGATTTTATGGAAAGCCAATCGTAAAAAATGTTGATCCAAGTTTTTTCTTGCAACACAGGAAGAGCTTAGAATAAAACGCACTAAATGTAACTATATCAGTATTTTAATGAAAAAATAAGTTTTGATCAAACAATAAAAGCACAATGGATGTAGATATTCCTATTCGGATAAAAACAGGAATTAAACTCACTTTCACTGACTGCAGTTGTTGCTCCAGAGCTTTCCTTTCCTATCTGCTTGTCTCCTGAATAAACAGTGGAAATAAATTTGTTTAATTTAGATATTTGTTTACAGGGGGAAACGGACATTATTATTATCAAAAGAAGTGAACCATGAAAAATCACCATGGCAACACATAAAACACAAACCAGGCCATGTTTATTATGAGCTTTATTTCTGCTTTCAGCAAATATTAAGATAAAATGAGCAAAGCACAAGTCAAAACATTGAGTCATTTTTGATCAGGTTGAGTTGAACAGATTGTCTCTGATTTGGTTTTATAACCAGAAAATAAACTTTTATTAAACATATTCAATTACTAATTGATGTCTTAAGCAGAAAGCGTTAAAGTATTGATCCAGTTTGTCTGAAACTCTATTTATGATCAATTACCTGGTAGATGGAAAACAAAAGCTTTAAAAATGAGTAAAAGAAACAAAAGTTACACCAAATAAAGAGTGAAAAGAAAACATAACAAAAGGCAGAACTTTGAAAATGAAATGAATGTCAAACATCACAAGATATTTTAATATGTATAGAAAAGAAGATGTGATCTGTGTTTGATTATTTCAGATTATTATTAACATCAGAATATATGATTCTACAGATACTTTTTAAAACATTAAAACATGAATCAAGACGAAAACTAACTCAGACTTGAGGCAAAGTATTTCTGTAATTAAAATAAAGTTATATTTCTGCATCATGAAGCTTCTGCTGAGTTTCAGTCTAACAGCTGAAGGCGTTTCCAAACACAGACGTTGGAGAGAATAAAGTCTCTGAGGATTTCCACCATGTTATCACCGTGGCAAACGGACCAGAATACCAAACCACTCCGGTCATCCAGAACCTGACAGACAGAACCCAAAGAACACGACTCATTTATTTTAACCGGTTCAGTTGAACTCAGATGTTGAATACAGACAGAAGCTTTTTGTTTTCATTAAATCAGATTAAACATTTCCTGTTTCAGATAAACAGAAGCACCGACATTAATCCACCACTTCTTTGATTAAACTGACATCAGGACCTTAAAGCTGCAGTATGTAACTTTTATTTTAAATAATTTATGTTTTCTACATATTTGTTAAAACTGTCCCTGTATAATATGAGCCCGATAATCATAGAAAAGATCAATGCGCTGCTCTTTCTGTCTGACGAAATGCACCTCTCCCGATCAAAACCAACCAATCAGAGTCAGGGGGAACGTCTTAGTGCTGTCAATCACTCTCATGCACCTGCTGCTAAAAGTGCTAACTTACCATTATAGGAAAACTGTTTATCATTGGTGGCCATGCTAGCTAGCTTTAGCATTCACAACGGGCTATGCTAGCTGCAGTGTCTTTTGTTGTTGATATCAGCAATGACCCTAATACGCCATGTACATAATCCTGACTGTAATCTGGCTTAAAGAACAAAACCGTCTAATTATGAAACAGTCACTATATTTGTTTATGTTTTAGAAACATTTCTCACCCAAGATTTTCATTACGCCCATCGATCCAAAGCCAGTTGTTGTCGGTTTGACTCAACGAGCAGAAATTCATTTTCTGGTTACTGGCAGGACTCTGGAAAATAAAAACATCCCAGAAGTTTTAATTTTCACTGCCGGCCTGAAAAGCTGGGGCTGCAGCCCTGAAAGGTCACCTGTACGCTGCTGTCGTCAATGATCACCAGGTCTGCGGATGTGTTCTGACAGTACAGTCGGGCTCCGTTCACCGAATTCTGGCCTGAGCTTTGGCCATTTAACTTTTCCAGAAAACTCGCCCAACTCTTCTGGCACGGCAGACAGTCTGCAGTCAAAGAGGAAACATGGTAAAACAAACGAGTTATTTTTCCAGATATTTTATTTACCATCAACACATCTTGTGTCGGTTTCTACACTTTATGTGTTAAAACATTTAATTTTCCTCTGGATCAATGAAGTATTCCTGAATTTTGATTTGAACAAGAACATGGTAAACCATCGACCAATCACGTCACTCCTCTGGAGATCTGTAACTTCCTGCAGGCTGGGTTGCCATGTTGGACAGGTTTCCTCCCAGGGTGAGCAGAAAACTTGTAGCTTTAGGCAGGTTGTTAAAATTTGGGCTTTTCACAACAAACTCCAGCAAGAAGGGAAAAAAAGTAAAATAATATTTTATTCGATAAACTGATAATAACATAATCAGAATTAATTAATTAGGATATTGATATGTGGTGTTTAGTTACTAAGTTTCTGTCGTGACTCAAACTGCCTTGACATCAGTCAGTAGCAGTTAGCTTAGCATACACCAACATTTTTTGGCTAGAAAATTTTTGAAATAATTTAAAATAATTCAGGTGAAGAATATGTTTAGAATCATCCCCCTGATTATTTAGGTTATTTCAATCATAGATACAGATTCTAAATTATTGGAAATGTTACTTATTTTAGCTAAATTACCATTATGGTGGAAAACTCACTTTTGTCTGGGCAGAACTGGTTCACCAGGAAGTTGTCGTACGTCAGGATGACCTGCAGCGCCCCCTTCAGGTCGTCCCGCTCTCTGATCAGCTGCTCTGTCACGCTCTGCAGAAGACTCTTTTTAATATTCAGACGCGTGTTCTCTTTCTTCAGGTCGTCCAGCTTTCCCTTATGGCTCATCATGTCGATGCTGACTTTAACGAAAGGACACAACATGAGACACCAGGGCCGGCCTCAAGGTATCAGGGGCCTCGGGCAGAATTGGACTCAGGGCCCCCTCTACCTGCTGAGGACATCGCCATTGCGAGAGGCAGGTAAAGTAGCCAAATAAAGAGAAGCTCTACATATTTAACTCAAGCAAAAATGAAAATTAACCATAAAAGAAATTATTCAAATAGATTTGATAAAAGAAAAATCTACTCAAATACAGAATAACTGATCAAATGATCAATCATTTAATATTTAAGAATTACATCATTAAACTGACCAAAATATAAAGTTAAGTGGAATTTTTGGTGTCATAAGGACAAAAATTACAATAATTCATATAACAAAAAATAAAATCAGGTAAAAGAAGTTTTTTTCTGAATTTCCTTCAATAAAAACCTTACGAAACTTTAACAGAAACTGCAGCTGAGTGTTTCTGATGTGTTTCTGTGTCTGATGGACTTTTGGTTAAAACCTGTTTGTTTTTCATTCAGTGGGCAGAAAATCCAGAAACTCAAGTAAGAGCAGAAATATTTCACAATAAAATTACTCAAGTAAAAATAAAAAGTACAGTGTCGTAAAAAAACCCAATAAAAATATACTTTTTCCAAAATGTTACTCAAGTAAATGTAACTGAGTAAATGTAATAAGTTGAACTTTGACCTCCACTAATTCATTTAATACAGATTTAGTGCCTCAGTTTGTCTGACTGAGCTCAAAATTAACCAAGAACGATTAGTTTTTATTTGCAGAGGATTTATGCACAAAAAAGATCAAACTCATAGCATCAGATTGTAACCATGGAAACACAACACTCAATCAATAAAGATCCTTTTTCTACATTTTTACAAAGTAATATTACCAACATATGAGGGAGTAATGCTAAGAAAATAAATAAAATTAAATTATAAAAATAAACTATAATATTCTGGTGATATACTTTTTTTTAATACTATTTTTTTCTTATCAATAAAATGATCCTACATTAAAAACAAGTCAGTTTGATAAAGAATGATTTGTAAAAATAATTTGTTCATCTAACTATTGTTAATAAAAATGAGAGCAGAAAGAAAGTTAGAAATCATAGATATTTAATGTCTCACAAACAGTTTAATTGGTTTGAAAATGTCTGATTAAAATTGGGTTTGAAGAGAAACAGACTCACTCCAGGCGATGACGCCGATGCTCGCCAGCAGCAGGACGACAAGAATCCCCACAGACAGCAGCTGGAAGGAGCAGCTCGGTTTTCCTTTCTTCCCTGATCATAAGGAGAAAACGATCCTGAAGTTGCTGTAAGTCTCAGCTTTTATTTTGCTTTTAATTTGTTTTTGGTTCCACTTAAACTTTAAACTCATTTTTCCACTAAAGTCTCACGTTTTGTGGCTTCACTGAACTCAGAAAGTTCAGTAAGTTGGAGTTTTATTATCATTTTTCTTCAGGTCATGATCACAGGACACCAGATTTTTATGGAGGCATATTTGGTACAAAAGTATTTGTTTTCCTTTGGCACCAAATTATTATACTGAACAAAACTATAAACGCCCTATGTCAAATATTGTTGCCATGTGGAGTTAACAGCTGTAAATGAGCATTTCCTGTACAAAAGTAATATTTTCTCTTGATTTGTATATAATTTTTAGTCCTACTTGCTTCTCAGTCAGCATTACTCTGAGTTTGTTTTTACTCAGTGGATGGGGAAAAATGAAGATCAGTAATTACTGAAAACATAGTTTGAATTTTTCTATATATTACGTAACCCAAATGTCCATAACAAAGACCAGAGTATGGATGAAGAAGAGTTTTAGCGCTAAATAATTTATTCATCTTTCTTCAGTGAAGTCCAGATGAAATGTTGTCGAGGAGTCTTACCGTCCCTCAGCTCCTGTGCGTTTTCATAAATCGCCTCAGTGCTCTTGTTCGCATCCATGGCTGGAAAAATGGCAGCTGGAATAAAAACACAGAGAAAAAGAGAAACTGCTGATTTAAAGAAGATTAAAAGATCCTGCAGAAACTCAGAGATCGTCTCCTCTTCCTCTGCAGCCTGAACTCACAGCTGCTCTGTTTGCTGCCTGAATAGTTTGAATTTGAATTTATTTAAAATACATCTGATGATTTGCATGAACCCCAAATAAATCAGTTAAATGGAAACGCATAAATATCTTCTGTTCATGTGTTTAGGTGGAAGACTAGACTTTATTTATTCATTCCTTCACTCTCATGTCCTGATATTCTTCAGCTTTGTCTGCATTATTTGAGCTCAGTTGGTGAATAAGTCAGATCATTTTTAAATAAATAAAAGGAAGGTAATAATCTTCGTTATCCAGAGCAACACTTCATGGCTTCATGTTCTCTCATTAATCTGTTTTTCTCCGATCAGATCCTGTGGGATCCAGCTGGATCCACCGACCAAACACACTGAAACACATGTGAGTCAATCCTGCAGTTTAACTGTAAAAAACAAGATTTGTTTTGTTTTAAATTGGATTTGCTTGCTAAATAAGAGTATTTTGCATAAATCCAAATATAAAAAGTTTGACATTAGATGTTTGTGAGCCAGTCAAATTAGAAGCGATGTTGCTATAAAGCTTCCCTTTCTTCATGCCATTACAAACTGAATATATTATTAGCTTCATTAGTGCATCATCATTTGTTTAGTAAGGATTTACGTCCTCTGGTTCTGTTTTAATGCTAATTCTCCAAAACAACACAAGAGACGCACACTGGCTGCGTTTCCAGTACAAATGTGTGCAAACGTGTGTTAATAATGTCAGAAACACACAGTTGCAGTGTTTCGATTCAATAAGAAACATTGTTAGAATAAGTTTGTTCACAATATAAAACATTAAAAAACATGTTTTTTGTCTTCATCCTCCAATCACTTTCTGTCGTCTTCTTTGTGGTTTGCTTTAGCAGCGACATCAGGTCACGTGATGCAAAAATGTTTTTCTATAAATTAATTTCAATATGGCCAAAATAATCATCTCATCCCAGCATCAAACGTTTTAATCAAACAACAAAAATTTTTTTAATTCTTAAAGTGAATTTATTTTTGAAATGTCGAATTGTGAAATTATGGCCAATAGAAACGCAGCTAATGTTTCTTTTGCAAATGTATTATAAAATAAATTTTAATGTTTGGCTTTTAATAATAGTACAAATTATTTCATGTTTATCCAGCTTATTTGCATAATGATGGACGATTGTATTCGTCTTTGAAACAGAAAAAAACTGCTTTAAAGACGTGACATAAATAAACATGAAGTTCACAGGAAAACAGTTTCCTCTTCCACTTAAATCCAAACAGACGACTCTCTGTTTGGAAACCAGGAACAAGAATAACAGAAACTAAATCAAGAGTTGTTCACAAAGGATTTACATGGACTGGAAAACAAATTCAGTATTACTGTACCTGAGTTTATCAAAGGGACCAATTCCATCTGGAGCCTAAAAACATTACGATTCACAAACAACAGCTTCTTGTTTTTCTCCAGTATTTCAGTGAGAAATTAAAGTTTCACACAATGAGTGTAAATCTTCATTTATTCACTTAATACTACATACAAAATATTTACTGACACTTTTATTATGAATAAGCCATAATTTAAATCACTACAAACATACAATACAAATAGAAACAATAGTTTGACTAACAAACAGCTGGATCTGACTAATATACAAAAACTGAAACACAAACATCTGAACGATGATTTGTAACGTTGTTTGGAGGATTCCTGGCCGCTGATGGTTCTGCTCCAGTTTGCAGGAGTTTCTTGGTTCCAGCTCTCTGTGTGATGCAGAAACACGATTCTGTCTCTGCATAGAAACCAGCAGATTAAGCATTAAGCTTATCTGTCCTTCAATGAGAAACACAAACATCATTAAGAATTAAAATAAAATCTCATGACATGTTTCTTAAACCAAGTAACCAAACAAACAAGACAACAAACATTACTTTTATTAACGCTAAAATTAATATCTTCCTTCCAGTTTTACTGATTTGATAAACTTTTATTATTCCAGATATGCAGAAATGTGGCTTTCGATTATTCTCATCTTCTACATTTCAATTACAATATTTTAAAAAAAAAAGCTGCAACTGCATTCCTCACCCTCACATTGAAAATGCAGGTTGACTACAGCTCCATCAGACTCTGTCCTGGCTCCAAAAATCAAACATTTCTTCCAGTCAAGTGTGTTTTGGTAAAAACTTTAAACCTAAATATGCCTGGAGTTTTAGCTTGTTTTCACACCTGGTAGTCGGGTTCACTCGGTTTTATTGACGACCAATATTGCAACATTTGGCAAACTTTCAGCTGCTGCTGTTTCCCTCCTCGCCTGTGGTGGCGCTACACCACAGGCATCGCCACCACAGAACCACTGAATGAAACAACACAAAAACCTCTGAAGAAATACTTAACGCACCTTCCTTCTTCACAAAACATAAACAGAGTCAGATTTCAGCGTTAGAGGATTTCTCTGGAGTCTTTGGTAAAAGACAACAAGCCGTTTCTCCAGGTGGCCGAAACTCACGCCATTGCTGTGGTTGTATTTACCCAGAATGCACCACACTTTTGGAGCGACCTGCAGTCTGCTTGGCGTTCAGACATTGATTCAAACATGTGACAGTTCACTTTGACTGCAGGTGGATTAAAATGGAGTTGGGTTAAAACAAACTAAACAGGGATGGTGTGAATCCAAACGTAGAGTGTAAATATGGAAACTGATAATTTGTGACTCATATCTCCAGTCGATGGCGTCTTTGCCCCACACATCCATTCCTTGTCTGTTTACCCACTTATTATTTTTTTGCTTAGTTATCCAAAGGCAGAGCACAAAACACAAATAAACATATAATATTAAACACTAATTTATTTATCAAAGAAACCACATAGAAAATTACATTTATAAAATGTTGCATTGTTAACAACTTGTCCATGAAACTATGAAGACAAATAAACAGAACAAGATTACCACCTTAAATGTAATTAAATGGTCTGCACTTGATGCCAGAAAAACCGTAAAGTCTTTAAGTTCTAATAAATCTCCTCTAACCTGTTGATGCAACGTCACTCATGATCCACCGCCTTCATACGAGAAACACTCACATTGTAGTACCTGCTTCCTATCCAATGTGCCTCCATTGTCATTTTGACGCTAAAATTATGGATTTTGCTCCCTTTAAATGAAATAATGGGGTTCCAACTTAAAAAAAAAAAGAGTTAATTTGTCAAACATAATTTATTTAGTTTAACGTTACAACTTAATAAACTTAACATATTTACTTGGATTAACTTAATTCAAGCACTTAGGACATATTAAATTATTTTTAAAAGTTGGATCACAATTTTTCAGTGTTACATTATATAATGAGAATTTTCACAAAATATTTCGCTAAAAAGGGGAAATTATTTTGAGAGTCTAGAGTAAAGAGAGAGCCAATAATGTTCTTCTGTTGTTGATGTGACACCAGGAAATAGTTTTACTCTTCAGTTAATTAAACAGGCAGGTTTAAAAGGATTACTGGCGTAAAAACAGAAGTGATATAATGCATAATAAAGCCACTCAGGTCTGTAGAGCCTCTTCTCATTAGGATGAAGAATATTATTAATTTACTGATTTGTTTCTTTACACTTTTTGTCCAGTGAAACTGAGGAAAACCAGACCTGTGACTAAAATAATTAGACATAGTTTTGTTACAGATGACAGAAAACACCAACAGTGATTTCTGTGACATGCATCAGCAAACATCAAACGCTGCGTGAAATGCTGTGTCACATGCAAATATCTGCTGCAGTTTTGTCTCATCACAGAAGATCATTTCTGTACATTTTGTTTGTAAATCACATGAAAATCGTCTGAAACTGATAAGGAGATATTCTGATGATGGTGCAGAAAATAAAGTCAAGTTTCATAAAGGGTGAACACAACTTTTATTTCGAAAACATAAAAAGCAAAACCACATTATTTAGCAGTGAACTGGGTCATTTTTGCTGATCTGATCACATCTGGTTCAGCTTCCTGAGTTAATATCAGTTTTTTATCTAAAACCTTTTTCTTAAATTGTGTTTTACTAAATTTCTCCTCATTTTAAAAACTTTTTCCTCGTTGGTTCTTCATCATTAAAATGTCTCCAGGAGTTTGTTTCTGTCTCCAGATCCAGAAAACTTTTCTGTAAATCCTTCAACTTCAGATCAGAAGCAACAGAACAAAAACACTAAACAGTTTAAAGATGTTAGATCATCTGGTTGAAACTTTCTTTGTAAAAATCATCCTATTTATATTTCTAAGGACAGCAACAAACAGGCCTGTTTCTGTTTGGGGTTGTCATAGAAACCACCAACAGGGAAATGACAGTTTGTCCATTGGTTATTTTTTATCCAGACTCTTGACGTTTTAATTCAGTTCAATAAAAGTAACCAACAGATATTTAATTATCCTGGAATCTGTGAGTGAGAATGAGGAAATAAAGTAACGGCTGGCAGCGATGTCTGTTGTCAAACCTGCATCTCTGAACCTGGGAGGTTTTGCACAACATTCTTTGCATTGCTCTCGGGGAAAGTTTGATGAAAGGACGACCTTTCAGTGTTATCTCTTATCCAGGATGGGCGGTAATGGCTGCAGGCCGAACTGGGACTGATATGCATATCAGTTCTGGAGAAGACGGCCAAATTTACTGCATATCAGGATGAAAATCAGGATGGAAAGAAAAAGCAGATCAGATATGAGAACAGAAACTGTGTCTCCAAACAAACCTTGAGGAACATCAACAGGGTTTACCCCAGAAAACCTGCTGAGCCGGCGGTCGGGGCCCCGAGGCGTCCACTGGGGTTTGTTTGAAAAGATGTTCATTTGACAGGAAATGTAAAATATTACAGGCTAATTATTTTACTGCAAGACACTTAAACCCACAACTAAAAACAGCAAATAAAAAAATACAATGAAATTATTACAAGTATCAATTATTTGCACTTTTATTGAATCCAAATTAATTCATCAGTTAGTGGATCTAAAAACACGATGTGATGCTGATCACATTTAGAACCGGCCCAAAGCATAAATGAACTAAGGCTGCTAAATGTCATTCAATGTTTCATCTATAGATAAATTAAAAGATTTTAAATGTACATTTAAATTTAATATTTTAAGGAGCTGGTAGCTTTGTAAAGGTTTGAAGAACAATCTTTATAGTTAGATAGTTTTGTTGCCATAGCAACAATCTGATGCTCTCATTAATGTTTGAGTTTTAGCTGTTCATAAATAATCTTAGAAAACTACAATTACATTTGACTGGCCTGCCCACTAAACCAGGCCCCTTCTCCCAGATTTCACTAAATTTATGGTGAAATGATGTTAGAGGTGCTGATGTTCTTAGCAGCAAGAGGGGCCCCTAAATCAAACTCTGCACAAGGCCTCATTGAACCCTGGACCGGCCCTGCATGATGAGCTGAATCCGCTGCACTGAGCATCTCTGCAGCTGGATGAGCAAAATCTGCTCACTTCACCTGCCAGTGAAATGTTCACTGCAGAAGAGTCAGGCTAATTGAAAAAACAATGAAAATATTTTAAAAATTGCGACAGACTGGCGACCTGTCCAGGGTGACCCCACCTCTCGCCCGGAGCACAGCTGGAGATCGGCACCGGCAACTCCCGACCCCATTAGGGACGAGGGTGAACAAATAATGGATGGATGGATGAAAAAAAAACATGATTTTAATTATTTCAAAAAAAATTATTTTAAAAAACCAAAAAAAACAACGCTCAGCCTGGCGGGGGGAACACGTAAAGCCTTGTGGCCCGCCAGGCTGATGAGGCACTGGGGGATCAAACTCTCTCGTAATCCGTGTTTCCACCAAACAATTTTACGCACATTTTGGTGTGTCACATCAGAAAATGTTGAATGAGAAGACAAAATTAAAAAATACTTACTAAATTTTGCAAACAAGTTTTCAGAACGACAGATTTCATTTGCTGAATAAGTTCTGAAGTGATGAACTTTCCATCCATAATAATTTAAAAATCCCATCTGAGTCAATTCTGACCTGAAACCTGAACTAAATGCAAATCACTGTCTGGGAACTGAAGAGTCATGGAGGCAGTGGAGAGTTTCCTCCCTCGCTCACAGAGTCTTGTTGATTTCTGATCATTTCAATTTGAGAGATGTTCCCTGATTTCAAAACTTTAGTTGCTGCTGTAATTCCAGCAGCTGCAGAGTTTGGATTAAATATCAAAACTCTGAAACATTTGATTGATGCATGAATCTATTAATACCAACTTGTAGGTCTGGTTTAGTAATTTAACTCGTTTCTATTTATTTTTGCATTTTTGTGTCCTGAATTAATTGTTGAAGTTGGAAACATTTGGTCTCGATCCGGTATGCATCCCTGCTGCTGATCATCCCCTGGACTCCATCTTGTATTTCTCTAGTGGAGTTAGTATTTGTTAGTTATGTTCCTCATCCTGTCAGGGGGGTGAAGACATGATGGACTCAAGTTCAGACATTAAAACAATGAACTTATGTTGAGGCCAAAGGAATTTAATCAATGAAAAGAAACAGAGGAATTTGTTGGAGTTCATTCATTTTGTCTCTTTGCTCCACCAGGTTAACAGTTTCAGAACCCGACCAGAACCCCTCAGTGTAAATGACTTTGAGAAATAATGAGATTTGGTCATATAAAAACAGGCTTTAATGCTGAAAAAAGATCAAATGTTACAAGCCATACATGTCATAAAAGTGGGTCAGATGCAGAGTTACATTCACCGTCCAGCGCCGGGTCACTGGGCTCAGCTGATGGACAGAACCAAGTCAGACAAAAACTGTAGAGTTTAGCTTTTTATTCTTCTCTGCAATCTGTTCCCTCAGTAAAGGGTGGAGCAATCAGTTCAGTCTGTTTACACACGACATCAACATGGTTATGTAAGCTGCAGTGTGTAATCAGTTAAAAGGGGCTCAGAGGAAAAGAATCTGCAACAAACTGAAGAACAAACAGCAAAGTTTGAACTTGAACTCCAGTTTATAAGAACCAGGTGTGACTGATCAGGACGATGGTTCACAGATCTGTGAGGATTTGGACTTTGTGTGTTTTTCTGAGTTCAGTCCCTATGTTGTCCGACCTTTGATTGCCCCTACGTGTCTCATGTGTCCCCTGATTACCTCCCTGTATATTTAACCCACCTGTGTCTCCTGCTCCCTGTTGGATCCTTGTCTATCGTCTCGTCTTCTCCTGCCTGCCTGAGTCTTTGTTCGTCTCCTCGCCGCTCACTGGAGCTTTCTGCCTTTTGTCTCCTCCAAGACCGTAAATAAATTCACTTTGTGTTTAACCCTAAAGCTAAATCAGTTTGAGCGAAGAAGAAGAGTGGAGTCTGTTGATCTGAGGGGAACCGACCCGACCTCAGTCAGGAAACGTGTCTGAGTTTTCTGAGACAGATCTGGACCCAGACTGGTGGTGTGAACCATCACTGGTCCAACTGCAGGCAATGAAGAGGCTGAGACATGACATCAGCATTTCACTTTATTTGTAGCTAAACAATATTATCATGAAGCTCAAACAGCAGCAGGCAAAATATAAACTATCAACTGATTACAATCATGTAACGACAGAAAAGAAGCAAAAACATTTTAGTAAATAATCAAAAACTCCATTAAATACAATTAATCAGATTTTACACATAAAAGTTTTCTATTCAAAAAAGCTTGATTAAAGTATTGAATAATAAAGTTATTACATAAAGAAGAAAAATATCCTTTATTATCCCACAGAGGAAATTCTGGTGCAACATTAGCAAAGGGACACAACTACAATAAAAAATTCATCAAAATATTTTCCATTACAAACTGGCCTGAAGCAATAAATCAATGAAATGCAGGGTAAATAAAAATGAGCTCAATAAGCTCCAACTGCAGGATTTATTGTTTTTCTCTTTTCTTTCTCTCTTTTCACCAAAAACTGGATGACAGAAGTTTCATTCTGCTGCTTTCATCTAAACTAGTCTTTTATTTCAGGGACTATTTTTAGACGCCACTGTCTGTTTTATTTATTGTTTCACTTGTTTTGTTTGCATATTTAAAATGTCTTCCAGTTGTTAAATATTCATTAGAATCTAAAGTTTATTGATCTATGAACGGTTTTATTTGCATAATTTTGCCATTATCATTTTTGGTTTTGATTTTGCAATCCAGACCAAAGATTATATTTTTATTTATGAATAAATCAAAGATTACACTTGTTACAAAACCCACAAACATAAAAACAATGTTTCTAACTTTAACTAAAATCAAGTCAACAAAATTATAGTAAAGAACAGCCGATCTTTGAGGTGGAGGATTTTTGACCACACAGACTTCAATAGTGTCTTTAATGAATATTAATTTATAGTATCAGTAAATAAAATCAATCAAATAATCACATCAAACTCTAATGAAGCTTATTTACAATATGGAAAAATATCAAAACTTAGATCAGATTATAATGAGTGAAATTAATATTTATAGTAAATTTGAATTCTTGGAGATTTTATTCTAAAGTAAAAAATATACATATATAGGTGAAAAACATCAGCTGTACTGAATAAACAGTAAAATGCAACAGAAATAAAGACTAAAGATATTCATGGAAAAGATGAAACAAAAAGTTTGATTTGTCTCTAATCTGATGATCTGGAAAAAACTGCAGCAGAAAAAGGAGGAAATAGAAACAGAGTTAATTAAGAGACACTTTGAAGGCTTTCTGCTCACAGAGGGGGGGGAATGTGGATGAAGATGATGCTGGGAACCAGCTCGCTGTGGGAATCCCCCATTGATACATGTATGCATAATAATAATTGTAAGGATAATAGTAATAGTCAGATGATCTCCAGAACCTTTAAATGAGAAACACAAACATCAGAAAATGTAAAATCAAATAGTCTCTTTTGACTGAGTTATTTTAACACAATGATAAGTAAAACATGACAAGTAACAGTTAACTTTAATTTACTTTGTTTTCTCTGTGAAATTTCTTACCGAAGTGTGTCGATACGACCGTCAATCCAAACCCAGTTGCTCCCAGTTCCATACAGGCCCAACCAGTACCTTCCATTTACGTTGTCATAAATGAATTCCTGTTAATTACAACATTGAAAATGATCAAGAAAATAAAGTTTTGTCCTGTACTGAAATGTTGAATTTGTAACATGGTTGGTGTCAGAGCTCACCTGTTCCTGCAGATTATCAATAACAACCAGATCAGCAGATTTTAACTGACAGAACTGACGACTGTCATCCCAGGACAAAGAAACTTTACTAATATAGTAACATGAATCATTGAAGAAGATCCAATCTTTATGACACAGCACACACTCTGGAGACAGAAAATAACACAAATATATTAGTTTAAACTAAAAAGGACAGTTTCTCTTTGTATCGTGGCTCTTCTGTTAAACTGGGATTTCATCTGTTAATGTATCAGGTCTCCCTGTCCGATTGCTGATATAATTACAATTTTTTAAACTTTATACTATTTTACAGTGTTTTTTATTCAGTTTTACCTTTAAACATCTAGATTATCTAAAGACACGTTTCAACGATTCAAAGAGAAAAAAATGTTTCACACTTAGATTTTCACCTCTGTTGACAGTGATCGTCTATTGGGTAAAGGTTGAATTTCAGGATGAGAAGGATTATCTGGCTGAGGTTCTCAGTTTGGTTCTGTGATTTTTCATTTAGGTTCTGCATTTGGCTGCTGAGTTTCTGAGTTTCTTCCTGTAATTTTTCATTTTCAGTCTGCAGATGTTCAGTCAGATTCTTTAAATCAGCCGTCTCTTCTGAGTGTTTTTTGGTCGCTTCATCCTGTTGGTTCATTTTCCAACCGCCTGTAAATGAGAGGAAACAAATTATTCAGAAAAATATCAGTACAAGGATCTTTACTGTTCATAATTTGGGTTATTTCTATAATCTTCTGACAGTAATCATCTATAATGTTTGAATGTATTGAATTTTATTATCATCTAAACTTTGGTATGATAAAAAGCAAAGTGTGAACTAGAGTCATGTTGCTTTAATCAAGTCATTAATTAATCATCTTTATAAATTCACTAATGATTTAGGAACTGACTTGGACTTCAGGTTCAAATCATGTTTGTATAAAAACTGTTTGATTTGAAACCAAACAGGAAGTGTGTTCCAGTGATAAAACGATGCTCGGTGTTCAACGCAGCATGAAGGCACCTCATTTCTCAATAATCCCTCCTTTTGCTTCTAAATGTTTACCTAACTTTAATCTGCATCCCACAAAGAAAGGAAACATTTTTACAGTACTAGAGACGTCCTGCTATCCAGTATATCAGCGAGGTGAGCACAAAGTTGGAAAAGGAAATGTTTTGTCTTAGTGCAGCATCAGCCAAATAACACGAAGCCACCATGCAGCATCTCCACACAATGATCCTGATGATCTTATCTGAGCGTCGGACTAAAGTACGGGAGGCCAGAGCTGCCATAAGTTAGTGGATATTGTGTTGGATGGTGCAGACAGAGAGCAACTGGGCTGCCATTCCTAAAGTCATAGAGGAAATGATGAAAGTCTTTGTTCAGAGGACAAATAGGACTTACCCCAGGAGATTACCCCAACGCACCCAAACAGCACCAGGACACACAGAGCCCCAAAAACCACCAAGGCCACATGGACTTTGGTGCCTGCAAAGAATAAAACAAGACATCTATAATGCAACTGCTGCTGCTGCTGCTGCTGCTGCTGCTGCTGCTGCTGCTGCTGCTGCTGCTGCTGCTGCTGCTGCTGCTGCTGCTGCTGCTGCTGCTGCTGCTGCTGCTGCTGACGGGCTAGACACATAATATTTTATCTTCAAACTAAGAAAATATAAAAAAAACACACAAATAAAATACATTGAAAGTAAAATACCTTCAATCAAACAGTAAAACAAGAAACAAAAAATACTAGATAGAAGAGATTTTATGTTTTCAGTAAATAATGAACATATAAATTTGTAACATTTTTTAAATAAATTGATGAATTGAAGTTAAATCAAAACAACTGAATTTTCTAAAAAAAAAAATTTTTCATTGCAATCAAGTAATTTATCATAAATTTTAAATTTTTATTTACAATCCAGTCCAAACACTGTTGAATTTTTACACTTGAAAACATGTTTAGATATAAAATTCAAATAACCAAATATAAATCGTAAAAAGGGAGAAAAAGCTGGAAATAAAGTAACGTTAAGTGTGAATCTGAAAGGTTTCTGCAAAATGATAATTTTGCAGAAATTTTTATTTATAAATACTTTAAATGTTTCTTTTTCTGGTATTATTTTTGTTAAATTGATTTAGTCATTTTGTTAATAATTTGAGGTGAATAAAGTTACCAGGATTTATTCTTTGGACCAGCGTTACATTAAAGTGCTGGAGGTCAAAAATCTCACATTTAATTCATTCATAATTTTAAAATCAGTCAGGAAGTTGACATCCCAACACTTTTATTCTGAAAGTCTGACGACAGGACGCTGCTTACAGTTTTAAACATCTGTTTGTTTCTCAACCTTTAATATTAACAACACATTCATTTATGTTTAAAGTCCTAAATGTGGCTAAGATGATACATAACGATAAATAAATGTTGTTTTGCTCTTTTTGGTGTCAAAAATCCAAGTGAAGTTTTTTCCATCAGCCCAACAAGCTTCAGTTTTAATTAAAGACTTTTTTTTTGAATTTCAGACATTAAACTTTCTGTCTAATTAAGCCAGATGCTAAATAGTAACATAACAATATTATGTATGATAATCTGATTCCTGAAATAAATATTTAATAATTTTCTAACAGAAAATCCAGACTGAAATGTTTTTGAGGACTTTCTTACCCAGGATGTTGATATTCATCACTGACGGCTAAAAACACTCAGAGAAAATCAGGAACTGCAGCCGATGATGGAAGATGAAGATCGTCTCCTCTTCCTCTGCAGGAACCAGGACTGAACTCACAGGAAACAGTTTCTGGGTTTTATCAGTGAAAAACGGGAACTTCAGGAGAATTGTTCTGACTTCTGATTTGATTATTCAAGAACTACAATTTGCATCAGACCATAAGTAAATAAGGCTGAAGGAAAAACATCAGTATCAAATGTTTGATCTTCAGTCTTTATCTGATTAAATGGGAAGAATAATTAGCATATTTGCTATTTTCTAGTTCTGTTGTTTCTGGATTTTGCATGTCTTGTCTTGATCAGCATGTAAACAAATAAACATGACATTATGTTGTGTTGAGGGAAGAATCCACTGGCAAACATACAAACTATTGTTAAAACATGAAATAACTAATAAACAACAGACGACATAGAATGGAAATAATGCAGACAATATGTGTTGGGAACGTCAGACGGAGGTGGGAACATATTGGCCCTGTTTTTGGTTCTCTGGTTTGACCTTTTGGATTAAAATCTTGGCTCGGCTCAGAGATCCACTGGACTCCAGAACTGGTTCACTAGGAGACGGAGCCGAAATGCTAAACACCCCGAAGGATTCTTTATGGTGGTCGGTCTGGTGACAGCATGCAGGATCATCTTAAGACAGTGGAGGACCACAAAGTGTCCAGAGCTAAATGAGTGGATTAATCGATGCTTCCTATGAAGCTCAATAACATGAAGGGGAACCGGGACTGGGCCGCTTTGGACTCACTGAGAAGAATTACGGCCTCCGTCAGGATGAAGCTTCCTGGATTTCCTGGACTGCTAGTTTTTCCCAGTTACTGACGGTTTTTGAATTGTTTTGAATTGTTAACACTGCGGGAGTTTTCACCAGGCTTTTCTGTGATCATATTCAGAATATCAATAAAAATTTGAATTACAAAAATGTTTTTTTAATAAACAACTTTGTAATTGCCATATGTTCGAGACAGACAGGATATAAATTGTTTCCCTCAAAAAGCATAATACGTATTTAATAACAAAGTATTTTACAAGAATGACAAAATACTTGGAGAAAAAAACTCGGCAGCTATAAAAGATAAAACTGGTAAAAAATATAGCAATGCTGTGTAATGTAAGCACAATGTTTTAAATCACAATACAGAGCGAAACAAGTTTAATTTATATGAGCAAACGGTCACCAAAAAACTATATTTTCTTAATGATCAGTAAGTAGAATAATTTTCTTAGTATTTGCTGTGAAATAAAGCCTGAATCCTAATAGATAAATGGCATAAAATGTTCCAAAAATATTTAAATTTAGTTGTCTTTATTCACTACACAGTGGGCTGTGATGATAAAGTTTGATTTATTTCTTTACTTTAGGTTGAGTTTAAGAAGAACAAGTGGTTTTCCTTCCACCAAACTGTTAATAAACCAAATCATATAGGATAGCGCCCTCTGGTGGCAGCAGCTTGGAGCAGCTCTGCTACATTAGATTAGTTTTGTCTTTTCTAGACTTTAGGAGGAAAAACTAAAGTCTAAATAAAACTAAAGAAAAGACTAAAACATTGGCGATACCAGTATAATAACCTACAGAAGGTTAACTTGCTTCACTCCATGCAGATGTTTCTGTTTCGTGTTAAATTCTCTTGAAAGCCACAAATATGAAGAATCTACAAAAGGACAAATAATATTCACATATTTTTTCGTACACTAAAAGTAATAAGAGTAAATAATCTCCTGAAAACTATGAGCACATCAAGAGATACACTGTAAAAACAGTAAATTGTACAGTAAAATGGCTGCGGTTGAAACAAATCCATCGTAAAATTAATTGAGTTTAAAATAATGCCGGTGTAAATGTTTTACTGGAAAATAAAATGTTTTCCCTAAAATGAATATGAATACAACTCATAAAATTAATGTACCATTTACTGTTTTCACCGGTTATTAATCATCAAACTGAACTGTCTTACATGTTACTGATTTTTTCTGTCATTTTACTGTTTATTACTATTGAATACAAATTTTTAGGTGTAGTGACAAACAGAAAAAAACATTTTTAAAACAACAACGCAGATATAATTCATACATGAATATAAACGGAAAATAGCCAATTTATTTCCTCTAATTAGCAGATGAGGTCATTTAAACCACCAATGAAAGGCAAGATATTTAATATCATGATGAAACTTTAAAATATGAACGTGTTCCAGTTTAGATGGTGTAAATATCCCGGTGAAGAGTGAGAACGGAAACTCTCTAAACGGGAACGCTGAAGGCTTCCTGCTCACAGACGACCTTGCTGAAGGTGGAGGACGTCGTCGGCAGCCAGCTGTCTGTCCTCCAGGCCAAAACCTCCGCGTACGAACCCAACGGGTTGACGTCATTCATCCAGAACCTTCAGACAGAAACGCCATCAAACAAAACATCATTTTATTTATTGGTTTTTTTATAGACTCTTACCCTAAAGTGTTTTTACATCCGTCGATCCAGACCCAGCTGCTGTCAATGTGCTGCAGGCCCAGCCAGTAGAAGCTGCTGCTGATGTTACTGATGAAAGCCTGTGGAGAAACATTGTCATTAAAAGCTCAGATTACTTTAGTTTTTAAATTATTCATATATTAATATTGGTGTTCTAGCTCACCTGTTGCTGCGGATTATTAATAACAACCAGATCTGCAGATCTGTTCTGACAGAACCGACGACTTTCTTCCCAGTTCAGCTCGGTGTCGTTCCTGATCCAGTAGCATTTTTCCTGGAACCAGAACCAGCCGTCCGGACACAACGGGCACTCTGCAGCCGTCACAGTACGACAAGTTTAATCCAGAGCAAAACCAGCAGAGTTTATCATGCTGTGCTTCTCACGCTTCCTTGAACAGGTTAGAAGTTTATAAGCTACAGAACTTTTTGTGCTCAGAATCCCTCTTAGACAAACAGATTTAATTCTGCTCAGTTCTGCCCAGGTTGAACTCTTTAAGGTCTCTGTCACTTTAAATCCAAATGAAGTGGGGCCTCCTGCACAACCAACAATAATACAGCAAGTGGAAAGTCAACATCAGCCACTGTGCAGCCCATACTGAGTGCCCTGCCATCAGCCATCAGCATCTACAATAACTCTTTGAAGGATCTGAATTAATGAGCTACATTATTTTATTTTCCTTTGGGATTGATAAACTATTTCTGAATTTGAAAACCAGCTGACCAAAGGTGCTGGAGCTCAGCTTGGGTTGCTAGGTAACGGATGGGCTTGCCTGGAGTTGCTGGGTTACGGCCAGAACCCGACAGAGGTTTTCTTCAATCAGAAAAATAAATCTGTGAAAAAGCGAATTTTCCTCAAATAATTTAGAGTTACGTTGCAGGGAAAACAATCACAGGCTGCTGCACTTCATTATTGAGGTAACTGTCTTGCCGTATCCACTGTAAATATGGCAAGACATTTTACACTTAAAACCACAGCAACTATTTACATTACATCAAATTTCAGTATCTTCCTAGTTTAAACCTTGAATAATCATCTAATCACAGATGATGGAGTTTCTCACTCAGCAGGACAGAAGTTTCCCAGGGAGAAGTTTGTGGATGTGAGGATGAATCCGAGCTTCTGGTTGAGCTTTTCCTCCTCTCTGCATGTCCGCTCAGACGCCAGCTCCAGCCTGCTGACTCTCGCTTTCTGTTTCCTTACTTCTAAACAGCCTTCAAACCACAGAAAACACCACAACACACTGTCATTATGTGACCTTTAACTTCTCATTACTGCATAATGCTGCAGAGGGGCACTGGAGCTAAAAAAGGGATGCTAAACGATAAATATGAGACTCACTCCAGGTGATGATGCTGATGCTCACCGCCAGCAGGACGAAGGTTACCCCCAACACCAGCAGCACACAGAAGCGAGAACAAACTTCTGTTTTACTGTCTGTTGGTGGGAATTTAATAAATATTACTGCTTTTACAACCACTGGCTCCGTATTACAGCAGAAAAGTTTCCAAAGCAGCAATTTAATCAATCTGTTTATTTCACAAAGCCTAAGAGTTTAAACTCTTATTATCTGAATATGACAACAGATCAGGTTTTCTGTGCCCAGAATTTATGATTTATGATGTTAAGAAATTGTAAATATTTATCTTTCAATCCATAAGTTGTATCTTTTTAGACATTTCTGTCTGATGTTTCAACCAGAAAAAGTATTTGAAGGCGGAAACACGAGCCTGTTTGCTTTCTGAGGTTTTTAAAAATATATAATAATTGTCAACTTAACCCTCCGATCACATTGTTGGTTAAATCGACCCATTTTAAAGTTAAATTAAAATATTGGAACCTTTTCTTCTGCTTAGTTTAATAAGCACAATCAGCATTTAGAATGAAATTGAACAGCTCTTTACATACGAACAGTTCATTTACATACGAACAGTTCATTTACATACGAACAGTTCATTTACAGCTGCACCTTCTTAAAAAGGCAAAGAAGAGAAATGTAAAACAAATTTTAAATAAAGTAATTTAATGTGTTTTTTTTCTGTATAGGCTTTTCGACACATAGATAAATTTAAATGCATTTTAAGTAATTTGATCTGTTATCTGTAAAAGGTTAGAAACATTATTATTGATTTTGTTTTTTCATTTTCTTGGTTCTATGTACTTTAATTTTATTTAAATCTCTTCAAAATGTAACTCTAAAAGCTGGTTTCCCACATTTCTATAATGAAGCAGCTAATTATTGTAACTTGCTTTAAAAAGCATTAACAATGAATTTATTTGAAACAGGCAGAGTTTCAGTCCGATTTAATCCAGAAGTCATAAAATTGAAGGAAATACTTTCAAAAAGCTTCACTAAATGCAACAAATATTTCATCTGCTGGTTACATTTAGTGAATATATCAGATACTAAAGGATTTTCTCCAGGAATAAAATGTAAATCACTAACAGAATATATTTTTTATCATTCTTCCTCATTAAAAACTGAGTGATTCTTGAGAAACCTCAGGTTCTCAGATGTTTGCTGAGTCTCTTACCTGATCCAGGCGTCTTTGCATTTTCCTTCTTAGTGTTGATTTCTGCTGACATAATTTAAAGTTTTAACTCTGACAGCAGAAAGAAAAGTCAGAGCCAATCTCATCATAATACTGGGGGGAAAAAAAACAGTGATATTTTATGCAAAGCAACGTTTTCTCTTCCTGTTTTACGGACCGTCCAAACAGGATGTCCATTGTGTGGAATGAGGGGAGAAAACACCTAAACATCTGGCCTCACTGCAGTTCGCATGAAGGTTAATTATAAATACAATTTAGCAATTTAAGCAAACAGAAACCCATGTAGCAGCACTAGAACTTTATGATTGGACAGAAATTATCAGATTATTCAGCAGAAGAAGAAGGCCACCATGACAGAGACTCAGGCGTTTTAGTATCCATCCCCTGACTGATACCTTTCATTAAGCTTTTCTCTGATTGGTTAGAGTGTTCTTTAGTCTTTGTTCTCTAATGGCAGACGGGGATACTGAAGAACCAGTGAACGGACCTTCCAGAACCAGAACCGACTGTCTATATTATAATCACTGGAAACACTCAGACACTTAATCAGAGAAAAGGTTCCAACTCCCAGAGCTTTTATTGCCGTCTGAAGAAATGCACCAAAAAACAGCCAATCAGAGCCAGAAGGAGGGTCTTAATGCTGCCAATCACTCTCATGTACCCACTGCTAAATGTGTTGATGGGAGAAAAACAACTCATTATTACGGAAAATCTGTCCACCTGCCGTTATTACCTGTGGCTATGCTAACTAGCTTTAGCAATTGTGGCTGACTTTGCAGTGTCGTCAGGGTGATTGACAGCGCTAAGATCCGCCTCCTGGCTCTGATTGGTTGTTTCTAGTTAGAACTGGGAGAAAGTAATTTCTTTTTCTCACAGGTTATCTGTCTCAAAGCAAACTATTATGATGAGTTTCAACAAATATGTAAAAACATATATATAAATATATTTATTATATTTTATAAAAGTTACATCCTGCACTTTTAAAGTTTTTTTTTTCTTTTAGTAAAGTTTTTGTCAAAAAAGCCAAATTTTGTTGATCATGATTGATTTATAGACTCACTGTAATTATTTCAGTTTTTCACTTTAAGGCAGTTTTTATCATAAGATGTTGACCAAAATGTAAAAATGACCAAACCATGGATGTTATATAAAATATTTATCAGGTACATATTTTTACGAACTGCACAGATTATTAGAAAACTTCCATTCAAAAGTTTGTTTGGAGTAAAATCAGTTTGTTAGACACACATTGTGCTTTTCATCTCTGCTCCTTAATGTTTACATAAACTACAAACATTTTTAAAGCGAAACTGTGAAAGAAGCAGAAAATAAATGCAGAGGTATTGAATCTGTAAGAGGGTCCAACTTCAGAAATAAATAAATTGCTTCCTCATATATTCTTAGAAACCGACACCAAGATATGATGATAGTGTGTTTTCTTTAAGTGGAGTGGAAACTTTTCTCAGAAATATTTCAGTTTCCAAATCGACCAAA
Organism: Poeciliopsis retropinna; assembly: GCA_010277075.1. Lineage (NCBI taxonomy): Eukaryota > Metazoa > Chordata > Actinopteri > Cyprinodontiformes > Poeciliidae > Poeciliopsis > Poeciliopsis retropinna. Next base: position 599,467 of record VMRM01000007.1, on the reverse strand, counting down.
TGGTTCAAGTTTGTGATGTTTTCTCTGTAATGGATCTGGCTGAAAATGGAGAAATGAAACCTAAACCAGTCACACCAGTTCTGTCAGAAAGAACAGGTCTAAATAAAAACAAAACCACAGTTTTGACCCAAGTCAGTTGGAAAAGTAATCCTGACTAAAAAAGAGAAGAAAAAAGAATGAAGAACCCAGTATAACCGCTCGCAGTTCTGTTTCAGTTCTGTGTATAAGTCAGTTTGAAAACCATAAATCATTTTTCTGCCACCAAACATCTAAATAAAATCAGTAAAAATACGGACATAAACACAAGCAATTACATGCTTGTAAAGTGACAGCAGTAGCTTCCTAATAATCCCTTTGACTTAATATTTTCAGTCTAGTAGATTAAAATGGGATAAATAAATTGAGACTTACTCCAGATGTTGACCACAGTGCTTCCCACCAGGAGGAAGCTAATTATCCACAAACACAACAGACGGCTGGAACAAGTTATTGAAGTTTTCTCTTTTCTCTCTGCAAGACAGAAAAATTCAGTAATCAGGATTTTGGTTTCTTGCTTTTTAAAAGAAAGAAAAAACTAAAGAAAACACTAAATCTAGCTGTTTTAGGTGTAGGATTTCATTATCTTTACCGTAAAACAACATAGAAAAAGAGAAAATTGGAAGTTCAGTTGAGAATATTTTTTGACCAAGTTTACCACTAACTTTTGCTTACCCAAAAATAGGTTCAATAAGAAATCTAAATATGAAAACAGTTTCAATAATCTGCTTTTCATCCAGTCTTTCACCACAAACTAAACAAACAAAATGTACATTTATATTTTTGTATTTTACAACAAACATCACAGACGAGTAACTCACTGTTTGAAATTCATAAATCTCTCCATGTGAGTCTTTGGCCATCTTTAAAGTCTCAAAGGTCTGCAGATAAATATGTTTTAATAATTTTGTCTATGTCCTCGATAAGTCTCTGTTGTTACACTGGATCCTGATCCTCTCAGTTCAGCACTGAAACTAAAGGCAGCACACGTTTGAGCAGTTTCTCACTTCGACCTCTTCAGTTCTCACACCTTTTATTTTTGATAGGTGTGATTTCGCCTTGAGCTATGAGACTGCAGTTTAATCACAAGTTCTCAAACACTAAAGTTACACGAATCAGCTTAGACTGTTTTTTAGTCTAACCTGAAAAACAGGTTGTTCCTGTCTCTGTAATTATTTTTGCATTTTGCATATTTAACTGACTCCTGCAGCATTAATGCTGCCACAAGATTATTTCTGAACAACGCTAATTTGTTTTGTGTGACATGTTTAGGAGAAATAAAGACAAAAGGAAACGCTAAAGTGAATTGCGATAATCATGCATCATCTGTAACATTGGATTAGAAGTAAATCAAACGAAGGAAAATGAAGTTCTGCTCTTAAAGTGAGACACATAAACACCCTGCATGTTACACTGTGGTGTAGAATGTAGGACATGATTTCTGTAAGACACCTGCACTGATACATGTAAATAAAGAGAAAACAAGAATCTCACCTTGGACTGTAATAATGACAATCGCCACCAGGGGGAGACAAAGTATCACCAAAAACAAGAGCAGCCGAAGGAGACGAGGCTCTGCAGCAGCTTCAGCTTCTGATTAGAAAACAGGAAAATGACTCAACAATTCAACTGGAGGATGATCATATTAACATGGAAATCTGTTTTTACATTTAAATACTTTAAATATCATGCAAGTTAAAACCTTGTAGTTATTTAAGTAAATCAAATGTCACAAGTTCTGATTAAAAAAAAAGTTGATGATATTTTCATTTTTGCTTCATCCAATTTCATCAGTTTTTATTTTTAAATAAAACAAACTTACTTGGAACAGCAACCTCAGGTTTTCTGTGCTGAACTTCAGTGCAAAAGCTATTTTTGACAGGTGTTTTAATCCAAAGCAATTCACCAAGGAGGATTTTACAGATAAAGTAATAAACTATTACTTACTTGCCAACAATGCAGCTGTTATCAATACTAATAATAATCTGCTGGGAAAACTGTATAAATAAATAAATTACTATGAATAATTTGTGTTTTTCTTCTTATCACATTCCTGTTATTTCTGTTATTTCTCTGAATGCTGTCAAAACATTTCAAGAAAATTCAATTATTCCAACTTTTTGGGCATTAGTGAATAAATTTGATAACTGAATTATAGAAAATCCACAGTAAACTCAAACAGCACCAAGTTATTATCTGAGAAAAAAAATCCCTAAAGATTTTTCTTTGTAGTTATAAAAATATAAAGTTTTATAAAGAGCAACTTTATAAAACTACATAAAGTTGCTTTTTTATGTACTTTATGTAGTCACTTTTATAAAGAAACCATAAAAGCCATTTTTCAAACTAAACTTAGAAAAGTCTCAGCAAAGATTCTGCTTTCAATCAGATTTTAAATTTATTATGAGGAATTCAACCAAACCGACATCTCATAGTAACTCAAAGGAAGTACGTTTCTGCAAAGAGTTTTAATAGATGAATATATGGGAAGGATCTTCTGTAGAGGTCTGTGCTGCAGCACATCTAAAGAAGCCTCTGACCACCAACCAATCAGCACTTAAAAGAAAGATGAAATGGAGGAAAGTAGTTTACTGTAACGGAGGTGATTATGACAATCTTCTCTGCAGAGAGAATCATCACGAGGCCTCTAAAATGGTCACATCTCTGCAGACCCCACACATCCTGGACACAAACCGTTTAGACGTTTCCCTTCAGGCCAGCGTCCCCAGAAACAGCTTCTTCCCTCCCAGTTGGTCTCTGATGAACATTTAGTCTAAATTTCCCTCTTTGGTTTCACAACTTTGTCTGAAAAGCAGAAGTGAAAATCCTGTCTGAAAACACTCAGCATGACGTTGAAGCGTCTCTGTGGAGGTTTAACTTTGTCCGACTCTCTGGGAGATTAAATGGTTTTTAATCATGGAGGAAGAACTGAATTATGCAAATGTTACTTTTAAGACTAATGGTGTCTCCACACAGATTGACTCAGGTAAGATCAGCTTTATATTCGTTCAACACATCAGTGACTAACGTTTAAAATAACAGTTTAAGAATGAACACTGCTATTTTATCATCTATTGAGTTTTACAACTAAACTTCTTAATTAGGATTAACACAAACATCTTCTGTTAATTAAAAGGCAGAAATAATTATTTACTGGTCACCTCCCAGTAAAGCTCGGCTGGTTTTAGTGGGAGCTATAATTGTCTCTCCAGTCTCAGCTCAGTGAACGCATCGTTACAGACGTTTGTTATGAAACTTCAAGTCATTTATTTCCTTCTCATTTCTGTGCATGTCTGCAGAAACATGAACAGCAGAAATACACATTGTTCAAACACAAGAAAACAAGAAATGTATTTTCTCCTGATATAATCCTCACAACAGAGCAAATGTTTGCATTTTTCTTCGTAGTAACAGTTAAAATAACGACCATTTAGTCATGATGATCTCTGGTCGCCACCCGCAGATTTAGAGGAGCTACTCGCCGTCATATCAAACGACGGCGTATCAGGACCAAAGTAGATTAAAGATTTCTGAAAAAAAGAAAAAAAATCAGAAATTTTGAGATGAATCTAAAAAAAAATCTACAAAACAAGAAAATGTTTGAGGTAAAACAGTTAAAAATTTAAAAGCAAAAAACAAAAAAAATTTAGATTAATCTCAGAAATTTCTAGAAAAAACTTGGAAATTTCTGAGTTTGAGAAGGCCACAATTTTGAGATCAATCTCTGAAATTTTTAATTTGTGAAACTCAGAAATTTCCACATTTTTCAATAACATTTTTGAATTAATGTCAAGATTGATTTTTTTATATTGAATTTTAGAATGTTAGACTTCTGGAACTCATAAATTTCTCAGTTATTTTTTTTTTTTAGAAAACTTCTGAGGTTAATCTCAAAATTTCTGTTTTTGACAGAAATGTACTCATTTTTTGATCTACTTATTATGGCGGTAAAACGCCGTTGTACAATAAACCATTTGGCTCGTTCTCTTCTGATTTGGCATTCTTTCTCTAAATCATTTTAGAAATTTGACTTTTTGCACATTTCGCATCTCTGACCAAAACTTTTGCAAAAGTTTTGCAAAAGCTGCACAGCTCCTAAAACCATCACGTTTCCATGGCAACGTAGAAACAAATGGCCACCATTCATGTGAGGTTTTCTTCCCAAAGCAGACTGAATGAAAGATGGCCGTTCCTCTTTCTGTTCCAAGAATAACTGGAGTTATTTCTAGTCACATCTGGATTCTGCCCACTCACTGCCTTCATTTTAAATTACATTGATTTATTAGTTTATTGATTTTTTTTTCATACTTTATCATTCAGAAAGAAAAAGTAATTAAAGTTTGTTTTGTTTTCTGTTTTTTTCTATTTCCTAGAAAAATCGAACCTCAAAGAAATAATTTACGATGAGGTGAAGACAGAGGAGAAGACGCAGGAAACACATCTGATCGTAACAGGTCACCCACGTTCCCATGTGACGTCACACTTCCATGAACTGGCAGCCATTTTGGCAGGCGGTTGCTATGACAACAATAAACAAGACAGGTTTAGAACTAGCTCTCACCTCTCCTTTCTAAACAATACAAGTACATTACAACTGTTGAGAACTCTACCCACCTCTGTATCATACCAGGACAAAATCAGGATATTTCCTGCCTAACGGGCAAAGTTAGCTTAGCTTATGTAGCTTTTACCTGCTAGCTAAATGGGCATGTAGCCTACGCACACCAAGAGTTCGTACATCAAATGTAACTATTTGCTTTTACTTGAGCAACTTTTTTTTTTTTAATGTACTGTTAGGAGTATTTTTCTACTCTGTACTATTTACTTTTACTTGAGTAATTTTATTATGAAGTATCTCTACTCGAGAAAAAATTCTGGGTTTTTTTACCCACTGAATAAAAAACAAACCGAAAATTCACCAGACACAGAAACACACCTGCAGTTTTTGTTAAAGTCTCAAAAGTTTAACTGATTTGGAAAAAAAATATTTTGCCTGATTTTGTTATATTGTTACTTATATGAATTATTGTCGTTTTGGTCCTTAAAATACTTTAAACTTTAGAATTTTTAAATATTAAATGATTGATAATTTGATCAGTTTTCTGTATTCGAGTAGAGTTTTTACCAAATACTCTTGTGTAATTTCTTGGACAGATACTTTTTACTTTTACTTGAATAAAGACATGTTGAAGTAGTGCTACTTGTACTTGCGTATAATCCTCCCATCTGTGTAAATCCTTTAGAAATGCAATGAAACATTGATTGTCTTCATATTCACTATTAACTACATCATCAATATGTTTCTATTCTCCATTTCATATGGGTCGATCCCAACAGCAGCCATTTTGTTGATATTTATTTCATTCGCTTATTGGTCCAGAGTGTTAATATACTTTCTTTTTGTTGTCTCAAACTTTCAGCTGTTTGTTTTTCCTACCAAAATGGCGCAGATCACTTCCAGTTCAGACTTGTAGGAACTATGTATTAAGCCTGAAGGATTTTGACTTTTATTGATCTGTTTTTCATAGAAAATGAAAAGAGAGCTCAGTTTCACCCTCTGCCGTTTTTGGGGATGCTCTGCTTCATCCTGCTCCTGGCCATCATCATCCTCAGTGTCTACTGTAAGTCTGTCTGTTTCTCTGACTGTCTGAGCTTCTACCTGAGCAGGTAAAACATTTTAAACACCTGACTGCAGTCACACATGAGCAGAGGAGACAGTCGGGCGTTTTAGCGGAGCGGAATGTGAAGCTGGCGACGGTGAGTGAAGCTTTACAGAGACGAACAGCAGAACTGCACCGAGAGAGAAACCGACTCAACTGGACTCTAGGCGTCATCCTGGATTACAACAACTTTCCTGCAGCTGAACGCTGCCCAAAGAAACGTTAGAAAATACTGACTTTAATAGACCATTACTGCAAAATGTTTCACATCCTTTAGGCATCTGAAGCTTTTTATTTATTGTTTTGCAGAGTGTAAGCCTTGTCCGAACGACTGGGCGATGTTTCAGTCAAACTGTTACCTGTTTACAAAACATGAGTACAGCCACAACTGGAAAACCTGGCAGCAAAGCCAAGAGTTTTGTGTGAAAGAGAATGCAAAGCTGGTGGTGATCGACAGCCTGGAGGAGCAGGTAAAGATTTCACAATAAAAAACACATCCAATGATTTTTAACTATTACATTTTTCATAGTTTCTATATGGGATGTCATTTGTAACGTTATACAGTAAAAGTTAATAGCAATGCTTTGGTTTATTTAGCCTGTCACAGAGAAAAAAATGTTTTTTTCATAAGTCATATTTTCATCCTGTTTCTCCTACATCTATAAATGTAAGATTTACAAACTAAATATTAAATGTACAAGCTAAACTAAATATTTAGCTTTCAAATTAGGAGCTAAATGTTTTGTCCCCAACAAAATGTTTAAACATGAGCTAAATTTTTAGTTTTCAAATTAAATATCCTGCTCTGAATTAAATATTTCTTTTGCTAACTAAATATTTTAGTTTCAGTCTAAATATTTAGCCAATATGCTAACTGGCTTGCCGATAAGCGGAAGTGGAATATCAAAATAAAAGCTTTTTATTTTGCGGTTCAGTGGACCTCTACATGAACTCCACTGAATTGTTGCAAGTAACGTTTTTTTTTTAGGTCATAGAAACCCAGCTTTTATTTTGAAATTCCACTTCCACTTACAGACAAACTAATTTATTGTCCAGCTCACTTGGACCTAAATATTTAGCAATGACATAAATATTTAGGAAGCAACGTAGATGTTTAGTTTGCATGCTAAATATTTTGGTCTCAGATAAATATTTAGTTTGAAAATTAAGCTAAACATTAATTTAGTTTAACTATATATTTATAATAAAATATATAGATTATGTATTTACATATTATATATATAATATATAGCCCTAAATATTTAGCTTGCATGCTAAATAAATAAGCATTAGGTACATATTTAGTTTTAAAATTATTTAGTTTGAAAATTAAATGTTTAGTTAGAAAAAAGCATTTAATTTTGAACTAAATATTCAGCTAGCAAATCAAATGTTTAATTTGGATCTAAATATTTAGCTGGAAAATAAATATTTATCTTGGAGCTTAGACAAACACTTTGTTGGAAACTAAATATTTAGCTTCCTAAATAAACATTTAATTTCTGAATTAAATATTTAGTTTAGAACCATGAAATTTATAAATGTAGAAATTGGTGAAAATATGACTTTGCTGCTATTTTTTTTACTGCGTAACTTTACAAACGGCACAGATTTGTTTTGTTTTTTAAGATTTTTAATCTCCTTTCATTTCAAATGCAGGAATTTATAAACAACAAAACAGAAAAATACAACGACATTAAGCACGGCTACTGGATCGGGTTGAAGAAAGACACGGAGGACATGTGGATGTGGGTAGACGGCCGGAAGCTCTCTGTGACGTAAGCATCAACGCAAACACAAGAAAAACTTCTGCATTTCCCAGTTTCCTCCCAACATTTCACCTCCAGAAGTCACTGAAATATCCTCAGTCGTTTTCACAAGCAGGAGGTGAAGAAATCACTTTCATCACTCGTTTCCTTCACTGGACGCAAACATCGAAAATTAAATACCTTTAAGAAAATTGTTGCTTAAAACTTTTTGAAAATGGCTGCACAAATTTAGGATAATTTGGCTCCTCAGTGTTGTTGTTTGTTATTAAGGTAAAAACATTTTCACCAAACTCTAAATCAGAATAGAGAAAATTAATCAACTTCAATCGATTTCAGTTAATTTACACCAATTTACAACATGCATCATGTTTACACCCAAAAGATAAACTGGAACAATTACTGCATTAGTGTTTTGATTACATCATTAATACTGTTTAGGGCTGAAACAATCAGATTAATTATTAATCAATTCTGGAGGTAATCGTCAAGTAATTTAGCAATTGATTAATGATTAACTGAAGACTACAGACTCAAAAAACAAACCATTTCTGGAAGAACATCACAGTCAATTAAACTAAACTGTACAACACATATGAAAGGTGCAAAAAAAAAAGATTGGTTATAAGAGACAATGTTCCTGATTCAGTGTAATAGATAACAGCGTAATCTGTTATCTATTACACTGAATAGATAACAGATCTATTCAGTCTAAGTCTATGTTTTGTGCTCTGAGCAACATCATGCTTTATTAAATACATTTTTAATTCTATAAATTTATGTTTGTGTTTTAAAAGTTTTAAGTTAATTCGGTGTATTGTATTGAGCCGATACTAGACCTCAGATATCGTTGCCTCCCTACAACAAAATGTTTATTTTCTTCTTTACAAAATGAATTTGATAGTTTGGTTATTTCCTTTTCATCTGTTTCTAGTAATGAATTAAAAGGCTTTAGTGGTTCAATGAAAAATCTGCAGAATTTATCAGTCAGAAAATCATGAATAGGACATTCAATGACTTGAATAATCATTGGTTTCAGCCCTAACACTGTTCATTCAAATGGCATAACGAGACGCAGCATTATAGAAGGTGTTTCTTCAGATTAGCTAAAACAAGCAGCCGGTTGAAGTTTTGTAGGTTTGAGCAGAACCGGAGTGACTCCATGTGTTTTCACTCTTCAGCTTCTGGTCGACAGAAGAAGCTGCGAATCGACTCTCCTGTGGTTTAATTAACCCGCATCTCAACCGTTCCTCCAACTGGGCCAAAACCAGCTGCACCATGAAGAACCGCTGGATCTGTGAGACCAGAGTCCTGATCCGACCCGATTAGGATCCACACACTGAACCCATATTTATAATTATTTAAAACTTAAACCGTTAAAGTCTTTCTGTGTTTCCAGTTTGTGTTCAGTGTCGTTATTATTGTCATTAGTTAAATCGCCTCACACAGGATCTCTGGATTTACTTCTGTTAACCATAAATCTCATTTCTGTGCATAAATATTAAACCAGGCACATGATTTACACTGAGAAGATGAAGCTCCACTGTTTCCTGCAGACACTGATGATGTATTTTACATTAGCTCTGCATGTTGTCCCATCCTAACAGGATATCTGATGCTAAACGTTGGCCGAGTTTCTGGATTTCACCGTTTCCTGATCTCTGCCTGAGGAAGATCTTCTGATAAAATATGTTAGGTTCTTGTCTGGCTGCTCATTTTGTTCATGTTCATAAAATAAACAATTACATTTCTAAACAGTTTCTGAATTTACCTCATCGTCTTTTCACACAGGGATGTCCAAATTGTGGCTCAGGGGCCATTCGCGGCCCTCTAGAGGATTTTGTTTGGCCCCTTGGTCCACAATTCAAGAATATAGCAATAATTTCTGAATTTGCAAATAAAATCTTCTTAAAACATGTATGTATTTAGGTGCAAGACAAAGTTGTATTCTTTAATTAAAAATGTTTTTTAAAAATCCTTTTAAAAAAGTTGCAAAAATATTTACCTGTCAATTAAAAGAGCAACTGTGCAAGATCCCGTTTTTGTTTTGGGTCGATGATTTAGACTATGTTTACACAGCTGAAAATGTAACAAATGTTGTAATTGTGGTCTCCAATCAAACCAAATCTGCCGCAGCATCGTGTGAGGAAACAGCCTTAGGGTTTGTCTGCAGCAGACTTGCACATGTTGAAATGTTTCGGTTTGTTGTATCACAGCGGTGAGTAAATGTTAGAGAAGTTAGAGTGTTTCCCACAACAGTTTGAGCAGTAAAACATCCACAGGGCGGTTACTGTTAAGCATCAGACACCAAAGTAGTTTTAAAATACATGAAGAGGAAGAGGAACCAGTCTGAGCTGCAGCTGATGCGATTAAAAGCATTTTTCTGATCAGTTTTTCAGTTATTTTCTGTGTGACAGATGGAGAACAACGGGGACGAAGTCTGCTATTCTACAGTCAATATCAAAGGTAGCAAACCTTCTCCAACAGGTAAGAAACTAAAGCGCTTCGCCACCTCTAGAAAGTTAAAACTGGATTTTTATTACATCACACATAATAAGCCTTTATCATGTTTTATCAGTGAAATATCTTATTGTTATACAAAAGAAATCATTCAGTATTTTGTGCCTTATAATTTTCCTGTCATTGTGAGGATGAAGTGAATCGTCTGCTGTTTCTGTGCTTCAGGCACTGAGGAGGATCCAACCATTTACTCCGAAGTGAAACAAAAGAAAACTGCTCCTGCTCAAACAAGTAAAACAGGTAAAACTATAATCCATCCGTCAATCACAGAGACGAGTTTACCGAGTAATGGAGGGAACCCAGGTAAGCACAGGGAAAACATTAAAACTCCCTGCAAAACGACACCAGCCCCTGACTCCCAGGATTTGTTACTAAATGTGCAAATAGTAACATAAATAAATATTAAACAATGAAAAAGAGGAATAAAAAGAAGAGGAAGAAGAAGTTAAACAAAGGGTGCAAAATTACAGTGGCCCTGAAATGCAAAGTATTTCAACAAACCAAAAGTATGTTGAGGTTGTTTTGTTTTTTTATTTCTAATTAGTTAATGTTTTGTGATTTCTTTATTTTGTAGTTGTGTAATTTGTTGATGTGGTTTTGCACTTCAGGGCCTCCATACAAAACACACACTGTGTCACGTTAGGTTTTAAAATGGACAAAATTAAATTAAAATAGCAGAGTAAAACATATATTTCGTAGAAAGATAAAACACCTTCCTATGAAAGAAGGAAGACAGTTCTTCCTTCTTTCCACCGTAAGAAGGTGGAAGAATCACAAACATTTGCTTGTTATTTGTGATCTAACAAGTAAAAGTTGTTAGATCACAACATTTACTTGTGATCTAACTTTGAGTGAAAAGGTTCAATCAAAGAGTTTAAATCTTATTACCGAGTTCTTAAATTTGACACGTTTGCTACTGCAGACAAAAATAAACGCCGTTGAAAACCACAATATTAACCATGTTAATGTTAATTAATGTTATTTATGTGCCTTTCGTTGCTTCTGCCAGGTCAAGCGAAAGAGGAAACAGCGGCGCTCTGCGCCTCTCGTCTGACGCTGGTGTGTTTGGGGATTCTCTGTGTCCTGCTGGTCGTGAGCATCAGCGTCATCCTCTACAGTCAGTTTCACCTCGGCAGAATAAACCTCATTTAGCTTCCTGTATGAAGCACGTTCAGCAGTTACTCATTTAGTTTTTGATTAAAAATGATGCTGCATCAGTGACTGTTATTGTGACAGCCTCAAGATAAATAACAAGTCAGATTGAAATCCAGTCAAAAAACATTTGCAAGCAACAAAAAATGCAATGTGTTAATATCCCCAATATTATGATAAATATGTAACTCAAGTATATGTAGATTAAAAAGTAACAAAATCATCACAGGGCAACACTAGCTGTGTTTACATTACATAGATAAAAAATTGCTTAATGGAAACAGAAACTTAGATTAAAATGTTTTGGGGCTTGGATGAAGTGGCTTTTCAGTCGTATATTAATAGATGCGTTTCGCAAAACTGCAATGGAAACCGGATGTTACTCCTGGCGGAGACAACAAAGAAGACATCAGGAAGTGGTAGGAGGAGGAGGGTTTGTTTTTATTTGCTTGTTTGTTTGGACAGCTCTCTCCACCAGAGCTTTAATAGCATTATAATTCGTAAAAAGTTGTGTGTCAATCAAACAAATCCAAAGTTCTTTCCCCAAACCGTAGCCGCTGCCAAGCATAAGGAGTTTGTGTCTCTAACGCCCAAATAAGACGCCAACCTCTGATGGCTGATAAATGAATATATCTCATTTATTTGTTTACATTTATCGCTGCTGTGAGTTTTAATTACTTATCGCATGAGCAAATTTATTCACATGTGATTTTAATTTAAAATCTTATTTAATGGCAATAGTGCAACTACAAAATTGGGGGTGCGGGAACGATATTAACAGCAAAGATTTGCACACATTTATATTGGAGATGCAGCGACAGAGATAAAGAGAAATGTTTTGCACTATGAAAGAAAGTTGGAGTACCTGGAGAATATCCACACAAACATAAGGAGAACATGCTACCTTAGCTTGGTTTTTAGCTGGCGCGTTTCTGATCCAAATACTTACAATAATCCACACAAAGATGAACAGGAACTTTACCTTCTCTTTGAGCAGATACCAGAACAATCCTTCAGTCTTGCTCGGCTTTCCACATATAACAATTGAAAAAAGCCTGAATGGAGCCAAGCTAAATACTTCACTACATTTTCTTTCTGATCTCCTGTCAAGCAACACATTTCAGTTACTTCCACTAGATGGCGATGTTGCACAAAAATAAACTAAAAGAAAGTTTTACTGTTGAGAAAATATCTAAATATACAAAAAGTATACAATAATCCTTCCTACACAATAATGAACAATATTACAAAACTACATTTTTGGCTCTTACAGACTTTATGTTGGGATTCAAACTCTAGTACTGCTTCAGTTAAATCAAACATTAACTGTCTCCACCCCCTTTTCTTATAAAGCAAGAAATTTTCTTAAAATACATAAATATATTGTTGCTTTGTCGTTATGTTCTCTATGGTTCATGTATTTATGGTTTATGACTGAACTCTGTTCAGTCTTGAAACCTGAAGTCAAATTCCTTGTTTGTGCGTTAATTTGGCCAATAAAGCCGATTCTTCTTCTGACACTAAAATACTTTCTGATGTCCTGAAAGAGAGAAATGTAATGTGTTGAAGCTTCTCTGATACAGGAAGATCTAATGACTTTCTGACTAATTTATGTTTTTACAGTGAGCATGAAGACGGCCCTGCAGCAGACAGAAATCAATAACCTAATCAAAGAAAAAGAGCGAGTGACTGAGGAAAATAAAATGATGCAGAACAAAAACAAGGAGCTGAGCCGAGAGAGAGATAACCTGAACAAGACTCTGGGATTCATCCAGAAGTTTGACAGCTTTCCTGTAAAAGACTACTGCTCCAACAAAAGTGATTAATGTTCTAAATCTACTTTAAAACTCTGGATCATTCTTATTTTAAAAACAAATCTTCATTATAAACAGTAGCAACAAGTTTACAGCTTTGATTTCAAACAATATTGTTTTTATTTGAAGTGAACCAAGGATAGAGCCCTGTGGTACGCCACTTCTAGCTCAATCGGTAGTTCAATCTTCTAATATTACCAAATTGCAATGTATCCCTGATGTCTTTGCTTGAGCCAATTTGAACATTAAAATGTTAAATTAGTATGCAGGACTTTGCTTGATATCCTCATTTTGTTTCTATTTCATATTATTTTATCAAAGTTTCACTTCTTTCTGCTCTTTCCTCTCGTCTAATGGGTCCAGAGTGTAAACCGTGCCGGACAGACTGGATTCCCTTCCAGGAAAAATGCTACTTTTTTTTCGAAAATCCAGATGTTTGGAAGACCTGGGAACAAAGTCGAAGCTTCTGTCAGGACAAACGAGCAGATTTGGTTGTTATTGATGATCTGCAGGAGCAGGTAAAATCTGACACCACCAATACGCTAACATAAGGATTAAAAACAAATCTGGAAGGTTTTATGTAAAATTGATGGCTTGACGTAAGAAGGTTTATAAAATCTAAGATAATCTGCTCACAGGAATTTGTCAGCAAAAACATCAAGTATTACTATGATGAACACCATGGATACTGGATGGGATTACAGTATGTTAACGGCAACTGGACCTGGGTTGATGGACGTGTAGACACTCTTGGGTAAGAACTATTCTCTAAAAATATACAACCTTAGGTAAAATGTAAATATATTTTCCACAAGCTTGTAGAAGAGTTAAATATACTGAGTGACAACGACTCCAGGATCTCCAGGACTTCTTCTAAAACCAAACCTTGTGGACTGTGAGATATGTTTGGGTTCATTGTTCTGTTTGGACGTCCAATGATGTCAAAGCTTACTGGGCTTCCTCAAGCTTCAGGCGTCCTCAGATAGCAGGACAGTTTTTCCCGGGATATCCCGATTCCTGATTGAATCCATCTGCAAGTTTCCAGAGGAAGGGAAGCGGCCCCAGAGCATCAGTAGGTCCCTGCCGTGCTTCACGGTGGGCAGGGTGTTCTTTTCAGCATGAGCTTCGGACGTCTGATCAGACTCAAGCGGTTTTGTTTTGAAAACCAAAACCGTTCTTTATATTCCTAACATAACTCTGAGCAAACTGCAGCTGGGTTTTCTTGTGTCTTTGGGTCAGTGGTGCTGGAGGTGATTGAGTTCTGGCATGGAGACCTTCAGTCCTCAGTCTGTCCTCACTGTGGGACAGACTGAGGACTGAAGATATTTTGCCAAAAACCTAATTTGTTTTTGGTGTAAAATATTTTTCGATGCAGCTGTAAAAACAAGAACATTTAAATGTGTAAAATCTGATCTTTAATGCTTGTGTGGCTAAAACTCTGTTTTAATTCATATTCTGATAAAACATTTAGCTGCTGACAGTTGTTGTCAGTTTGATGTCAGTATGCTGCTAAATGAGGTTCACGATTCTGTTTTAAAGGTTCTGGAAGAAGGAGGCGTTCAGTACGTCACGTCCATTTGCACTTCTGATCCCGGACAGAAATCTCACAGAGAGCTGGGTCAAAGCAGATGACAATTTTAAGAACAAATTCATCTGTGAGCATGAAGCTGCTATTTGGTCCATCTAACTCTTCTCTTTTAAACTCCAGACATTTACATACACTATGTAAAAATAGACATGCGTTTTTTCACGCTGCCTGATGTGAAATCAGAATAAACTTTTCCTCTTTTGGTCTATTACGATGGCCAAAATATTTTCTGCAACCAGAATAATTAGGGAAATTTTTGTCAGGCAATCTTCACTGTGGAGAATCAAAAAATATTCTTTACTGTGTATGTAAACTACTGGTTTCAACTGTAATTAATTTTGTCATAAATGTTTGGTAAATGTCATAAATAAAAACACAAAGTTATCTTTTAAGGGCTGTTAAAAGAATGTTGAAGATTTTTAAACCGTCTCCATTTCCTATATGCTCATATCGACGGACTGTTAAAATATAACATCTCATTAGGCTTTCTGTTGCTTCAGTAATAAATTACTGTTTGTAAAATTATGCTTTGAATTTTGTTTTGTTTTTTTTTTGTCTACAACAGTAAAATAATTCCAGAGGTTCATCCTGTTTCTCTTCCTCTCAGCTGCTCTTTGACCCCGGGGATTATTTAACAGTTTTAGACCAAAACATAAAACGTCTCCTGGCTCTGATTGGTTGTTTTGGTGCATTTCTTCAGACATGAAGAGCAGGTCAGGCAGGAGGCCGAGAGGGACGATGTTTTTCACTGATTATCTTTCTCAAACTATCACAACATGGTGACAGTTTGAGCAAATAACTAAAAAACATTTTTATTAAAAAAAAGTTACATACTGCAGCTTTAAATGAATTATATCATTAATATTATTAGGAGTAATTTTGGAAACATGCAAGCAGAAGCCGATTCCAGGGTTATTCACTTGTGGTAGGAGCTTTCTGGATATTTAATTATCTTGAGATCGAGCTGCTTCAAATGAACATGCAACTGCTCCCGATTCACTGCAAACTGTTGCAGTAGTGAATCATCACAGCAGCATGTGTGGTGACATGTTGCATTGATCGTGCTTTACACTTAGAGGTTGTCTTTCAAAAACAGGAAGAGGAAGAGGAAGCAGTCCAGTTCTAATGCTGCGATCACCCCTGCAGCAGCTTTACATTTTTCTCATGTTTAAATCTTTATTATTTTCTTTGTGAAGAATGAAAGCAAAGAGGCCAACGACTATTATTCTAATGTGAATATCAGAAATGAAAAACCTTCTCCAGAAAGTAAGTGACTCCATATAAATTACAGACTTCATAGAAAGTTCAAATGTGACATAATGAGAATTATTTTTATGTCGCATATAAACCTATAGGATTCCTGGCCCGGGGTCTTTCTGCACGGAGTTTGCATGTTCTCCCTGTGTATGGTGGGTTCTCTCTGGGTTCTCCGGCTTCCTCCCACAGTACAAAAACATGACTGTCAGGTTAATTGGTCTTTCCAAATTCACAAACACACACTTTCCAAATTCAAGTATGTGTGTGTGTGGTTGTTTGTCCTGTTTGTTTCTGTGTTGCCCTGCGACAGACTGGCGACCTGTCCAGGTGACCCCGCCTCTCACCCGGAACGTAGCTGGAGATCGGCACCAGCAACTCTCGACCCCGTTAGGGACGAGGGTGAAAGAAAATGGATGGATGGATAAACCTTCAGCCTTAATCTCAGCAAGCCAGGTTTAGTTGTACAGAACATTTCAGGAACAATTCAAAGTCCTTAACATGAAAAGGAGAGTAGAAACAATGCAGTGGCATAATAAAGTAAAATACGATTTGGAGTATGGACTAAAATTAATGATGTTTCGTTATAAATGGAAGATTCAACAGCAACTCTACACAATATGTTTTCACCATCATTTTTCACATTTTCTGGAAGTTTGTTCCCGATTAGTGAAGAATAAAATCTCAATGGCGCCTCTACTTGTGTGGTTCTGATTCTGGAGATGCAGAGTCGACCAGAACCTACAGACCCGAATGGTCCCACCAGGCAAACCCATGAAGACACTCCTCCACTGATCAGTTCGACTGAAGATTAAGGATGAGTTTCTGTCGAGATCTAGTTGGGACACTTGTCAGACAAAGTTAGACGTATTCTTAAGATAAAAGGCCGACTTTGTAATCATTTTTATGTGTCTCTGAAGGCTCCTGAAAGACTATCACTAAAGCCAGACTAACGCTTTGATCACCAGTAATAACTGAAGCTGTGTGCTGACTCTTGATCGCAAAATATTATTTCATTTATTCAGCTGAAGAAAGTTGTGGCCCATCAACTCATCGATTTGTTCTGTGATAAGAAGCGGCTGACCAAGAAGAGGGAGAACAAGTGATAAAATAGCTACTTCCCAAGAAAGTTTGCATGTTTTGATGTTGTAAAGTCGGAACTGAGTCACTGAGAGACCGGACTGCAGAGATCATAACGTCGACCTCAATCCGGGCCTGAGTGGCACCAGCGACTCAGGATCCAAACAGGATGTAGAGTGAAGGTCAATGAACAACTCTTTATTTTCTGTGAAGGGCTTTGAGACTTCATTTACTGTGAATTGAATTTAACTGAAGTCAGATTAAAAATACAGCCGAGAGAGGAAACCTGATTTAAACCACATCAGCAGCCGTTCTGATCATCTTCGTTTCTTTCAGGTCCAGCAGAAGAGGAAGCATCAACACTCTGTCTCTGCTCTCTGATGCTGCTGTTTTATCTTTTTTTTGCACTCATAGCTGCAAGAATTGTCATCACCATGCAGAGTGAGTTTCACTTCAACAAAATAAACTCTATCTAGCTTCCTGTAGGAAGGAGGAGTTATGACGGTCAATAAGGGAGGCGGATTGACGCCCTGAGTCAGTTTGACTTAATGCTGCCCAGTTTAAACCCACTGAGATGTTAAAGTTTCAGAAGAAGAAGCTGGGAGCTGAAAAACTGTGATATCCTGAAAGACAAACTGAAAATGTTGATGCTTCTCTGACATGGATAGATTCACTGACTTTCTGACTTGTTTTTTCTTGTTTTTATAGTTGATGTGATGATGTTCAAGCAGCAGGAAACGATCAATAATGTTATCACAGAAAATGAGCGACTGATTGAGGAAAGAAAAATGATGGAGAACCAGAACAAAGAGCTGAACAGGACACTGGGACTCATCCTGAATTTTGAAAACATTCCAGCAAAAGACCTCTGCCCTAATAAAGGTCATTAGTTTCCTACATTAACTTTAAATTTCTGGACTAGTTATTTTTGTTACTTTTTTGTATGTGCTCAAAAAGTGGTTTTCAAAACATGCCTGATCTTTATTATCGCAGGTTTACTTTTAAGCCACAGCAAAATGAGCCAGGGCCTCATTTTGGACCGGAGTGAAAAGTATTTATTAGCAACAGATTTATTGGCTTTTTGATGTCAAACAATATTGTTTTTATTTTGAGTGCAGAGCCCTGTGGTACGCCACTTCTAATGTGAATAGTAGCTTAACTTAATAACCTTCCAGTACTGCTGAATTTCACTCCATTTCTGAAAACTTTTGACTAACTTTGATGACTGAAACATTTAATATATTCACAGGGATTTCTTTTATATATACATCTATATTTTTTGTTCATTTTATTTGCCAAAGTTTCACTTCTTTCTGCTCTTTCCTCTTGTCTAATGGATCCAGTGTGCAAACCGTGCCAGAAAGATTGGATTGTCTTCCAGGAAAAATGCTACTTCTTTTACAATCCATATCCTTGGCTGACCTGGACAAAAAGTCGGCAGTTCTGTCAGGACAAACGAGCAGATTTGGTTGTTATTGATGATCTGGAGGAGCAGGTAAAATCTGACACCACCAATACACTAACATAAGGATTAAAAACAAATCTGGAAGGTTTTGTGTGAAACTGATGGCTTGACGTTAGAAGGTTTATAAAAATCAAAGATAATCTGCTCACAGGAATTTGTCAGCAATCACACCAAATTTTACTATGACAAAGACCACGGATACTGGATGGGATTACAACAAACTAACAACAACTGGATCTGGGTTGATGGACGAAGAGACACTCTCAGGTAAGAACCAAACAAAACAAACATGTAAATGAAAACAGTTTCTTCCCCTATAAACTTTTTCTTTGTAATCAGGATGGATTATTTAATCTCTGTTCGTCAGACAAACAGAGTTAACAGATTTGTGAACAATATCTGAGAGAAATAGTAAATAGGAAAAGTCTTGGATCTTTGTGTTCAGCTCATAAAAAAACCCAAAAGTGTGTTTTACGTAAAAAAACAAAAACATATTAATAATAAATTTAAATATATTCCACAAAGTTTGTAGAAGAATAAAAGCTCCATACTTTTTACAATGGTTGCCAAACAAGCTGTTGTTGTGACAACAAAATCACCTGATGCATGCAGATTTATCACTGATATGGATATAACTTTGACATCAAGAACATAAAAGTAACATTATGATTGTTAGAAGTAAGAATAATAATCTAATAACGCCTGAACAGGGTTAGTTTTCCATTACAGCTTAGTTTTATTTCTTATGACGTTTTGTCTAGTTTGGTTAGTTTTAATTACTTTGAACTCTGTACCTGAAAATATTGTATTGTGGTTCTGTTTACATCCACTGGGTGAAGAAGACACGTTGCTGTCGCCATTTCGCCGCCAGGGGGCGCATGGAGCGCCGTAATTTGCTGACAGTTGACGTAAACGGCTTGTTTGAGAGGAAAACATCAATTTCACGAGTTCAAAAAGCTAATAAATAGGTCCATAAACACAAAAAGAATATCTATAATTTCAGCATGTTTTAGTTTTTTGTTTTTACAAACATAAGATATATGTCCATTTAGTTTTGGTTTTCCTCCATTAATTAGCCTACAACTTTTATTAATTTGTTTGTTCAGTTATTGTTATATTGTTTATTTTATTTAACTGTAATAATCTTGCTCCCTGTCTGGTACAGTTTCTAACTTGTCTAATGAAGTTTAATACATGAAATAAATGATGAACTGTATGGTGACGTTTATAACCTGTGTCTGAATCAACAACGTAATTTCTGATTTTCTGAAAGACTCTGCTCATCTTCTGCTGGGTTTGAATAGTTTTAGATGTAAAAACAACAATATTTAGATATTTACAATCCAATCTTGCAAGTACGTGCAATTCATTTGATTTAATACTGACGTTATCAGTTTGATATCAATGAGCTGAGATTTGATTTTGTTCTGAGGTTCATGTTTCTGTTGTAAAGGTTCTGAGTGAAGGCGCATCGCCATACTTCAGATCCAAAAGCGCTGCTGATCCCGGAGAGAAAACCCACAGAAAGCTGGGGCAAAGTAGGTGATGGTTTTGCAAACAAATTCATCTGTGAGCGTGAAGCTCTTTTTGGGTTCAAGTAGCAGGACTCCTGCAGGAATTATAAAGCGTGTCATAGTGTTTTGGTAAATTTCAGAACCGAACATGAAAACATCTTTATGTTCAAGTAGTCACACTTTAGAACAGAAAATACATTTTAAATGAACCCAAAGCATAAATTGATTCAAAGCTTATTTTGAGAGGAATGTGGATTCCAGTCCACATTGGGTTCACATTAGGAGAATCTGGTTTTGAGGACCAAGTATAGAGCCCTGATGTATGCCACTTCTAGCTAGAAATCTGCCTTACAACATTTTATCACACTCTGCCTTTCTTCAGCAACTTTTGGTATGAAGTCATATCATATGTCCATCATAAGTTATACATGTAGCTATGTATTAAAGATGATTTAACTATTGTGATTATGTTTGTGTTTCATTAGGAGGAGCTTACTAAAACCAGAGCTTCTTCACATTAAGCAACATATTATTTTGCATTAACAGCCTTTAACTTTGCTCATTAAAGTAAATAATTATTTTTAATGCAGTACACTTATAAAAGGCTATACATGCAATCATTTCTCATGTATTTGTTGCTTTTGTATTTATTATATATATTTTTTTTTTATTTACTTTAATAATGAACAACTTGTATGCTTATTATTTTTTTGTCTAATAAAATATGTACAATTATTTTGTTGGTTCATTGTTTTGTCTCCCTTGGTGCCCTACAGAATATGATTTTACGAACAGAATTTACAGTTTTAACCGTTTTAGCAGTTTTAGCAGTTTAAAAGAAGTAACGGTCCGCCGCTGGAGACGATCCGAATGCAGCGTGACCGAAGAACGGTTCGAAAAGAGCGCGTACGTTGTGTATATCCGCCGAGTGCGCGGCGAGTCCGACATTAAATAGAACACTACCGAGCGATCCGTTGACTTGCTTGAGGGCAAATAAGAGGCTGATTTCTATTTTCACAGGTGGGTCACGTGTAGAACTAAGAGATAGATACCATTGTTAGAAGTGTTTATAAGTTCAGGACAGTATTTTATTAACATCAATTATATTCTGAGATATTTAGAAGTGACTGTTTACTGCCCTTAGCTTAAATGCTAACGGCAGTTAGCATTTTGGAGGTGCTTGAGAACTCAGCACTTTCAAAATGCAGGACAGTTCAATTGTGACATCATCGTACAATATTTCTCATTTCCCAGGAATATTTGAGTCATTTCTCGGGTTGCCACTCCTCCCGTAAAATGCGAAATCCTCCTTAATTTGGTACGTAATTAGGTTGCATTCCATATTGAACCGACACAGGGCGCGATTTTTCCGTGATTTCACAAATATCCGACAGATATTTAACACTAAATGTAACATTAATATAAAAGGTCAGTAAGAATGTCGCGGTGGGACCAACGGAACCCTCCCGGTCCGCTGCCAGGGCAACCAGCTGCTGTCCTGGTTGCCTAGAGACAGACACTGCACACCTTGACGCTTTCTACATCCGCGCGTTTTTTTGAATGTCCGTTCGATAGTCCACCACCTCATCAGAAGAAAATAGGACAGAGTTAATGTTTAACTGGCCTGCTCACCATAGTGGCATTTGGTCGATTTATTTTAAATTAAAGTATTTTCTACAAGAGCAAAGATTATGAAATATATTAAATGCACTGTGTACGCAAGACCAGGAGAATTGCAGAAATGTTAATGAGACAGTGCGAGTCAGCTACTTGACAAGAAAGGTTTGTTACAGAAGCAGGTGTGTTTAAAGACCTGAAGTCTTTAAAAAGGGGGAGAGGAACCCGCCTGCTTTCCAATGAGCTTCAGCTGAGCTCCTTCAAACAAAAGATATTTTCTAATATCTTTTCCTAATACTCATTTTCTTTGTAAAGGATGAAGAACAGCGGGGACAATGACTCCAATTCCACACACAATGACAATCGTAAGTGACTCAATACATGTTTTATGAAGACTAAAATGTAACATTAACACCCACACTGTAAAACATTTGATCTGCACTGAGTTATGTCTATAAAAATCAGTGATCGGCCAGAGAACTGCAATCGGTGCACGCTACTTTCCTTTTGTAACAGTAATCAGTATATAGAGCAATTGAGTAATGACCATTAATACAAACAAAATTTATTTAACAGATATTGTAGAAGTACCTGATATATTTTATATTTACATATTACAAATTTGACAGAATATTACCAAGGAAAACAAATCCGTACAGTAAGGTGCTTATCCGAGATGCTGACACAGAGAGACTACTTGCTCTGTCACACAATATCGATCGTCCAAGAACGAGGGGCTATCAGGCATCATGAACACAGCTTTTTACTCTACTGGTGTTTTTTCTACCACATGTTTTGGTCCACTTCTGGTTAAAGTAGCAAGAAGACAAGAGAAGAAAAGGGATATTATGTTCAAAGGCCTCACTACGAGAGCTTACCATGTCGATTTACTGATGCAGACTTGTAGTTAATGTGGGAAACCAGCTGAAATCCACCAAGGAACAAATTTCAAGGAAAACGCAGTCTGCCCAAGTAACTGGCGCAGCCACCTCATCTGACCCAGGTTGCCAGACTTGGGGGCAAGAGGAGGGGCCCAGCAGGGGGCTGTGTTTGTAGCTATGAGCGTGTGTGTTTTTGTAAATAAACACTGTCCCAGATAGCCCTCCCAGCCTTTGTGTTTGATAAATGGTGGAGCGTCTATTGGTACAGTTCTGATTCAGGTCCTCAGATGTCAGAGGAAGGGAGCGAGAAATGGGACCAGAGCATCTTGTTTACATAACATCCAGGAGAAACTGAGATAGCCAGCCTCCCACCGCCGATCAGGGGAGCCAATCAGAAAACAATGAGCGTAAAGTCTCACTGGTACAAATCAACAGTGGCTCCAAACAGCCACATTCGCTGTCAGGTCGACTTGCTGTTTATGCAAGGTCTGTTTCCTCCCAGCTGCAAGTCCAGGAACTGCAGCTAGCCAGTGATCCCGCAGGATCTCATCCAGCTGGTGATTCTGCTCACACAGTATCTGACTGTTGATAGCACGGCATATTTCCTGACCAGATCAGCTGCCGACATTTTCTAGATTTGTTGATATGCCAGGTAACCACAAACTCCAAAAAGTAGAAATGCTGTTAACAGAAATCCGATTATTTGTTATCTTCAACATTATTGATGGACAGAGACGATCCTCCACCTGTCCCAGGAGTCCATTGTGTATCCAGCTTCTGGTTGTGTTTACCTAAACCACTGAGTCACAGCTGATTTTCCATGTTTTCCTGTCCTGTTAAACTGGCACTAAGGAAATAACTCATACCCTCTGATGAATTATAACTTTTATACCTTAACAAGTTTATTGTTTCTTTCAGGTGAAGCACAAGAAGAAAGATCAGAACTCTCCAACTCTTGTCTGTTTTTGGGGTGTTTGTGGATTTCTTCTATCCTGGTAGCTGGATCAATCGTCTACAGTGAGTTTCATTTCAACAGAATACATTTTAAGTAGCTTTTAGAGTTTTTAGCGGTCTAATGCTTTGGATACAAGTGTCCAGCAGGAGGAGGAGTTATGAAGGTTGGCAAAAGGTCAGGTGCACCGAAGTGTCACCAAGCATCAATTTAACTCAATGCTGCCCAGCTGGAAACCACGGAGCCGGTGGTGCGGCTGGAACCAAGGATTGGAAGGGAAGGCGCTGCAACTGCTGGAAACAGGGCTGGAAAAACAGCTGCTACTGGTTCCTGAACAAGAAACAAATGGCTGATTAGAAACTGAGTGCAGGTGTGAGGAGAGAGAGAAAGTACAGAGTTGAGGGAGAGTACACAGGGCACTATGAAATAAATGTAGCACTAAAGAATAACTAGACCTAAGAAACATAATGAAATAAGAGTAATGGTGCGTTCACATCAAACGCGTCTGGTTTACATTCGAGTCTATGTGGAGGCACATCGAGGGCCGTTGCAGCGCATTTGAAGCGTTTGACGCGTCAAGCGCATCCAACGTATCCGACAAATGTCAAGCTTCTGCATTCAAAGTGCACGTTGCAAACCTGAAGCGTGGGACCTGTTTTGTGTGAATGCACCATGACTAAAAAAAGGACTAAACACACTAACTAGAATCACTAAAAACTAACTGAATTAAAAGTAGAAACAATGCAACTAATAGAAGAACCTAAGGAACACAAATAACAAAACCAAAAACAAACTCCAGCAACCCAAGATTCTGACACCCAGGGATTCAGAACCTTGTTGCTGCAAGGCATCAGTGGTACTGCGATGCAGCCCCCAAAAATAACAACTTAATGAAATACTAAAATCAGTTAAAGGTCATTTTGTTCTATCCTAAGAATACTGTCTGATATCCTGAAAGGGCCTGAGAGAGAAACTGAAAATATTGATGCTTCTGTAATGCAGACAGATTCACTGACTTTCTGACTAATTTGTGTGTTTTTATAGTGAATATAAACATGAGCGAGCAGCAGGGAGGTATTAAAGACCTTACAGCAGTAAACACGCACCTGATTGAAGACAGAACGATGGTGAAGCTGAGCCAAGCGAATCGAGTGAGAGAAGAGCTGATCCGAGAAAGAGACGAGGTGATCCGAAAGAGAGAGGAGGTGAACAGAAAGAGAGAGGAGGTGAACAGAAAGAGAGAGGAGCTGAACCGAAAGAGAGAGGAGCTAAACCGACAGAGAAAGGAGCTGAACCAAAAGAGAGATGAGCTGAACCGAGAGAGAAAGGAGCTGAACCGAAAGACAGAGAAGGTGACCCAAGAGAGAAAGGAGGTGAACCGAAAAAGAGAGGAACTGGAACAAGAGAGACAGGAGGTGAACCAAAAGACAGAGGAGGTGAACCAAAAGACAGAGGAGGTGAACCAAGAGAGAGAGGAGGCGACCCGAGAGGGAGAGAAGGAGACCCGAGAGAGAGAGGCGACCCAAGAGAGAGAGGAGGCGACCCGAGAGAGAGAGGCGACCCGAGAGAGAGAGGAGGCGACCCGAGAGAGAGAGGAGGTGAACCAAGAGAGAGAGGAGGCGACCCGAGAGGGAGAGAAGGAGACCCGAGAGAGAGAGGCGACCCAAGAGAGAGAGGCGACCCGAGAGAGAGAGGAGGCGACCCGAGAGAGAGAGGAGGCGACCCGAGAGAGAGAGGAGGCGACCCGAGAGAGAGAGGCGACCCGAGAGAGAGAGGAGGCGACCCGAGAGAGAGAGGAGGCGACCCGAGAGAGAGAGGAGGCGACCCGAGAGAGAGAGGCGACCCAAGAGAGAGAGGAGGCGACCCGAGAGAGAGAGGCGACCCGAGAGAGAGAGGAGGCGACCCGAGAGAGAGAGGAGGTGAACCAAGAGAGAGAGGAGGCGACCCGAGAGGGAGAGAAGGAGACCCGAGAGAGAGAGGCGACCCAAGAGAGAGAGGAGGCCCGAGAGGGAGAGGAGGCGACCCGAGAGAGAGAGGAGGCGACCCGAGAGAGAGAGGCGACCCGAGAGAGAGAGGCGGCCCGAGAGGGAGAGGAGGCGACCCGAGAGAGAGAGGAGGCGACCCGAGAGAGAGAGGCGACCCGAGAGAGAGAGGAAGTGACCCGAGAGAGAGAGGAGGCGACCCGAGAGTCAGAGGAGGCGACCCAAGAGAGAGAGGAGGCGACCCGAGAGAGAGAGGCGACCCGAGAGAGAGAGGAAGTGACCCGAGAGAGAGAGGAGGCGACCCGAGAGTCAGAGGAGGCGACCCAAGAGAGAGAGGAGGAGACCCGAGAGAGAGAGGAGGTGACCCGAGAGAGAGAGGAGGCGACCCGAGAGAGAGAGGAAGTGACCCGAGAGAGAGAGGAGGCGACCCGAGAGAGAGAGGAGGCGACCCGAGAGAGAGAGGAGGCGACCCGAGAGAGAGAGGAGGCGACCCGAGAGAGAGAGGAGACCCGAGAGAAAGAGGAGACCCGAGAGAAAGAGGAGACCCGAGAGAGAGAGGAGGCAACCCAAGAGTCAGAGGAGGCGACCCAAGAGAGAGAGGAGGCGACCCAAGAGAGAGAGGAGGCGACCCAAGAGAGAGAGGAGGTGACCCGAGAGAGAGAGGAGGCAACCCAAGAGTCAGAGGAGGCGACCCAAGAGAGAGAGGAGGAGACCCGAGAGAGAGAGGAGGCGACCCGAGAGAGAGAGGAGACCCGAGAGAAAGAGGAGACCCGAGAGAGAGAGGAGGCGACCCGTGAGTCAGAGGAGGAGACCCAAGAAAGAGAGGAGGAGACCCGAGAGAGAGAGGAGGAGACCCGAGAGAGAGAGGAGGCGACCCGAGAGAGAGAGGAGGCGACCCGAGAGAAAGAGGAGGTGACCCAAGAGAGAGAGGAGGCGACCCGAGTGTCAGAGGAGGCGACCCAAGAGTCAGAGGAGGCGACCCAAGAGTCAGAGGAGGCGACCCGAGAGAGAGAGGAGGCGACCCAAGAGAGAGAGGAGACCCGAGAGAAAGAGGAGACCCAAGAGTCAGAGGAGGCGACCCGAGAGTCACAGGAGGCGACCCGAGAGAGAGAGGCGACCCGAGAGTCACAGGAGGCGACCCAAGAGTCAGAGGAGGCGACCCGAGAGAGAGAGGAGCTGAAATGGACCCTGGGATTCTTCCAGAAGTTTGACATCTTTCCCATTAATAACTACTGTCCTGCAGAAAGTGATTACATTTATAGATTACATTTAAAACTTTGGATTATTCATCTTATTTTTTTTTTTCATGTAACCTTCAATTATAAACAGTTTTTCAAAACATACCTGGCCATTATTAGTGAGCCAGGGTCTGGGCTGGTTCACTTCTCAGCTCTTTGCTGTTCTACTGTTCTATTTAGGAGTGGACAAATGGCTCTCCTAAATAGAACAGTAGCTTAATCTAATCATCTTCCAATGCTGATCTGCGCTTTACCTTTGAAATCTTTGCAAGAGCAATTTTGACTATTGAAACATTAAATATTATGTACACATTAAATGTTATTTTTTCTACTTGAGATGATTTTTACCAAAGTTTCACTTCTTTCTGTTCTTCCCCCTCGTCTAATGGATCCAGGATGTAAGCCCTGCCTGCGCGACTGGATTTTCTTTCAGAAGAAATGTTACCTGTTTTATGACGAACCAGCTCCTTGGAAGACCTGGGAACAAAGCCGAAGGTTCTGTCAGGACAGACGAGCTGATTTGGTTGTAATTGATGATCTGCAGGAGCAGGTAAAATCTAACTATGCTAGAAATCTAGAGCTAATCTGGAAGTTTCTACTCAAAGTAAGAAGATTAATGGTGATCTAAAAACATCTGTTCACAGGAATTTGTCAGCAACCATGTCAAATCCTACTCTGATATACAGGAGGGATACTGGCTGGGGTTACAACAAACTAACAACACCTGGACCTGGGTTGATGGACATGTAGACACACTTGGGTAAGATCTACTGTATTATCTAAAAAGATTGCATTTCATTATGCAAAAACAGCTTTTCCTCACGTTATCCCCTCATCAAATACATACCTGGAGTTTTGTAGGTATGCAAAACTCCACGTTTCATGCATGTTTGAGAAATGCTGTAACCTCCTGTGGCAACAATTGAGCCGTGCAAAACGTCTGTTTGGACCCGACACCCCCTTCGAGACGCAGCTCATCCTTATTCTGCCCCTGCTTGTATGTGTAGGAAAGATCAACAGATAAGTTATCGTCCAGCAAAGCAGCACGTTAAGATTCCCTTCAAAGCTTTACTTAATGTAAAACTGTAAAAAAAATAAATAAATTTAAAAAAACAACTAGTACAAATATGATTTGTTTCCTGTGCATGAAAAAATAACACTCATTAAAAACTGGAGCAACTGTTAGTGAATTCAAGCAAAACAAAAGGTATAAAAATGATCTTTGTTCATATGAATATGAGAAAACCTCAGTATCAGTTATACTGTAAACACACTCGCATATGATGCAGAGTAAGAAAGCTGTTACTGTTTGGCCTCCTCACACAGCTTAAAGCCCTTTATGTCCTAAATTTAAAATGTATGCCGAGGTATTTTTGCTTATTCTAATTGTAGACAGTTCTTTAAATGTCCTGTGAGTAAATATTTTTGCGCATTTATCCATAACAACTGGAACTTTCCATATCAGCGAGTTATTTTCGCAATGTACCATCTATTAAAAGAGTGCCCTTCAGATTAATTTCACTCCCTGGTAAGGTGGGAGTGAAAAGATCGTAATAACCCGATATCGGCTGAAACGTCTCCCTTTTCAGAAACTGTTGGACTTTTTCAGGTAGCACAAAGTGTGGCGGAATTATGGTACTACAAATTTGGCTGAATCGCCAGCGCTCCGTTTATGACTTCAGGGTTTATCACCACACAGGAAAACGCTAAAGATACAAAATAACACTGCTGTGAAAATTGTGACCACTAGAGGTCCTACTATACCTAGTGGTGTACTGACAGGATGCTATTCTCCCAGGCTAACATAAACCTTTATAACGCTACTCCCCTTTTATAAGTAAAACAATCTCAGAGACAAGTCCAGAATAAACCTTTTTAAAACCCAATATCACTTTGCAAACTTTAAAGTCTGTGCAGGGATTCACCTCCACTATGATGAGCCACTCGTTTCTTTTAATGTGAGCATCTTTAAGAAGCACAACATGTCCTTCTGACAGGTTTGGCCTCTTTTGTCTTGGCTGTAGTGATGTGAGGTATTCTTGATGCCAGCGTTTCCAGAACGATTTGGCCAGAGCTGGATCTGCTTCCTCTGCTCCCTGTAGAGATCTTTGAGGTCACATTTTCCAGGTGTCCAGGTGGTAGCAGCACCAGATCCTTGGAAACAGGAACTTAGCAGGCATCAGAACAGTTGGCATGTCTGGACCAGAAGAAATGGGTCATATGATGGTCATAACTTTGGATGACCAGAACCTTGTGCCAGACGAAGGGTTTCATCTTGAGCACTAGAGCATCCAGTAATCTGAGAGTTCTTAGACCAAGAAGCATCCTTAAAATAAGTGGAGCGATGTCTGGAGTACGCAGCCGTTCTCCTCTTGGAGCTGCTGCCAGCGGCCGGTTCAGAGCGAACGGCGGTGAAGAGCGCGGCGGGTGTATTTATACAGGTCAGCGGATAGACTGAATACCTGTCTATCTGCTGACCTGTAGTTGATGCTTAAGGTAAGTGTAGCTTTGTGGACAAACCGAAAAATAAATTTCATATGATCCCGGTCTCAACACTGGAGCACAGTGTGGCGGTACAGACCTGGCAGATGTTTCTGTGTGTGACGAAGGAACCAAATCCAGTCGTTCACATGGAAACAAGAGATATAAATATTTGGGCAAGGCAAGAGTTCATCCATTAAACTGACTGAAGATGAATAAATAAAATAAAGACTGGACTATAAACATTTTATAAGTGTCTTTGTGAGCCTACTTCTTTATTAAGTTAAATATAATTTCAGATTTTTGTATTTTTGTCCAGGTTAATTTAGAAACTGAGCTATTATTGTTACAAGTTCATTTTCTAAACTACAGAAAAGTACCTGTAGAGGTGCTCAAATGTGAAAGTTTGAGCCGCTGTTCATCTCCAACAGTAACACTGCTGTTATGGTAGAACTTAGCAATCTTTTATGTGATCAAATTTTACTTGATTACTCAATCATCAGAAAAATAGATTACTCCATTACTAAAATAACCATTACCACAACTCCAAAGATAATATTATAGTATTCATCTTGTCCAATTTTTTTTCACTGAAACTATCCTCTGTGTTCTGTTAAATGATAAATAAGGTTTTAAATGTATTTTTGAGGTGTTGGATCAGAACACTGTATCGTCTGACTCTCAAAATGAAAGAAAGTGATCGGCACATGACTACTCTCTGGTTCTGTTTTAAAGGTTCTGGATGAAGGAGGAGCTCAAAACTCCAGGACCAAAAGCCAGGCTGATGCCAGGAAGAAACGCCTCAGAGAGCTGGAACAAAGCAGACAATTTCTTCCAGGACAAATTCATCTGTGA
The DNA here is from genome assembly GCA_010277075.1 of Poeciliopsis retropinna. Lineage (NCBI taxonomy): Eukaryota > Metazoa > Chordata > Actinopteri > Cyprinodontiformes > Poeciliidae > Poeciliopsis > Poeciliopsis retropinna. Next base: position 569,612 of record VMRM01000007.1, on the reverse strand, counting down.
GCATGAAGCTTTCCTAAGGTGCATCTAGCTGAGTGTTGCCTTAAAGTTTTGTGCAGGAAAGCTCAACCGTGTCATGAATTTCTATATATAAAGTATAACACCATGTCTGATAATCTGCTGGTCGTTTTGTCTCTTCATTCTTAGTGTTTATGAACTCTCACCTGATGAACCTGTCTGTGTTGCACATCCAGAGTTAGATGTTTTTCCACAGCTGCTCAGGAACCAGACTGTTTCTCCATTGATCAGGATTCCTTAAATTTGGCATAAACCCATATGTAGACTCTGCCTGACAGAGCAAAATCTGAGTCTGGCCTGGACCTTTAATCTGACCTGTTCATTAGTTTCTCATCTTAGCACAGCATTAAATAAACCTGACTGAGTTATTTTCACCTAGCGGTGATTGAAATTAATTATTTTCCACAACAATGCGGTGAGTTGGCCGGATCCCTCGGCTGGATGTCCATTGAGCACGAAGCTCCAGCCTCAAACCCTGCTGAGGCTTTAAGAGAGAAGAGGGCGGGCTCGTCGGCTCCAGCGCTGCGATCAACAAACTCAAAGTAAATCCTCTGTTTCCTGGTGAGACCGTCACTCAGTGTAATAAATTAATTATAGGCCAGTCTAAAAATAAACTGAAATCTAAATTGGTAAAGGATCCAATGAACCTTTATTTTTTACAAGATACCTGCATGGGAAAAGGGGGAAAAAAAGGACATTTATTTAGTTTTAGTTGGAACCACATGAAGATTCATTTACAGAAGGCAGATATTTACTGGAGTCGAGGTTTTCTACACCTGGGAACCAAACCTGTAGAGAATCCTAAACTCCTTTATGAGAAATAAAGGCTCATCTGAGAGGTTAGAGCAGATCGACCACACAGCTGATTTGTTGGATTCTGTGAAGACATTTGCAGTCTAAAGACGACATCCGACCCAATTCCAGAAGAAACGAGTCGGAGAGGTTCCTGGGCCTAATCTCCTGAGGTTGATTGACAGCGTTAAGACCCTCCTCCTGGCTCTGACTGGTTGTTTTTGGTTGGAACATCCTGTGTTTCTTCAGACAGGAATAGTAACTCAGGGAGGAGATCAATGTTTTCACAGATTGTCTCATTATACTGATCGTTTTAACAAATATGTAAAAAAACATTTTTTATTAAAATTTACATTCTGCAGCTTTAATTCCTTGAAATTGGGTTTCTGTTGCTTTTCAAACTTCTGCTCTTTCTGAAACTCTGAAACTTTAACATTTTTACCAGCGTTGCGTTGAAAAGCAGCTCAGATGATGAGCTCAGCAGATGCACAGGTCCATCACGTGTTTGCTAATTGTTGCTGGCTAGTTTAGAGGAGTCGTAGAAGAGGGCTGCTCTGTGAGGCGTCCGAACGTTGAATGTCTGCGAGATTAAAGGTTTTCCCAACATGCATGAACAAACCAAAGCCACATTCCCGGGATGTTTCTGATGAGGGAATAATATTATATCCATTTTACATAAAGGTGCAGAAGTAAATGAAAAACAACTCGAAATTGTTTAAGAAAAGATTAAAATTTAGTCAATGGAAATTATGAGAGGCTCCTGAAAAAATAAGTTTTGAAAACATTTGTGATTCCCCCCCTTTTTTTTTTGAAGTACCAATCAAGAGGAACCGTCAGATAACAACTAATATTACAATAGTCAGAATTTCTTAAAAGCACACCAGATCAATCTCACCAATCCAGATGCAAACAACAGAATGAGAATTAAATCCAGTCTGGTTGATTTTCGGAAGCCAATATGAGGGTCAGAATGAAACGCTGGTAAAATGGGAAAGAGGTAAAGGTATTTTAAATAGCAGCCTGACATGTTGGCCCATTTCTCTCTCACTTAAATTATTTAATATTCCAAATTGACATCAGACAGACCAAAACAAAGTTACTTTGTGGCCTTTAATTTTAAAGGCCAAAATTAAAATAATTCATATGAATAACAAAACCAGACAAACAAAAAAAAAACTTCTTTTTTTTAAATACAGAACTTGAGAAATCTGTATTTCTGCAAGTGAAAACAAGCTTGTTCTTCATTCAGTGTGGAGTTACTCAGAGTAATATCTTTCACTAAAGTAAAAAGTACAACGGAGCTAAAATACTCCTAAAAGTATTTTTTATTTTTTTCTTAAACAAAAATGTACTCAAGTAAATGTAACTCGGTACCACCCAACTCTGTTAACTGTTTTAACAATTTACTTAGCCTCTGGTGACGTAGGGCTACGAATATGGCCGTAACCGAAGAACGCTTTAAAAACATCGCGTACGATGTGCACATCCGCCTAAAGCGCAGCGAGTCCGTCGTTAGATAGAGACGTTGGTCAGTTCGGCGGACCTGCCCGGCTTGAGGGCGAATCCGTCCCAAAGCTATCAGTTTTCACAGGTAAGTTAAGTCTGGAAGCAACAGATAGGAGCCGTTGTTAGAAGTGTTTGTAGTTCAGGGCAGTATGGTAGTGTTTTATTGACACCGATTGCATTTTGAGTTGTTTAGAAGTTACTGTTTACTGCCGCTAGCCTAAATGCTAATTACCAATGTGGAGTTTGCCAAAATACAGGACAATTGTGACATCGTTGTACAATATTGCTTATTAATCTAACATTTTAACTGCATTTAGGATTGCCTCCTGTCCTATTTACCCGCTGCCAGCAGGAGCTGCTGTCCAGGTTGCCTAGAGACGGACACTACACACCTTGACGCTTTCTTCATCCGCGCGTTTTTTAAATGTCCGCTCGACAGAAACGAATCAGAAACGAAAACTCTCAAAAGAGAGCCGTGAGTTAGCTGGAAGACGCTCATCCCAAGCTGAACAGCGACGTCAGCAAGTACCCGCTTCTGATCTTCCCTGGTTTTAGTATTACTTTTCAGTACATTGAACATAATGGCCGAGTTCACGCTGCAGGCTTTAATCCTCAATTCTGATTTATTGCAAAAACTTTTTTTTTTGTGCATGCTCGTTCACATTTCCAAAATAATTGCGATCGTGATCTCCCGTGTGTGAACTGCAAATCAGTACCGAATTGCTAACGAGCTTAAAATGTCCCGCATGCGCAGTAGAGTGCGCAGTAACGTCACACGTAAAGAGCGTGCTCAGGGTTTGCGGAAGTAAAACTGGATGCTAATGGTGGAGCCTTCCTTACCAAGTTGTTGTCCAACCGGAGCCAGCATCACATTAAAACTTAATCCGCCATGATGGATGTTTATCAGGGCGCAGAATAGTGACGTTTGTTGAGCATCAATGACGTTTGAAAAACTCAAATACACATTTCCTCCAGAGCCAAATATCCAAGATGCCTGGGTTGCATTTGTAACAATCGGATCTGTGCTGTCCAGACTGTCATAAAAAGATCAGATACAGGTTGCATTAAGGCAGAAATAAATAAAAATCGGATTGGGTCAGTTCAGGTTGCAGTGTGAATAAAGCCAATGTCATACTTTTATTTTTTAATTTCCTTTATTTAACCAGGTAAACCCCGTAAAGACCTGGATCTCATTTTCAAGAGGGACCTGGGCAGAAGTCTGCAATACACAGCAACCTGGTTACAAATTAATACATACACACAAGAGTAGAACAATAGAAAAACAATTTAAAAGCAGTAGCACTGTTTCATAGAATCTTGTTGCCTAGTAATAAATACAATAAAATAATTTCTGACATCTTGAGTTCAGACTGGAGCTGATTCCAGGCTGTAGGAGCAACACACTGAATGCTTGCTTCCCTTTTTCAGTTTAGACACGTGGAACATGCAAAAGAAAAATGTTGTTAGAGCATAAAGAATGAGAACTAACAGAGCTATGTTAGAGAGAGCTTAAATACGCTGGAGTGAGGCCGAGTAGAGATTTATAAATCAGGATCAGGTGATTGTTTCTCCATTCGCTTAAAGGAGGCCATTCAGCTTTTGCATACAACTCACAATGATGTGTCAGAAGTCTGCTACTGGATATAAACCTTAAAGCACAATAATACAGTGTTCAATGATTGAAGACATTTGGTCGAAGCATTCATATATAAAATATCTCCATAGTCCAGAAGTGGCAGGAATGTCGCAGCTACCAATTTACTTCTAGCTTTGAGAGAGAAACAAGATTCATTTCGATAATAAAACCCAATCTTCACTTTCAATGTTCGTAATAGATTTGCATTGATTTTTAAAAGAAAGTTCTTTATCTAGAATAAAACTAAGATATTTATAATTACTGAAACTCCTGACCATATTGTGAGCAGGTTTTTAATAATTGTTGAAGACCAGCACTACAAGGACTAAAAATAACCATGTCATCTGTATAAATTAAGTGGTTAATTATGATCCCAGCAATATTCAACGCACCCTATCACACAATTTTGTAGCCAGTTTGATTAATAAACTGGCTACACTTTATTAATCTGTAATCAGATTAATAAACTGACTACAGTTTATTAAAAAGCAGATGACACAGAATGCTTCTCTCCCTGTTCCTTATTTTAAAAGGCACCATAGATCTGAGAACCCCTCTGTTGTATAACTTATAAAATAACTTTTCATGATTAACATGGTCAAAAACATTCCAGTTTGAGACATCAGTAGAACATAAACATTGTGAAATTGGGTCTATTATACAAATAAGATCTCTTTCAAAACTAAAATATACATATCTGTGCCATGGTTTGATTTAAAGCCAAACTGATTATCAGAAATGAGAAAATGTTTTAATATAATCTTTTTCTGAACAGCACACTGGCTAAAGCTACAGGCCGATCATTTATTTTGCCACCTTTGTCTTTAATAATGGTCTCCAATATCACAGCTAAATGTGAGGTAGGCAAAATACCATGGACTAAAAAAAAAAAAAAAAAAAAAACACAAGTCAGGCAAAGGAAAGTTTTCTGTTTGACAATCTTAACGTCAACCGTACCACCAGCCTCGTTCTTTAGGCTCATGACTGCATTGTAAATTTCTTGAGCTGAAACTTTCATATCTTCATTACCAATACTGCCCACCTTAAATAACTTAACACAGTTAAATAGTTAATAGGAAAAAAATTTACTGGGACATGAGTGATTTAATCCTGGAAATGTTCTTCAGGTGACAGAAGACCAACTTTATAACTGTCTTTATGTTCTGATGCTGCATCAAACCCTGATGTTGTCTTTTAAAAAGGTGGAAGAAGAACCCACCTGCTTTCCAGTCAGTTACAGCTGAGATCATTGAAGGAGACGTTGGACATTTTCTAATCTTTCATTTTCTCTGTAAAGGATGTCGAGCAGCGAGGACGATGACTCCTATTCTACACTCAGTAGCAAAGACAGTAAGTGACTCAATATGATATAAATTTATGAGGACTGAAAGGTAACAGTACTATCCAAATGCTCTTAGTTATAATTTATAGTGGGATTTTTTACATCACTTAATCCCTTTTCATCAGAGAAATCTCTTGGCAAGGCAAGTTTATTTGTATATCCCATTTCAGCAACAATTCAAAGTTCTTTACAAAATGAAAACATAAGTGCAGAACTGAAAAAGATCAGTTGTTTTTACAAAAAAACAAAAACCAGCTGATTGCCAGAAAAATTAAACAGTAGCCATGTAAACAGTTTTTGCTGATCAAACAGTAACTACAGTGCTAAATTGTAAAACAAACCGATTGTCTCATAACGTCCTACAAATATTAAGTGCGATTTTAAAAGGTTTATTTTCATAACAATTTTATCAAGTTTAACAAACCTTTCAGTTAAATTGTCTCAATGTTATTTTACATTTTCTTCTAGTATTTAGAAATAGGTTTTTTTTGTAGATCAAATTTCATTCGGTCTTAAAAAAAATACTTTAAACAAATTAACTGTTAAAATGCAATTGTAAATGTTTACATTTTCAATAAAACTGAATTTAAGTTTAAACGTTTTATTTCTTAATTACATTTTCAAATAATATCCATGTAGCACATCTGTAACAGTATACTATACTCTAATGTAAATGGTTTGTGACCAATAAGGTCAATGGGCTAGTTTTCTCAGAAGATACGACTCATTGAAGGAGCAGACAGACTAGAAGTTTGCAGTTCCGAGTGCCTTGTATTTATGGTGAGAAATTTACATATTTACATCTGTGAAAAACATCCAAATGGCCATATAAAATGCATAGAGAAAAAAACCAAAATCAATCAATCCCACAGCTCCATAATTGATGAACCCACACGCTTCAGTTCATCCACCCAAAGTTGGGGTTATTAGAGGTCCCAAGCAAGGTAATTATAAAGTGCTGGTGCAGGTCATTGGCTGACCAAAGTCAGATCAGAGTGGGGAAAATTGTTCATTGGCTGCAAGAAGCCTCCTACCAGCCTGGCAGGAGAATCAGAAGTCTTCATGCACCAAAGTGCAGTCTCTCTTTCTTTGGGCTCCAGGCTTGGACTTTCAGCTCGCCATCACCTGGCCTGAATAATAAAACAGCACCAGTTTCTCAATATATATATATAATCAAAACATATATGTACTGGTGTACACACAAATTCAATAAATGGCACTCTTTGCACTATAAATAATTACAAATTCATTTTCAGTCAATATGCATATTCTATAAATATAAATTACATCCATGAAAAATATGCACCATATAAATTAGTTGACATGAAATGTAAAAAACCTAAACAAGTGCTCAATAAATATTTAAGGCACCTTTTATTCACCAATTAATTGTTCAAGGCTACTATGGCCGTCTGGGTTTACAGCACAGTCAGTCATCCAGCAGCTACACAAACAAACAGGGACAACAATGAGCTAACGCCAAGTTACACACAGAAACACTCCGTTTATTTCTCACACAACCGGTTTTTCCATCTCATCTCTGCTCACAGTAGGTGGCTCCTATTCAACATATTTATGTGAACATCGGACAGAAGTAAGGAAAAAGAATTAAAAAAAACGTTTAACTGACCTGCAGCTCTGCTCCTCCCAACGCGTCCTAATCTTTCATACTTCCCCGCTCCAGCTAATTTAGCTAGCAGATAGGCCACGGTGGTACATGTGACTCTGATACTCAACAGCGATTGGCTGTGTCATAGTCTCGCGAGATCCCCTGTCGTCATATTAAAACTATCGCGAGACTCGAGAGAAGGCCTAAAGAGTGGAAAAATGGGAGGATGAGGGAATGGAAGTTAAAATTTACACCTGGGTTACATCTATAAACATAAAATCATTTATCATTTCAATGCAACTTTGAAAGAGATCGGGTTATCTATTTAGTCAATCAATCAAACCTTTTTAATCTGATACATATATGGTTCATAATAAACAAAAACAGGCAGAACAACAACAAAAGGGCACAATAACAATAAAAGGATCATCCATTACCATGTAAACTCAGTGAAGAGCCTCGCTGAGCTTTGAACAGAGTTGGTCAAAGTGTGAATGTGTTTGCAGAGTCTGTTGATCAGGTTAGCAGTGATGAAATTTCCCAAATGTTTCTCTTCACTGACTTGACTTTACTGCTGCCAGAAAGAGTGAAGTCAGGGAAACATAATTTAGTGTCCTTTTTGCTCTTGACAGTCATGACGTCACTCTTTCTTGCATTATATTTAATATTATAAACCAATCCATGCTGAGCGCAAACAGTTACTGCAGACCAGCGCTATCAGGACAAAAGATCACAGCATCGTCGTCATTATCCAACATATTTAGACCCAGAGGTGAGCAGAATGTCCAAAAATTGCACTCAAGTAAGAAAAGCACTTTTTCAACATATTTTTACTCAAGTAAATATAAAAAGTAGCCATCGAAGAAATTACTCAAGTAAGAGCAAAAAAGTATTTGGTAAAAAAAAGTTACTCAAGTAGTGAGAAACTGATCAAATTATCAATCATTTAATATTTAAGAATTACATCATCAGACTGACCGAAATGTAGAGCTATGTAGAAATATTTTTATTTTAAAGATCAGAATGAAAATTATTAATATAGTCACCAAATAAAATTTCACAAAGGAAAAATAATTCAAAATCATTTTGTTTCAAAATAAAATTATGAAACTTTAACAAAAACTGCAGGTTTGTGTCTGTGTCTAGTGAAGTTTTGGTTAAAATATAAGCTGGGTCACACTGACCGCGTGTGTGTTTTTACAACAAGTTTTTTTGTATGTGTGTGTTTTTGGAAATGGACTGACAGGACAATCCTGCTGTCCGACCGTGACATCAGCACTCCTCCTGAGCATTGCACTATGACCGCATTGGGATTAAAACACAAGGAAGCCAAGTATTAAGAGGATCTTCAGTGGAAAAGACAAAAAATGGCTGTAGCTTTTTTATGTGTTGGCTGGAGCGCAGCTTAAAAGGGTTTGATTCAACCACAATTTCACTGTTTTTCAGGTGAAAAAGAAGATGAACCATCATCACCCCTGCAGTCTCGTCTGTTCTTGGGGTGCTTGGGAATTTTTGTTGTCTTAGCAGCTGGAATAATCATCTACAGTGAGTTTGATTTCAGCACAATATATTTTAATGATCTTCTTTTATAACAAGTTTTTAAAGGTTTAAAGCATCAGAATACAAGTGTCTACCAGTAGGCGGGGTTATGAACATTGATTAAAAGTCAGGGACACTGAAGTGTCGCCAAGAATCAACTTAACTTAATGCTGTTCAGCCTGAAACCTGTAAAGGTGTTAAAATTTAATATGGACGATCTAAAGTTGTGGAGAGGACGATGTCTGGCTTGTGAGCCTCAGGATCTCATCTTTTTCACAGACGATGTGTTTCTGCTGGTTTCTTCAGTCCATGGTTCCAGTAAACTCCTCTAAGTCTGAGGCCATAACTCTGAACTTTGCCCTCTGAGTTGGCGGTAGTCTCTGCCTGAAGTGGAGGAGTTTAAGGACCTTGGAAAATCAGCCCAGTTAAAGTGAAGACTTCTGACATAAAAGCTCCACATATGCAAATAGTGTAATTAGCAATAAAATTGTATAGTGCACAATATTAGCACATTAAACATCCATCCATCCACTGGTTGTCAATGCAGGCTTGTTGGGCAGGTTCTATACCTTTCACAGGCCACCAGTCCATCACAGAGCAACACGGATCCTTTCAGAGCAAACTACCATGCACCCACTCACACCTGAGGGCAGATTAGAGAGACCAATGAGCCTGACAGTCATGAGTTTGGTCTCTGAGAGGAAGCCGGAGTACCCAGAGAAAATCTGAGGACATGCAAACTTAATGCATACAGACTCCAAAGATTCCAACCCTGGACCTTATTGCTGCAAGGCAACACTTCTACCGCCATGCAGCCCCCAAAACATAAGCAAGTTAATAAAATATTAAATCAGTTTACTGTACTTTGTTTCTAAACTGAGAATACTGTCTGATATCCTGAAAAGATCTGACAGAGAAACTGAAAATGTTGATGCTTCTGTGACACAGACAGATTCATTGACTTCACTGACTGACTAATTTGTGTGTTTTTATAGTGGGCATAAAGATGACAATTCAACAGGGAAGTATCAATGACCTTACAACAGAAAGAAGGAAAATGCTTAAGGAAAGAGCGATGATTAAGATCCACAAGCTGGACCAAATGAGCCAAGAGGGAGAAGACATGTTCCGAAGTAAAGAGGAGTTGGACAGAGTGAAAACTGAGATGAGCCAGGCGATGGAAGAAATAGCACATCTGAGTGCAGAAAATGACAATTTTTTGCTCAAGAGAGACGAGATGAGTGAAGTGAGAGCGGAGCTTACTAAAGTGAGCCAAGTGAAAGATGAGCTGAGCCAGGAGAAACATAAGCTGAATCGAGAGAGAGATGAGCTGACCCGACAGATTAATAAACTGAGCCAAGAGAGAGACGAGATGAAGGAGACTCTAGAATTCATCCAGAAGTTTGACACCTTTTCAGTTAAAGACAACTGCCTCAACAAAAGTGATTAGATTTATACATTACCTTTGAAACTCTGGATTAGTCAATGTGTTATTTTTTGAATGTTATTATGTTATTATCATGTTATTATAGCTGTTCAAAACATTCCTAACCTTTACAGTCACAGGTTCAGTGCTGATGTCTGACAGCAAGGTGAGCCAGGGCCTTGCCTGGGGTGGAGAAAATTTGATTCAGTAGCAACAAGTTTAGAGTAAACTTTTGATTTCAGAGAATACTGTTGTTTTTGAGAGAACCGAGCACAGGGCCCTGTGGTACGCCACTTTTAATGATAGCTTAACTTAATCACGTTCCATATTTGATCTGGACTCTACCTTTGGAATCTTTGCTTAAGCTATTTTGACTATAGAAAGATTAAATATACACACAGGGATATCTTTTATACATTTATTTTTAGTTCTTTTTGATGTTATTTTACTAATGTTCCACTTCTTTCTGATCTTTCTCCTTGTCTAATGGATCCAGTATGTAAGCCCTGCACAGGTGAATGGATTTTCTTTAAGAAAAAATGCTACCTGTTTTACGACAAACCAGCTCCTTTGAACACTTGGGAACAAAGTCGAACGATCTGTAAGAAAAAAGGAGCAGATTTGGTTGTTATTGATGATCTGCAGGAGCAGGTAAAATATAACGCCACATGTAGCAGCTTAAAGCTAATCTGGAAGTTTCTGGAAAATTGATGACTCGAAGTAAAAAGGTTTATGAGAATGTAAAGAAAATCTGTTCACAGGAATTTGTCACCAAACACATCAACTACTACCATAGTATTCAGCATGGATACTGGATGGGATTACAAGAAGTTAACAACACCTGGACCTGGATTACCGGACGTGTAGACACTCTTGGGTAAGAACTATTCTCTAAAAATATACAACCTTGGGTAAAATGTAAATATATTTTCCACAAGCTTGTAGAAGAGTTAAATATACTGAGTGACAACGACTCCAGGATCTCCAGGACTTCTTCTAAAACCAAACCTTGGTGGACTGTGAGATATGTTTGGGTTCATTGTTCTGTTTGGACGTCCAATGATGTCAAAGCTTACTGGGCTTCCTCAAGCTTCAGGCGTCCTCAGATAGCAGGACAGTTTTTCCCGGGATATCCCGATTCCTGATTGAATCCATCTGCAAGTTTCCAGAGGAAGGGAAGCGGCCCCAGAGCATCAGTAGGTCCCTGCCGTGCTTCACGGTGGGCAGGGTGTTCTTTTCAGCATGAGCTTCGGACGTCTGATCAGACTCAAGCGGTTTTGTTTGAAAACCAAAACCGTTCTTTATATTCCTAACATAACTCTGAGCAAACTGCAGCTGGGTTTTCTTGTGTCTTTGGGTCAGTGGTGCTGGAGGTGATTGAGTTCTGGCATGGAGACCTTCAGTCCTCAGTCTGTCCTCACTGTGGGACCTGAACCCTCTGTGGCTGATGCCACCTTGCTGCGGTCTTTTGCAGTCAGTCGATGGTTTCTGACCACCTGCCTCCTTGGGAATGTGGGTGAGGGCCGTCATTGTTACATCAGGGGAGATCAAGATAAAACAGCTGGTTTACAAACGCAGGCCCATCTGAAGAAATCTGTTCAGAGGGAGGAATAATTTTAATACTGTCATTGAAAGTAGGATTTCATGTTGAATTTGGATCAAATACATTTGTTAGATTAGTTCTACTTAAGTGTTTAACCTTTTTTAGATCATTTGTTTTTTTGAAAATGTCTAAAGTTTCAATTTTGTCAAAAAATTGTATTTTCTGTTCAGGTTGAACAGTTTGGCTTGTTTTTAAATCTCTTTGCTTTCATATAGTAACAAACATGTAGATGCTGCCAGTTATCAGTTTGATGTCAATGAGCTGCTGTGTGATTTTAATTTATGTTCTGAGGTTCATGTTCCTGTTTTAAAGGTTCTGGATGAAGAACATGGTCACCACTCCAGGACCAAAAGCTCTGATGATTCCAAGAGAAAATCCCTCAAAGAGCTGGAAAAAATCAGAGAACAAGTTTCTGAACAAATTCATCTGTGAGCATAATGCTCGACTGAGGTCCAACTAACTGTCCTGTTAAAAGTTTCATCCAGGAATGTTCAACTGTGTCATGAATTTCTATATACAAGTCATCATCACCTTAATAATCTCCTGGTCGTTTTGTCTCTTCATTCTTAGAGTTTATGAATTCTCACCTGATGAACCTGTCTGGTTTGCACATCCAGGGTTAGACGTTTTTCTGCAGCTGCAGAGTTATCAAAGAGTTATTGTAGAAAGTGATGACTGTTGGTAGGAAAGCTTTTATAACTGTCTACAGCAAATTTGAAGAAGCCTCTGAAAAACACCCAGCAATTTTTTGGGAATAAAAGTTTTATAGGTTGTTTTTGAAACTATTTGCTTGAAAAACCTCTACATTGATGCATCATAATTTTATAGCTAGCAACCCCAAGCCAAACCTAGTCCCTCACCTGGCAATCCAAATGGAGCTCCGCCCACTTCATTCCAAGCTGCTGCTGTACAATGGCTGCTGGAAAAGGAAAATGTTCACAGAGCTACAAAGCTTAATTTTATTTTTGCCATCAATGTCATAGTGATGTTTCCAAAGAAAGTTGTAGTTTGCACCAATCAGCTTAGGAAGGATTCCTCTAAAACTACCAAGCAAACACAGGATTTACCACAATACCTGGACGGTTTGTCACAAATCTGCAGTCTTGTGTGCTTTGTATTGTTGTTCGGCATGAACATGATTTGTCATTTAGCATAAGCTAACGCTGAACGATAGCCTCTGCTAGTCCTGTGTTTGACGTTACTATCAGAGTTGTACTGGAAATGATGGCCTATGGGTTTAAGAGCAGATTGACCATAAAGCTGATTTGTTGGATTCTGTGAAGACATTTGCAGTCTAAAGACGACATCCAACCCAAATCCAGAAGAAACGTGTCGGAGAGGTTCCTGGGCCTAATTTCCTCTTCAGGTAAATGGTTTAGTTTTATAAATGTGAATCTACAGGCCTCACATTTGTGAGCTAAGTCTTTGAACTGATGACTGAGGAAACCTTTCCATTCAGGGACTAATGTTTGGTCTCCTGTTGGACATTTGGTCTGTTCACCAGGAGTCACTAAGCTGACCTTTGTGACCCCTGTCGGTTCGGTCTCCTGTGTGGAGAAGGAAAAGATGAAGATTCTTCAGAGCAGTGACACAAGAAGACACCACAGTGATCTGTCTAATGCTGGTTGTACCTGTGGACAATATGGACATTGGCTGAGGGGCGGTCAGAACAACCCGAGGAACCAACACAGTGACCCAGCTGGGGAGGATTACGCTGCAGCAGCAAGAGGGCAAGCAAGGCGGTCCACGAGCCACAGACCGAAAGTGCAACCACTAAGTTCAGCAACGAGCCAATAAAAACAAATTCCACCAGCTAAAAATGTTCAGACGTTCTATGTTAACAGGCCTCAGTATGTTTCATGGATTATTAATTCTTTGAACTGATGAAACCTTTCCATTCAGGGATAATGTTTGGTGTCCTCTTGGACTTTCAGGGGACTGGTGTTTGTGGTCCTAACCATTATAATCACAGGTTCAGTGCTGATGTCTGACAGCAAGGTGAGCCAGGGCCTTGGCTGCGGCGGAGAATAATTGATTCGTTAGCAACAAGTTTACAGTAAAGTTTTGATTTCAGAGAATACTGTTGTTTTTGAGTGAAACAAGCACAGGGCCCTTCTAAACAGAATGGTAGCTTAACTTATTGATCTACCTTTGAAATCTTTGCTTTAGCCATTTTAACCTTGAATATAGACACAGGGATTTCTTTTATATATTTGTTTTTTTGTTTTGTGGGTTTTTTTGTTCTTTTTGATGGTATTTCACTAATGTTCCACTTCTCTCTGTTCTTTCCCCTTGTCTAATGAAACCAGAGGGTCAGCAGTGCTCAGATGTCTGGATTCTCTTCAAGACAAAATGCTTCATGTTCTTTGGAAAACGTTGTCCTGTGCTGACTTTGGCAAAGACAAATTTGGTTACAATTGATGATTTGGAGGATCAGGTAAAACCTAATGACACCTCTACAATAGAAACTAAAAGCTAGTCTGGAAAATTCTGTTAAAGTAATGGCTGGATATAAGAAGATTAATGATAATCTAACAAAAATTTGTTCACAGGAATTTCTCAGCAAACATACCAAACCATTCTGTCATCAATTGCTGAGATAATGTATAGGGTTACAAGAAACTAACACCTGAATCTGCAGACTCTCTTGGGTAAGAATAATTATAGAAAGATATACATAATTAAATAAACATTAATTAGTGACGACGACTCACAGGACTTCTTCTGAAACCAAACCTTAGTGGACTGCGAGATATGATTGGGTTCATTGTTCTAAGTGTGGTTGGATCGGCCTCCACCTGATGATTGCAAACAATGGGGAGTGATATTCAAGTGCCCAACAACACTATGTTCATGTCGACCAGCCAGGAGACCGTGATGCAGGCGATTTCCTCCTGGCACTGAAGAGATATAGTACGAGGAGGAACTCCTGCTGTGATGCTCTCAGACTCTAATCAGAGTGTCTTTGTGAATGAAGTGTCCTCATAAACATACAGTCAACTCTCCGCAATAAAAATATATTTAAAACTTTCAGTTTTTCCAAAAAATCTACTTGGCTGTTGAGATTGAACAGCTTTAGATCCAACTGTGAAAGCAGGGACATTTACATCTTAAACATTAAATCTTGAAAGCTGAAACAACTCTTTTCATTTAATACTAGTCTGGCTTCTTTTCAAATCTGTCTCTATTGATATATAATGACATGCTGACAATTCTTAATTTGATTTTAATGAGCTGCTGTATGAATTTACTTTTTGTTCTGAGATTTATGTTTCTGTTTTAAAGGTTTGGGATGAAGGAGGATCCAGGACCAGAAGTACTTTTGATCTCACAGAGCTGGACATAAATAGAGGGTTCTCTAAAGACCAGATACATCGTGAGAGTGAAGCCAATAAGATTCAACTAACTAACTAACTTTTCTCTTAGAGTCAGTTAGATAAAGGAATACTCAACTCTGTTATGAATTTCTATACGTAAAGTATAGCCATGTCTGATAATCTGCTGGTCATTTTTTCTCTTCATTCTTAGTGTTTATGAACTCTCACCTGATGAACCTGTCTGTGTTGCACATCCAGGGTTAGATGATGTTTTTCTGCTGCTGCTCTGGAACCAGACTGTTGCAGGATTACTTATCTTTGGTATAAACCCATGTGTGGACTCTGCCAGACAGACCAAACTCTGAGTCTGACCTGGACCTTTAATCTGACCTGTTCATGAGTTTCTCATCTTGTGGCTCTCATCTCTTGCGCATGGCATTTAATAAACCTGACTGAGTGATTTTCACTTAACGGAGCTTGGAAATTTGTCTTTTTCCACAACAGTTGTCTTTATGGTTTAATGTCAGACATGCATGCATCCTGCAGAGTGGCACAGTTGGTAGTATTGTAGCCTTGCAGTGAGGTTTCGCTCTGAGTACTCCAGCTTCCTGCCCCACTCCCTATCACTGTTAGGTTAACTGGTCTCTCTAAATTCACCTGAGGTGTGAGAGGGTTATTTGTCCTGTCTGTCTCTGTGTTGCTCTCTAATGGACTGGCGGCATGTCCAGGCCGTACCCGACTCCCGCCTGATGACTACTAGAGACAGACATGTTGGTAATGATGAACAGTTCTTTATGCGTTTAAGATGCAGTTATAAAATACTAAAAGGATTAAATAGATATAATATTCTCTGAATAAAACACATTAAAATATAAACAAAGTTCAGTGATTTCATTCAAACACTTGCAAATAATTTTTTATTTAACTCATTGTTGCGAAACTTCTAAGTGAATCTGTTATCTTGCAGGTCTAAGAGTAGTTTTCCAAAACCAGGATAGCGGATTAATTAAGCCTCGATTTGGTTTTTCCAACAGCACTTTATCCTGTGCAGCTAACCTGCTAAAGACAAGGCTAACAGTCAGGCTAATCCTGGAGCGTCTGTTCAATCAGCGGTCACGTCGGTCAGAAACTAATGTGTTTTTTCCGTGATTCCTTTTTAGAAAAGCGAGATTGGCAAAAGAAAAATATTCAAATTTAAAATAATAATCCTGCATTAATTTTTTTTTATTATGCATCTGAATTAAAGGATAATTAAACGTCTTAATCAGTTGAGGTTAAATTTGAAGTAGTATTTGTCAATCTGACTCTGAAGGATTCAATACGTCACAATGAGGGCCGAAGAACCGCTTGAAAAGAGCGCTCTACATGTATACAATGTGCACATCCGCCTAGAGTGCGCTGCGGTCCGCTGTTAGAACACCGTCTGAAGGCGGAGTGATCCGTTGGTCAGTACAGAGGTCCTGGCGGCGATTCCGTCCCGGAGTCCTCGGCTGTCTGAGACCGGAGAAACTGATTTCTGTTTTCACAGGTGGGTCAAGCTCACAAGTAATATGTACCACTGTTAGAAGTGTTTGTTAGTTCAGGGCAGTTTTTTTTTTTTTTTTTTACTGAAATCGATTGTATCTTGAGATATTTCTGTGTATTTTAAATGTCTGTTTACTGGCGCTAGCCTAACTGCTGTTAGTAAAGCATTCCCAACTTGGCATCTCCAAGACACAGGACAACCGTGACATTACCCGGTAATATTTGTTTATTTCGCCAACATTTGAGTTGAATCCATGTAAACATATTTTTCTTTCATTTTTTCAGCTGGTGGTGGCCTCAGTAAAAAGAAGAATGTTTGAAAAGCAAGACTGCAACTTTAAGCAATATATTTAAAAACAAATAGAATACCAATCCCCATTTTTACTCAGAAGCGTATAATTTATTTATCAGTAAGCTTTACTTAAATCTTAATGAAGTTTATTTATCATAAACTTCATTAATGAAGTTTATCATTAAATAAATGACGTTTATTTAATGATAAATGAAGTTTTAAATAGGCTTCATTACTAAATAAGCTTATTTATTAAATACGCTTATTATAAGGTTATTCTCCATGAGAACGATTTTTATGGAGATTAAATCATCCTCTTGTCTATTTGAAAATTTTATGGCATAATTGCTAAAAGATTTAATTACGTCACAACTGAGAGGTTTAACCCATTGACTATTTTATTCCCATTTCTTTTTGCAAGTGCATTGTCTCATTTTCTTTGTTGGAGTGCCATCTAGTGTTTGTAAATACAAATTGCAGGCTGCAGTCAAACACGAAAAACGTTGGTTACGTCTTGTAACCCCAGATTCAGCCCCTGGGCGAAGGAGTAGAACAGAGCGCTGCGCACAGAGGACTCAATCTGACTTAAAATACGGTACATGACGGTTAATACGGTGGAAACTGCGCCTGTTAACTGCCTGAATTCTAACCGTTGTTACTCTGAGTGTTATAACGTTACCATATTTGTAGAAGAAGTTTGGCCGTAACTGTTTACTGCCGTTAGTATGAAAGCTAACAGCCGTTAGCATCTTTGTAGAGGAAGTTGGGGTTACAGTATTCCCTCCTTGATTTTTAGGCTAGACAATATTTAGAAGGTATGGAGTATCTTAGTTAAAACGACTTGATAATTATACGTATAAAATCGTGATTTATTTCTATTATTTGTGTAAACTAAGTTTGTCTATACTATTTAACATGCTTCATTGTATTTACTAACATTTTAGTCTACCTTGTGTAAACCCATAACTGGAGAAACTGATCCCAGTTTTGGCTGCACAACAGATACTTTATACCCAAATCAGTCGTCTGCAGTGTGTAACAAAGACACTGACAGGCCGTCCCAGCCTTTTCAGTGCCGTGGACGAACATGATGTTGTATCAACCTTCCAGACCTCTCAGGTCTTCTGGTTCTGGTTTGTTCAGCATTCTCAGAACCAGAACCAAACATGGAGAAGCAGCATTCAGTTTTAATGCCTCTCTAATCTGGAACAAACTTCCATAAAACTGTAAAACAGCTGAAACATTGAGTTCTTTTAAAGTTGCAGTATGAAACTTATAAAAATATGTATTTTTAATGTATCCGTTTAAAAAAAAAACAACAAGCAATAAACATTACATTTTGTCAAATCAATGTTCCAGTTATTAATCAAAGACAACTCTAAACAGAGGGGTTCTTAAGATAATCTGATTTTTACTGTTTCTGAGGTACATAAGATCGGTGAATTGATTTGAAGCTGCAGTTTGTAACTTATTTTAAAAAATATATTTTGTAAATGTTTGTTAAAACTCTCCATGTTGTGACAGTTTGTCATGAGACAGATAATCTGTGAAATCTGAGCTGTAAAAAAAAAAGGCTGTTCCTGACAAAAACAACCCATCAGAGCCAGGAGGAAGGTCCTAGTGTTGTCAATAATCCTCATGTACTCGCTGCTCAGTGTGCTAAAAGTGAAGAAACACTTTACCATTTTTCCACTGTCATTGGTGGCCATGCTAACTACACTGAGCATTCACAAAATTCTCTACTAACTGCAGCTTATCAGAAAGCAATTGGGGAAGAGGGTTGAGCAACACCACGCAAGGTTGTGATTGACAGTGCTAAGACACGGCTCGTGGTTCATATTTTTTGTTCATAGTTAGCACTCAGAGAAGGTAGAGGAGATCAATTTCTTTCACAGGTTATCTGTCTCATGCTATACCGTCAGGGCAGAGTGACCCAGCTGCATCTGTCTGAATGATTAGGTTTTTTTAGTCAGACCTGTGAAGACACAGTTGCAGTAATCAACAGAACTAAAGATAAATACATGGATGAGTTTCTCTAGATCTTGTTGCAACATTAGTCCCTTAAGCCTGGAAATGTTCTTCAGGTGATAGAAGGCCGATTTTGTTCTGATGCTGCATCAAACCCTGACGTCTTTTAAAAAGCGGAAGAGGAACCCGCCTGCTTCCCTATGAGCTGCAGCTGAGATCATTCAAGCAGATGTTGGATATTTTTTAAAATCTGAATCTTTATGATTTTGCCTTTATAGGATGGACAACAGCACGGACGATGACTCCTATCCTGCAGTCACTAGTAACAATCGCAAATATTCTCGTGAAAGTAAGTGACTCCATATATTTTCTATGAGTATTAAAAAGTAACAATACTGCCCAAATGTACGTAATACATTATTTCCTCTGCAGGAAGCTGCAGTGTTTTTTACATCACATGTAAACTTTGAGGCTTAATCTTTGTATCATTCTAGAAAAATCTCTCTGCAAGGCAGGGTTATTTGTGCAGCTCATTTTAGCAACAAGACAATTCAAAGTCCTTCAGACGATGAAACATAAAAAGGGGAGTAGCTACAATGCAGTGGCATAATAAAGGAAAGTAAATATGATTTGGAGTATGGACTAATATTAATGTTGTTTTCCATGTTTTCCTGTCCTGCTAAACTGGCACTAAGAAAATGACTCATACCCCTCTACAGGCATCCAGGCCTTCTGATGAATTCTAACTTCTATACCATATCAGGATCATTGTTTCTTTCAGGTGAAGAAGAAGAAAAAGAAGAAACAACATCATCACCTCTCCAGTCTCGCCTGTATTTGGCGGGTTTGGGGATTTTTTGTATTCTGGTAGCTGGAACAGCTGTTTACAGTGAGTTTAATTTCAGCACAATATATCATATATATATATATATATATATATATATTTTAATGATCTTCTTTTATAACAAGTTTTTAAAGGTTTAAAGCATCAGAATACAAGTGTCTACCAGTAGGCGGGGTTATGAACATTGATTAAAAGTCAGGGACACTGAAGTGTCGCCAAGAATCAACTTAACTTAATGCTGTTCAGCCTGAAACCTGTAAAGGTGTTAAAATTTAATATGGACGATCTAAAGTTGTGGAGAGGACGATGTCTGGCTTGTGAGCCTCAGGATCTCATCTTTTTCACAGACGATGTGTTTCTGCTGGTTTCTTCAGTCCATGGTTCCAGTAAACTCCTCTAAGTCTGAGGCCATAACTCTGAACTTTGCCCTCTGAGTTGGCGGTAGTCTCTGCCTGAAGTGGAGGAGTTTAAGGACCTTGGTGAAAATCAGCCCAGTTAAAGTGAAGACTTCTGACATAAAAGCTCCACACATGTATAAAATAGCAATGAAATTGGAATAATAAATGTAAAATTATATAAAACATAGTATTACAAAATTAACATCCACCCATCCACTGTCTAAACTTGGCTGTCAGTGCAGGGTTGTTGGGCAGGTTGCTGTTGTATTTCTACTGGTCACTGGGCAAGAGTGTCCATTGGTAAACTTTATGCATACAGACTCCAAAGATTCAAACCCTGGACCTTATTGCTGCATGGCAACAGTTGTACCGCCATGCAGCCCCCAAAACATAAGCAAGTTAATGAAATATTAAATCAGTTTACTGTTGTATATGTTCTGAAAAGATCTGTTCCTCTGATTCAGACAGATTCACTGACTTTCTGACTAATTTGTGTGTTTTTATAGTGAGTGTAAAGGTTAACATGCATCAGGAACATATCAATGATCTTTCAATAGAAAAAAAGAAACTACTTCAGCAAAGAGGAATAATAAAGAACCAGGAGCTGAGCCGAGTGAGCAAAGCCGGAGAGGAGCTGTTTCGAAAGGAGGAGGAGCTGAGCCGCATGAGAACTACGCTGAAGCTAGTGAACGGAGACAGGGCGTTGCTGAGACGAGAGATGGAGGAGCTGAGCCGAGAGACGGAGGAGCTGAGCCAAAAGAGAGATGAGCTGAACCAGTTGTACAAAGAGAAAGATGAGCTGAGCGACGCAAGAGATAAATTAACCCAAGAGATTAAAATGCTCACCCAACAGGAAGACAAGCTGAGTCAAGAGAGAGACGAGATGAAGGAGACTCTAGAATTCATCCAGAAGTTTGACACCTTTTCAGTTAAAGACAACTGCCTCAACAAAAGTGATTAGATTTATACATTACCTTTGAAACTCTGGATTAGTCAATGTGTTATTTTTTGAATGTTATTATGTTATTATAATGTTATTATAGCTGTTCAAAACATTCCTAACCTTTACAGTCACAGGTTCAGTGCTGATGTCTGACAGCAAGGTGAGCCAGGGCCTTGCCTGGGGTGGAGAAAATTTGATTCAGTAGCAACAAGTTTAGAGTAAACTTTTGATTTCAGAGAATACTGTTGTTTTTGAGAGAACCGAGCACAGGGCCCTGTGGTACGCCACTTTTAATGATAGCTTAACTTAATCACGTTCCATATTTGATCTGGACTCTACCTTTGGAATCTTTGCTTAAGCTATTTTGACTATAGAAAGATTAAATATACACACAGGGATATCTTTTATACATTTATTTTTAGTTCTTTTTGATGTTATTTTACTAATGTTCCACTTCTTTCTGATCTTTCTCCTTGTCTAATGGATCCAGTATGTAAGCCCTGCACAGGTGAATGGATTTTCTTTAAGAAAAAATGCTACCTGTTTTACGACAAACCAGCTCCTTTGAACACTTGGGAACAAGTCGAACGATCTGTAAGAAAAAAGGAGCAGATTTGGTTGTTATTGATGATCTGCAGGAGCAGGTAAAATATAACGCCACATGTAGCAGCTTAAAGCTAATCTGGAAGTTTCTGGAAAATTGATGACTCGAAGTAAAAAGGTTTATGAGAATGTAAAGAAAATCTGTTCACAGGAATTTGTCACCAAACACATCAACTACTACCATAGTATTCAGCATGGATACTGGATGGGATTACAAGAAGTTAACAACACCTGGACCTGGATTACCGGACGTGTAGACACTCTTGGGTAAGAACTATTCTCTAAAAATATACAACCTTGGGTAAAATGTAAATATATTTTCCACAATCTTGTAGAAGAGTTAAATATACTGAGTGACAACGACTCCAGGATCTCCAGGACTTCTTCTAAAACCAAACCTTGGTGGACTGTAAGATATGTTTGGGTTCATTGTTCTGTTTGGACGTCCAATGATGTCAAAGCTTACTGGGCTTCCTCAAGCTTCAGGCGTCCTCAGATAGCGGGACAGTTTTTCCCGGGATATCCCGATTCCTGATTGAATCCATCTGCAAGTTTCCAGAGGAAGGGAAGCGGCCCCAGAGCATCAGTAGGTCCCTGCCGTGCTTCACGGTGGGCAGGGTGTTCTTTTCAGCATGAGCTTCGGACGTCTGATCAGACTCAAGCGGTTTTGTTTGAAAACCAAAACCGTTCTTTATATTCCTAACATAACTCTGAGCAAACTGCAGCTGGGTTTTCTTGTGTCTTTGGGTCAGTGGTGCTGGAGGTGATTGAGTTCTGGCATGGAGACCTTCAGTCCTCAGTCTGTCCTCACTGTGGGACCTGAACCCTCTGTGGCTGATGCCACCTTGCTGCTGGTCTTTTGCAGTCAGTCGATGGTTTCTGACCACCTGCCTCCTTGGGAATGTGGGTGAGGGCCGTCATTGTTACATCAGGGGAGATCAAGATAAAACAGCTGGTTTACAAACGCAGGCCCATCTGAAGAAATCTGTTCAGAGGGAGGAATAATTTTAATACTGTCATTGAAAGTAGGATTTCATGTTGAATTTGGATCAAATACATTTGTTAGATTAGTTCTACTTAAGTGTTTAACCTTTTTTAGATCATTTGTTTTTTTGAAAATGTCTAAAGTTTCAATTTTGTCAAAAAATTGTATTTTCTGTTCAGGTTGAACAGTTTGGCTTGTTTTTAAATCTCTTTGCTTTCATATAGTAACTAAACATGTAGATGCTGCCAGTTATCAGTTTGATGTCAATGAGCTGCTGTGTGATTTTAATTTATGTTCTGAGGTTCATGTTCCTGTTTTAAAGGTTCTGGATGAAGAACATGGTCACCACTCCAGGACCAAAAGCTCTGATGATTCCAAGAGAAAATCCCTCAAAGAGCTGGAAAAAATCAGAGAACAAGTTTCTGAACAAATTCATCTGTGAGCATAATGCTCGACTGAGGTCCAACTAACTGTCCTGTTAAAAGTTTCATCCAGGAATGTTCAACTGTGTCATGAATTTCTATATACAAGTCATCATCACCTTAATAATCTCCTGGTCGTTTTGTCTCTTCATTCTTAGAGTTTATGAATTCTCACCTGATGAACCTGTCTGGTTTGCACATCCAGGGTTAGACGTTTTTCTGCAGCTGCAGAGTTATCAAAGAGTTATTGTAGAAAGTGATGACTGTTGGTAGGAAAGCTTTTATAACTGTCTACAGCAAATTTGAAGAAGCCTCTGAAAAACACCCAGCAATTTTTTGGGAATAAAAGTTTTATAGGTTGTTTTTGAAACTATTTGCTTGAAAAACCTCTACATTGATGCATCATAATTTTATAGCTAGCAACCCCAAGCCAAACCTAGTCCCTCACCTGGCAATCCAAATGGAGCTCCGCCCACTTCATTCCAAGCTGCTGCTGTACAATGGCTGCTGGAAAAGGAAAATGTTCACAGAGCTACAAAGCTTAATTTTATTTTTGCCATCAATGTCATAGTGATGTTTCCAAAGAAAGTTGTAGTTTGCACCAATCAGCTTAGGAAGGATTCCTCTAAAACTACCAAGCAAACACAGGATTTACCACAATACCTGGACGGTTTGTCACAAATCTGCAGTCTTGTGTGCTTTGTATTGTTGTTCGGCATGAACATGATTTGTCATTTAGCATAAGCTAACGCTGAACGATAGCCTCTGCTAGTCCTGTGTTTGACGTTACTATCAGAGTTGTACTGGAAATGATGGCCTATGGGTTTAAGAGCAGATTGACCATAAAGCTGATTTGTTGGATTCTGTGAAGACATTTGCAGTCTAAAGACGACATCCAACCCAAATCCAGAAGAAACGTGTCGGAGAGGTTCCTGGGCCTAATTTCCTCTTCAGGTAAATGGTTTAGTTTTATAAATGTGAATCTACAGGCCTCACATTTGTGAGCTAAGTCTTTGAACTGATGACTGAGGAAACCTTTCCATTCAGGGACTAATGTTTGGTCTCCTGTTGGACATTTGGTCTGTTCACCAGGAGTCACTAAGCTGACCTTTGTGACCCCTGTCGGTTCGGTCTCCTGTGTGGAGAAGGAAAAGATGAAGATTCTTCAGAGCAGTGACACAAGAAGACACCACAGTGATCTGTCTAATGCTGGTTGTACCTGTGGACAATATGGACATTGGCTGAGGGGCGGTCAGAACAACCCGAGGAACCAACACAGTGACCCAGCTGGGGAGGATTACGCTGCAGCAGCAAGAGGGCAAGCAAGGCGGTCCACGAGCCACAGACTGAAAGTGCAACCACTAAGTTCAGCAACGAGCCAATAAAAACAAATTCCACCAGCTAAAAATGTTCAGACGTTCTATGTTATGAATCCTAGAGTTAAAATCTGATATTTTCAAAACTCCGTTACCACCTGCTCACTGTTCGTTCTGCTCTCTGTTCGCCTTTATGTTTCTACCAGGCGAGGTAAAGATGCTACCGACGGGATCTGGGCTGGAGGTGAGCGTCTGTGAATAGAAGTTACTGCAGAACCTCAACTGTTAAAGGAAGATTTGGCCTATTGCATGTGGAACTCACAAAATATCACAAAACATCAGCGAAAAAATTGTAGCAATAATTAGAACTGCAGCTTAAAACCCAACATGCCACAATTAAACAAATCAAAATGTTCCAAAAGCATGAGTGGAGTGGCATAGGGACCTCCGGGGATTCCAGGTAGATTCCAGCTCAGAGATGCAGCGGCTCTTCATGCAGGGCCGGCCCAAGTTAATATGGGGCCCTAGGCAGAAGCATGATTTAGGCCCCTACCCCTCCTACTAAGAACCTCAGCATCACTAACATGTTTAAATATAGATTTAGTGAAGTCTGTCATATGGAGTCCAGATTAATTGGCTGAATTTAAAATCAATCACCGATTATTGGTTATTATTTGCTGGGATGTAACTGAACAAACCCAGCTCAAACACAAAGATTACACCTATTATAACCATGGTAACACAACAATCAAACTGTCAAGATCATTCTTTAAACGTTTGCAAAGTAAACTTTCTAATTAAGTTTATGAATGTACTATATATTTTATGTTAAATGCATTAAATAAGATTTAATAGCATTATCATACTCAGTAAATAAATGCTACAGGTTTATATCTATGGTTACAATAGATATTCAACCATTTATATGAGTCCTGAATGCCTGGAGGACATGGCAGAAAAAGAAACGAAGACTGAACACAACTGTGTGACTATCGTCTCAATGGCATCAGCAGGTATGCAGAACAAAGGTTTTCCACAGCTGTACTAGCAGAGGAGGCTGATATTAATGTAAGGATGAAAGGAAGAAGCTTTAAGGTCCAAAACGTTCTTTAATCGAGCTGAACGTGGTCTAAAACAAAAAGAAAATAAAAATCAAAGGAAAACTATTAGGTTACACTTTATAAAGTAATTTCTGATTTCTCCCAAACGCTAAACCTACCACGCCTTTCTGTAATCTGAACTCTTAAAGTTACTATATTTATATTCTTAGGTTGCAGATTTACATCCTCCTGTTCAAATAGAGAAAAAAAACCTTACTTTTCTTAATCTTTACACATTCAGCCTCCAACAAGTTTCTCCATCAACTTGATGAACCATGATCATACAAAAACAGTTATTAGCAGCGTGAGCTTAGCAAAAAACACAAGTTACACACACTGTTAAATTAGGCCATTTTAAACCTCAGTGTAGAGGCTTCACTCATTCATTCTGGAGTGACAGCCACTAATGAAAAGGTCACAGGAAATGTGGAGTTCCTGACTTGGATCTTTGTGAGACACCAAAACAAAACGTAATGAGTTCACAGTTTGATTAATCCTGTTAGTGTAAGCTGCATGTGAAATACAGTTTACAGTCTCTTTAATCTGTGCTGTGAATAAAATATTCCATAAACTTCATCTTCCATAACTCTAATTTACTACTAATTTATGTCTTAATGTATCTTATGTATCTACTTATATACCTGTCGTTTGAAAACTGTTTTGCTATTTTTTTTTAATAAAGCCTAACTTTTTATTTCTATGAACATCAAAAATAATCAGTTCATCTGTTTCTTTTGCATCCTGCTCTGTCACCTCAGACCTCCAGACTGTACTGAGCCTGGTTCTGGTTCTGCTGGAGGTTTCTTCCTGTTAAAGGGAGCTTTTCTTCTCCACTGTCACCATGTGCATGCTCAGTATGAGAGGTTGCTGGTCGTCTCTGAATGCTTAAAGTCGTTGACTCGATGCAATCCGCTGGGTTTCCTTAGGAACCTTTTAAATCACTTTGAATAATTAAGTGAGCTTCCTGCATTGAGAACTTGAATTAACTGTAATGTTTCTTATGACAGAACTGAAATGATTTTTGTAAAGTGCCTTGAGGTGACATTTGGTCTGAATTGACACTGTAAATAAACTGAATTGAATTGGTGATTAGTTTGTGTTTGAAACTGTGAAGCTTTATTAAACTTATTGCACTTTTCCAGTTCTGACTTAAATGTATGTGTTTTGCATCTGATTTCATGTGTTTCTGGTCATTTTAGCTGGTTAAATGTCCACATTTTTTTAGCAACTCATAAACTCAGGTTTATGTTTCATTTTAGTTAAATTTAAATGTATTTAACATTTAGCTATGCCACTTCTCTGCCCTTTGGAAAAACTTTTTACTCTGACGCTGGCAGTTGTTGTTCTGTCTTTCTGTCTCACATTAAGCTTAGGTTTTCATTTTACCGTTGACATTCTGCATAAAAATGTTTTATCTCTGTGTTGAAAGGATTTTCATTAGTCTTGTTTTCTCTCTCCACTTAAAATACGATAACATAAAATGACCATTAGATTATTAGAGTAATGATGTAATACCTCGTACACAGAAATTAATGACACGGTTGATATTCCTGCATGAATCTTTAAGAGAGCAGTTCGATAGATTAAGTCTTGCGAATGTCACGCTCACAAATGAATTTGTTCAGAAACCCATTCCTTGCTTTCTTCCAGCTCTGTGAGGGATTTTGTCCTGGAATCACCAGAGCTTTTGGTTCCGGAATGCTGAGTCTCTCATTCATCCATAACCTTTAAAACAGAAACATGAACCTCACAACATAAAACAATTACACAGCAGCTCACTAACATCAAACTGATAATTGGCAGCATCTACATGTTTCTCACTAAACAAATAAGCATTTAAAAAAAGCCAGACTAGTATTAAATTACAGGAGTTGTATGTACTTAAAAGATTTTAGATTTAGATGTCTTTGTTTTCACAATTGCATCTAAAACTGTTGAGAAACTTTCTTATATGTTTTTGACAAACAAATGATCTAAAAAAGGTTAAACACTTAAGTAGAACTAATCTAACAAATGTATTTGATCCAAATTCAACATGAAATCCTACTTTCAATGACAGTATTAAAATTATTCCTCCCTCTGAACAGATTTCTTCAGATGGGCCTGCGTTTGTAAACCAGCTGTTTTATCTTGATCTCCCCTGATGTAACAATGACGGCCCTCACCCACATTCCCAAGGAGGCAGATGGTCAGAAACCATCGACTGACTGCAAAAGACCAGCAGCAAGGTGGCATCAGCCACAGAGGGTTCAGGTCCCACAGTGAGGACAGACTGAGGACTGAAGGTCTCCATGCCAGAACTCAATCACCTCCAGCACCACTGACCCAAAGACACAAGAAAACCCAGCTGCAGTTTGCTCAGAGTTATGTTAGGAATATAAAGAACGGTTTTGGTTTTCAAAACAAAACCGCTTGAGTCTGATCAGACGTCCGAAGCTCATGCTGAAAAGAACACCCTGCCCACCGTGAAGCACGGCAGGGACCTACTGATGCTCTGGGGCCGCTTCCCTTCCTCTGGAAACTTGCAGATGGATTCAATCAGGAATCGGGATATCCCGGGAAAAACTGTCCTGCTGTCTGAGGACGCCTGAAGCTTGAGGAAGCCCAGTAAGCTTTGACATCATTGGACGTCCAAACAGAACAATGAACCCAAACATATCTCACAGTCCACTAAGGTTTGGTTTTAGAAGAAGTCCTGGAGATCCTGGAGTCGTTGTCACTCAGTATATTTAACTCTTCTACAAGCTTGTGGAAAATATATTTACATTTCTATTTAAATATGTATATTTTTAGGTAATAGTTCTTACCCAAGAGTGTCTCTTCGTCCATCAACCCAGATCCAGTTGCCGTTAACATGCTGTAGTCCCATCCAGTATCCATGGTGTTCATCATAGTAATACTTGATGTTTTTGCTGACAAATTCCTGTGAACAGATTTTTTTGTACATCATCAGAAAACTTCTTATTTTAAACCCTCAGCTTTTCAGAAAATTCCAGATTAGTGTTAAGCTACTACAGTTGCCGTTAAAATTTTACCTGCTCCTCCAGGTTACCAATTGCAAGCAAATCAGCTCGTCTGTCCTGACAAAACTTTTGACTTTGTTCCCAGGTCTTCCAAGGAGCTGGTTTGTCGTAAAACAGGTAGCATTTTTGGTCAAAGAGAATCCAGTTATACGGGCATGGCCCACACGCTGGATCCATTAGACAAGAGGAAAGAGGAGGAAGAAAGGAAAAATAATATCAAATAGAAATAAAGTGTCCATTTTTAATGTTTCAATTGTCAAATTTTCTCAAGCAAAGACTACAAAGGTAGAATGCAGATCAATATTGTAAGCTGATTAAATTAAGCAACCACTCCAGTTAGATTTGGCATACCACAGGGCTCCACGCTCGCTCAAAAAAAATAATTATCCAGAATCTAAAGTAACCCTGTTGCTAATAAATGAATTTTACTGGACCAGTTTGTTGTTAGAAAAGTGGTCTTTTGCACTCCACCGATGATAATAATGATCAGGTAAAGTGGCTTTCAGAAGTATTCATAAGCCTTAACCTATTCCATATTTTATCAAATTACAACCACAAACATAAATAAATTAATTGAAATTTAATTTGAATCTTGAGCACACTATGGGGTGTGAATACTTTTGCAAGCCACTATAATTCTTGAAAATTGTTTATAATTGATGACTATAACAAAAAAATGAAGAGTTCCAAAGATAATCTAGAAATCTAATCACTTTTGTTGATCTCCAGGTTGAGTGCGCTGATCTCTCCCTCCATCGTCTTAGTTTCCAAAATCAGCTGCTTTCTTTTTGTTGTAAGATCATTGATATTTCTCAGCACCGTGCCCATCCTTACACTCACTTAAGAAAAGCATAAATTAGTCAGAGTCAGTGAAGCATCAACATTTTCAGTTTCTCTCTCAGATCTTTTCAGGGTATCTGGCAGTATTCTCTGAAGAACAGTAAACCGATTGAAGATTTAAGCCCTCGTCTATGAAAAAGACGAGATCCTGAGGTTCACAAACCAGACATCATCCTCTCCACATCTTCATATCTTCCATTTTAAACTTTAACACTTTGACAGGTTTCAAGCTCAGCAGCAATAAGTTAAATTGATTTTGTTCAATTCTTGGTGACACTTCAGTCTCCCTGACTTTTAATCAACCTTCATAACTCCTCCTGCAAGGCAAATGAAGTGACTGCTTAGGGCCACTAGAGTGATCTCAATTGATGTATTTTTTTCAAGTAATGATTTCTATGTGACTATAATAACAGAAACATACAATTTCGTTGTAAAGTTGTGATTGTTTTTTACAATAACAGATATTCAATCATTGTTTATAATTGCTCTTGGTTATGCTTCACTGGTAATATGAGCAACAAGGAGCATTGGTCATTCAAACTGCCAAAGCACCGGTGGAAGATACGTTAGCTAAACAATGTCACAAAAAGGACAAAATCCTTCAGGGACAGAGAAAAGAAAGAGGAAAAAGGAAAACCCAAGATGAAAGCTTATTTTAATATGTCTTTTAATGAAATTTTTATCCAGAAAATTTCTGGAGCTGCTAATAGACAATTGGCGTGATAGCGACCTTGAAAGGTCCAGTACAACAACCAAAGATTTATGCTAAAGTCTGTATTTGTGTGAAACTGATACATGCATCTAGGACATAATTTAAACAGCAATGTCAGAGATGCAGCAGGTGTGTGGATGATCTCACTGTTGATAGCGGCAATCCACATTATTAGCAGAAATAGAGGGCCCCAAAACCAAATTTGGGCCGGCGCTGCCTCCTACTGTTAGACACTTATCTTAATGCTTTAAACCAGTGGGCCCCAACCTTTTGTTGCGGTACGGGGGAGACCGTCAGATAATGCTTCTGCATGTTGGTGTTCCTGTTAAAAGCCTTTATTTTCTTTTTCTTTTTTTGCCCCGATTTTTGGTGGTGGTGTGTGTCCATTAAATAAAATCGGGCATATTCAACATGTTTGATTGTCTTGGCCTTTTTATCGCAGCCTGTGGGGTTTTCCCTGACTCGGAGCGAGAACGCAGCCTGTTGAATGTGACAGGTAGCCAATCAGAACGCGCGGTGACATAAGAACGGAGAGGAATCCCAAACAGTTGACATGGCAACTGAGAGTCCGGTGGATGTGGAAATGTTTATTACTATATGTAAAGGTCATCATTATATGTGGTTATGTTTATTCAGTTAAAAATGTTAACCACGAAAAAACATAACTCACCTCCAAATCGAAGTGCAGCAAATAGAGCGGCTGCTCCCACCTCTTTTATCAAACGCCTTTTCTTTTTGTTACGTCTTTTATCGGTTAAAATGAGTCCACAGACTGTCAATACTGCTTCTACACCGTCATCGTGTTTGATTATTCTAAATGCACGTTTGGTATGTTCCTGGATTTTCTTCCTGAATCGGGATGTTCGTGACTGGAATCGCTTCTTGTGGCGTGTTGCTCCTGCCTTGTGGCTGGACACACGAACCGATCGAACCTGTTGGACTTTTACCGGTTCTGTTGTCACAGAGGTTTGGAAAATCGGCCAACAATCCTTAAATCGTGTGAACCAGACCTAAGACTCACAAGCTCCACTCCTCTTGTCTCGACCACTTCTCTAACGCTCTCTGACTCTGATCGCTATGGCAACGCTTACACATCCCTCCAAAATAAGATACAGATGCGCCACAAAAACAAACCTTTTATTTTCGTGAAAATTTTAACTCACGATAACGATTAATGTCCGTGATTTCCGGGTGCAAAACACGGATTTCTTCGTTCAGTGCCTCAGACAAATGATCTGCCGGTGCGGATAAAGGAGTTTTTGTCTTTTCTGTCGGCTGAACTGATTTTATGTCAGATATGAAACATTTTTAAAGGGAGCCTTGAGGTTGCTTCTCCCATCTGGGAGTGATGAGAGACAATGACACCTAAGTGGTGCTTATGCACAGGGCGCCAGGTCTCTACGTGGCAAAGCAGGTTGAAACTTCATTGCCTCATCAGCGAGCCGGTCATCATATCATGCAGAGCAGCTTGGAACGTGGGAACCGCCTCCTGGGATAAATCCATTCTCCTCTCTCTTCTCTGGGCCTTTTCCCCTTCGCAAAGAAACTTTCCAAAGAATCTGATCTGTTTCTTACTCATTTTGCTGCTTTTGGCTCAATGTTGGCGCGCAAGACGTAACCGAGAGAATCCGTTTAAAGGATTTTAAAAATAAAAACTCTTCCAGATTCAAATAATACATAAACGGAAACATTTAATTATTTATTGCGCAGTCCAGTACCAATTGGTCCACAGCCCGGGGGTTAGGGAATACTGCTTTAAACTACAAGCTCTTCATATAGGAAAATATATATCGTGTTGAAATTAAACTTACTGTAAATGAGTGTTCCAGCAATCAGGCCAACAAAAATCCCCAAACCCACCAAATACAGATGAGACCTAGTGAGTGCTTTTTGCTGTTCTGGTTCTTCTCCTTTTTCACCTGAAAGAAACGATGAACTTGATAAGGTATAGAAGTTTAAGTCCATTCTCCAAATCACATTTATGTTCTTTTATTATGCCACAGCATAATAGCTTCTCCACATTCTGTTTTCATCATATGAAGGACTTTGAACTGTCTTAAAACTTGATTTGCCGAGAGATTTCTGTGATGATAAAGAAATTAAAGCTTATCTGTGATGTAAAAAGAAAAAAATAAACACTACAACGTCCTATATAGAGAAAATTAAGTGCATTTGGATAACACTGTTACTTTTCAGTCCTCATAAAACATACAATATCTAGAGTCACTTACTTTGAAGAGAAGGTTTGTCTTGGGCGTCAGTGACTGCAGAATAAATTAGATGGTCCACTTTGTCCTCCATCCTTTACAGAGAAAATGATCAAGACTTTAGAAAATGTCCAACATCTACTTGAACGATCTCAGCTATAGATCACAGGAAAGCAGGCGGGTTCCTCTTAAACTTTTTAAAAGACATCAGGGTTTGATGAAGCATCAGAACATGAAGATAATTACAAAGTCAGCCTTCTATCATCTGAAGAACCAAGGGAGGAAATCCCATTTCATTATTGGGATTTTCAATAAACAGAGAATTTTTTAAAGAGCAATTTGGGGATGGGGGTCGGCAAAGTTACAGTGAAATGTAACATAAAATGCGGTTTAAAAGGTTTTAATGTGTTCAAGTTGCAAGACCAACAATGACTAATAAGTGATGATGCACATATATTTTTCCTCAGTAAACAAACTGTGGAGACCCATAGAAGTCAAACTAAATTGAAATGTTTAGATATGAGTTTGATTCAGTGTCACAGATCTAATTTCTGCTACACCTTTACAAAAATTTAAGGTTCAAAACAAAAACAAGTTTTAATGAGTAACTGCATTTGATAAAATGCCTCATAAATATTGATTTATTGTAGTGGCTCTCAATACAATTTGTTATTTACTTAATCTATAAGTAGGTAAAAATAATGAAGATCTTAGGAAGTATCATAACTTAAACTTAATGCTCAAAGCACCAAGATTTTATAGAAAAATATTCAGATTTTTTTTGTGTACCTGTGTGGTTTTAGAGGCTCTGCATTGAAGATTTTAAGAAATAAAGGCATACATTTCTGTTTTTCTCTATCTGCTCTCGGCTCCCACAAACTGAACTGTTGGCTACTTGTAGCGATTAGCTCGCCCGTTTCAAACTTTTCTCAGTAATGTAAGAATTGGAAAGGTTAATATAATTGAGATATTGGCTACCTTTGACAAAAAAGGGTTAAATATATCAAAGCAATGAAGCCAGTTTTGCTAGTTTTGATTTCCAAGGCATAACAAGGCAGTTTAACATGATTCTGCCAAAGTAATGAAAAAACAAACTGCAGTCTCATTTCTATTTTTAATGCGTTTCGTCCTATTAAGCAGTGAAAATATATAAAAGGTCTTGCATGTCTTCAACTTGGTTTAAAATACGGGACCTGACGGTTAATACGGGTCAGTTGGCAACCCTACATGAGACTGTTAACTGCCGCTAGCCTGAATGCTAACTACTGCTATTCTAAATGCTAACCGTTAGCACATTTGTAGAGGAACTTGGGTCGTAACTGTTGACTGCCGTTAGTATAAAAACTAACAATTGTGTCAATGTAAATAAAATAAAAAAAACTATCCTGGACTTACAAACACATTTAACAGTGGTACATATTACTTGTGAACTTGACATACCTGTGAAAGCAGAAATCAGCTTCTCCACTGACCCCCGACAGCCGAGGCCTCCGGGACGGATTCGCCGTCAGGACCGCTGCACTGACAAACGGATCCCTCCGCCTACAGCCAGTGTTCTATCAAACAGCGGACCGCTGAGCACTCCAGGCGGATGTGCACATCGTCGGCGCGCTTTTCAAGCCGTTCTTAGGTTACAACCGCAGACAGCGAGATTTCTCCAGTGGAATAGAAACAGTGGCGTAAATTAAAAAAAGCAAATTAAAAGCAATGTGATCGTTCACGAACGATTAGATTCTTTAAAAGGTTTTATACTATGAACATAGGACTCTAGCCTCAGTGAGAGCAGTATTTTTGTTTCAGTAAGTCTTCACACACTGCAGTGGCTATTACTCTATTTAATTTAGAATAATTTTTATTTAATCCGCGAATAAATAAAATCGAACAGGAGAGCTCACAGAGTGCATGCTCTATGGTCTCCATTTCGTCTCTTGCCCTGCATCTAACGTTTTGCACTTGGTGACAATTGACTGGGATGCAGCTGGTCACCATGGAAACCCATTCCATGAAGCTCTCTGCACACTGTTCTTGAGCTAATCTGGAGGTCTGCAGTGACTGACTGCAGAAAGTTGGCAACCTTTTCACAGTATGCTCTTCAGCATCCGCTGACCCCGCTCCGTCAGTTTACGTGACCTCCCACTTGGTGGCTGAGTTGCTGTCCTTGCCAAACACTTCCATTTTCTTATAATACAGCTGATAATTGCCTGTGGAATATTAGGAGTGAGGAAGTTTCACGACTGGATTTGTTGCACAGGTGGCAGCCTATCACAGTTCCACGCTGGAATTCAGAGATCCTGAGAGCGAGCCATTCTTTCACAAATGTTTGTAAAAACAGTCTGCCTGCCTCATTTTATACACCTGTGGCCATGGAAGTGATTGGGACACCTGATTCCGATCATTTGGATGAGTGAGCAAATACTTTTGGCAATATAGTGTATGATGCATTTTTTATGGAAATGCTCTTCTGTATCCCAGTTCTGGATATGTATAACTAAAGAGATAAGACCAGAGTTTGTAAAAATCAAGGGTAGTGTCTACCTCCCCCAGATAAAAGAGTAAAAGGCACAAAAAAAAAAAACCTTTAGCCCATTGATAAACTACCATTTTTAAATCGGAAATGTCTTCTGTGAAACTGGGTTTGTGAGACCTCTTAACTCAATCGTACAGAAAAATATTTGGAGAGTTTTGGTGCAAAATTAAGTGGCAAAACTGAAAACTTTAAGGCCCTTTGCCAACCGAGATCATATTCCAACCAAACAGGATCATTAATTAATTAAATTTGTTTTGGAACGGCCCCTGCTGGTGCAATGTGGCAGGTTAACTGTGGTTCCATTAAGGTCCCGGAAGGCGAGGAGCCTAAGGTCACGCGTCAACCTGGATCATATTTTATTATTATATATAAAGGAGTGCTCTCTCCAAACATGGTTCACACACTCAGTTGTGTGGGAACCAGCTGGGAGGTTCTGACTGACCACATAAAGAGGTGTCATCTGACCGTACTGGACGGAGGAGACCAGCGCCTGACAGAGGACCAGATAGAGGCGCAGTGGTTCCTAGGAGTATGCCAGTGTGTTTGGGCAACTGCCCACTTCCCCTAAACTTGTTTTTAATTATAAAAGCCTCTAAAGGCCTTAAAATGGCTGCTGGTGTCATGTCAGCCTATTTTCTTGTTGCAAACTTCTGAGCCGGGTCATAAGTTTATTTTTAGATAAGCCTAAATTTTAGATAATTTGAAAACTTATTACATTGAGTGGAAAACAGGATTTACTTTGAGTTTGTTGATCGCAGCGCTGGAGCCGACGAGCCCGCCCTCTTCTCTCTTAAAGCCTCAGCAGGGTTTGAGGCTGGAGCTTCGTGCTCAATGGACATCCAGCCGAGGGATCCGGCCAACTCACCGCATTGTTGTGGAAAATAATTCATTTCCAAACACTTTTACAAAGGTGTATTTTTAAACACGCGCATGGTGTGAGGGCCACAAGATCTAACAGGTCAAATTAAAGCTACGGGTCAGAATACGCTCTGAGTCTGCTCTGTCAGGCAGTCTACATACGGGTTAATACCAAAGATAAGGAATCCTGAACAATGGAGAGACAGTCTGGTTCCTGAGCAGCTGCACAAAAACATAATCTAACCTTGGCTGTGCAAACCAGACAGGTTCATTCGGTGAGAGTTCATAAACTATAAGAATGAAGACATAACATGACCAGCAGATGATTAAAGTCACGATGAAATGCATTGTTTGTACACATTCATGACACAATTGAGCATTCCTGCATGAAACTTTAAGAGAACAGTCAGTTACATTAAAATTTGCGAACGTCACGTTCACAAATTAATTTGTTCCGAAACTCCTTTGAGGCTTTCTTCCAGCTCCGTGAGGGATTATGTCCTGGAATCACCAGAGCTTTTGGTTCATGAAGTGTATTGTAGTTCTTCCCCCAGAACCTTTAAAACAGAAACATGAACCTCACAACATAAAACACAATTACATCTACATGTTTCTCACTAAACAAATAAGCATTTAAAAAAAGCCAGACTAGTATTAAATTACAGGAGTTGTATGTACTTAAAATATTTTAGATTTAGATGTCTTTGTTTTCACAATTGCATCTAAAACTGTTGAGAAACTTTCTTATATGTTTTTGACAAACAAATGATCTAAAAAAGGTTAAACACTTAAGTAGAACTAATCTAACAAATGTATTTGATCCAAATTCAACATGAAATCCTACTTTCAATGACAGTATTAAAATTATTCCTCCCTCTGAACAGATTTCTTCAGATGGGCCTGCGTTTGTAAACCAGCTGTTTTATCTTGATCTCCCCTGATGTAACAATGACGGCCCTCACCCACATTCCCAAGGAGGCAGGTGGTCAGAAACCATCGACTGACTGCAAAAGACCAGCAGCAAGGTGGCATCAGCCACAGAGGGTTCAGGTCCCACAGTGAGGACAGACTGAGGACTGAAGGTCTCCATGCCAGAACTCAATCACCTCCAGCACCACTGACCAAGAAAACCCAGCTGCAGTTTGCTCATAGCTATATTGAGAAGCAAAAGTAGCGTTTTGGATTCTGAGTCATATATCTCTCATTTGCTTACATGCACACTGCTGCTTACATAACCATAATCACACAAGACTGGCAACAGTCACACATAAACAAAATGAACTGATTAGACTACCTTTTAGGGAAGGTTCAAAATGAGGAGAAGAATAAAAGCTAAACGCGAATTACAATCTTTACATTACTTGGTGTCAGCCCTAAGCTGAGTGACGCCCAGCGATGGACAGTGAATGTCACTCTGTATCTGGTCCATTTCTATGACTTGCATGGCTTGTAACATTTGATGTTTCAAGTTCGACGCATGTGCATTTTGAATGCAGACTCTTGACACATTTGCTCTTTACCTTGCATTCTGTGCATCTGGTTTACATTCAAAATCTATGTGAAGGTGCGTCAGACGCATCAGCTCTAGTCGCTGTTTTCCGTCGGACGTGTTTCAGAAAACGCTTCAAATGCTCAAAACACTTCAGACGATTCAAATCAGAAGAATCTTCTTCTGCTTTGAAGAAGAAGATTCCGCTGTCACAACAGCGAGTTTCGTCGCCACAACAGCCCTTGGTGCGCCTCCATATAGACTCTGAATGTGAACCAGACACGCCTGACCCTCAAAACGCTTTTGGTGCGAACACACCATTAACGAACTTAAGATTCAAGGTCCAAAGGCTCAGATCCATCTCCAAACAACAGGTCACAGTAAAACAATGACAACCTCTATCATTAAAGCGCTGGAGATTTCAGAAACAAGTAGAAAACATTTCTATCAGCTTCCCACAGCATTAACACAAAAAAAGGTGGAGACAGCATTGGGAGGAGGCCCCGGGGAAGACCTAAGACATGCTGGAGGGGACCATGTTTCTCAACTAGCCTGGGAACGCCTTGGGATTTCCCCAGAGGAGCTGGAACAAGTGGCTGGGGAGAGGGAAGTCTGGGCCTCCCTTCTTAAGCGGCTGCTCTCGTAACCCAACCCCAGATAAGCGGAAGACGATGGATGGATGAATATTTCCGTTTCAAACCAAAGCATACTTGGATTGAAAAGGAAATTCCAAAAGAACAGAATTTTTTCATCAAGAGTTCACAAACTTCACAACTAATGCCATTAATAGTGGACAGAAGGATTTTTACACTCAAAGAAGGTGCAAGTAAATCCAATACATTTCACATCTATTTTAGAAACATTAAATTCAATAATATCTACCACTATTACAAGAACAACAAAAATGGAGAAAAAGGTGCTTCATTCCTGGACATGTAGTTGTAGTTATGGACTCCACAACTCCTCGAGGGTCTTGACTATTGGGGAAAGTTACTAAAACTTTTCCAGACAAAAAGGGTTTGCTGCATGTGGTTCAGCTTCAAATAGCTAAACTGACAGGATAATGAATGTGTAAACCTGATTTACCTCTTATTTATATATCTATTGCTCATTTAATTCAAGTTTGGTAATTGCTATGTCTTCTGCCACACGCAATTATGGGCTGGCGTATAGGAGCCATTTATCTTTTCCTGTGTTTATCGCCACCAGGGGGCATATTTCATTTTGAGTTCTGAGTATGTCAGAAGGGGATTGTGATATTTAAGGTCAAGTGTGACTCTGATCAGGTGTTACCACTGGGAAGGGGCAAACGGTTTTCTACTGTGCTTGGTTTGAATTTATATGGTTCTAAATAGAAATGGCAAGACAGTGGACATTGTACAGAAAATAAATAACTTTATGATTATAAGTCACATTGAAGATTGGCATAATGAATCTTGATTTAGCGCACGTAAAACCAACTTCTAGCAGGAACAACAGCAACCAGTAGCCTAAAAAACAGACTTTTAGCCACGAGATCATTAGACGTCCAAACAGAACAATGAACCCAAACATATCTCACAGTCCACCAAGGTCTGGTATAGCAGCAGTCCTGGAGATCCTGGAGTCGTTGTCACTCAGTACCGCATTTTCTGGATTATAAGTCACTCCGGAGTATAAGTCGCACCAGCCATAAAATGCATAATAAAGAAGGAAAATACATATATAAGTCGCACAGGAATATCAGTCGCATTTTTGGGAGAAATTTATTTGCTGGCAGTTTTTGGGACATCGTTTTCCCTGCTCTCATGGAGAGGCGACTGTATTGCATGAAGCCATAACATCAAGAAGGTCCTCCTGCAGCAGGGCAGCACGTTGTTCAAGCACCCATGTGCGAACTCGTTCCTCTAGCTGTGGCCACCAAGCCTTTAGCCCGTGGTTGACATGTTTTGTTTTCTTCATTTCAGAAAGAGTAACCTCCGCTTTTCGCCAGTCCCTTACAAGTTTCTCGCTAACTCCAAACTTTCTTTCTGCTGCTCGGATACCGTTTTCGGCTGCATATTTTACTACTTGCAGCTTGTAATCTGCAGAATATGATTTTCTTTTTGGTGCCATTTTTGTTAAGCCCTTCTCAGTTTTTTTTTTTTTTATAAGTTACCGCTAATGTTGAAATTATCAACACAGAACAAGCGCAGCTTCATGCGGTGTAGTGTGAAAATAACATGTGCGATGATATAATATTGTGTTAATTTCACACATAGTTCGCTCCAGAGTAAAAATCGCACCCCGGCCAAACTACGAAAAAAACTGAGACTTATAGTCCGAAAAATACGGTATATTTAACTCTTCTACAAAGCTGTAAAACATATTTACATTTTACTAAGGTTGTATATTTTTAGATAATAGTTCTTACCCAAGAGTGTCTACACGTCCATCAACCCAGGTCCAGGTGTTGTTAACTTGTTGTAACCCCATCCAGTATCCATGGTGTATATCATAGTAGTATTTGATGTTTTTGCTGACAAATTCCTGTGACCAAATTTGTCTAGATCATCATAAATCTTCTTACTTCAAGCAATCAATTTTCCAAAAACTTCAGGATCAGTTTTAGATTTCTAGCGTGGCGTTAGATTTTACCTGCTCTTTCAGATCATCAATTACAACTAAATCTGATCCTGTAAGCCGACAGGTCCTTCGACTTTCTTCCCAGGTCAACCAATTAACTGCTTTGTGGTAAAACAGGTAGCATTTGTTGTTGTAGAAAATCCAGTTAAGTGGACACGAGTCACACCCTGGTTCCATGAGACGAAGGGAGAGAGCAGAAAGAAGTGAAACTTTGGTCAAATAATATCAAACAGAACAACAAATAGCAAAGAAATCCAAGTGTCTATATTTAATGTTTCACTCGTCAAAACTGATCAAAGATTTCAAAGGTAGAGTGCAGATCAACAATGGAAAGTGATTAAGTTAAGCTACCATTCTGGTTAGAAGTGGCGTAACACAGGGCCCTGTGCTCGGTTCTCTCAAAGACAACAGTATTCTCTGAAATCAAAACTTTACTCTAAACTTGTTGCTAATGAATAAATTTTTCTCCAACCCAGCCAAGGCCTTGGCTCACCTTTCTGTCAGACATCAGCACTGAACCTGTGATTATAATGGTTAGGAATGTTTTGAACAGCTATTTATAACTGAAGATTACAACCATATTTTAAAAACAACAACACAAATAATCAAAAGGTTCAAAGGCAATCTAGAAATTGTTTAACTTGTCTCTTTCTCTCTTATCAGATACTCGATGTCTTCCTTCAACGTCTTCCTTCTCTCCATCAGGTTCTCTGTGTCTACTGTAAGGTCACTGAAACTTTCCTGTAGCGTGGTCGACTTTACACCCACTATAAAAACAAACAAATTAGTCAGAAAGTCAGCGAATCTATCTGTATCAGAGGAGCATCAACACTTGCAGTTTCTCTCTCAGATCTTTTCAGGATATCAGACAGTATTCTCAGTTTACAACCAAAGAACAGTAAACTGATTCAATATTTCATTCATGTCCTTATTTTTGGGGCTGCATGGTGGCAGAACTTTTCCTTTGCAATGATAAGGTCCAGGATTTGAGTTCGCATGCAACATTTGCATGTCCTCAGATTTTTATGCTAATTATAGAATTGAATGCATGAGCAAAGTTTTTATGTTGGAAGTTTTTAAATAATTGTGCTGATTTTCCATCCATCCATCATGAACAAGACACAAAAATCCTTAAGCTCCTCCACTAAAAGTGCTTTTACATTTTTTTTGTTTTTACATGTAAATCATTGACTTACGGCAGGGATGTCCAAAGTCGGTCCTCGAGGGCCGGCATCCTGCATGTTTTAGTTCTCTCCCTGGTGGTAGAAACAGCTTTTTCAGCAGGTCAATGTTGTTCTTAGGCCTTCTAACAAGCCATCATTGGATCAGGTGCATTACACCAGAGAGAGCTAAAACATGCAAGATGCCGACCCTCGAGGACCGACTTTGGGCACCCTTGACTTATGGCTTATGTAAAGTAGAACTGCAATGCTTTGGTCTGAATTCCTCGTTATTGTAGCTCCACACACTCTGTAACGCGTTTTAAAGCAACTTTTTTTAATGTGGTCTTTAGAAATGTGAATGAGACATTTCACGCTCTGTCCCCTCCAGGTCACATAGCATTCTTCTCCACCTAATTCAGCCACTTCTGTAGTTTGATAGCAGCAATATCGTCAATAAACTTTGGAGATAAAAGTGTCAACAACTGAAGACTTTACATGTTGGAGCCAGAGTTTGACCCAGAGCAAAAGGACAGCAAACTTGCAGAGCCACACATTCAAATTAACGCATCACAATGGTGTTATTACTGTATTTACACCTTCTCCATGTTATGGATTCTGCTTTGGTCTATCTCTCATCTGCTTTCACACAGATGAGAGCGTGAAAGCTCACCTTTCACCATGCAGTGACATGGTTGTGTAACTGCAGCTGACACAACCATGTTTATGTGTGACTGCCGCCAGTCACACATAAACAGACTGAAACCGATTACACTACCCTTCAGGGAGGGTTCAGATTGCGGAAAAGAATAAAAGCTAAACTCGCACTATAATCTTACCTCACTTGGTGTCAGCCCTGCGATGAGCTTAGGGCTGCGCCAGAGTGTGAATGTCACTCTATATCTGTGTCATTTTTATGACTTGTAATATTTGATCATTTTCTGCATTAAAAGCCTGTTTTATACTGAAACAAATCTCATTATTTCTGAAGGTAATTTACACAGAGGGGTTCTGGTTGGGTCCCAAAACTGGTAAACAAACCTGGGTGGTGCACAGAGATAAAAATGTTTGCACCACAACAACTGGGGGCTCATCCAAGCTAATTTTTGGGCTTCTGAGGTCAGGACCCATCCTCAAGGAAGATCCCAGACCGTGGTGACAGTGTGTGCACAACTGACAAGGTAGGCGGAACGTTTTTTTCTGCTGGCGGTTTGCTTTCAAAATATCTGACTGCAAAGCTCAATTGTTGGCCGCAAAATTTTGTTTCTGATACAACAAAATTTTGTTGTATCAACCTTTCAAAACTTTGAAATGTTTTGAAAGAGGGACATTTACTTAGTCGTATTGTTCTGGAGAAAATTAAAATGGTAAAAAGTATACAAGATTATTGGCAAAAGCATTGTTAAGAACCCATGGTTAGTAATTAAGTTGTTTGGGGGCTGGGATGGATGAAACTCCGGGCAGAAACTTATCAAGTCACAAAAAAATAGCCCCGTGGAAAAACAGGTTGTATCCTGGAGAAATGTAGAAATAGTGTGTGATTTTTGGGTCTAACGTCATGCAATCAGAGTATTGTGCATGGGGGATTGAGTATCTGACAACATAACAATCAATAAGAACCCATGGTTAATAGATTAAATTTAGATGGGATAGGTCCGGGGGTTGGTTGAAACTCCAGAGAGGGTAGATATCACTTTCCAAAATAAAGTGCCCCCCGTTTCTTAGAATTGGCTGTATCTTAGAAAATTTTGGAGTAATGTGTATTTTTGGGTCAAAATCAAGAGTATCTTGCATGGGTGATTTTTATTCTTCTATTTATTTTTTTTACTATTATTTTATTTAATTTTCTCTTCTTTCTGCTTGCCTTTGTATTTTTTAATTTTTTGCTTCTTTACATATAAACACCATATTGAATGAAAGGCATTGAGGCCCGATCTAATTCAAAGACCCTCAGTGGATCGATCAGGACCCGGTGGAATGAATGTGGTTCTGTTGTCTTTACGAGCTGGAATCTTTTAACTGTGCCCGAAGCACCTGAACGGGTGTGTTGTGAAAATGAGAAGGAATTCACAAAGGCGGCCTTGTGAAACCAGGTGTGAGCATGAATGAATCTGATAATCATTACTCTGCCAGCGACCAGAACAACCAAAGAGTTTTTGTTTATCAGTGTATGGAGAAGATCTATGGAACTGATTGAATGAGCAGTTAAAAAAAAGTACAAATATAAACCAGCTTAAAAAATTGTTTAAAAAAGATCTCAGTGGAAAATGTGTTGTATAAGATGAGTAATTCAAAGACCAAAAACTGCTATTTATGATATTAAGATGTAGAAATAATTTTACATGCAAGGACGAGAAAGTGCCATGGCTATTAAAAGCAAGAATGAGATCCTGAGGCTCACAAGCCAGATATTATCCTCCCTTGATCTTTCAAGCTGGGCAGCATTAATTAGAATTGATCCTTGGTGACACTTCATTGTCCCTCATTTTTTAATCAACTTTCAGAACTCAGAACTTTTAAACCTCTAAAAAGCTCGTCATATAGGAAGATAATTTAAGTACACTGTGGTAATGTGAAACTCACTGTAGACAGCTCCTGCAGCTACCAGGGCACATAAAACCCCAACAGCCACCAAATACTGACGAGACCTAGTGAGTGCTTTTTGTTCTTCTGGTTCTTCGTCTACTTCACCTGAAAGAAACAATGTACTTGATAAGGCATAGAAGTTTAAGTCCATTCTCCAAATCGTATTTACGTTCTTTTCTTATGCCACAGCAGAATAGTTTTTCTACGTTTTTTTAGAATAGCTTTTCTTCACACCCATCATATGAAGGACTTTGAACTGTCTTAAAACTTGATTTGCCGAGAGATTTCTGT
Organism: Poeciliopsis retropinna; assembly: GCA_010277075.1. Classification (NCBI taxonomy): domain Eukaryota; kingdom Metazoa; phylum Chordata; class Actinopteri; order Cyprinodontiformes; family Poeciliidae; genus Poeciliopsis; species Poeciliopsis retropinna. Next base: position 526,135 of record VMRM01000007.1, on the reverse strand, counting down.
GATGATAAAGACATTAAAGCTTACCTGTGATGTTAAAAGAAAAAATAAACACTACAACGTCCTACACAGAGAAAATTAAGTGTATTTGTGTAGCACTGTTACTTTTTTTTTTTTTTTGCAGTGCTAGTGGCTTGTATTCTTGACAGTGGGCAGACAGGGGGGAGGGCGAGGAGAGTGGGGAGAACATGTGGCGAGGGTCGCCGGGACCAGGAGTCGAGCCTGCGAAGTCTGCGTCAAGGACTGAGGCCTCCAAGCATGGGGTGTGCTAGCCCCCTTCGCCCCCACAGCAAGCCCCCTAGCACTGTTACTTTTCAGTCCTCATAAAACATACAATATCTAGAGTCACTTACTTTGAAGAGAAGGTTTGTCTTGGGCATCAGTGACTGCAGAATAAATTAGATGGTCCACTTTGTCCTCCATCCTTTACAGAGAAAATGATCAAGACTTTAGAAAATGTCCAACATCTACTTGAACGATCTCAGCTATAGATCACAGGAAAGCAGGCGGGTTCCTCTTAAACTTTTTAAAAGACATCAGGGTTTGATGAAGCATCAGAACATGAAGATAATTACAAAGTCAGCCTTCTATCATCTGAAGAACCAAGGGAGGAAATCCCATTTCATTATTGGGATTTTCAATAAACAGAGAATTTTTTAAAGAGCAATTTGGGGATGGGGGTCGGCAAAGTTACAGTGAAATGTAACATAAAATGCGGTTTAAAAGGTTTTAATGTGTTCAAGTTGCAAGACCAACAATGACTAGTAAGTGATGATGCACATATATTTTTCCTCAGTAAACAAACTGTGGAGACCCGTAGAAGTCAAACTAAATTGAAATGTTTAGATATGAGTTTGATTCAGTGTCACAGATCTAATTTCTGCTACACCTTTACAAAAATTTAAGGTTCAAAATAAAAACAAGTTTTAATGAGTAACTGCATTTGATAAAATTCCTCATAAATATTGATTTATTGTAGTGGCTCTCAAAACAATTTATGTTATTTCTAAGTAGTCTATAAATAGGCGTTACAATGCTGTTTGCACGTCTGGGGTTCGGAAAGGAAAGAGTGCGCACCGGTTAGATGCCCAGATGACCCCGAGCCAATAATGAATCCAGGTGAAGCTTTGTCTTTCTTTAATCAGCCGGTTATAGGTGGTTTTAGAAGGTGTGTATGTGTGTATAGTTCTACAAAGAAAATACAAAATACAAAGTAGAATCCACTATTAATGCAAATAATTATGTACAGACATATTATAATCATATAATCAGTCTATTTCAAAGGATAAATAAAGGAAAATAAGGCAACTAAACATAATATGGTTCAACATTTTTCGTATACAAGTTAGCTTCGCTTAGCCTTTCTAGCCTTCGCTTATTCTAAGAAACTCGAACAACTGAATATATGCAGATATAAATACACATATTATGCCGCTCAAATATAAATGCACTACAACTTACCGCTCATATGGACGCACACTCAAAACGAAATAACAAAAACACCCTCCAACACCACGTCTGCTGAAAACAGACGTGGTGGAGACCAAATCTTTTGCAACCCCATCAGTGTCCACGCGTCTCTGAATGGATCACAGACGTCATGAATCGACAATTGCTTTTTGTCGATTCATGACAAAAATGAATCGACTTCTCCAACAATGTTTTTGTATGTAAAACGAAACTACTCGCTAACGGCCGCACCACCCGGTGGCGAAGCTGGGAATTGCAGCACAGCCTTCAGAACAGCCGCCCCCAAACTTGCAACTGCAAGTTTGTAGTATAAAGTTCACTGTCCATCTGAATCTGGAAATGCAGGTAGTCGGATGAGGCAACTCACTGGTCGTACGTACACGCGGTCTTTCACCTTGATTTCCAGAGGGAATCCCAAACTGTTGACATGGCAACTGAGAGTCTGGTGGACATCGGAGGTGATATGTGGAAATGTTTATTACTACATGTAAAAGACATTTTTATACATGTTTATTATAGGTGGTTATGTTTATTCAGTTAAAAATGTTAACTATGAAAAATCATAACTCGCCTCCAAATCATAGTGCAGCAAATAGAGCAGCTGCTCCCGCCGTGTTTTACACCTTTTCTTTTTGTTACGTCCACAAACTATCACTACTGCTTCTACATCGTCATCCGTGTTTGATTATTCTAAATTCACATATGGTATGTTGGGGGTTTTACTGGACTTTCTTCTGGAATCGGGATGTTTGAGAGTGGAATTAGTTCATGTGTGGTGTGTTGCTCCTGCCGTGAGGCTGGACACACGAACCCGATCGAACCTGTTGGACTTTTATTGGCTCTGAGGTCACAGAGGTTTGGAAAATCGGCCGATAATCCTTAAATCATGCCCTGTGAACTAGACCTAAAACTCACAAGTTGTTCTCCTCTCATCTCAACCACTGCCCTGAGGCTCACTGACTCTGGTCGCTATGGTAACGTTTACATATCCCTTCAAAATAAGATACAGATGCACCACAAAAACGAAAATTTTACTTTCGTGAAAATTTTACCTCACGATAACGCCTAATGCCCATGATTTTCGGGTGCAAAACACGGATTTCTCCTCTCAGTGCCTCAGACAAATGATCTGCCGGTGCGGATAAAGGAGTTTTTTTCTTCTTTTCTGTCAGCTGAACTGATCTTATGTCAGATACGAAACATTTTAAAAGGGAGCTGTGAAAAAAGGAGTGATGAGAGACAATGACACCTGAAGTGTTACTAATGCTCAGGCTGCTTGGTCTCTACGTTGAGAAGCAGGTTGAAGCTTCATTCCCTCATTAACAGTCGGTCACCATATCATGCAGGACAGCTTGGAATGAGGGAATCACCTACCAGGATAAATCCATTCTCCTGCCTTTTTCAGCCTTTTCCCCTTTGCAAAGAAACTTTCCAAAGACATCTGATCTGTTTCTTACTCATTTTGCTGCTTGTGGTCTCAATGTTGGCGCGCAAGACGTAACCGAAAAAATCTGGTTAAAGGATATTCAAAATAAAAGATCCTCCAGACTCAAATAATACATAAAATGAAAATATTTAATTATTTCTTGCATTGCCCGGTACCAATTGGTCCACGGACCAGTACCGGGCCACAGCCCGGTGGTTCACCCGTTACCCGGGTACTGATGTAGAGGGCCGCACTGTGTTAACTTGGTGAATTTCAAACTGTCAGACACGTGCTTCAATACACTCCAGGCCGCTTCTTTGTTGTTGCATTGTTCGATTTATTCCACTTTAACTGCCATAAGTTCAGACTTTACAGGACTGAAACATACAGACCAGGCTAAACCCCACAGTGGTGCCAACAATAAAGCGACATTATAGCACGGTCAACAGAAATTATGACCACCAGCCAGTATGGCTCTCATTCATACCTTAGTGACAGCCATACCCACCTCGACACACCCACCACCCAAGTGTCAAAGCCCTGTGCTCCAGCCACATCTGTAATTGCTTATTTCAATCATAAGGCTGTTACAACTGGTATTAATCAAATGCAGTGATATTCGCGAGAAGTTCAGACTCTCGTTTAGCCACTAAAAGGTTTAACCCTTTTCATTTTGCAGTTATAGAAACTAATTTACTTGGTATATTTCTATAAATTAACAGTCAAAGTAAATGTGTAAGAATTAGCTGTGACTTTGATTGGAAAAGCCTTTTGCAGGTAACTCCATTTGATAAAATTCCTCATAAATATTGATTTATTGTAGTGGCTCTCAATACAATTTGTTATTTACTTAATCTATAAGTAGGTAAAAATAATGAAGATCTTAGGAAGTATCATAACTTAAACTTAATGCTCAAAGCACCAAGATTTTATAGAAAAATATTCAGATTTTTTTTGTGTACCTGTGTGGTTTTAGAGGCTCTGCATTGAAGATTTTAAGAAATAAAGGCATACATTTCTGTTTTTCTCTATCTGCTCTCGGCTCCCACAAACTGAACTGTTGGCTACTTGTAGCGATTAGCTCGCCCGTTTCAAACTTTTCTCAGTAATGTAAGAATTGGAAAGGTTAATATAATTGAGATATTGGCTACCTTTGACAAAAAAGGGTTAAATATATCAAAGCAATGAAGCCAGTTTTGCTAGTTTTGATTTCCAAGGCATAACAAGGCAGTTTAACATGATTCTGCCAAAGTAATGAAAAAACAAACTGCAGTCTCATTTCTATTTTTAATGCGTTTCGTCCTATTAAGCAGTGAAAATATATAAAAGGTCTTGCATGTCTTCAACTTGGTTTAAAATACGGGACCTGACGGTTAATACGGGTCAGTTGGCAACCCTACATGAGACTGTTAACTGCCGCTAGCCTGAATGCTAACTACTGCTATTCTAAATGCTAACCGTTAGCACATTTGTAGAGGAACTTGGGTCGTAACTGTTGACTGCCGTTAGTATGAAAACTAACAATTGTGTCAATGTAAATAAAATAAAAAAAACTATCCTGGACTTACAAACACATTTAACAGTGGTACATATTACTTGTGAACTTGACATACCTGTGAAAGCAGAAATCAGCTTCTCCACTGACCCCCGACAGCCGAGGCCTCCGGGACGGATTCGCCGTCAGGACCGCTGCACTGACAAACGGATCCCTCCGCCTACAGCCAGTGTTCTATCAAACAGCGGACCGCTGAGCACTCCAGGCGGATGTGCACATCGTCGGCGCGCTTTTCAAGCCGTTCTTAGGTTACAACCGCAGACAGCGAGATTTCTCCAGTGGAATAGAAACAGTGGCGTAAATTAAAAAAAGCAAATTAAAAGCAATGTGATCGTTCACGAACGATTAGATTCTTTAAAAGGTTTTATACTATGAACATAGGACTCTAGCCTCAGTGAGAGCAGTATTTTTGTTTCAGTAAGTCTTCACACACTGCAGTGGCTATTACTCTATTTAATTTAGAATAATTTTTATTTAATCCGCGAATAAATAAAATTGAACAGGAGAGCTCACAGAGCGCATGCTCTATGGTCTCCATTTCGTCTCTTGCCCTGCATCTAACGTTTTGCACTTGGTGACAATTGACTGGGATGCAGCTGGTCACCATGGAAACCCATTCCATGAAGCTCTCTGCACACTGTTCTTGAGCTAATCTGGAGGTCTGCAGTGACTGACTGCAGAAAGTTGGCAACCTTTTCACAGTATGCTCTTCAGCATCCGCTGACCCCGCTCCGTCAGTTTACGTGACCTCCCACTTGGTGGCTGAGTTGCTGTCCTTGCCAAACACTTCCATTTTCTTATAATACAGCTGATAATTGCCTGTGGAATATTAGGAGTGAGGAAGTTTCACGACTGGATTTGTTGCACAGGTGGCAGCCTATCACAGTTCCACGCTGGAATTCAGAGATCCTGAGAGCGAGCCATTCTTTCACAAATGTTTGTAAAAACAGTCTGCCTGCCTCATTTTATACACCTGTGGCCATGGAAGTGATTGGGACACCTGATTCCGATCATTTGGATGAGTGAGCAAATACTTTTGGCAATATAGTGTATGATGCATTTTTTATGGAAATGCTCTTCTGTATCCCAGTTCTGGATATGTATAACTAAAGAGATAAGACCAGAGTTTGTAAAAATCAAGGGTAGTGTCTACCTCCCCCAGATAAAAGAGTAAAAGGCACAAAAAAAAAAAAAAACCTTTAGCCCATTGATAAACTACCATTTTTAAATCGGAAATGTCTTCTGTGAAACTGGGTTTGTGAGACCTCTTAACTCAATCGTACAGAAAAATATTTGGAAATTATTCCAATGGAGAGTTTCGGTGCAAAATTAAGTGGCAAAACTGAAAACTTTAAGGCCCTTTGGCGCCCTCTTGATGGATTTCCTGCCCAATGATCTACATTCTGACCCCCTTAAAGGAGAACTGGAAATTATGTCTAATAACCTTATATTTTTGTACTTATGTATTTCATCATTTCTTTTATTTTGTTTTTATTGTTATTTTTCCCTGGTTTTTTAATAACAGTAATATACATTCCAACCTTTGAACCACCTAGTAGTTAATTATCAGCTAAATTTGTGTATATTTAAGTTCCATACGAGTAGTTAGAAGATACATTTGTTTATATTTAAGTTTTATATATATAAAAATGGTCAAACCATTGGTTTTAAGTGATACCAATTCCCACCTGCAGGTGGCAGTACATTTTACTTACACACTTTCTATTTTCGAGTAATAGAAAGTCACATTTATTATCATACCTAAATGCAAATATAGGTATGATATTTGCATTTAGCACCAGAAAAGTTTTTATTCTTATAGCAAAGAGTCACAAAAAAAAGTGAAATTCTGGAGGGTCTGATCAATGTGAAAAGATGTTCAATACTATTTAATTTTAAGAAGAACTTATCAAATGCAGAGACAATTTTGTTTATCAGGTTTATCGATACATTCTGGCACAACAGAACATCTGGGATCTTAACGTGGCCCAAAATCAAAATGGAGGTATTCAGTGAAGAATCTTACAAATGTACATCATTCCTCATTGCGACAAATAAATGTTCCTCAAAGGTATCCATGTCACCTGCAGGTTGTTTTTCAATTTGCATCCTGCAATATGTATTTACAAACACTAGATGTCACTCCACTCCAACAAAAAAAGCAATAAATGTCTTTGCCTCATCTGCGATTTATCCCAGCTGTTAAAATAAAGCTTAACGATAAATAATATAATTTTGAGTAAAAATCCAGGTTGGTATTCCATTGATTTTTAAATCTACACTGTGTTTGAAGTTGAAATCTTGCTTTAAAAACATCACTGAGGCCAACCACAAGCTGAAAACATGTAAGGGAAAATATAAAAACATTGAGTTGATTAAATCCCTCCATTAATCCATTATGTTGCATGGAAATAACTGAAATATCAAACGTTTAGGTAGACAGTGTGATGACGTCACAGTTGAGGTGTCTTGTACTTTGGAGATGCTGAATTGGCAAAACTACAGTAACGGTAGTTAGCATTTAGGCTAGTGACAGTAAACAGTTACTTCTAATACACAGAAATATCTCAAAATACAAATCAAGATGTTAAAAAATGTTAGTGGCCTTATAAACATTTTTAACAATGGTGCCTATCTATGACTAGTGAAGTTGGTCCACCTTTGAAAACAGAAATCAGTTTCTTCAGTGGTCCCTGATAGCCCAGAACTCCGGTCAGGACCGCTGTACTGACCAGCGGATCACTCCGCCTCCAGACAGTGATCTGGAGGCGGATCACTCCTCCAGATCACTGTCGCTGGTCAGTACAGCAGTCAGCGGATCACTCCGCCGGGCCCATCGGCTCTTTTCACACCGTTCTTCTGTCTGTTAGCCGCAGTCGGAGTTCTACAGCGAAATTCTCTAGCGGAATATAAATTGTCAAATTAAAGACAAAAGAATAAATAATAGTAATTGTTCACCAATAATCAGATTCTTTCGAACGGCTCTTTATGATGAACATAGGACTCGAGTTTCAGTCAAAAGCCGTTCTTTAGTTTTGTAATGTACTACACACTCTGCAGTGGCTATGATTATTCTAAATAAATTAACAATTCTATTTATTTGATCGGCAAATAAATAAAATACAATCCGTAAGAGGACAGAGTGCATGATGAGGAGGGACCAACTTTTGACCATTTCTATCTCGATTTGATATTTTAGGCCTCCCGCATTTCCTGTATTTGTGCCATTTGTCCCTCGCACGTTTTTCTTTAATACATTGTTAACATGTCACAACGTGCGTTTGGGTTGAGAGGTGTTATTAATTTCAGTGGAAGGTGAAAACTTCAAAACTAGAATGAAAAAGAGGTAACTAATTGGAAGGGTGAGTGAGCAGTTTCAAAAACCAGCCAGTTAAAAATTTCTATAATTTATTACAATGAATTCATTTTTAAAAATGGAGCCAGCTCTAAATCTTAGAGAAGTCTGTAAAATAAGATCAAACAAGTCTCAATAAGTCTTCAGGAAGAAGCAGATCTGAGCTAGAAGCGGCCTGGTCCTCTCGCCCTCCGCGCGCCTTGGAGGCCTTGACCTCAAGCGATTCCCAGGTCAGTCATCCGCCCTTGACACCAGACCTAGATGACTCCGCACTTCCCAGCTGTTCACGAACCACCGATTCCACATCCCCCGGATCAAGGGCCTCATGAATTAAGCCTGCGTATGCACAAAAATGTGCGGTGCCATATTTTACGCACAAGTCGGCGTAAACAATGTATAAAAAAAAACATGTATAATTTCAGGATAATTTCATTGTCATTGGAAAAGAGAACATGGTTGGGTCAGCAGATTAACTCCAAACAGGTCAGGCTAGATTATTTTCTAGGTGATTAAGGTGTGTAGACCATCACATGTATGAAAGTAGCAGCGTAAAGGTGAGCCGTGTAATTGTGGAGCGTTTTGGCTCTGATGGAGAACATCACCAATGGAAGGATTCAGAGGCAGCGATTGATCAGAGATCATATTGATCTACTGGAAAATGTTGATGATGGTTTATTATTATCGTTTAGATTAATCCAGACTGATCATCCTGGAGCTCTGAGCAAAATTTAAAGAAGGTACCGGTCCAGCTGCAGTCATCCTTCAGTCGAGCCCCAGTTGACTGAAGCCCCAGTCAGTCGACCAGCTAGAGAACAGCTTTTCTAGATAGAGAATATTTTCTCTATCTAGAAAAGCTTCCACATGCCCCACTCAAAGGACTCTGTTTTTAAAATCGTGGCTCAACGCGCTGCTATTGATTTCCACTTGGGTCTCTTTTTCTTTTTTTATTATTTTAAATATTTTCTGTTAAATTTATTATTTTTATTTTTTGTGAGGTGACTTTATGTGCCCTGAAAGAGCATTTTAAATAAAATATATAATTATTACTATAAATACTTATAATGCTAAAGCAAGTACCGTTGCCATAGTTATTGCTTCCTCTCTGGCCACGTCATGGGTGGCAACCCAAGCCTCAGAACAAAATATGCACAAAAGAAATTAATCAGCAAAACATGACACACAGCTACCCTAAATGAATGCACAGTAATGTTAATCAATGTGTTCAAGTTTGTTCTTTTATCTTCTCCATAAATTAAATAAAAATGTATAGATTCCCCGGGAGGAGCTGGAAGAAGTGGCTGGGAGAGGGAAGTCTGGGCCTCCCTTCTTAGGCTGCTGACCCCGCGACCCGACCCCGGATAAGCGGAAGACGATGAATGGATGAACATTTCCGCTGCTCTGAAAAGCATACTTGCACACACAATGGATGTTGACATTGTCCATTACTGACATTTTATCATTGCTGTTGTAAAATTGCTGCTGTTGTCATTTTGTTTCAAACATGTTCTACAAATTGTCCAAATGACCTGAGTGAAGTTCGCCCCCTCTCCCCTCCCCCACCACCTTCTTCAAATCAGCCAAAATGGGTGTCAATTGACTCGACTACGTTTGTGCTGGTTTTTGCAAACGTTTGATACCAATTTTGTCTGATTTCATAAAGTTGGGGGGCTGGTTGACCTTTAACCTTTCATTAATATCTTCAAAGCCAAAGCAGCACAAAAGAAATTTTTACTGCACAAACCAGTATAAACGCAGTCGAGTTAACTGACACCATTTTGTCTGATTTGCTGAAGATGGGGGGCTGGTTGACCTTTGATGACCTTCCTCTTGGACTGTGGGAGGAAGCCGGAGTACCTGGAGAGAACCCACAGATGCACCGAGAAAACAGAAAGACCTCAGACCGGGACTCAAACCCAGGACCTTCTTGCTGCCAGGCAAAAGTGCTACCAACTGCGACACTGTGCAGCCTGAATGTAAAAACTACGAAGAATAAACAGATCACATAACAAGACTAATAGATTATTATAGTTATTATGTAACACCTTGTGTATTGAAATGTCACACAGTCAAGTATTCCTGGATGAAACTTTAAGAGAACAGTTAGTAAGGTGAAATTTTGCGAGCGTCACTCTCACAGATGAATTTGTTCAGAAACCCAGTCATTCCTTGTTTCCAGCTGTTGGTGGGATTTCTTTCTGGGAGCACGCATACTTTTGGTCCTGGAGTGTAGGGCAAGTCCTTCGCCCAGAACCTTTAAAACAGGAACATGAACCTCAGAACATAAATTAAAATCACACAGCAGCTCATTGACATCAAACTGATAACTGGCAGCATCTACATGTTTTGTTACTATATGAAAGCAAAGAGATTTAAAAACAAGCCAAACTGTTCAACCTGAACAGAAAATACAATTTTTTGACAAAATTGAAACTTTAGACATTTTCAAAAAAACAAATGATCTAAAAAAGGTTAAACACTTAAGTAGAACTAATCTAACAAATGTATTTGATCCAAATTCAACATGAAATCCTACTTTCAATGACAGTATTAAAATTATTCCTCCCTCTGAACAGATTTCTTCAGATGGGCCTGCGTTTGTAAACCAGCTGTTTTATCTTGATCTCCCCTGATGTAACAATGACGGCCCTCACCCACATTCCCAAGGAGGCAGGTGGTCAGAAACCATCGACTGACTGCAAAAGACCAGCAGCAAGGTGGCATCAGCCACAGAGGGTTCAGGTCCCACAGTGAGGACAGACTGAGGACTGAAGGTCTCCATGCCAGAACTCAATCACCTCCAGCACCACTGACCCAAAGACACAAGAAAACCCAGCTGCAGTTTGCTCAGAGTTATGTTAGGAATATAAAGAACGGTTTTGGTTTTCAAACAAAACCGCTTGAGTCTGATCAGACGTCCGAAGCTCATGCTGAAAAGAACACCCTGCCCACCGTGAAGCACGGCAGGGACCTACTGATGCTCTGGGGCCGCTTCCCTTCCTCTGGAAACTTGCAGATGGATTCAATCAGGAATCGGGATATCCCGGAAAAAACTGTCCTGCTATCTGAGGACGCCTGAAGCTTGAGGAAGCCCAGTAAGCTTTGACATCATTGGACGTCCAAACAGAACAATGAACCCAAACATATCTCACAGTCCACCAAGGTTTGGTTTTAGAAGAAGTCCTGGAGATCCTGGAGTCGTTGTCACTCAGTATATTTAACTCTTCTACAAGCTTGTGGAAAATATATTTACATTTTACCTAAGGTTGTATATTTTTAGATTATAGTTCTTACCTAAGAGTGTCTACACGTCCATCAATCCAGGTCCAGGTGTTGTTAACATGCTGTAGTCCCATCCAGTATCCATGGTGTTTACTATGGTAGTACTTGATGTGTTTGCTGACAAATTTCTGTGAAATTTTAGATTGTCATAAATCTTCTTACTTCAAGTCATTTTCCAGAAACTTCCAGATTAGCTCTAGATTTCTAGTGTAGGTAGCGTTCGATTTTACCTGCTCCTCCAGATCATCAATTACAACCAAATCTGAACTGTTCTTCTGACAGAACCTTCGACTTTGTTCCCAGGTCTTCCAAGGAGCTGGTTTGTCATAAAACAGGTAGCATTTTTGCTTGAAGAGAATCCAGTTATCCAGGCAGGTGTAACACCCTGGTTCCATTAGACAAGATATAAGAGCAGAAAGAAGTGAAACTTTGGTAACAAATATAGCAAACAGAAAAAATTGTTGTATAAAAGAAAACCTGCATACATACTTAATGTTTTACTAGCCAAAATTGATCAAGCAAATATTTCAAAGGTAGAGTACAGATCAATATTAGACAGTGATTGAGTTAAGCTACCATTCTAGTTAGAAGTAGCGTACCACAGGGCTCTGTGGTCGGTTCACTCAAAAACAACAATATTCTCTGAAATCAAAACTTTACTGTCAACCTGGTGCTACTGAATCAGTTTTACCTGCACACAAGTGACCTTGAGGACTTGTGATGATTGTCACAGGTAGTCAGAAAACTGTCAACAATTGAAGGTTATAATAGAACTAAAAAAAACCCAACATGAATAATACAAAGTTTCAAAGGTAATTAGAAACCTAATCACCTTTCTCATTGTCTTGGCTCAGCTCCTGGTTCTCCATCATCGTTCTTTTATTAATCAGTATTGTTCTTTCTGCTTTAAGGTCACTGATATTTTCCCTTTGGATGGCCATCTTTACACTCACTGTAAAAACACGCAAATTAGTCAGAGAGTCAGCTCTACCTGTATCAGAGAAGCATCAACATTTTCAGGTTCTCCCTCAGATCTTTTCAGGATATCAGACATTATTCTCAGTTTAGAAACAAAGAACATACAACACTTATGGGCTAGGCAGCTAACTGCGGCTACAAAAGCAGCATCAGAAGAATGACCTTTAAGGAGTCTGAGGTGTGAATGAAAAACAGAAAACAGTGCTTTAGATTTTGGTGCATATATACTAAGTTAACTGTATAAAAACAGACAATTACAACAGTACAATGAGAGACAAGATAATTGACTCAGAATAAATTAATTCCCAAAATCATAAAGTCCATTGTCCTTTTTTTTAAGCTTGCCATCTTCAGATGGCAAGCTTAAAAATTCTCATCTGGATTTTTAATCCAGATGAGGATTAAAAAGTTAAAGTGCATTTCCAAAATATCAATCAAGAAAAATAAAATAATAGTCAAATAGTCAAGCAGAGTGAGAAAAAGAAAAAAAATAAAATAAATATACTGTGTAATATTAAACTGAAGTGTAGCTTCATTCTGATCAATTTTATTTTTAAATTTTACTGCTGCAGCATCAATGCAAACGTGTCAGAACACGCACAAAATTCAGCAACAAGTTACCTTCTGAAGGGAATGGGGCTACTGAGCCACAATCAGCTGTGACTGAATCCAGGTGACGGTCCAGGTGAGCAGCACCAATCATTCTAATAAAACAACGCTCCAATGAGCAATCCAGCAAAAGTTTCATATCTAAAAGCAATAATGCTATCAAATAACAAATTCACCAGGCAATCAAATCAGTGGATTCAAAGATTTGGATGAATTTGTGAGGAAGACGCCAAACAGCAGAAACAGGTGAGGATCTTTAAACTGCGCGATGGAGGCGGGGCTTTAAATAAGCTGGCAGAGTTTGGGGCAACACAGGAAGTGGGCCAACAAAAATAAAAGTCCTTGACTAATTGTGGATTACAAACAGTAAACTGATTTGATATTTCATTAACTTGCTTCTGTTTTGGGGCTGCATGGCGGTAGAAATGTTCCAGGGTTTGAATCCTTGGAGTCTGTATGCATAAAGTTTGCATGTCCTCAGATTTTCTCTGGGTACTCCGGCTTCCTCTCAGAGACCAAACTCATGACTGTCAGGCTCATTGGTCTCTCTAAACTGCCCTCAGGTGTGAGTTTGAGTCCATCACACATTAATCAAGCAGATGAACATATATAATTTTTTCTCCACAGTGATTAAATAAATCCTATTATTCAACTACACTTATATATTCAACAGGTTAAACAGTTTTATTTTGAAGTCTATAAATGTAAGTGGGCAGTCGACACCTTACATAAGCCAAAATTATGCACTGATATTTTACTAACAGATGCCTATGGTCTTGAGCCATACCTATGATGGAACTTGTCATAAAAACAAAGTGTGCCCAGTTCAGATCTGGCACTTTGCCTTAGGCTTTGGAGACCGGAAATCTCCATTCGGTCCCAGAGGAAGACCGAAGATGTTTTTGTGATTTGGGGGAAATCGAGAGTGAAGTGCACTTTTTGTTTTATTGTCCTTTGTATTTGAGGTTGAAAACTTTTTATATACTAAAATACTTGATGTTTATCTAGATTTCTTTTATTTTACGGATGAGGATAAAATGCGTTATTCATTTAATTATTTTTTGTTTCAGTTAGCACAGTTTACTTTGAAGGCTTGGCACCTTAGAAAGAGGATGCGTTTTGTTTAAAGAATATTCTGTCTGCTTGTTTGCATATGTTTTATTGTGTCTTGTAAGCCCATGTGGGCTGGACACCTGTAAGGGTGTATGACACATGTGAAAATAAAGACTACTGCTACTCGTAGTACTGCTACTCGTAGCAGTACTACTCGTCTGCAGAACCTGCATCTGCAGCATCTGCAGAACCTGAGCTAATTTTCATATCAGAAAATCCAACCCAACCCGACTGAGTCCTGAGACATTATGCCTGAGCCCGATCCAACCCGACTGACTGGCTTTAGTTGGAGATTGGAGTCTGGAGCAAACCCAACTTATTTTTTGTTTATCAGTAGACTACATACAGTATATATTGATATTACTTTTAAAACTTACATAACTTCCCCAAATTTTTTCCTTAATGAACATAAATCACCATGCTGACATAAGAAAAAATACCAAAAATTAATAAAAAAGAAAATTACAAATGAAATTAAAAAACAAAAAATTATGAAATTATGAAGTCTTCATAATTATGAACATTTATGGAATTACGAAATGTCATAATTTTTCATAATTATGAATTTTTTAATAATTTCATAATTGAGAAATTTCACAATTTTATAATTATAAAATTTCTAAAAAAGGTTGTTTTAGCCAAAAGCTAAAACAATTTTAGCTGTTGGGGAGCTAAAAGGTAATAGTATTTTATCTATTTTTTTAAACTCAGTGTGATGGAAAGATTACAATAAGGTCACATCTGCTATTCATGTTATTTGAAATGTTTGTGAACTCTCACCAAAAGAACTATTTGGGTTACATGTACAACGTTGGAAGTTTGTTTTCCACAGCTGCCATCCCTTATCCTTGCTTAAAATTCATGTGTTGTCTCTGACTGGCAGAGTACTGCGAGTAATGCTTCACTGGTAATGAAGCATTATCCAGACTTGCTTCATTACTGATTGTCTTATGAGCTCTCTATATTGTGCACAATATGTGAAAAAACCTGATTGAATGATTTTACCTGAACATTGCTTGGAAATAGTTTTTTTTCACGACACTCAGTCACATGATGGAGCTTTAATGTTGGGAGTCTTGACACATAATTGGGTTAATTTTCTATCCATTGTGAACAAGATCCTCCTTCAGGCAGAGACTATCACCAACTCAGAGGGTTCAGTAGAGAGTTATGGCCTCTGACTGAGAGGAGTTTACTGTCTATCCAGCCGCTTCATAACTCCTCCTACTGTTACACACTTGCATCCCAATGTATTAAACCTCTAAAAACTTGTCCTAAAGGAAGCTAATTGAAATATATTGTGTTGAAATGAAACTCACTGTAGATGATTGTTCCAGCTAGCAGGGCACCAAAAATCCCCAAACCCACCAAATACAGACGAGACCGAGTGAGTGCTGTTGTTTCCTCATCTTCTTCGGCTTCACCTGGAACAAACAATGAAACCGGTAAGGTAGAGAAATTATAATTCAGCAGGAGGACCTGGATGCCTGTATTTGTCAGGATCTTGGTTAGTTTGAGATTGTTTGGGGTTTTGTTATTATTTGTGTTGCTTTGTTCTATCTATTAGTTCTGCATTGTTTCTATTTTTACTTGAGTGATTCTAGTTTTGTTTATTTCTCATGTTGAGTCCTTTTCTTAGTTATTCTAGTTTCTATTACATTTCTTATGTCTACTTATTTTGTTATATTCCTTTCCTAGTCCTCAGTGTGCTCTCCCTCGCCCCCTGCGTCACTTCCTCCTTTTCTCCCTCTCCTCACACCTGCAGCCTGTTAGCTCATCAGCCCAGGTCCGCATTCAACCTCCCAGTTCTTGAGCACCTCATTCTCAATCCCTCCTTGCTGGTTCTTCCCGTCGAATCTTGTCACCTCTGTGTTGTTCCTGCCTGTTGTTATTTTAGTTTTGCTTTGACTCTCTGTGTTCTGCATGGTTTTTGTTTAGTCATTTGTCGTTAAATATTCAAAATCACCTGCTGCCTCTATTTGTATTTAGGCCCAACATCAACACACACCATGACAGTAGAGGGGTAAATCTTATTTTTAATGACATTAATATATCAAATTGAAATGTCAAAGGGCATATTCACACTGATGATGGTAAGCTCCTGGACAGCTGATGAAGGGATGGCGCAATTTTGTGCCATCGGCCCTTGGACGAATGTCTCACCCAAAACATAAATCAACGAAGACCAATGGACCGGGAATCAAACTGGCAATCCACCAATTGCAGGGTGAACTCTTCCCGCTGACACAACCTTTGTCCTCAGTATTGTTTACAGTTACCTTTGAATTCTCTATTAATACTAAAAATCACTAATTTACTTTCCTTTATTACGCCACTGTAACATAGCTACTCCCTTATTTGTTTTCATCACGCAAAGTTGTCTTGTTGCTGAAATGTGCGCTTCAAATAAACTTGCCTTGCAGAGAGATTTCTCAGATGACACAAACACTCAATATTTATATGTTTTGTCAAAAAAAACAACCTTCTTACAGAGGAAAATAAAATGTACTAAGTACATTTTGGTGGTAATTTTACTTTTCAGTCCTCATAAAACATAACATATACAAAGTCACTTACTTTCAGGAGAATTTTTGTCTTTGTTGACAGTACCTGTAGAAAACACATCATTGTCCCTGATGTTCTCCATCCTTTGAGAAGAAAATTTAGGAGAAGATTTAGATTTTAGAAAATGTTTGACATCTCCTTCAATGATCTCACCTGTAGCTCAGTAGAAAGCAGGTGGGTTTCACTTCCACTTTTTAAAAAACAACATCAGGGTTAGATGCAGCAAAGACAGTTACAAAGTCAGCCTTCTATCACCTGAAGAACATTTTCTGTTAGTATTTAAGCTAGTGGTAGGTTATATTAAAATGCTTTCATTTTCTTCCTTAAATCTTTTAAGCAAGATTATTTACTTATTTATTATTAAGTTTTATTTAAACGGTTCAGCTAAATTGTTCTCATCTCCATATCTAATTGAAAACTCCAGATGGCGTAAACCTTTAATCATGTCGCCACTGACCGGCCTAAACGCACTAATTGTTTTATTCCCATTCCTTTTTCAGGTACAGAGTCTCGGGTTTTTTGTAGATTTTTCCAAATAAGTGTTTAAAATAGAAGTTTTCGAATTAGCTGTGACTTCTGACTAGAAAAATCCTTTGCAGATAAAAGCAACGCCAAGCTTTCTACTTCGATATAGCTTCATGTCTCGGAAAGAAAGGAGCAGGCTGCAGTCAAATACGAAACAGAGCCTGGGAAATTGAATTTACTGAACATGGCGGTTAATACGGAACAGTTGGCAACGCGTGACCGTTAAATTTTTCGTTTCATACATCAACCTACATGGAAATAACAGAAACAATATCTGTTTACGTGGATCTATCTAACTAAAATGTTGGCGAAATAATAAAATTTGTTTGATGTCACAGTTGAGTTGCCCTGTATTTTGGAGATGCTGAGTTGGCAAGCCAACATTAACGGTAGTTAGCATTTAGGCTAGCGGCAGTGAGCAATCACTTATAATGAACAAAATAATAATTGATGTCAGCAAAAAAAAAAAAAAAAAACTACTCTGTGTACTGACCCACCTTTTGAAAACAGAAATCAGCTTCTTCAGTGGTCCCTGATAGTCCAGAACTCCGGCACCGATTCCCCGTCAGGACCGCTGTACTGACCAGCGGATCCCTCCGCCTCCAGACAGCGTTCTATCGAACAGTGGACCGCTGTACTGACCAGCGGATCACTCCGCCAGCGTTCTGCTAAACAGTGCATCATATGTGCGCTTTTCAAACCGTCCTATTAGCCGCAGTCGGAGTTTTACAGTGAGACAGAATAATAGAAATTGTCAATCAATCAATCAAGTTCTTTTTCAGCAACAAGGCAGTTCAGAGTGCTTTGGTCATGTGTAAATTAAAGACAAAAAAAATACATATTTGTTATGTGATCGTCCACGAACGATCAGAATTTTTTTTTTAAACGGCTCTTTAATATGAGCCGTAGGACTCGAGTCTCAGTGAGAGCCATTCTTGTTTTTTAGTAATGCTCTGCGCCGGTGTTATAGATTAACTGGTGGTTAAATTAACTGGTGGAGGCATCTGGAAGAGACAGATGTTCGTGTGGGCGTGGCTTTTTAGGACCCCTTTACCGAACCAGGAAGTAAACCATGCGATAAGCTTAAAAAACTACAAATCTTCGCAAAAATACTATCCGATCCGTAGAACAACCATTAAGATCTCGGGAATAACTAATTAGAAAGACATTTATTGGTCTAATATATTAATTTGTTAATCCTGTTAACATACCTGTTAATTTGTTAATCCAAATTAACAATACCTGCTAATTTGGATTTGTTAATCCAAATTAACAGGTAGGTTTAATTTTCAAAATATGTAAATTACTCATATTTGTCCTGATTTGCTTCAGAGGTTGAAACTCGTCAAAGGAAGATCGAAAAAGATCTCAAGATGCCATAAACAGATCTCAAAGCAAAGATTAATCCCTGAAAGCCGATATAAGTGTTGAAGAGCCATGGGATTAAAAATAACATGTTTAAAAAGATCGACTGGCTATGTTGTTTTTCACATCTCCCTCATATTGTATGATATTTCAATTAGATATCCACAGAAACTATAGAGAAATATTTTTAAACACTGTTTTTGTAATATGTTATAGTTTATTTCTTCGCTCATTTACAGAAGACATGGCTGCCGCAGATCTGTGTGGCAGTGTAATTTCTTCTTTATTGTTGATATTTTTCTCATAATTTACCTAAACATCTTTATTCTTTTCATTAAGTGACTCTAATACTCAACTATAAGAGACAACGCTGAAAAAACTATTGTCTTATATACTTTTACATCAGAAACGGGTTAAAATCTTCACTCAAACTGAGATTCTGAAAATGTCACCAGTTAATCCAGGTCCGCCTCTGAAAGCCCGAGGTGTCCATTAGATCAGGATCAATAACAGGTAGGATCAATGCACTTGATCTCTCCGATCTCAGCGGTCGCTAGTACGAGTTCAGTTAGAGAAGTCGTATAATTAATATTTTTGGACCACTTTATTTTATTGTCTAAAAAAATTATATTCACTTGCTGCCAACGTTTTGGAAGTAATAACGTTTAACAGGTTTGCCAGGCAAACTTTTAACTGTAAGGATATTGTGAAATTACTAAATTGCACAGCTTTGTGTCTGGAGCCCGGTTAAGTGCAAACGAAATAATGTGGCTTCCATTAAACGAGCAAGGAATTACTTTGCGTGATTTCAGAACCGTTCACATTTACTGACATTTTGCAGAACATGTCAGTCAATATAAGACTGAGAAGATGTAAAATAATCGTCAGTCCTCTAAATGCTGGGTGATAGTAAATATTTATTATCTTATAGTTTAGCACAGTCTCCTCTTGAAGTGTTTTATATTTTGGCGATATTTCAATATATTCTTGAATATTCCTTCACATACAAAATATTGGTTTGAAGAGATAATAGAGAAAGAGACATTTTCTAATCCATGTATTTACGTTTGTCGCGTTTTGATCAGGAAACAACACAGCCACCTAATATTTTACAAACATCTGCGTTGAGGACCCCGATTCACTGTCACTGGTTAATCCAGGTCTTGATGCGGCTCCTTTTGTTTTTAAGTTTATTTACAGCCTGCAAACTGGTTCCCAGTAGTGAACACACAGACAAATACTGTAGATATGGCTCATAATCTGTTGGTATCTGACAGTATAATGTAGGAACTTTGATTATAACTTTGGCTTCTCAATTTGGATTTCACCATCAACTACAACATTGGCTGTTATGAGATAATATTTTATTGCAGTATAACTTATATTACTTGATATTCCTCTCTATTTGGACATGTCAACACCATCAGGCATGTGATTTAAATGTTATTAAATATTAATAATATTAATAAATATTAAATGATGACACTGACCTCAATGTTTAGCGACACTTCCTGTGGGTAGTGTCACTAAAAAAGAAGAAAGTTCAGAAACAGTTTGGTTGCATTGCAGGTGTAACAGTATTTAGGTTGTAGAATCCCACTTGCTTTATATGTGTCAGTGCAAGGGGGAAATAGCGCCCCCTCTCTGTGTGGCTGGTTATATGTTCCTGGCCTCTGTACTCAGTGCCAGTCTGTGAAAGCTGCAAGAAAGGTGAGTTGCAATCTTGTGTAGAAAAGTGTTAGCAACACATAAAACATCATTTTTATTAACTTAGACAAATAGTGTGTAAAGACTATTTACTAGATGTGTGCCTGGCACCAATTTTGTACTTTTAGTTTTGTTAATATTGTAAAACATGTCATTTACTAAGTTAAAAGCTGACATAATGCTCTGTTGTAGTGTGCTGAGAGAAGCTGAGCCCTTGCACTGATTCGAACCCCGATGTTCTCATTCAGGTATATCATTTATTATTGTATTCTTCATTGTACACTTAAAATATTAATGTTTTGCTGTTATTAGTACCAGTCTGTGAAAGCTGCACGAAAGTGTGCTGAGAGAAGCTGAGCCCTTGCACTGATTCGAACCCCGATGTTCTCATTCAGGAAATAAACTGCCTGATCACCCAGAAATTCCTTGTCTTCAT
The DNA here is from genome assembly GCA_010277075.1 of Poeciliopsis retropinna. Taxonomy (NCBI): domain Eukaryota; kingdom Metazoa; phylum Chordata; class Actinopteri; order Cyprinodontiformes; family Poeciliidae; genus Poeciliopsis; species Poeciliopsis retropinna. The sequence continues at coordinate 505,755 of VMRM01000007.1, read as the reverse complement.
TAAAAACTACACAGCGCAGAGTCGAGAGGTTACTTGGGCCGGCCTGATACAGTGGAATGAAGCAGAACCTGGTTACACACAATCTGAGCCAAAAACACACACTAGGCTAGAAGTGTTAATAACAGGAACCTGGGAGTCAATTCCAATGTTTTTCTGATCAGTGCTGGTTACAAAAAGCAGAAACCTTCCACTTAGGTTTACATTGTGGCTGTTCATGAGATGAAGATAATTTATTCTGATGAACCTGAATGGGATTGTCCTGTTACTCGTTGTCATGTTACTCATTGATCTGGTTCTGATCCAATGCGGTGTTTTCGAAGCGCACTGAACGCTGCTCTGAGGAAGCTTGTTTTGAAAAATATTTTTCACATGCAACATTAAACATATTTGCTTCAAATGGGATTTATAGTAAAGTTTTGCAAACGGTTTTGTCACACAAGTAGCATTTTTCAACAGGCATCAACACAGCCACCTACAATTTAGAAACATCTGTTGTGCGCATAGGTTTCAACCAGTTAATTTACCCACCAATTAATCTATAACACCGCCACCAGTTAATTTAGCCACTGGCAGAAGATAACGGTCTTCTGCAGCTGCTGAAAGTGCCATGAAGAACTCACCACTGGGTGGCGCACGTCCCCCTCCTTGTTCAAAGCAATCAGCACCCGTGCCTTTGTAACACAGTACATATACTTATTATGAGGCTCTACCAACAAAAATGCTTTCAGAGTAATATATAAATGTGAATATTTGCTTATATTTGTTTAACAACCCTGGCTGTCATGTGTTATGTGGACTTCATTGTTTGTTATTGCCTTTTGCTCAATTAAGTTTCTTCATGGAAAAAAAGATATTTTCTCTTATGTGGGCTCACTGATATTTTGAAATGTGTACATTGTAAATGTGTTTTAATATAGTTTATTGTGTTGATTTTCGTATGTCCTTATTTCTTTCATTCCTATTATAATTGAGGGAGATGCATAGGTATTTTTGATTAATGTGTGCTTTATTTTGAGTGTAGTCTGCGTTTTAATTCTAATAACATCTTATTTAAAAAACAGTAATGGCACTCCAGAACTGAGGGGGAAGATATTTCCTGTCATGGGCACGGTATCAAATGTTACTTTTATAATTAAAACAAATTATTATAATAATATGCCATAATAAATTCATTCCGAAAGTATTCTAGGTTATTTTACATTTTATTTGAAGACAAAATCTTGAGCATTGTTAAAGAAAACATTATTATACAAAATTACATGTGTGTATGTATATATGTGCCTGTGTATGTAGGTGTGTGTGCACACGTGTGTGTGTGTGTGTGCAGGGTTGAGAAGTTTTGTTAAGCTAGCACTGTAGGAGTTGAATTATTTCTGGTCTGTCATTTCCATGACAGACCAGAAATCAAAGCAGTGGGAATAAGAAAGATTTAGCAGGTGGCTTTACAGCATTCAAAGAAAAGTTGGTGTCATGAGGAGAACAGGACGCAACAGAAACGAGAAAAACATTATATCCAGGTTACGTTTTGGTCATACCGGGTTAAATCGTACTTTATTTGAAATGGAAAAACATCCAACAGGAAAATGTGATTTTTGTTTAAAAGAAGAGACAGTAAAACTTGTTTTGTTGATCTGTTCCAAATATTTTTGTTGAGAGAAGGGAATTGATATATAGACAAGACGATAAATAAGTTACATTCCGTTCCACATTCAAACCAGTCGGTGGCAGTAATGCACCAATTTGATTGCCTGCCAACCGCCAACAACCGTCTAGGAATAATAAGAAGAAGAAGTCAGCATCGCAGCAAATCCATTACTGAAGACTGATTTCTGAGTTCACAGGTGGGTTAAGTGCACAAGTAACAGGCAATGTTCTTGTAAGTTCAGGACATTTCTTTATTGATATCGATTCTATTTTGGGATCATTTTTGTGCATTAGTGTCTGTTTCCTGCCGCTAGCTTAAACGCTAACTACCGTTATAGACACGTTGCATGTTATTGTTTAATTTCAGGCATGCGCACCGCGCTAGGCAGGCGAAAATACTATTTTACCTGCCGCTTCCGCTTCAAAACAATTCCGTTAAAGTGAAACCTGGAGATGTTGGTATCATTAATTTAGGGCAGTTCACCAAAATAAAAGGAAAATAACCGTTGAAGAACAGCTCCAAACCACTCGTTCATTTTTCTTGGTCTTTGTGTTTGCTACTACGCAGACCCGTTGCCATAGAAACAGCTACACTATTATATCAATATTCAACAGTAAAAGCCGTTGCTTATGTATTAACCCCAAATGAAGGCTGTTGCCAGTGGGTTTATCCCTTGTGCCCAGCGCAGCATTGAAGAACTTCAGTCCCCGTCCACCTGCGGAATGGACGCACTTCCGGGCTGTATAAATAACGGTCAGAGCAGACAGTCAGCTCCCAGATTGATTTATTCTCCATCTATTTAGGAACCAGTGAGGCCCATTGCTGTTTCCATTAGGGCTTGTCATTTAAGGCTATTTCTGTGGGGTTAAAACAGGATGTAGTCTATGGTCTGGTTTCGTCCAGACCACAACCGTGAACCATCCGGTCGGACGTAGCAGAACCAGACTCCTGAATGCGTAATTACTCCATGTACTGCTTCATAACTTTACAACAGAAACGCCTTGTCATTTTTCTGAGGCAACAGAAGAAGAGAGTTGAGCTGATTTTTAGAGGCTGATGGGATTCCTCTGGGATTTCAAGAAGAGAATGCCAATAGTTCATAATATTACTCAAGTGAATGTAAAAAGTACAATGCAGTAAAAGTCAATGTAACTAGCACTACTTACCTCTGAATATAGATAAAGTTATTATTATCCTGTTGTATTGAATCATCACTTGGCTAACATTATCTGCTCAACTCACTGTTTGGAGAAAAAACTGTGCAAAGTTATTTGTCTTTTTCTGTTATGCTGATTCTAACACACACCGGCCTGCTGGTCTGCACAGCAAACATAGTTCTTCTTTTTTTAAAGGAGAAAATAAATGTTTTTAATAACATCAGTTAACAGTACCAACACCATGCAGAGTGGGAAGAGACAGTCGGTTATTTTTAATTGAAAAGTTTAGGCTTTGTCGTGTCTTTTTATATATTTTCCACACTGAAATATTTGTTCTTCTATGCCAAAGATCACTTAGTCATTTCCTTTTCTGTTTCTATGCTGGACAAAGTTAATGTTTTACATCTGGTCTGATCACTAAATGAGTAACTGTGGTCAATTTATTAAAGTATCTTCTACAAGAGCAAAGATTGTAAAACATATTTTATGCATCAGAGTGAAAACCTTTATGGAGTGAATAGATTTATTTTATAACCAAGGACAGGAGAATTGCAGAAATGTTTATGAGAGTGTGAGAGCTGGTTTCTTGGCATGAAAGGTTTGTTACACAAGCAGACTTGTTTCCCAAAACTGAGAAAAGAAATAACCCACAGAGCAGCGATAGAGATGCTGCATCAAACTTTTAATAAGAGGAAGAAGAACCTGTCTGCTTTCCATGAGCTACAGCTGGCATCACTCAAGCAGCTGTTGGACATTTTATAATATCTAAATATTTATTTTTCCTGTAAAGGATGGAGAACTACAGCAACGACGACGACTCTGTTACTGTCAGTGTCAAAAGTGCCAAACATCCTCTGAAATGTAAGTGACTCTATACATAATTCATTTAAATATTATGAGGATAAAAAGTAACAATACTATCCAGATGCACTTCATACAGTTTTATTCCCTCTGTAGGAAGTTAGTTTCTTAACATGGGCTGTGTAAGGAGTTGTTTTTATGTCACATGTAAACCTGAAGCTTTAATTTTCTAGTCTCATCTGAGAAATCTCTCTGCAAGCCAAGTTTAGCTATATAGCACATTTCAGCAACAATTCAAAGTTCTTCACATGATAAAAACATAAAATGGAGAATTGCTAGATTTTATTGGTACAATAAAAGAAAAATTAATATGATTTGGAGTATGGACTAAAACTGATGTTCTCAGGGCTCTTCTGTTAACATGTAATTTGATCTATTGAGATGTTTTTCTTTGAAATAGCTTTTGATTTTAGTAAATATGACTCTTTCATAAAGGTTTTGTTGGCTCTACTGGCCTTCATTTGAAAGTAGTTTGACAGGAAACGGTAATGAGAAACGGGGAAGACATGCGGCAAATGTTGCCATGCTGGGAATCGAACCTGCGATCACTGTCAGGAGAACTAAGGCCTCAATACGTGCATATGATGCACATTCATAGATTGACCATTTGCGGTTCTGTATAACCCATAACATGTTTTTAAAATCTGCTGTGCATAATAATTTGGAGCAGTGCATTTTGAGTTTATTTTTGAAAAAAAGTAGCGTTATCATTGGGAGGTTCAACAAAAGTAGATTTATACTTTGATGGTCATGTCTTAAAAATTATACTGACCATCCTTTCCATTGACCATTTAGGAACATCTGGGAAAATATCACTTGCAACTTGGAACACGGTTTATGTAGGCTGTGAAATACAGGTGATTGGCAACAAGAGACAGTGATCGGAGATGGTATACTGTTTCACAGAAATAGTCCAATTATGATCGGTGGCTGATTGATCACCACTAGGCATGGATACCTTTCAGACTTGAATCGATTCGGTACCAACATTCGGTACTTTTGTGTGTGTTGTTTTATAATAATAAACACATTTTTTCATTTATCGTATTTATTTGTAAATATATAAAATTTAACAGTTATATCAAGAAAAGATCCAACTCTTATATTGTAACATCACAGCTATTTAACAAATGTCCTTAAAGTGAAAACTCTTCAGAGCAACTAACAGTTTTGTTTTCTTGCACAAATTAAAATCCATGTATTCCTGTTTGGTTTTTCCTTCACTTGCATCGTAAATGTAACCAAATGTATTAAACATTTGTTCTTCCATGTTGCTCGCTACGGATGGAGAGTCTCTGACAGATGCAGGTGCGCTAACAAAGGCTAATGTAGGAGTTGTAGGTCTGAGGCTGTGGAAAATTGTGCACTCTTGAACCTGAAGAAAAATCTTGTGCTTAACCAGGTGCCTTCTCAAACTAGACGTGTTTCCACCACTGGCCTTGTACTTGGCATCACAAATATTGCAATGAGCACAATTTGCCTCTCATTTTGAAAAGTGGAGCCATGCCTTTGAGCTTTTTCTACCGACTATTCTTGCTTTGTTTACTGAACTAGCGGCTGCTGACGTCATTTCACTTTTGCACGTGCTATGCTGCGTTAAGGACAAGCATGGAAAACCCCCTCCGCTACTCCATTCTGTCACAATGATGCACTCAGGTAGAGAAACATGGTACAGTTTGATTTTCTGGGAATAGGAACACTGTAGTACCGATAGAATTTGTTCCGTTTCTTATGAAAGTATCGAATTCGGTACCCTAATCAGCACACCACTACATCCAACAGATTTGTCAGCTTTTCACCAGAACAGAAAAAAGTTAAAATGTTTTGTTCCAATGACTGACCCCTGAGGTGCTGCACAATTTATATAATGTGACTCAGATATGACATTGTTTATCTCTACAAACTCTACTCTATAGTTTTCTAAATAATTGAAGACCCATTTATATTTAAGGCCTCTACACCATGTTGACTTAACTTTTCTAGCAATAGAATGTGATCAGTGGCATCAAAGGCTTTTTAACTTTACGTGTCACACTTTTCAAAATCTTTAAGATTTGAGGCCCCAGGATCTTAGCATGGAAAGTGGTAGCGGGATTCGCCATTCAGCCACGCCCACAGGGTTCATCCACCACAACATCCATCCATCCATCCATTCATTTTCTTGTCACCCTCGTCCCTAACGGGGTCGGGAGTTGCTGGTGCCGATCTCCAGCTGCGTTCCGGGCGAGAGGTGGGGTCACCCTGGACAGGTCGCCAGTCTGTCGCAGGGCATCCACCAGATCATGTTCAAATTTTTATGAATTGTAGAGTAAAAAGGAAGGGAACCAGCAGAAAAACTAAGCATGCATGGGTCAGAGTTGACCCATGCATGCTTGCAAACTTGGCAAGTAACCCAATTTTTTTTAAGGCATTGAACATAAGGTATATTTTGCAGATATTTATTCTATTCTGCCACATAAAGGCAGTTACAAAGTTGGCTTTCTATCACCTGGAGAATGTTTCCAGGATTAAAGGAGTAATTTTCCAACAATATCTAGAGAAACTAACCATGCACATCTTTAGTTGTATTGATTACTGCAACAGTGTCTTTACAGGTCTGACTAAAAAGTCAGTTAAAAAACTGCAGCTGATCCACAATGCTGATGCTGACGTTCTCACTTAAAACCAGGAAGACGAGCACATGTGGTTCCAGTTCTAAAGTCCTTAAACTGGCTCCTTGTAGATCAGAGAACAAACTTAGAAGTCTTCTGTTAGATTATGAATAACTGAACAGCTTTGTACCGCACTACATTAAAACCCGTTGTATCAACCTTCCACACCACTCAGATCCTCTGGCTCTGATTCTGCTCTGCATCCCCAGAACCAGAACCAAACATAAAGAAGCAGCTTTCAGCTTCTGTGCACCACAAATCTGGAACAAACTTCCAGAAAACTGCAAAAGAGCCAAAGTTCCTTTAAGACAAGTCTAAACCCCCACCAGTAACCACTGGAACATTTATGATGGAACTTGACAAAATCTGTTACTGGTTTCACAATTGGTGACACTATGATGTATTTACGTTGGTTTCATAATGTAAAGCACTTTGAACCTCATTGTTGCTGAAATGTGCTGTACAAATTAACTTAATTGATTGATCAATAGTGATATTGATTCGATTTTTTTCTTTCAGATCAAGGAGTTTTAGCAGCAACATTCCAGCACGCTTTTATGTTGTTGGTTTGTTTGGGGATAATTTGTGTCGTGCTGACTGCAAAAATCATCCAAAGTAAGTCTCATTTCAACAGAATACATTTTAAGTAGCTTCCTTTATGTTGAGTTTTTACAGGTTTAGAGACGATGTAGAGCAAACTTTCAGGCTGAGGACCACTTTACACTTTTAACAAACACTCAGACCACAAAACTTGAAAATGACCCACAATAACACAACCTGAAATGAAAATATTAGTGTCTAACAGACTTACTGTCTCTGTTCATTCTAATGAGAAGAGTGTTGTTGTTTTTGTAAATGTGACTGGCCACAACAAAACAATGAACCAGTCGACCTGTTTTGATTTATAGAGTCTGAAAGAGTGGATTCTAATGATGTCAAACACATAGTCAAAGAAGTTGTGTGTATTAACAACGTTTCAGGGATATTTGTAATTTAGAATCACAATTTTAAAAAATGAACTTGAATTACTTTGGCAGAAACAAACATCTTTATCTGCACCAGTAAGTCTAAAAGTCTTCCACCAATTTCTATTAATTGTATTTATTTACTGGTTAAATCATTTAACTAAATAAAAAACAGCTGATGTGTTAGCAGAGCATGATGAGCAAACAAAGTGGTAAAAAAACAAAGACCAGCTCCCACTAATTGAGACTGGAGTCTTACCATTCAGCAAACAGAAAAGTGGAGGTAAACAAATAATTTAGTTCTTTCTGTCATACTGATTGCTTATTTTTCTGATTTCGAAAACTCCTCTAAGTCTGAGGCCATGATTCTGGACTGTGCCCTCTGAGTTCAGCGTAGTCTCTGCCTTAAGTGGAGGAGCTTAAGGATCTTGGCATTTTTATGAAATCATGTATTCTAAACCGATAGACCAAAAGTGTGCAAGCACGCGGAGCAGAAAATCAGCCAACACAAAGCAATCAGACTTTACTTTTTTTATTCTTTTTAGCGCTAAAAAGGAGACGCTTACCCTCACAGACTAGAAGGGAATGTGACCGAGTCTATGCAGCATCTGATCAAAAACGGGAAGATTCGTTGCTTATGATCTAAGAACACGCCCAGTGGTCATCCGATGTTTTGCGTCACCTAAGTTTCTAGTTTCTGTATCCGTTACAAATAAAAAAGGCCTTTTGTGTGAAAGTTTCTGTTTCCTTGGAGATGGGAGTGAGAAGATGATTCAGTTTCTGTATCTGTTACAAATACAAAGGCCCCTGTGTGAAAGCATGAGAATGCAATGTGTGTTAAAGCACATGTGTGTGCTTGACCTTGATAAGCGTCTCAACAGCATCTTCTTCATGATGGATGGAAAATCAGCCCAATTATTGTCAAGACTTCCAACAAAAAATCGCCACACAAGCATCAGGGTTTCCGCTCGGTAGTGAAAGGTAGTAAATGAAACAAGCTCAAATTAAGGACAGTAACTAAAGGTCGTAATTTTTTCATCATCCCTTCAAAATATTTTTAATTTTCCTTTGATGCTCACTTTTTGTTTTTAGTTAATTTGACTAAAATCTATATAAAAAATTATAACTATGGCACTGGCAGGACTCCAAGCTTCTGTGCGCATGCGTTATGTTGGAATCCCTAACGTGTTGAGACTAGCTAGTCATTTTGCGCTTCGCCATGGGAAAATTAGTTTTCGCAACTTTGGCTCGATGATCCGAGATTCAAAGACTATGAATAACTGAAAGGCATTTTGTAAAGTATGCAGTAAAAAATCTAAATTTGACCTGGAACGACGTGACGGTGATCAAATCAGACCAACTGGCGCATCCACTATTCAGCAGCAGTTAATTCCTGCGCGGGTTGAGGCTCCACCGTGGAGCAGATCCCCGTTTTGGGTTTTTTCCCCACACAAAGGGCAACACATTCAGTCCGTAACAGTTTTATGTTTTCAGGCTTGAAAACATAAAACTTCAGGGATGTTTATTTTGGGATTATAAAATGATCATCTGAACACAGATGTGGTTGATTAGCTAATTTAATTGTTAGGATGAGCTAACAGAGTTACAAAGAATATAAGATAGCCGTTGTTGTTGTCGTTAGTCCTTTTACACGGACATGCCGGTTAAACTGTAAATAAAGGAAAAACAAAACGTCAATACTTAGTATTGCAATATTCAGTAAACACAAACTTAAACACAGATTTAGGACCGGTTGACTTGACTAACCGGTTATAAGGCAAAGTTTACTCTCAAAACACTTCGTAAAATAATGTACATCGGCATTCAAATATCACAGAGCAGCGAAACACAGCTAGCATTTGGCTAATTAGCTCTAGCAAATACCACGTGCACGCTTGGAACGGATAACAAAACCTCATCTCCCCACAGCTTACAGCATTGACATAACTCACCACAGTGGGCAACACTCATGAACGCCGGTAGGAAATGATTTTATGGCAGATTCAGCTAGTTAGTTTCAGCTAATGGCAGCCTCAGTGCACTACTGGTCCGCCGTCAGTTTTCTTCTCCCCCACGTCAACTCACGTATCAATGCAAAGCAACTACAGAGCCCCCTAGCGGAATGGGAGGAATGAATCCGACAGACAGAGTTGGTGTGTTGGTCACCGAAACACTGAATTTCACTGCACATGGACATTTGTTTATTTAAAATTTTCAGTGACCTGTGAAATACGACACTAGGACAACTTGTTATCGAGTTGTCCTAGTGTTGACAATTAATAGCAAACTAATATTCTAAGAATAAACCATAGGCTTATGAAATTGGAATGTCATTGCATTTTACTGATATTCTTTCAAAAAACAAATATCCTAAGTCTTGTGGATTTAGGATAAGCTCTAAAAACAGTGCTTTCTGTTTTTAACGTGAGGTTTTGGTCAAGATACAGTCACAGTTAGACCTTCACGTAAGTGGAATAAAGTTTTGTCTTACATGAGCCGTCATCTTACATGGGTCAGTGAACCGATTGCAGCTTTCTTACAGAAAGCTTTTCTCTAGATCAATCTATAAAAGATTGATAATCTTTATAGATTATAAAGCTATAAAAAATTTGACCTGCCGGTTTTAATTTTAGCCAGTGCCATTTTTTTATTGAAATATCGCTACATATATAAAGAAAGTCTCTGAGTTGTTAACAGTGGGGTCACTATTGTCAACTACAAGCTTGCAGACACGACCTGGTGGGCCGATCTATCAGTCAAACCTCTCACTGCAGAGCAGAAGAGAGCAGTGGTTGATTTTTAGACCTTTGCTGAAGTAGAAAAAAATCAGGAGGAGATTGGCTTCACGGACATATCGACTGAACACCGATCTCCCAAAACTGAAGAAATCGGCATGAAATTGGCTCAGTTTTGTGTTGGTAGTAAAAATATTGTAGAGGTAATAAAAAAGTAGTAAAAAGTAGAAAATTCAACTCTGGGAATCCTATATAAATCCTGTACATAAAATAGTATAATCAGCAATAATATTGTATAAAAATGTTGCACAATGGCAGCACTGTCGCCTTGCAGTTCGTATCTCAGCTTGGGGTCTTTCTACATGGAGTTTGCATGTTCTCCCTGTGTTTTCTCCAGCTTCCTTCTACAGGCCCAAAACACCACTCTTGGGTTAATTGGTCTCTCTGAATTCTCCTTCAGTGTAAATGTGTGTGTGTGTCCCGTCTGTGTTGCACCTCTCAGGTCTACCCTGCATCTCTCAGATTTACCACTAGAGACATTGCAAGTACAAGTGTGTTTAATAGATGGTGTAAAAACAGTATTTTGAAATTTAACATCCATTTATCCACTGTCTATACCTGGTTGTCAATAAATACCACCTGTGATGTGATTGCAGTAACTAAAATAAACCAGTTCACCCAATAGGACCAGAGCGTGGCTCGGCTACAGTCGAGCTTTGGTGTATCACAAACAGCATTTTCAAATGCTCCGATCAGGTTTTTTGCTGCCGATTCTGATACCGATCATCCACGAGACCGATCTGCCTGAAATGTTAATATTTCGCTTTAGGTGTAAATGATATTATGTTATCTTGCAAAATGGAAAAATTATCTGACAATAAATTTACCTAATTTAGACATAATAGACATGTTAATATAGATCTAAAATATACATATATATTTCAGTTACTTAAAGCACACCGAACTAACATCCATGTACACATTCCTAAGAGCAGCTTAGTTTGACCAAATAGCCTAATAGTCATGTGTTTGGGCTCTCAGAGGAAACCAGAGTACCCAGAGAGAACCTGCACATCAGCAGGGAGGTCATGCAAACTCTACACCTATGGACAACATAATGTCCACGGATTCAATTAATGGACCTCAAGGCAACAGTGCTATCACCATGCAGCCCCCCAAAATAAACAAGTTAATGAAATATTAAATCAGTTAACTTACCTTTGGTTCTATCCTAACGAACATTCACTTTGGGTTGGAACGAGTCGTTGTTTTCCGTTGCCGATTTTGTTGTACAATAGAGGATGAAATTGAGAGAGTGGCACCAAAATATTACGTAGTGATAGCTTCTGCATTCATAGCGGAGGCTCAGATTTCTTTGGCAAACATTTTGTGTTCAGTTTTGATTTAACAAACTTTTTCCCTTCTCCTGGTTTTATCCCGGTTACTTTGAAAAATGGCGGATGAGAGATGACTTGGCTTTATTTACGAAAAGCATCAGTCGTTATCATCAACGTGTTTGAAATCACAAGATAATTCAGAGACGTTATGAGTTTGGTGTGTTTCACAAGCTGGGCAGTAATGATGGTCGCTATCAGCTCCGTTTTCGTCTCACCCGAGCCGTTTGCCAACCTGTATTGGTGCCTGCATGTCCTGGCAGGACATGAACTGCAGAGCACTATGACGCATAGCGGAGTCTCTCTGATCAGTTTACGCTCCGCATCCAGCTACAAAATTTCAGGTTTTCCAACTCTGGCATTGGACGTGCTTCTCGCGTCTGAAATGCTTCAAACGTGGAGCGCTAGCAGTGCGAAATGCACCACGGAGCACGTCTACATAAGCTTTGAATGGGAACCAGATTCACATTCAAATTGCGTTTGGTGTGAATGCGGCATAAGAATACTGTCTGAAATCCTGAAAGGGTCTAAGAAGCAGAAAATGTTAATGAAGACAGTTTGAATGACTTTCTGACTAATTTGTGTGTTTTTATAGTGACTATAGTGACGTCCAAGCAGCATGAAAATATCACCACCCTTATAACTGAAAAACGTCAACTGATTCAGCAACAAAAAGAGATGGAGAACCATATCAAGGAGCTGACCCGAGAGAGAGACTTGCTCTGGCTCAGTGAAGGAGTTACCAATGAAACAGACGATCTGACTCGAGACTTAGAGGAGCTGCGACAAGAGTTAAATGAATTGACCCAAGACAGTGAGAAGATGAGTCAAGACATCGAAGGGATGACACAAGACACACAGACGCTGAGACGAGACAGAGACAAGCTTAATCAAGAGAAAGAGTACCTGAGCCAAAACACAGAGAAGCTTATTCGAGAGAAAGAGGAGCTGATCCAAGACAGGAAGGAGCTGAGCCAACAAAAGAGGGAGCTGAATCAAAAGATAGAAAAGTATAACAAATACAAAGAGGAACTGAAACAAGAGACAGAAGAGGTGCTCCAGAAGGCAGACAAAATTAACAAAGAGATAGAGGAGCTGAACAAAGAGAAACAGAAACTGAATGACGAGGCAGCGAAGGTGAAGAAGGAGAAAGATGAACTGCACAAAGAGCAAGAGGAGTTGAGAAAACGGCAAGAGGACCTGAGAAACGAACAAGAGAATCTGGAAAAGAGCGATTGCAGTTGGCAAAAACAAAGGAGATGAAAATTTTGATGGAGGAGGTGGGAACATTGAGAAAGGAGGTGAATAAATATAAAGATGAGTTGAACAAATTAGAAGAGAAGCTTAACAGAGAAAGGGACGAACTGGCTCAAGACCAAGAGGAGCTGAGGGAAGCGATAGATCAGATAAACAAAGAGTTAAAGGAGCTGGACTCACAGATAGATAAGCTGAACTCAGAGAAAGGTCAGCTGAGCAAAGATGAAGAGGAGCTGATAAAAGCAAAAGAGGAGTTGAGAAAACAAATAGATCGCCTGAGGATAAAGGCAGAGAATCAGAGACAAGAGGAAGAGGAGCTGAGCAGACGGGAAGATGAGCTAAATAAAGAGAAAGAGGAGCTGAGGATAAAGGAAGAACAGCTGATGAACAAGAAAGATAAGCTGACTAAAGACAAAGCAGAGTCTACCAAAAAGCTGGAGGAGCTGACCGAAGAGAGTAACAAGCTGGACAGAACGGCAGCAGAACAGATGAATGAGAAACAGGAGCTGAAAAAAAAAAGAGAGTGGTTGAAGAAAGGTAAAGCGGATCTGTACGCATCGGAACAGGCGAGGAATGCCGAGGTAGTGGAGCTGGAAGTATTAACACGGGAAGCAGTTCTTCGATGCAAGGAGAGCGATGGCCTAAAGAAAATCTATCATTTTATGATGGCGCATAAAATTTTTCCAGTTGAAGAATTCTGTCCTCCACATAGTAATTATATTTCTAGATTACCTTTATCCATTTTATTTTTGAAATATTCAACTAAGTTTTTCAAGGCACAGCTGACCATTATTATCACAGGTCGAGTGCTGAAGGTCACTTTCCTGACAACAAAGTGAGCCAGTAAAATTGATTCATTAGCAACAGGTTAACAGCCAATTTTTGCTTTCAGAGAATATTGTTTTCTTAGTGAACCCTGTGGTACGCCACTTCTGACTAGAATGATATCGTAATTTAATCACCTTCCAATATTGATCTCCAATATTGATCTGCACTCGACCTTTAAAAGCTTTGCTTGAGTAACTTTGATGATTGAAATATTAAATAAGTAAACGTGGATTTCTTTTAGAAATATTTTTGTTTTCCTTTTGAGATTTTACCAAAGTTTCACTTTATTCTGCTCTTTCCCCTTGTCTAGTGAGACCAAAATGTCTGGATTGCAGGCTCCATTGGCGTCTCTTTCAGGGGCACTGCTACTGGTTTTATAAACCCCCTCGTTATGGGAAGTCCTGGTCCGACAGTCAAATCACCTGTGAGGAAAATGCTGCCAACCTGGTTATAATTAATAATCTGGATGAGCAGGTAAAACAAAACGCCACCTCTACTCTTGAAGTTTAAAGCTACTCCGGAAGTTTCTGGAAGATTAATGGCTTGACAATTTGAATCACATGTACTAATTGAATCAACACCTCCTAATTAATTTGTTTTATGTGAGAATAGAAAACAAAAATGAAGGTGTTGCCCTTGTCCGTAAGAATTTCAGTTAAAAAAAAACAACTTTTTAGGTAATTTAACTTTTGAATATCTGGGATTTGAGGTAAAAGACCATAAACAAGGTCCGACTCTAACTATACAAAATCTCAACATTTATGTAAAATTACAATATTGACTTTAATGAGCTTTTATCCCTTATATGCACCAATTATGACTGTTTAATAATTGTGGGAGATTTTAACATCCATGTTAACAAGCCCAAAGACAGAGGGGCGAAAAAACTGTAATTTTTGGGTCTAATTCAGCATGTTAAACATTCAATACGCAATCTCAGACACACACTGGACATGATTATCAGTAAGGGTGTGAATATTTCTAGTGTCTCTGTAACTGATGTCATCCTGTCTGATTATTTTGCCGTTATCTTTTAAAATACTTTCTCCATTGACTCACTTAGTATAACAGCCACCATCACAAAACGTTCTTTCACAGAGAGCAGAAACATTTAATCAGTTATAGTTCATCTCGCCTTTATGTTTGTAGATAACTGCCATTCTAAAATTTAAGATATCATCGATTTCATTGTGCGAGGGCTTGCCGATTTGAGGAAAATCTAATATCCCAATATGTACATTATGATACACAATAAATATATTGCAATATTTTAAAATAATCTGCAATTATTTTAATCGGCTGTTATTTTAAGTTATGTAGTATGTAAAATGTTTCTGGAGTACTCTTTTTAAATGGACCATTAATGTCCATTAATTTTTTTTTACAAAAAATTGCATACAAAATCTAATGAAATTACTACCACTGCCTTTTTCTGTGGTCAACACTAGACCTTTAATAAACAAGATAAAAAATAAAAGTAAAAATCACCAAGCAAGAATCAACAAAGAAACATAAAATAGCTTATAATAAAGACTGAAGATGGTCAGGTAGAGGATTAGCAGTTTATATATATATATGTGTGTGTGTATATATATTCAGATAATAAAATGAGGGAATGTCCAGATTCAAATTTAAGCTTTACTTGACTTTAATATGAATGTGTATGTGTGGTTTCTATAAAGATAACTAAACAAATTCAAATTAAAAGTACTAGTCGGAAAATACTGCTTTTACAAAGACAATCAAAAATAAAAGTGCTTGAAGTCTAGAACAACGCTAAAAGCTGATTTCTACTTAACTACGAAAATGTAAATCCTTATGCCACATAAATAATAACCAATCCTGCTAATAATGTGTTAACCCAGTGGTCCCCAACCCCCAGCCCGTGGACCGCTACCAGTCCGTGGACCAATTGGTACCGGGCCACATAAGAAATAATGTCATATTTGCGTTTTATGTATTATTTGACAATGGAGGATCTTTTATCTTGAAAATCTTTTAACTGGATTTTCTCAGTTACTCGCCAACATTGAGCCAAAAGCAGCAAAATGAGTAAGAAACAGATCAGATTCTTTGGAAAGTTTCTTTGCGAAGGGGAAAAGGCCCAGAGAAGAGAGAGGAGAATGGATTTATCCCAGGAGGCGGTTCCCACGTTCCAAGCTGCTCTGCATGATATGATGACCGGCTCGCTGATAAGGCAATGAAGTTTCAACCTGCTTTGCCACGTAGAGACCTGGTGCCCTGTGCATAAGCACCACTTAGGTGTCATTGTCTCTCATCACTCCCAGAAACAAGCTCAGGGCTCCATTAGTCGTTATCGTGAGTTAAAATTTTCATAAAAGTAAAATGTTCGTATTTGTGCCTATCCCTTATTTTGAAGGGATAGGTAAATGTTACAATAGCGACCAGACGAGAACGTCAGGGCAGTGGTCGAGACAAGATGAAAGGAGTGGAGCTTGTGAGTCTTAAGTCTGGTTCACACGGCATCATTTAAGGATAGTGTGACCACAGAGCCGATAAAAGTCCAACAGGTTCGATCGGTTCGTCTGTCCAGCCACATGGCAGGAGCAACACACCACAAGAACCGATTCCAGTCACGAACATCCCGATTCAGGAAGAAAATCCAGTAAAACTCCAAACATACCATACGTGAATTTAGAATAATCAAACACGGATGATGATGTAGAAAATCTTGATTGTTTGTGGACTCATTTTAAGCAAATAAAGACAGCTGTTTGGGTTCCCCTCAGTTCTTACATCACTGCGCTTTCTGATTGGCTACCTGTCACATTCAACTGGCTCCGTTCTCACTCCCAGTCAGAGAAAACGCTACACAAGACAAGACGATGTTGAATATGCCCGATTTTAGATCAATCAATCAAATTTTATTTGTATAGCACATTTCAGCTGCAAGGCATTTCAAAGTGCTTTACATCATAAACATAAAAACACAAAGTCATGTAACATAGATCCAAGATATTCAACACACCACCATGTAACACACTGCAAGGACATTGTAAGATTGTTGTAAAAGAAAAATTGGAAAAAAAAAGGCTGTAGCAGGTACACCAACATGCTAAAGCATTATCTGACGACCCACCACTCCACTCATGCTTTTGGAACATTTTGATTTGTTTAATTGTGGCATGTTTGGTTTTAAGCTGCAGTTCTAATTATTGCTACAATTTTTTCGCTGATGTTTTGTGATATTTTGTGAGTTCCACATGCAATAGGCCAAATCTTCCTTTAACAGTTGAGGTTCTGCAGTAACTTCTATTCACAGACGCTCACCTCCAGCCCAGATCCCGTCGGTAGCATCTTTACCTCGCCTGGTAGAAACATAAAGGCGAAGCAGAGCGAACAGTGAGCAGGTGGTAACGGGGCTTTGAGCCACGTTGCGGTGACAATCCAGAACCGTTTTTTATATCCGGCTATCTGGTTCTGACCTGCAGTGGTTGGACCAATTCAGGCTGCCTGTAGCGAACCAGAAATTTAGTCCAACACTGGAGCAGAAAGATGAAATTAAAGTTGGAAGTTTTTGACATGACTGAGCTCAGTTTACGGACCCACATGCAGAACCACACGTCGAATAGGAAAAGGTGAGTATTTATTTACAACAGGACAAAATAATATTCAATCTTCTGGACTGCAACGGGAGAACGAGGGTCACTCGACCAGGTTGGCCTGAAACGAGAACTGAATTAAGACGGGCACGGAAGGAGTGGCAGGAGGAGAATTCAGGAACAGGCTTACTTTGCTGCGGATTTTCCGAGGCGAGGGAGTATGATGCCAGGGTCCAGAGAGGGGGGTGTACAGCGGTTCCGAAGGTGAGTGCGAGGAGAGAGTGGGGGCTTGCGGAAGCGGAGTGGAGACGGTGGAAATGACGGAGCGGGCAGGCAGGTATCCACTGGAGAATCTCTCGAACGAGAAGACACAAACTCCTAGAAGCGAACAAAAACACAGAGTCCAAGTGGCTACAGAAAAACTCAGAAATCTCTCAGAATGTGCTCGAAACAGGAGAGGCCAGAGTGACTACCGGTGTACGTTAACCATCTAGCGATGACTGAAGGACTCGGCCGCTCCTATACTCCCAGCACGCTGATGAGGCAGATCAGCTTCACCTGTGCCAGCTCCACAGATTCCTCACAAAGATCCTCGCTGAAAGAAGATGTAACACTCACATGCACACGCTCACCCACCGGGACCCTGACAGTTTTCTCTTTAGTCGCACTGATCACTACAACATTGTTAATCCTCCAGCTGCAGCTGATCCAGAATGCTGCCGCTGGTGTTCTGACTAAAACCAGGAAGATGGAGCACATCGCCCCAGTTCTACAGTTCTTCCACTGGATCCCTGTAGCTCAGAGAATAAACTTTAAAACACTGATGTTAGTTCATGAATCACTGAACGGTTTAGCACCACATGAAAGATCTGCTGTTGTATCAACCCTCCAGACCTCTCAGGTCTTCTGGTTCTGCTCTGCATCCCCAGAACCAAATATAGAGAAGCAGCATTCAGCTTCTATGCACCACAAATCTGGAACAAACTTCTGGAAAGTTGTAAAACAGCCGAAACACTGAGTTCCTTTAAATCTAAAGACCCAGCAGTTTAGAGTTGCTTTGGAAACATTATAAATGAATCAAGATTTTGATTACCATTTTGTAACGATAGCACTTGACAAAATGTAACGCTTCAGTTTTTAACTGTGTTCTATGACTTTGTGTTTTTATGATGTAAAGCACTTTGAACTGCCTTGTTGCTGAAGTATGTAATACAAATAAACTTGATTGATTGATTGATTGATTGATTGATTGAAGTAAAAGAGATTTATGACACTCTGAAATGAAATCTGTTCACAGAAATTTATCTCCCAGCATTCCCCATATTACCAACCTGTGAGAGGATACTGGATAGGGTTACATCGTAGGGAAAAAGGATGGGTCTGGGTTGATGGAACAGTGAACACTCTTGAGTAAGAACTTTTATCTAAAAATATACATATTTAAAGCTGCAGTATGTAACTTCTATAGAAAATATTTTTACATATTTGTTGAAACTGCTATCATGTCCTAACAGTATCAGACTAATAAGATGTGAAAATTTGGGCTCCTCTGCCTTCTCCCAATGCTCTGAGTGCTAATAGAAACAGCCAATCAGAGCCTGGAGGCGGGTCTTAGCGCTGTCAGTCACAACCTAGTGTGGCTGCTCTCTGCTCCTGCTTTTTCCTATCAGCAGATCCTGCTGTGAATGCTCAGGCTAGTTAGCATAGCCACTGATGACAGTTTTCCTGTAACAGTAAGTTGTTTCTCTGCCATTAGCACTTTTAGCAGAAACTAAATGAGGTTGAGTGACAACGTTAAGACCCTCCTCCTGGCGTAGCCATTGTCCCTGTAACTTTAAAGTTGGCTTTTATTCTTCCAGCTGTAAGTCTATGAACATTCAGGGCATTTGCTGTCTTTGTGCTTCTGTGAATGGCAATGCCTTTGACTAGGCCATTATTGTAACATGTAATGAAACGTTAAGTTGGTGAAGGCCTTCTTGGTTAAATCAGGGGTGATCAAGACAAAACACCTCATTTGCAAACACATTCTCATGAACAGTTCTGTTCAGAGGGATGAATCATTTTTAAACTATCAAAATCCTAAGTTTCCATTGCAGTTGAGCAATTTTAGATTCAACAGTAAAATCAAGGACATTTATGGTGCGGCGGTAAAACGCTCGACCCGTGTACAGAAACCTCAGTCTACGCAGCGATCACAGGTTTGAGTCTCGACCTGTTGACCTTTGCCGCATGTCTTCCATCTTTCTCACAACACAATTTCTTGTCCCTTCAAAGTCAAGTAAAGAACACTAGAGCCAAGAAAGCATCTAAAAAATATGACCTTTTGTAAAACATTGAGAACTTTAAAATCCAATCTTCCAAGTTTGTAAAACACCTTTTCTTTACTTTGAGTTTGACTTCTTTTCAAGTGTGTCTTTATTTATAGAGACAACAACACATTTAGATGCTACCAGTTTTCAGTTTAAGCTGCTGTACAATTTTAAATGTTCTGATGGTTCATGTTTCTGTCTTACAGCTTTTTTGAAAGTTACATGTGGGCTTACGATGAGGGTGTACTTCATATGCCATCTAGCCATTTCAGACGTTCCTGGATGGCAGTACGTAAATTTCTGTTTAACAGATTTATCTGTGAGAATGAGAAGTTTGATTGGCCTTAAAATGGGCCACTAAAGCTTAACACTGATCTCTTAAGTTTCAATGAGGACTACTCAACTGTTTCTTCAGTTTTTGGTAAATCTCATAAATAAAAACACAATCTCATCTGTTGGACTGTTGAAGCAATTTTTAAGATTCTTAAACTTCCTCCATTTCCTGTTTGCTCATTTGAACAAACTGTTAAAGTTAATATCTCATCATTTAGCTTCGTAGTTTTGTTTACTGTATTAAATTTAGGGCCTTATTGATACTTTTTATTGTTTAATTTCAGGCACATTTTTATGTACTTCAGAGGCATTTGACACATTGGGGCTGCGTTCACACTGCAGGCCTTAATGCTCACTTCACATTGTGTCATGAAATCAAATTTATTTCATTTGGTTGTTCACATTCCAAATATAAGCGATTTGTATGTGATGCTCCATATGATCACATACATATGCATACATACGTTTATAAACCGCAAACGACATAAACGTGACCCGCATGCGCAGGAGAGCAGTGTTCCCCAACCACCGGGCCGTGGACCAATTGTTACCGGGCCACTCAAGAAATAATTAAATATTTCCATTTATGTATTGAGAATCTTTTATTTTGAAAATCCTTTAAACGGATTCTCTCGGTTACGTCTTGCGCGCCAACATTGAGCCAAAAGCAGCAAAATGAGTAAGAAACAGATCAGATTCTTTGGAAAGTTTCTTTGCGAAGGGGAAAAGGCCCAGAGAAGAGAGAGGAGAATGGATTTATCCCAGGAGGCGGTTCCCACGTTCCAAGCTGCTCTGCATGATATGATGACCGGCTCGCTGATGAGGCAATGAAGTTTCAACCTGCTTTGCCACGTAGAGACCTGGCGCCCTGTGCATAAGCACCACTTAGGTGTCATTGTCTCTCATCACTCCCAGATGGGAGAAGCAACCTCAAGGCTCCCTTTAAAAATGTTTCATATCTGACATAAAATCAGTTCAGCCGACAGAAAAGACAAAAACTCCTTTATCCGCACCGGCAGATCATTTGTCTGAGGCACTGAACGAAGAAATCCGTGTTTTGCACCCGGAAATCACGGACATTAATCGTTATCGTGAGTTAAAATTTTCACGAAAATAAAAGGTTTGTTTTTGTGGCGCATCGGTATCTTATTTTGGAGGGATGTGTAAGCGTTGCCATAGCGATCAGAGTCAGAGAGCGTTAGAGAAGTGGTCGAGACAAGAGGAGTGGAGCTTGTGAGTCTTAGGTCTGGTTCACACGATTTAAGGATTGTTGGCCGATTTTCCAAACCTCTGTGACAACAGAACCGGTAAAAGTCCAACAGGTTCGATCGGTTCGTGTGTCCAGCCACAAGGCAGGAGCAACACGCCACAAGAAGCGATTCCAGTCACGAACATCCCGATTCAGGAAGAAAATCCAGGAACATACCAAACGTGCATTTAGAATAATCAAACACGATGACGGTGTAGAAGCAGTATTGACAGTCTGTGGACTCATTTTAACCGATAAAAGACGTAACAAAAAGAAAAGGCGTTTGATAAAAGAGGTGGGAGCAGCCGCTCTATTTGCTGCACTTCGATTTGGAGGTGAGTTATGTTTTTTCGTGGTTAACATTTTTAACTGAATAAACATAACCACATATAATGATGACCTTTACATATAGTAATAAACATTTCCACATCCACCGGACTCTCAGTTGCCATGTCAACTGTTTGGGATTCCTCTCCGTTCTTATGTCACCGCGCGTTCTGATTGGCTACCTGTCACATTCAACAGGCTGCGTTCTCGCTCCGAGTCAGGGAAAACCCCACAGGCTGCGATAAAAAGGCCAAGACAATCAAACATGTTGAATATGCCCGATTTTATTTAACGGACACACACCACCACCACACACTGCAGGACGTTGTAAGATTGTCGTAAAGGGAAACCCCCAACCAAACAAAATTGCCAAGTCTCGACCGGTCCGCGGTATTAAAAAGGTTGGGGGCCACTTTATTACCGCGCTCTGAGCGCGTAGAGAGCGTGCTCAGTGTTTGTGGAAGTAAAGATGGCTGCTCATGGTGGAGCCTATCTGGCGATTTTAAAGTTGTTGTCCAGCCGGAGCCATCACATTAACAACTTAATCCTCATGATCGTCCGCCATGGTTGTTGCTTTTCCACATATCGAATCACAGAGTAGTCACGTTTGTGGAGTATCAATGATGTTCAGGTTGTATGAATGCGACCTGCCCGTACAGACAAAGGTCACATTTGAAAAGATCAGATACGAATTGGATCAAGAACCAAATATCAGAGTTGCCTGGGTTGCATTTGTAAAAATCAGATCTGTGTTGTTCAGACTGTCATAAAAAGATCAGGTGCAGGTCGCGTTTAGACAAAAAAAAAAAATCTGATTTGGGTCACTTCAGGCTGCAGTGTGAACGTAGCCTAGGAGAAATATTCTATACCTGGTAGTACTAAAGTGCTAGTTTATTTTATTTAATCTGATATACTCAGATATAGCCACTAGTTGTTAAAATTAAGACCCCAAATATTAATCAAAGAAATTCAAAACAAGGTCAAATAAAAAATAATTCATGTGTTTAAATCAAAAATGTGCAGGCTGAAGATACTCAGCTTATACCTGCCTCCCATTGTGTTTGTTACAAATAAACCATTGTCACTCTTCATAGTTTTAGCATAAGATAAATGAACAGTATACAAAATCAACAATTAAATCCAGGTAAGAGAAGAAGACAAGAAACAGAAATATTAAAACGTAAATAAATCGCCATCACAAGACCACTTGTGGAGGTGCAACGACTGTCTGTCTCGTGCGCCACCAACAACCTCCGTTTGAACTTCTCCCAGTTGAAGGAACTGATTGTCGACTTTAGGAGGTGCAAGCCAGACATTCAGTCCATCATTATAAATAGGGACACGGTGGAGATGGCTCCCGGGCACCTACATCAGTGAAGACCTGACCTGGAACGCGAACTCCTACTTCAGTCCTGAAGAAGGAACAGCAGAGACTGAACTTCCTGAGGATTCTCTGGAATAACAACCAGTGAAGTGGCGTTGAAAAGTGCATCGCCACTTTTCATCCTTGATGCACCAAGTGCCTTTTTCAGGGCTTTTTAAATTTACTTTATTATCATTTTTATGTCTCTGGATGCCTGCCTGTACCTCCCAGCTACAACATTTAACAAACAATAACACCTTTTCTTTAATAAACTCCAGAACCTAAACCACTAAACAAAGGTTTAAGCTAAATATTGGTCTAAAGTACAGTAATAAGTACGCCACACTTTATAAAGTATATAAACTAGATGCTCTTGTTCTCTGTTGTTGCAATGCAGGTATAAGTACTCCATAATTTATGAGGTATAAAACTAACTGTTGGGTCTTCGTGTTGATCTATGGGTTTCGTTTTTGCAGATTATTAAAATATGTTTAAGTCTCACTACTTTCGTTATATATTTTTTGTCATGTTTAAAAATGTTTAGTTCGTGAGAAACTGTGGTAGGAATTTGCCATGCGGTAACATGATGGCTCCTCCTTGCAGGAGCTTGTTTTGTGCTGGAGACTGATCTTACCTCAATGCCCATTATGTGAAATGCAGGTATGTTTTATCAAATGTCTTGCAGCAGATGGTTAACTAATGACTGAGTTTTATATCAACAGTTTTATATGAAGATATGGTTCATTTATGTTTCTGCATTGTTCCAAGATCCAAGTTTATATAAACTAAAACATAAAAATGGCATCCAGTACATAAAATATCTTTCTTTTATTTTTCAGAGCATTTTCATTAATTGGCTTACTTTCTTGAAAAAGGACACTCATTGGTTGTTCCTTTGCTGTAAACAAAATCCACTATATGATCACTGTAAGTTTCAATTGTTTTGTTGCGATTTCTGTATTATGGGTAAACCTCAGAGCCATGAGGATCACTGAGGAGCTTGTTCGATGCCCATTATGTGAAATGCAGATGGAGAATTAAAGAAAAACTGATGCCAGCTTGAGTTCCTGTCGTTCATTGCTACACCAAAAGAAGCCACCAGATCCACACAGGTCACACTTGGACCAGCTGAGCTTCTTGCGCACTTGCACTACATCAAGCCTCAGGCTGAGGTTAAGAGGAGATGGTTGCAAGTCCGTGCTTCATGGCACCCTCAGCCCACCGTTTTTCGCGCCTTGCATTTTCTGTGATCTAATCAATTTGTAGTCTCCTTCAAAGGTCCCGCCGACAAATTCCTGGAATCCATTCCTCAAGTCTCGGATGACTTCCCGGCTCAAGTTCCACGACTGGCAAACGTGCTGTTATGGAGGAATTTAAAGGTGCCTAAACTGATGGAATATATAAACAAATAAATACACGAGACTCTGAACCCTTCTGCTCATAGTCGAACGGCAAGAGATTTTAATGCACATCTGCGGAACCAAAACGTCACATTCGCATTATTACAGAAATCCAAAATCTCTTGACTTCGGCTTCTGACATCAGTTTTTTTATGGAGTCCCTGCTCTACTGGTGTGTATTGGGAAGCTTTGACCAATGGCGTTCTTTCCCTTCAATTGCGTGGCACTTCTGGCTCCATTTTACACCGGATGAGTATCGGAATTCCGAGAATTAGGAGTTGACCTCCTGGAATAATTAGGGACGTCTTGACCTCAACATCTGCTCCATTTCCGACAAACTATTAGTCAGATTGTTTGTTCCTTATCTGTCCAAACAGATTCTTTTCTAAGTCTTGGGCTCCGGCCCGGTTCCTTTGCAGGTGAGCTGGGAAAGGTCGGGTGCCAGAACTTTCTTGCACAACAGCTTAAACCAGTGCTTCTCAATTATTTTCTGTCATGCGCCCCCTAGGAAGAAGAAAACATCTTGCGCCCCCCCCCGCGCGACTATAAATACTATAATTTGTCTATAAAATTGTTTTAAGTACTCCTCTGCATAACACTGTATCCTTACTAACGTATAAGAGAATAAAAAAAGAAAGAAATATGGACCAATGTCAGAGTTGACACCTATTAAACACAAATTAAACAAACACAGGAAAGGCACGAGAGTTAGATTCTTTTCTTACTCGCGAGGAGAACAGACAGAGATGTGCTTTCAGTTACAAATCTCCTACCGCTCTGAAACCACATTTGCCTGCTCCTCTCTTTTTATTGCTTTTAGGAATCCCTATCACACGGTGACTCTGCAACTCTAAAGGGGAGGGGTTGAACACTTCATCACACAGTTGCAGAGTCAGGGACAAATCACAATATACAACAAAAACAAAACCTCGAGCACTAGATTATCTCGTCCCAGGCACAGGATTACTCGGCGCCGTCGTACGTCTTCTCAGTGATAGCTTTACAACTATCACCCAGGTCAAGCAAGCTGTGCTTATCTGCTGTGGGACACCTGCGCTCAGGAAGCTGTGATCAACCTGCACTTCCACAAAGAGGCCTTCTGAGGAAGGAATCATGGTTATAAAGACAGAAACATTCCTAAGCTAGAATGAAAGTGAACATATAAAACAAATCATTATAAGAGTAAATGAGAATATAAGAGAAACAAACAAATATAAGATAATAAAAACAATTTACCCAACATATTAATTAATTTTATATTATTATATAAATTTTAGAAACAGTTAACCTTTGTGCATATGAAATATTGGATGTAGCATGCATATTTAGGGTAGATTTTAAGTTAGGTAGATTTAGATAAAGATTCAAACTAAAACAACTGCTGACTTTCTGAACTTACATAAATTACTAGAAAGGGAGTGTGTTGTACCAGCAAAGCAGAGGCTGAGGGTCTGCCTGTTCACAAGATGAGTCAAATTTTTTGGTGTTTGTTTAGGAGTTCAGTAAAACACTAAAACCTTTAGAAAACAATTCCTCTAGAAGTGTAAACAAATGTATCAAGATATTTCTTTTAAGTATTAACAGCATGTTCTGAACTAGTTAGTGTCTAACCACACTAATTTGCATGCATCTTAGATGACTAAAATAGAACAGAATTATGATGTAAAAATATTTCAGACATTCTGAAAGAGTTTGTTTTTGAAGAAGATAATCCTGTAATTTCTAGATCCAAACTCACAGTTAGCATCTGACACCAGATTTCTGTGTCAGAGTGTTTATAACAGGAATCAGTTTCTTGATGAATCGCTGAGGCAGGAAAACCAGCAGGTCCAACTGAACCATAAATTTTGGTCAGGAATGTTTAAAGGAGGAGACTGGTACAGGAAAACCCTGTTTGAGAATGACCTTTGTTCTCTCTGGATATTTGCTTTTGGGTTTGAACAGGTCTCAAAGAAGGTAATAAAATTAACCTTAAACAGCCCTACAAGGGGAGGACACACCTTCAAATGCATATATTTAAATTAAAGGAATACACCTCCTGATAAAAGTGTCTGTTTTACAGCAGAAAAACAAATTGCTTTGTTTGCAGCTGTGAGAGCAATTCCCAAGAATGCATTCTTGTGTCTCCTATTGTTTTCTTTTCCAACTTGTCGCAGGTAATTTGATGTCTTGTTATGTGTTTTGGACTTCTTGATAATCTGGGTGTAATGCTGATGTGTCATTCTCTATATGCATTGAATTCTCTGAATAAAACTCTAGATATGTCTGAAGTTGGATGGTGAATGGTTGTTCTCTGTGCTTTCTGCTGTGCATGCAGAGTCCCTGGATCCAGGGGACTAGAGGAAAATCAATGAGCCAAGTAAATTTTATTCCTGAAGTTGAACATTAGCAAACAATGTTTCCATGTAGTTTGTGAAGACTTCAGTGTCATATGCTGCTGCTTTGTGCACATAGCTGATTGCAATGTTTTTCTGCTTCTCAAACTGGATTTCAATAGTAATGCATTACATCATCAAGTGATACTGACATGTCTCCTACCACCGTTGTATTTTAGTTCATTTATGTTCAAACTCCTCTTTTATATTCTTTCTGTTAATATAATTGAACTCATACCCTTCAGTGGGAAATCTGCTCCCTTCCCAGAGGTGGGCCAGGTTTCAGATATTGCTATAATACTGAAGGACTGTTTTTTAGTTGATATGCTCTGATATCTGGTCACTTAACATTAAGGCTACAGCTGCAGAAATGAATAATTGAAATTTCTTGATCTGAATTAAAGCATTGGCTATAATTATCAGTGTGGTAATGGCAGTTGTTCAAATAATCAAGGAAATTGTTGTCTGGATCAATATCTGTGTCTGTATTCATGTGAATATTTTGGATTTATTACTAGATTTCACAGCAGAAGTTGCCTTGTCTTCTAGTTTCTGGTATTCATCCAGCTCTTCCATTTTCCATTAACATCTCATCAGACATACAATCTAAGGATTTCTTAACTCCTCAAACTCTTCCTCTGTCATAGATCGGGTTTGCATCAATATATATATATATATATATATATATATATATATATATATATATATATATATATATATTTTTTTTTTTTGACATTCTGTTTATTTTTGTTACGTCTTTTATCGGTTAAAATGAGTCCACAGACTGTCAATACTGCTTCTACACCGTCATCGTGTTTGATTATTCTAAATGCACGTTTGGTATGTTCCTGGATTTTCTTCCTGAATCGGGATGTTCGTGACTGGAATCGCTTCTTGTGGCGTGTTGCTCCTGCCTTGTGGCTGGACACACGAACCGATCGAACCTGTTGGACTTTTACCGGTTCTGTTGTCACAGAGGTTTGGAAAATCGGCCAACAATCCTTAAATCGTGTGAACCAGACCTAAGACTCACAAGCTCCACTCCTCTTGTCTCGACCACTTCTCTAACGCTCTCTGACTCTGATCGCTATGGCAACGCTTACACATCCCTCCAAAATAAGATACCGATGCGCCACAAAAACAAACCTTTTATTTTCGTGAAAATTTTAACTCACGATAACGATTAATGTCCGTGATTTCCGGGTGCAAAACACGGATTTCTTCGTTCAGTGCCTCAGACAAATGATCTGCCGGTGCGGATAAAGGAGTTTTTGTCTTTTCTGTCGGCTGAACTGATTTTATGTCAGATATGAAACATTTTTAAAGGGAGCCTTGAGGTTGCTTCTCCCATCTGGGAGTGATGAGAGACAATGACACCTAAGTGGTGCTTATGCACAGGGCGCCAGGTCTCTACGTGGCAAAGCAGGTTGAAACTTCATTGCCTCATCAGCGAGCCGGTCATCATATCATGCAGAGCAGCTTGGAACGTGGGAACCGCCTCTGGGATAAATCCATTCTCCTCTCTCTCTCTGGGCCTTTTCCCCTTCGCAAAGAAACTTTCCAAAGAATCTGATCTGTTTCTTACTCATTTTGCTGCTTTTGGCTCAATGTTGGCGCGCAAGACGTAACCGAGAGAATCCGTTTAAAGGATTTTCAAAATAAAAGATTCTCAATACATAAATGGAAATATTTAATTATTTCTTGAGTGGCCCGGTAACAATTGGTCCACGGCCCGGTGGTTGGGGAACACTGCTCTCCTGCGCATGCGGGTCACGTTTATGTCGTTTGCGGTTTATAAACGTATGTATGCATATGTATGTGATCATATGGAGCATCACATACAAATCGCTTATATTTGGAATGTGAACAACCAAATGAAATAAATTTGATTTCATGACACAATGTGAAGTGAGCATTAAGGCCTGCAGTGTGAACGCAGCCCCAATGTATCAAATGCCTCTGAAGTACATAAAAATGTGCCTGAAATTAAACAATAAAAAGTATCAATAAGGCCCTAAATTTAATACATTAAACAAAACTACGAAGCTAAATGATGAGATATTAACTTTAACAGTTTGTTCAAATGAGCAAACAGGAAATGGAGGAAGTTTAAGAATCTTAAAAATTGCTTCAACAGTCCAACAGATGAGATTGTGTTTTTATTTATGAGATTTACCAAAAACTGAAGAAACAGTTGAGTAGTCCTCATTGAAACTTAAGAGATCACTGTAGGAACAACAATCTTTTGATGCTCACAGATGAATCTGTACCGAAGCTGTTTTTCAACCGTTTTCCAGCTATCTGTGGCGTTTCTTTCTGGCATATGCACTACTGCTCCTGGAGTACGGGAATACTCTTTTATCCAGAACCTTTAAGACAGAAACATGAATCACATGAACATTTATAAAATAAAAATTTTACAGCAGCTTGTTGACATCAAACTGATATCCGTCAGCATGTGTTGTTGTCTCTATATGAATAACACATTTGAAAAGAAAATGCTTTGTAAATAAAAGGGGTTTTACAAACTTTATAGATTTTATTTTGAAGTTCCAAATATTTTAAAGATCAAAAAAATTATCTTGGTTCTAGTGGTCTTTATTTGACAAGAAACTGGGTTGTGAGAAAGATGAAGGACATACATAAATTACTCAAACCCAACAGCAATTTAGGATTTGGGCAAAACTGAAATTTTCTTAGATGATTTCAAGAAATAAATGATACAACAAGAAGTAAAAAATGTAAATAAACCCATCCATCCATTTTCTTTCACCCTTGTCCCTAATGGGGTCGGGAGGTGCTGGTGCCGATTTCCAGCTACGTTCCAGGCAGGTTGCCAGTCTGTCGCAGGGCAACACAGAAACAAACAACCATGCACCCACGCATGCACAGGGAGAACATACAAATTTCGTGCAGAAAGACCCCGGGCCGGGAATTGAACCCAGGATCTTCTTGCTGCAAGGCAACAGTGCTTCAGTGCAACAGAACTGTTCATGAGAATGTGTTTGCAAATGAGGTGTTTTGTCTTGATCACCCCTGATTTAACCAAGAAGGCCTTCACCAACTTAACGTTTCATTACATGTTACAATAATGGCCTAGTCAAAGGCATTGCCATTCACAGAAGCACAAAGACAGCAAATGCCCTGAATGTTCATAGACTTACAGCTGGAAGAATAAAAGCCAACTTTAAAGTTACAGGGACAATGGCTACGCCAGGAGGAGGGTCTTAACGTTGTCACTCAACCTCATTTAGTTTCTGCTAAAAGTGCTAATGGCAGAGAAACAACTTACTGTTACAGGAAAACTGCCATCAGTGGCTATGCTAACTAGCCTGAGCATTCACAGCAGGATCTGCTGATAGGAAAAAGCAGGAGCAGAGAGCAGCCACACTAGGTTGTGACTGACAGCGCTAAGACCCGCCTCCAGGCTCTGATTGGCTGTTTCTATTAGCACTCAGAGCATTGGGAGAAGGCAGAGGAGCCCAAATTTTCACATCTTATTAGTCTGATACTGTTAGGACATGATAGCAGTTTCAACAAATATGTAAAAATATTTTCTATAGAAGTTACATACTGCAGCTTTAAATATGTATATTTTTAGATAACAGTTCTTACTCAAGAGTGTTCACTGTTCCATCAATCCAGACCCATCCTTCTGGCTTATGATGTAACCCTATCCAGTATCCAAGGTTCATAGCAGTGTAGTATTTGGTATGCCGGGTTATAAATTTCTGTGAACAGATTTTATTTCAGACTGTCATAAACATTCTTACTTCCAGCTATAAATCAATTAGTCAATCAATCAATCAAGTTTATTTGTATTACATACTTCAGCAACAAGGCAGTTCAAAGTGCTTTACATCATAAAAACACAAAGTCATAGAACACAGTTAAAAACTGAAGCGTTACATTTTGTCAAGTGCTATCGTTACAAAATGGTAATCAAAATCTTGATTCATTTATAATGTTTCCAAAGCAACTCTAAACTGCTGGGTCTTTAGATTTAAAGGAACTCAGTGTTTCGGCTGTTTTACAACTTTCCAGAAGTTTGTTCCAGATTTGTGGTGCATAGAAGCTGAATGCTGCTTCTCTATATTTGGTTCTGGGGATGCAGAGCAGAACCAGAAGACCTGAGAGGTCTGGAGGGTTGATACAACAGCAGATCTTTCATGTGGTGCTAAACCGTTCAGTGATTCATGAACTAACATCAGTGTTTTAAAGTTTATTCTCTGAGCTACAGGGATCCAGTGGAAGAACTGTAGAACTGGGGCGATGTGCTCCATCTTCCTGGTTTTAGTCAGAACACCAGCGGCAGCGTTCTGGATCAGCTGCAGCTGGAGGATTAACAATGTTGCAGTGATCAGTGCGACTAAAGATAAACGCATCAATGAGTTTCTCTAGATCTTGTTGGGACATTAGCCCTTTAATCCTGGAGATGTTCTTCAGGTGATAGAAGGACGACTTTGTAACTGTCTTTTTGTGACCCTGAAGGTTCAGGTCTGAGTCCATCACTGCTCCCAGGTTTTAGTCTCATCACTGGTTTCCAGATGTAATAGCTGAAGCTGTTCATTGACTCTACATTAGTGTATTCCAACTCTGGTCCTCAAGGCAGACTGCCCTGAATATTTTAGATGTCTCCCTGCCTTTATAATCCTGATTCAGGTGATTGCAGTTCAGCAAATACCTGTTAATCATCCATCAATGGAAATGAGCTGTGCTGAAGCAGCGAAACTCTAAAACATGCAGGGCAGTGTGCCTTGAGAAGCAGGTGTGGAAAACAATGCTCTCGATCGTTCCTCTTTAGGTCCAAAGATGATAACTTTAGTTTTGTTTCTGTTCAGCTGGAGAAATTTTTGGCACATCCACACATTTATCTGTTCTAAGTATCTGTTCAGTGATTGGATGGGTTCAGAGTCACCTGGTGACATAGTAATGTAGAGCTGAGCATCATCTGCGTAGTTATGGGGAGCCAATATTATTTCATGTTATAACCTAAGAGAGTGGGAAACTAGATATTGAATGAGAGGGGTCCTAGGATTGAGCCTTGGGGTACCCCACATGTTACCTCTGTCCACTTTGATGAGAAGTTACCCATTGAAACAAAGAAATCCCTGTTCCTTTTATAAGGCTGGAACCAGTTGGGTACTGGCCCGGAGAGTCTAACTCAACTCTAAAGTTAATCAGTAATATGTCGTGATCAACACTGAGGTCCAACAGAACCAGCACTGTGGTTCTTCCACAGTTTGTGCTTATAT